>JALMGA010000002.1:24085000-25285000 GCA_023333525.1 Aspidoscelis tigris stejnegeri | reverse complement strand
TGGAATGGATTAATGGGAAAATTGCTTTGAGATACGAGCGATTTGACATAAGAGCAAGGTTACGGAACGAATTAAACTCGTATGTCAAGGTACCACTGTATATCCTGGAATAAGAGCCTGCTGTTCACATGCTAGTGCAGGCTACAGCGGGCCCCAGGTTAGACGTGTCAGAGTCTGCATTAGCATGCAGATGTCAGACCCCTTTCCTGAAATATATTCCAAAGTATGGCTAAGTGTGAACGAGCCCCCCTGTGGGGAGTTGTCACAAGCAGCTTATGGGAGATGGCAAAAAAGGTAGTTGGGTTTGGCTTTCTTCTGAGATGGTCCAATGAAACGGAAGGAATAGAGAATCGTTTGGGTACCGGGACTGATTTTTGCAAACTGTGTCTTCATCTGCAGTGGGTCACAAGTGAAGTTCCTGAAGATTAATAAGGTGTGCCAGTTAGTGTACCATCATCCGTTTTATCAAGTATCCCTGACCTTGTATTTTCTAGTTCTCAGGCCTTCTAAGAACCCCATTTGATATTAAAGCCATAGCTGATGTGCTCACTGCTATCAAGGAGAAACAATGTTATCAGTTTTTTGTAGCACTTCTTTGAAAAAAATAACCAGCTGTGTCTCCTTGAATTTGGGATCAGTGTGCAAAATGACTATCTAAACCTTACCTCAAATGTTACGGGCATTCTGTTTCCTACTTGTATCATATTTATGTGATCTGGGATTATGTACGGTGGCTGTGCTAAAAATGAAAAGCAGATTTCACGGGCTAAGCATATATAAGCCCCATTCCACTAAAGGAAGGTTTGAAATAGTTTGTTCATGTAGTCTATGCTATATGTTTTATAGATTGAAATTTAATGGTTGAAAAGTGATATTTCTCGCCTAACCCTAATACTAGTTAAATTATTATTAGGGTGTGCATAATTTACACTGGTATTAGGTGCTAAACTTTTGCAAATGTGCCTTTTATAAGTTTCATTGATAAGTTAGAAATGCTGATCACTGAGATCCCTCACTCTTTCTTACTTTTGCAGCTGCCAGACAACTATGTTTGCAATTTATCCGCACTGGCACACAGAAGTGTATTGAAATAACCGGAGTGTCGAGACCTGGAAACACAGTGTGACTTTTTATGCCACAGGGGACCTCATTTTCCCATAGAATGAAAACAAAAAGCAGAGCAATATTGGATAGCCATCCACAGGCAAAAATGGTAGCTGGTTGCTGACTTCTTGGAAGATACGAACAATTAATTGAACTCTATGCCAAGTTTAAAACTTTTTGCTATTTTTACGCTTCATCTGGGATTAATGTCTGATTACATTTTTTCTTACGTCAGTAATATTATTCATTTCACAGATTTCTTTCTCTCTAAGAAAGGGATTGAGCCTTAATCTAGAATATTAATTTCTGTGAAATTTTAGCTTTTTATCAAGCAATTAGAATTGACAAGCATACTTTAAAAGTAGCTTCTTTAAAGAGCAGTGTCGAGTGCTTTCATCTTTTTGTGGTATGAAAGGCAGAAGGTTGATACAGTATTTCCTGTGGAAATAGCTCAGTATTTTTAATTTTTAAGTTGTTTGCTTACTAAGGCAATTATTGTGATGAAAAGGTAGACCTTAAAAGCTTCAACATGTTGCTGTAAGAAAAGCAGAATATGGTTCTGTCCATTAATGGGTTAAATATTCACTGACAAGTCTTTGGAATCAACTTGTGTATTTCTGTTTGAGAAGAAACAAATGTGAAGCTATCTTTATTGACAATGCCCCTTTTAGTTTGAATGACACTGTACAGATGTACAGTGGAGGATCTCTTGGGTTGCAGTCATACTATTTACCTTGTAGTAAATCCTGATGAATACACCTGTGAAATTGCACTGGAAATATTTGTTGTATTGGAGTCCTAATGTTCCTGGGACTGTAGGTGTTAATATCCTTATATCTTTGGCCTCCTGAACAGTTTTCTTGAGATTTGCTTATTTTTGTGCAAGTACATAATCTAAAGTATATTAGGTTTTTGTCCTAGAGATAAAATAAAAATGTTACTGGGTAAATGTTGATTCTCCCCAGTTGTCACAAACCAATTTAAATACACACAATATACTTTTTAAATATATATATATATGCGCTGATTTTCATTATTTTATAGAGATCTGCCTTTAAATGGAGGGGAATTTTTTTGTGGTGGTTGATTGGTGTTTCAAACCAGCTTGATATACCTGCATGTTTATTTGAGTATTAGGAACCCACACTGATTACCTTTAATTATTTTCATTTTAGTAAGTCTAGTATGAATAACCAGACAAAAGTGCATTTCTGCCTGGAGATTGCAAGTCTCCATAACACATGCATCTTTCAAGCATGCATGTAGTATGTAGCCTAACTGGCATGTGATTAGATTTGAAACAGTACTGATTGAAGTGCACTTTATAACTCTGGCCTTCTAACTGTTAGGCAACTTGAATTTTGCTTAAATTTGCTTCAGTAGTCATTGGTGGGATTTGGCATTTATCTGGAGTGGCAAAATTCTCCATCTTTTAATCTGAATTAATATATTTCCCCAGGTTGCCACACTAACTCTTGTGTTCATTAATATGTTGGAGAAGAGCCTTTCAAAGTAGGAAAAGATGTGTGTGATTTTTCTTTCTATAGAACTGTATCTCTTAAGTGGTAAAGGCTCAGATTTGCCTAAATGTGTGGATTGATACTACTTTATCTGCTAGATCAGTTGCTTCAGCCTGGAGATGACAGAACACAGGAAGAGTGTTTATGATCCATGCTTCATGGGACAGTTCTACTCTATCAAAATTTCTTTTGTTGAGAAATGGTAGCAGCTGGGAATACATTTTATGACTTTGCAGTTAGGTGCAAATGGGAAAACATTCTGCCCACTACAAATTTTATTGTTTCTTTATTTTTCAATGAACAAGTTTGGCTTGAATTGAAAGGTATTTATGTGAAATGGAACTGGATGCCTGATAATTCTCCTATGTCATGGTACCTATTTTCTTGGAAGAGCGTGTTTTGCAACCTTTTGAAGGGCTGTGGAGGGCTGTGGGCCATATCCTACAAACGAGATGAGGCATTCATCTGCCTTTTTGCTTTTTTTAAATGTTAAGAAATATTTACTGAAATTTGTTATAAGAGAAGCACAGTACACTGAAAATAATAAAGGACTTAAGGACTATACAGTGGACAAATTTCCTGGGCAAATCCTTTGTTTTCTAATCTTTCACCTCATCCATGTTCCTCTGTTTTGTTTGGAAGAAGTGTTTTATATGGTCAACAGTTTATATGAATAAACTGTTATTTTAGTCTTTAGTGACATAACTTTTTTTCTGAGGACCTGAGATTCTCTTAAGTTTTCCACTTGCAGACATTTATTCTCTCATGTTTTCAACTTTCAGATATTTTATTACCCAACCTTCATTGCGGAGGACCAACGATTGGCCTGCTATCCTTGTAGTTGACAGGCATCTGTTGAAAGTTCAAATTATTCTCCTTCCCTGTATTCTGTCCTCGCAACAACACTGTGCCAAAGCTGCACTGAGAGACAGTGGTAAGGCCAAGGCCATCAAGTGAGTGATTGCAGCTTAGGAACCAAGGGGCTCTAGTGTGAGACTGACCAATACACTCTGCTGTCTTTTATTATTGCCAGTCATAAAGTCCTACTCCATTGTTGAGGATAGTCAGCAATGGAATACAGGCATGCTGATTCTATGCTCCTTCACTGTATGTGTCATATAGGAATTTTTGGTAGAACTATCAAAGCAGGTGGCATATCTCCATGAGCAACATAGCCAGAGCTTATCTTACCATTTGCTTTCCAAAGTACAGTAATTCTCTTGCAAGGGAATATATTGTGGCACATGCAACTTACTTTGGTCATTTCTGGGCCTCCTGGTCCCTGTTCCTGAAACTGGTCAGAGGTCCTTGACATGAGCTTGACTCCTGGTGGCCACACATCCGTACAGTCTTCTTGCTAAAGAAATGGTTTTCCACTGTTGCTTTTGAGGAGGTTCTGCGGATCAAGCATATGCCACTCTGCTTTTGTACAGTTGCTCTTCCTTTGTACAGTGCTACAGCCATGTGATCTGGGGGCAGCTGGTGTCTCAGTCTTTGGTGGTGCTTCTAGGTCAGTGATGGCAAACCTTTTGAGTTCGGTGTGTCAAAATTTGCAAGAAAACCTAGCTTAACTCAGGTGCTGTGTCACATCTAGAAATATCCATAATTTTGTGATATTTGTGGCTCTAGTAAAAAAGTTATATTTTTGATATATGTATTTTATTAAAAGCGAAAACAAATAATTTTTTACATTAGTGACTTTTGTTGCTAAATCTTCAATTGAAAGTTGGTATTTTGTACACTTCAAGAACAAGCAAGCACTACACGCCCAAGTGCCAGGTTGGCCATGTGTGTCACCCAAAAGGGCTTGGCGTGTCACTTGTGACACGCGTGTCATAGGTTGGCCATCACCGTTCTAGGTGGTGGCTTGGTTAGTCTGCATTGTTGTCACTGCCCCTAGACTATTGCACTGGACTTTTGCCGCTTTCTAATGTACCCAGGAAAAATGCCAAAGGTTAAGTAATCCTTCATATCCTGAAGAAACAAAATCATTTTCCTTTGAAATTCTGGTCAGGGTGGACTTTTTTAGTACAGATCTTTAACTTTCCTTCTCTGTGGCTTCCTGGGCCCTGACTGAGGTGTTGAAAGAAAACAGATATGTGGCTTGGCTTTGGGGATTAAACATGTACACAACTGCAGTGTTACATACAGAACCGGGAATACGCGTGGAGGGGCTGCACTGTTTTGCAAGACCAGTTTGGAACCTCCTGAGGTCCAACAAGTCAAGAAGAGACTTCAAAATCTGTTCTCACTGGAAAAAAAAATCTATCAGGTGTTAATGCACTGTACTTGAATACAGGCCATTCCCCTAAAATAATAATATAATAGGCCGGAATGTAACATCTGTTATTTATGGTAAACCTTTATTCATGACTGTTAATGTGTTTTGTGTTTGGCTTATTTTGAAAGAAGACACGAGCCTGCAGTTTACCCCAAGTCCCTGCCTCTGTTTTAAAGCACAAAGCATTAGTCTGATAAGCCCCCGATGGAAGCGCTTTTCAAACTGTAAATAGGTTTACATTGCCAAGCAGTGGGAAGGGTGTTAATGCTGTTCAGAGCTAGATGTCTAGCCCTAACAAGATGGAAATATTAGGCCTGAGGAACACCTTACATGTTTCTGCTTTCTCACATTTTTGCTCATCTTTTGAGGTACTGGGTTTACATCTAATTAAAGAAGATTATAAAACAGTTTTTTTTTATATTTAGTCTCCTGTGTAGGGAGTAAGGTTCTGATCTTGTAGGAAACAAATATGTTAATTAGTACCCAACTTCAAAGAAAACTGTGGAGAATTAAACAGAATGGTGACAAACCTAAGGTTGTTCAACTCTTTGAAACTTTCTTCATCACCCATTTATGTATCCCTGAGTGTGCATCCCTACTTTTACTGCCAAATTGTAGCCTTGTTTAGCTTTTAGTATATTTGGCTTTGCAGGTCTGACCTGTTTTATTTATCGTTCAGTCATCAGCCAAATTGTAGGTTTCCCTAGCAGCATTTGGGAGAACAGAATGTTATGCTAGAAGGTCCATTGATCTGATCTTCATAATGTTCAGGGCACTACATTCACTGTGTCCCTAACTTGCCTCAGCTACGACAACCAAACCTGGTAGCGTTCTCAAAAGAATCTGTATTTTGGGCTAAACCTTGTGGAAGTGATTCTTTTGGTTCATCTCTTTCGACATATGTTGAAAATGTATGTTGGGGTCCACTTTGGGCATTGACCTTTTGGTCAGCTATAAGGAATACCAGGACTGTAGTGTCACTTGGCCACAAACGGAAATTGTGAAGAGCAGATGACATATTAATTAAAAAAAAGAGGGCTTCTGCTCCATGCTTAGGAAGCTACAGACATTGTTTTTGCTGGCCACCATAAAGATTTTTTCAGTGCCATATCTGTAGCTTTGCAAGCAAAGTGTTTAGTTCTTTCTCTACCCTTTGGAATAGCCATCATTGCATTAGGTCCTAGCCCTTTAACTGCTGTGCTATAACAGTGACATGGTGATCAGTCAGGTTGCCACGTGAGGTAGTGAGCTCTCTTTCACTGGAGATCTTCAAGCAGAGGCCGGACAGACATCTGTCTGGGATGGTTTAGGAAATCCTGCATTCTATCATTCCAGTTCCTCTGCTTTTTTGAAAGCCAGCTTGCACTTCTGGTAGTTCTTGGTTCACATATTGGTGAAGCCTAGTTTGCAGGATCTTGAGCATTCCCTTTCTAGTGTGGGAAATGAGTGCAATTGTTCATTACTTTACATTACTTGTTTGAACATTCTGTGGCATTGTCCTTCTTTGGGACTGGGACATAAAATGATGTTTTTCCAGCCCAGTGGCCGCTAGTGAGATGTCCAAATTTGCTGGCATATAGAGTACAGCACTTTAACAGCATCATGTTTCAGGATTTTAAATAGTCTAGCTGGAATTCCAACACCTCTACTAGTCTATTGTTAGCAATCTTTCCTAAGGCCTATTTGGACTTCACTCTTCGGAACGTCTTGCTTTAGGTCAGTGACTGCACCATCATAATTATCCATGATATTAACGTCGTTCTTGTACAGTTCATCTGCGTGCCACCTCTTCTTTTCTGCTGCTGTTAGTTCCTTGCCATTTTTGTCTTTTATTGTTCTTTACATTGCTCATGCTCATTTAAGAAGGGCTTCTTATCTCTATTTGCTATTCTCTAGAAATCTGTATTCAATTGGGTATATATCTCCCTCTCTACCTTGGCTTTCCCTTTCCTTCTTTCTTCAGCTAGTTGTAAAGCCTCATCAGGCAGCCATTTTGTCTTCACACTCTTCTTTTTCTTTGGGACGTCTTCTGTTGCTGCCTCCTCTACAGTTTCGTAGACATTGACTGTCCATAGTTCTTCAGGCACCCTGTTTACCAGATCTAATTCTTTAAATTTTGATAGTAAGTTTATCACTTTAACATGTGCACTGCAGCAAAGTGAAATATTCCCTATCATTGCAACAGCGTTCTGTTCATATTGTCAGCTCAATTTGTTCCTGTTAACCCAACAGTTAAAATTTAGTAACCCTCCTAGGAAATGAGATGGAAACTGTACAAAGAATTCAGGTTCTTTCCACACCAAATACAAGTCAATAAAGAATGTCATAGTGCTCGCTTTTCAAAGATCACCATTGTCATTGTCTAAAACTTAATACCCTAATAAATAGGTGGTTGTGCAATAAAGAATGTAATGGAAATCAATACTGCCGACTGCACTTCTGATGCCCTCATGAGAGTCCTCTCAAACTTGTTTCAGTAATCCTAGAGATTGAATGCATATGTGCAGCCTCATCTTTCATCTCCCGGATCAATGTTTTCCAGTGGTCACTTCTAAAAGCTTTAGTCATCTTGAAACACTCTCCACCTAATTTCAAATTCCCTTGCCTACATCTCTGTCAATGTACTAGAACAGTGTATTAGATGGAGGAGATTGCCTTTATCTGCACTGGTTTAAGAAGTCCAAAGAGTGGCAGTTCAAGAAAGGGGCTTTTAAAAATAATTTTCTGTTTTATTTTTACATATGATTCTAACTTCCTTGTGGTGGAGGTATGCGTTTGGCTGTTCTGTATGTTCTTGCCAGGGGCCTTTCCGCACTGACTTGGCCCACTAGTCAACTTATAGTGTGCTCCTAGAAATGGCATCCACACTTCAAGGAGCCATTTCCGACTCAGAAACGGCTCCTTCTGGGCAGGAGCACACTGCGGGTCAACTAAATGTGGAGCTCCATTAAGTGCTCCATGTGTCCACTTACCTGCATCTTTCCTGGCTCTGACGAGGCCCATTCACATCTCTGTGGTGCAAGGAGGAGCATGTGATGAACTGGCATGAGCATGCATGCACAGTGTGTCACTGTTTGTCACGGTTCCCAACAGTCCTGCCAGGACCTGCCCTACTAAGAGTAGCCAGGCACCAGTAGGTTACTGGGAAATTTGCAATGACCGAGTGAGTACTACAGTCTTAATTCAATAAACTGGTAGCAAGCACTTTAAACAGTAAACCAAAACAGGTTTATTGTGAAAAACAAACAATAAAGCAATAGTTGTAGAAGGAAATAAAGTTCAGGTATTGTTAGTCAGAGTTTGGTAAGTCTCTTAATAGCACACATCCTTTTATAACAGCTTTTCTTCCTCAAAGGAAAATAGTATGCCTTTTAAAAAAGTCAAACCTATCAACCTTTCCCCTTTGGCTAGCTTTGCCTGAGCTCAAGCCCTACCAAAGAATAGTAATGATGCCCCGGGTGATTACAAGCCTCAGTCCTTCCTTGCTAGGCTGTAACCCCAGCCCTGGTCAATCCCTAGCACAAATTTCCCTCAGAGAAAGATCCCCCATGATCAGTCTCCTTCAAATCTTGCCCAGAGAAAGACCAAGAGAGCTCCAGTTTCTGCTTTAAATACCAAACAGACCCTAGCAGTCTCATTGGCTGTTGCTAATGGATACTGAAGGAAACCCCTACTGCCTGTCAGTCAAGCCTCCTAGCCCCTGGGAAGGTTTTCCCTCCAACTTAGCCTGCAGCCAATCAATGCAAAAGGGCCTGGGCAAAGTTTTCCGCCCTTTTGCTGTTTGCAGCAAAGGCTTGTTTAAGCATTTTGGAAAGAGTTTGCAAAGGGCCAAAGAAATTTTACTGCCTTCTGCAACCTGCACCCCGAATCCGTCACACTGTTGTCCCGGTGACAGTGCTGGTGCATGCACACTGGCACCAGCATGCAGAGTGAAGATGGCAGTGCCCAGACATGCATCTGCACTAAGGTAAGTGGGTTGCCATGTACTAGCATTTGTGAGTATGAATGCTTAGTACACAGGTGGGCAACTTCACCTTTCCAGTCCTCTGAACAGCACAGAAAGTGTAAATTTGCCCCTGGGGACAGCTATGTGACCTGCAGTGTGCTTTTGGGGGGCTGCTATAGCTTCCCCCAGTCTGTGCCTGCCTTGCAAAACACAAATTACATACCTAAATATAGGCTCTACTGTGAAGGGTCATGGGTGTTCCAAAACATTTGAATCAGCCACATGCCCATCTCTATTTTGTGTACTCTTAGAGCTGTGTGTATAGTTGCTTGTACATCAATAGAGCTGTAACACAATCCAGTACAAAACCCTGCATTTCTAGCTAAGTTTACAACAGTGGAATGATCCTGTTCTTGTAGGTTTTGCTTCTGGAGCCTAGCAAATATTCTCAGGTGGACTCCACAATTCCAGATTTTTTGCACTTCAGGGACTTCGAAAGTATAAGTTGTGAGAAGACAGTATGATACAACACTCAAAACATTTTGGCAGAATGTGACTTGTTAGTAGAAGTATTCTCTTTAATCAACCACTAGATGCCCCCAGTGTTTCAGTAATATAAACCAACTGAAAATTCTTATGCACAGTAGTAAGTTTGAATAAACAGCGGCAGCTCTGAAGATGGAATTGCTGAGGGTTAGGGTTCCCAGATTCATTTCAGATTACCAGTTTATTAATATTTTTGGGGTTGGCTGTAACACATAAGCTAAATTTCTCAACAGCTGCAGGTGCTTTGAAAGAAGTGAGCCAGAAGTCTAACCTCCAACTTTCTAGAAGATAATGACAAACTATTCTTTTATTTAACATACTTTTTATTAAAGTTTTTAAAAACAACTTTGAAACTTCATTTTTCCATACAATAACAGAATGAATTATTAATCCATCTTTCAGTTGTTCTTATTGATGACTTCCTCCGTTTTTCCAGATCTTGGTATTATATCTTTCTTTTGCTCCCATCAGTATTGCCTTTTTTTTCTTGTCTGCCAACCTTGTTGTTAACCATCAAATCCTTCCGTAATTACTCTGGTTTGTTGTAAGAAGACAATAAGGAGGTTCCAATCATTTACAAACTTGTCTATTGTTCTTTCTCTTATATAACATGTTAATTTTTCCATTTCTGCCAGTTCAGTCATTTTAATTAACCATTCTTCTATTGTGGGGGTTTCAATATCTTTCCATTTTTGTGCATATAACAATCTTGCTGCAGTTGTCATACAACAAACTATTCTTGTGTTTGGCGCTATCCGCGTGGAGACCCTGGCTGACCACATGTCATCCAGGGGGCAAGGCAGGGAAATGCCAGCATGCCAAGTATGCCAAGCTTCATGATCCAAAGTCTGCTGGGATGATCTAACTGTTGCAGCAGAATAAAGTATTGTGATGGCACCCAGGTCATCTTGCCAGTTGCCCTGAGCCCATGTTGATCAAAGTCCTGGTTACTGGATCATGTGGCTTGACTTTTAGGATTTCTTCCTATTGGAGTGATCTACCACTAACTTTGAAGATCCTCCGAAGCCTTTGACAGCTGCATTGCTCTCGCAAGGGGCTTTTCTTTGGAGCCTGCGCTAATCTCCAAAGGCAACTTCGGAGGGACTTTGAAGCCAGCTTCGGAGGGACTTTGAAGTCTTGAGTTTGGGGCACCCCCGCATGGCTGCCTCCCCCCTGAGCCTCCTCTAGATCCCATTGCCCAATTGTAGTGGAAACAGGCTCCCTATAATCCGGATTTGATGGCTGAAGACCCCATTGTAGACCCCTTTAATGGGGTCTACAGGAAATCCAGATTACAGGTTTACAAAATATTTGGCTTCCTAAAGCTAGACTAAAAACATATTTATTCATCTTAGTTCTATACCGAAAGAGTAGAGGCTGTTAGCAGGGAAAGTAAACATTAGATATAACCAGATACAGTGATAACCTATCTTAATGGTAGGTAGGGTTGTGCACATGGTACATTCCCCTGAAAGGGGGTGGTGGTGATGTTCAGCTTCACGTGAAGCCCCCATATGAACATCCATTGAATGTTTGCACACAGAGGGAACCTCCATCCCCTTGCTTCCTGCTTCACACCCCTACCCTGTGATTCCTGCATGTGCACCTCTAGAAGGCCTAGTTGAGTCTCAGAGGAGGGCTTTAAGGATGCACTTTGAATTACAGGTAAGAGGTTGTGGCTGGTGGGGGGGGGGCAGGACAGGAGGCTGAGGTGGGCAGATCCAGCCTTCATCAAAACTTCTATGAAGCTTCAATGGAGGCCAGATACATTTGATTAGTGGGCAAAGGAGAGGCCTAAAAATGCAGGCCTCTTTTGATTCACCTGCAACTGTTCAAATTTGTATGATTCATTCCCAATACATTACATGTGGCTTATTTTGTGTCTCATGGCTGCATTCCCAAAGGGACTAAAATCCAGACTGGATTCAAACTCAGGAACCAGGGTTCCCGTTATATTGGCCAGTAATCCAAATCAAGCAAGCCCCGTTCCCATCCCATTTCCTTTTCCCTGGATTTTCTGAGCACCAGCCTGCAGAAATCCAGGGGGAAAAATAACCCTGTTGAAACAGGACTTTTCCTCTGTTTTGAATTAAAGCCTTCTGAGATGAAGCATTTTCACTCATGGGAAAGGTGGTTTTTTTTCTGTTTTCAACTTTAAACCAACATGCCTTCATGATCGGCCTTCGGGGTGGTGGTAATAGGGCAGAATAATGTTTGGTGTGAGACCATGAGGGGGGAGCGCACCCAGGCAACATCGAGCCTCAGGGCGGGGGCAGGAGCAGGCGTGGTGCTTCCAAGTTCCTCTCCGAGGCGCTCCCGCTGTCTGAATGTGCAGGGGGCAGTTGCCGGATCGAACTTGATCTGCTTGTACATGTGCACAGAAGCAGATCAGCGAACCGGTAACCCTAACCCAACCCTGCTCCTACTTCTGCCGCTGCTGCATTCAGACAGCGAGATCGCCTTGTAAAGGAGCTTGGAAGCACCATGGTGCTCCTGCTCCTGCTCCCGACACTGCCCAGCCTGGGCTCACCGCCACCGCCACATTCAGACAGTGGGATCGCCTTGCCATCTGCAACCGCCGGGTCCGAAATGGGAACACCGAAATGTGTGCTTGGCCCTGTTCGTGCAACCCGCACCCTAACCTGGACCAGAATGTGGTTGTCACCAGACCAGAATAATCCGGAAACACACTAAGTGGTAATATTTTACCGTTTTTCCTTATTTGTGTCTTACCATCTATTTAATATTGCTTATCTACGCGATGGTGATGATGATGTACAGTAAAGAAGAGGGAATTTCAGTAGCTGTTGCTCGCATAAGGAGCAACATCTGCTTAATTTCCGTTTTCCCAACAACTATTAAAGGTGTAGGAAGCCTGAAGTTTGTATTTGATCATACTGCCTGTGGGGAGGGACAACAACTAATAGTCACCGTTTATCAAAGAAGAAAAGCCCTACCCATCTTCCCAACAAAGACAAGTTTCCATATGGTTTGCATTTAAATACAATCCTCACTGTAGTAGGACAGACTATGACCCGATGCACTTGCTCAGTCTCCAGTCCATAAGCCAAGGTTAGACTCTTCAAAGTTCATCAAATGTTCCCTTCGTAGGGATCTTTAGCTGTAGATCAGATGTGGTCATTAGTCAGAGGATGCCTTCAGATCCACAACAATCTTCTAAAACAGGACAATTGGCTTTCCCCACCCCACAGCTGATAAACCGGCTCATTTCTGACTGTGCCCATTTGTTTTGCAAATTGCAGTGCTGCAATTGGTCCTGGGTCTGAAGATGAAAACATTTTCCTTTCCAGATAGAACAGCCAGATCATCATGGGTGCGTGTAACCCCTGTGGAGTTCCCTTCTCAATGCAACTATTGAACACTAGAGCCCTGTCTTCCTTTCTGTCTGGCCATGTTGTAATTTCCAGAGGAAGGATAGGAATGGAAAAAGATTGCATACATTCTGGCTATTCTGGAACTACAAATATTTACAGAATTAAATATGGGTTTGGATTTTATTTTGTCATTTTAGGTCTCCTTGAAGAGGAGACAATTGAAATCTAAAATATATTTAATTATCTGGTGTGCTTCAAGTTCTGTAAACATGAAGCTGCAATGTGCTCCAAATTACTGAAATACTCTATTTTCTGAAAGCATAATCACTGCAATTAATTGTGCTGTTTACATATTTACAGAGCTTGTTCATGGAGCTATTATGCAGCTGTTAATGTCAGCGGTGAGGAAGTCATTTAGCTACTGTTTTCCATTTGCCATGTTCGGGCATTTTGGATGAAAACCTTCCTAAGAAACAAGGGGCCTTTACTCTAGGGTCCCAGTTTTGCAAACATACTCTAAGCATGTAATGTTAGTGGCATGAATAATGGCAGTGAAATCAATGAGTTTGTCGATCGACTCCTCCTCATCTGATTGTCCCACAGACTGTAGTCAATTAGAACAGGATTTAATTGTCCAAAGGACAGTTATTATCCGAACAGGTGACACCATAATGCTCCATTCATCAAAAGGCTTGGTGATTGACCAAATGCTATTGTTGATGGATGCAATTTATAAACAGGGCAACTGGATGTAATTTCAGGAGGCATAATTGCATACTGGGTAACAGCCTTGACAACAACAGTGAAGCTAGGAATACATTTTATATTACTAGCTGTTGAAAAAGAAAGTACAATTATTTAACAAATGACAAATATATTGTGGCACATGCTTACTCAGGCAATGGATACCTTCAGCTGATGTACATTCTTCTTTTAGGTGGATAAGAATGTATTTTTATGCGTGCAGCACAAGGGATCAGTAGTTGTTCATAGTTTTTATAACATAAATGCATATTTCATAAATCTGTTAATTTTTAATAATTTCATCCACCACCCAAACTTAATTCTGCTTAGGTATCACTTCTATAAAGACTTGTGCCCCCATGGAGTAGTCAATTTATAATAGCTAACTTCTGTCACTTTGTTTAAAAAGAAGAAGCAAAATTGCATCACTTATAGAACTGTAAATGTTAATGTCCCTATAGAATAACATTTTAGTTTTAATGCAGCAGACTTTGGCCGGTATGAAAGATTCTTAATTATAATCAGACAACGTAGTAGATAGTGATTTCTTCAGTCTTTATTCTTTAACAGTAAAAATGCCTCTACTACTACTTCTAAAATTCAGTCAAATCCTGAGTTATAGATAACTGAAATATACTCATCCAAGACCTGGTTGTCTTATTTATGTTTATGATGTAAACACTTGAGCACTCCACTCATTTAAATCAATTAATTCACAGAGATGAAGGATGTTTAACAGCATTTATTGCTGGCCAGAACAACAAAAAGGTGAGTGACAACAACACCTACAGAATAGAGAGAACACTGCCACACCCACCATTTCGTGTTACATGTTTTTATAGCTTACTGGGTCTGTCCAGGTGATATGATTAGCTCCTCACTTACTCCCATGCTCACCCCAACAATTAGATCATGCCTCATTACCAAAACAACAACAACAACAAACCAAGCAAGCATTCAGCCAGCATCCTGTTGAAACTCTACTTCCTTAAAAAGGGTGCTTTGTCTGGGACACTAAGAGCATGATTTCAAAAATAACCCTTTTTCTGCAAAGCCAAGCTGGTCTGTCAAAGTCTAGCAACTGTCAGCATAATTCACTTTATTACAGCCATCTAGTCTATTAACGCTAGCAAACGGCAATTGTCCTAATCAAGATTACAGAATCTAAAATGGCATTAGTTAGGTTAAGTTGACAGGCTTTCATGTTTCTTACTTGCAGAAGCATACTATACAAAACCAAAATAACAAAGGTTAACCTGACTCCTTCAATGAATTTATATTTCATCCTTCATCCTTCATTCCTTGGCTGTGATCAGACACTGAAAAAAAAAGCAAGTGTCTTTGAGGCAGCTTCAAGGAGGCTTTGAAGTGGGGATTTTAAAACCAATTTTAATTGGCTTTAATGGGTTTATTTTATTTGTTGTTACCTGCCCTGAAACCCTTGGGTATAGGGTGGGACAAAAATGCAAATAAATAAATAAATAAAATCCCTGACAAAGGGAGACCTAAACTCAAGCTTCTCTGGAATATTCCAAGGCTGATTTTGTTGAAAAAGTCAACTCTTGGCTGCTGTGTCCTGTGGTGACTCAATGGGAAAAAATACAGCCACAATTGTAGCTATGAGTGAAAACATTGCAGGCTTCCACCTACATTTTCAGTTTTCAGCGACATTTCCAGATTCATTTACATAAGAACATAAGAGAAGCCCTGCTGGATCAGGGCACAGCCCATCTAGTCCAGCATCCTGTCGCACACAGTGGCCCACCAAATGCTCATGGGCATCTCAAGCAGAGACAAGGACAAACCTATTCCTGCTCTAGAATGCCAGCAAATGGCCTTAGAAGCACCCCCCACCCACCCAAATTTAGACTGTACCAGGCTTCGCTCCAAGTATAGCAGCATTTATGTGGGGCACCAGAGTGATGTGTGGTTTGGGTTTGGACCATGCAGCCGTGCCCCTGAGGTGGCACCAAACTCACTGGAGTATGGATGGGGCCTTGATCTCACCCATCCTTAAAGAGCTACTATCTCACCTCCTGATTATCATTGGCCAGTGGTGGGCCCAGTTTATATATTTAATAGGCAGGATTTTGAGCAGAGTTGAAGCAGGGATATTTGGTCTCAGTATTATCACAATGTATTTGTAGAAGTGGTTTTCTAACTATTTCTAATGATTTTTTGGTTTGTAATATTGCATGCACTCAAGATCATTTCTTAAGTCTTTCTAAGCTTTCTGTGACAACTGAACTGGGAAACCAGTTTATTTTTAAAATTAATGTAAACCAAATGATGAAACTAGGACTCGACTGATCCTGTTCTTTTAGGCGGCTTTAAACAATAACTTTCTTTTCAGGCATTACTTGAAATTGTGATGTAAGAAAATAATTGAAGTTTCGGTCCTTGGCCTGTGATGGGAGATGAGGAAACAAACAGCTTTCTGGCTCACTGTCAGTTGATGAGCCATGCTTATTATTATTTTAATTCAAAAAATTATTTCATCTCAACTAGGACATAATGTCATTAAATACATTCTTCCAGCCACGCTTAATTGCTGTGTGTGATTTTAACTGCTCTTCTTGAAATTAAACCTATCATAAGATAATGCAGTGATTGCTTTTTAAAAATAGCTGTGCAGATGATAATGCAGGAGTAACCTCTGGCTGCCACAACATAGTTTGCTGAAGTGTTTGAAAAGATCCAACACTGAGAAGATTCCTGATTCTTAGTGGTGTCCCTCTCTGAGTACAGAACAGCAGAATTTTGCCTTGGTGTGGCTGAAATGTGTTTAGAGCCTCTGTAAGAGTAATATAGGAGAAGGAGAGAGTTTGGAAGGTATACTAAGGAGAAGATGTTAATCTGAATCAGATCTGAGACACTATACTGCAACAGTTCACATTATGCATTTGTTTTTCTGTTTTACTGAACTTCCAAGAAATGTAAATGCTGATCCATAACAACAAAAGTAGTCTGACCTCTCCCCTCTACATCTAGTATCTGAGGGCCTTAGTCTCCCTATCTCTTTCACAAGTTTCAGACTGTATGTCCCTTGGGGAGCCTCAGAAGTGACCTTTCAGGTTGTCCACCACTGATTGCCTGTTAGGCTTGACCCAAGACTCCTGGGAATTCTCAATAGATCTTATGTTTTCATAGATTTGATTTATTATTTTCACTAATTGTCACTTTCACTGTTCTTGTGTGAGACTATCTTGGTCTACTTCTATTAGAAATGCAGCTCTATTTGTAATTGAAACATTCTTAGGCCGTGTCTTTACGGCAACCTTATCGCGAATTCAAAATGTTTTCAATCCCCGAAGTCCACACGGCAGTTTGGCTTAACACGATTTCCCCATGTTAAACCATCCCAAAGCGTGACGAATCTCAATCCTGATTTCAACAGGTCTCACTCCAGTTCGTGCGCTTGAAACGTTTTACATTTTTTACTGTGGGAACCCTTCCGTGTTAAGGGATGAGAGTTTCCCTCCCCCAATAGCTTGCTTCCAAAGCAAGCTGTAAAAGCAGCAGCAGCCTGAATAGCAATCAAGCAATCCACTGTAGCAAACAAGCAATTCACACCTGATAACTATCTTGCCATTGAAAGTGCTGACCTTCTAAAAAGGGAAAAGAAACAAAAGCAGCTGCCCTTTGGAGAGATGTGTGAATGTTTAGCTGTAAAGGGGCTTGACTTGCTGCCGCTGCTGCCTGCCCTGAGCAATGGGGAGAGGCGGGGAAAGAATCGCTGGCTGCCTGCTGCCGTTTTTCCTCCATCCAGGCATGCAGCAGCCACCCAGCCATCCAGCTAGGCTCCGTGAAGGGGTCCGTTATGGGTGGCACGTTTACGCCAGGAGGAAGAGGACAGGGCAGCCCCAAAAAGGGGCTTTTAAAAAGTAGCCTCTGGAGTACCCCTTGAGTCACGTACGTCCTCCGAATCCGGATTGAACACGATTAAACTGAAAGTAATGGGAACAGGCAAATTCGCGTTTGCATCCGGTTCTATTATTTTGGTTTAGGGAAAGCGAAATAAGCTTGCTGTGGGGATTTGCCCTTAGTTGTCCTACGGATGGTTTGTTTTAACAAAAGATAGGCAGAGTGTCACTTTGTTGGACCCTTTGGACCTCTAAATATTTAGATGTCCCCAAACATATTTGTAACTGCTTCTGTAGACTGAGAACATGGGACATGATTCTTTGGCAACACTCCACTTATCTGCAGATCTAATTTTAAACAATTCTGTTGAAGCATTTCTTATGGTTTCAAAGTGTTATCTTGGAGGACTTACACTTAGCTTCATACAATTGGCCTGTTGGGCACGAAGGCACTGAGTGAGGCGTTACCAATATGCAGATGATGCCTAGTTCTATTTCTCCATTTCACTGAAGCCACATCAAACACTGCAAATGGAAATATGGAGATGAAGTACTTCTCAGGTATAGAAATAGTTTGGACAGCCCATTTTGGAGGTATCTGCATTCTGAAAGCCAAACACACATTACCTAAAAAGAGGACAAAGGGGAATACTAATTTATGAAAGAGCACATTAAAATAATGAAATCTATATATGTTAATTTGATGCCCTCTTTTGGCTCTGTTTATGAATACAATGGAGTCCCAGTGGAAAATCACTGGACCAGAGCTAAAAGAACAATATTCACCATCTTACAATGTCATGTGGCAAAGTAAAAAAGAGGCCAACAAAAAAATCCAGAAAGTGCAAAAAGGTCCACTGATTCCTGAGAAGTGTTTTGAAGTTTTAACTTAAAATTCTTTCTCTTTTTTTTTTAAAGATAACAGAACACTGTTTTATATTCTGTTCTTTTGGATGTAGCTCTTTGTGTGTCCTGGGATCTTCAACTACAGAGCAGGATACAAAAAGTTTTAAATAAATAATAACTGTTAAAGTTGACTTGGAAAGGACATATGTATAAAATGTAATTCAGACTTTCAATAGCCTAAAACCCCAGGCTCTCCACAAGGAATTTTTATTCATCAACAAATCAATGTCTTCAGCTTTCAACAGTATAAAGACATTCTAGAAATAATTTCACTTGATTCCCCTCCAGCGAACTTCCACATTTACCAGGCGAGTACTGCTCTCAGAATACTTCCTTTGAAATCATGAGGTTGCATCTGCTGTTGATGCCTAGCTTATGGTCTAACCAGAGGCAATAACTGAGAAGAACGTACTAGATGGACACATGGTCTGGTCCAGTCTGCAAGAGCACCTTGAAAGCCAGAAAGAGACCCCTCAAAGCCAGATGCTTAGAGGGGTCTCAAATGGCTATGTGAAAATTATTGAAATCATGCTTGCATGTCCTCTCCCACCAGGAAAACATTCTCAGACAGATCATTTTTATTTAGATACAGTGCAATCAAAAGCAGCTTTTAATTTGCCCCACAACCCACAATATATTCTGCATTGCTCTAAGAAGTTTGGAAAATATGGACGTGGTTGTTGGGAGACACTGAGTGAATGGCAATGCTTTCAGGCAACAATCTTTGAAACAGCTGAGATTTCCATATCAATGTGAACTGTGCACAGAATAAAAAAGACTGCAGATTCTGGGACCTCACAGACAAAAAGTCAATGCTTCATAATGGGAAGAGAAATCCCTGGAGTTTTGCAGTTCAAGTCAATGAGCAGTATTTATGGAGGAAAATTCCATAAAGACCTTGGAGAGAAAAATACACCTCCAAAACAGAAAAGGTAAAATATCTGAAAAGACAGAAGTGAAGTAACAAGGGGTCCATGGTTATAGATCGCCATTCACCACCTATGAACTACAGCCTGACGTTCACGCTTTTGCTAGCTGGGTAATTCTTTCAATGCTGTGCATCTGTAAATTACGGTGAAAAGGTTTTAGACCTAATTTCATCTAAAGAAAGGTTGTTTTGCAAATTCTGTGGTTGTGCAAAGATGTAATACAAAGCTTTAGAGCCTCGTTACCCTGAAGCCTGCCTTGCCTTGCACTTCAAAATAGAATCCACTGTAATGACAGTTCAAATTTGTATCAGGAAAGGACATGCTGAAAAGGCCTAAGCACTTCTAGGGCTTGTCCCCATGCACTCCGTTTACTTCGGGTTGGATTTGGGATATTCCCAATATGGATTCTAGTTCGAATTGACCCATCCCCATGCAATTGATGAAAGTGTGGGCTCAAGTCAAATACACCTGTCCCCATGCAAACCGTGCTAAACCCCTGCATCAGGAAACCATGTCTTTTTCTCTCCACCCCCTCTCTACTGATAGGAGTGAGGGCAGGGAAATCCCACCCAACATCCCTTCCCCGATCACAACTGCTGGGCATTAAACAGTGATCAAACAAATGAGCCTCTTCTCTCTGCGATTGGATCACCAGGCAAATGTAAAAGAACTGATTGCCCCAGTAAGCAATGGGGGGGGGGTCATCTAGCCCTTGCTGTCCCACAAGCCTCTTCCTGCAACCCTTATTCCACTCCTGCTCCCCGATTGCCAGCAAGCAGCTTCTGAAGTTAGAGGCAGTTTATCAGAGAAGCAGAGAAGCGCTTGTCTGGTAAACTGCCTCTAAATGACAAGCAGCTTCTGAAGTTTGCCAGCTAAAAAGCTAACAAAAGCCACTACAATATTTAGAGGCAGTTTAGCTTTGATAAACTTCAGAAGCTGCTTGCTTGCCAGCTAAAAAGCTAACCAACAAGCATGAAACAAGTTGTGAGTTAAACCCAGCCAGATCACAATGCTCTGCTCCCACCTGACCCATTCCAAATTCTTCGACACGGAGAGTGATGGACATTGTATGGACCCATCCTCTGGCCTTATTCTTCCACAGGAAAAATCCACCCCACCCCACCCCACCCAATTCAGAAGCAAAGCTGCTCAGATCCTTACCAGTGCTTTTGCTCAGGAAAGCAAATTGTCTTTTCAGTGCTTCTGTGCAAAGGTGTAGGTCCTTAAGAGTATTCCTGCGCAAAAGTAAAAGGAAACAACAACAAAATGGTGACAGAAATGACACACTGCTGCACATGACTGGCTGACATGATTCATTCATTCATTCAGTTTATTTGTACACCACCTTTCTAATAAATTACTCAAGGTGGTTTACAGCAACCATGAAAAAATACAATAAAAATTAATACATCATCACATCAGAGAAATACAGCAAGGAAAGAAATCACTTTCAGTAAATAAAACCAAATGTATATCATAAGCAATGTACAGAATTCTACTAATAAGCTATTTAAGAAACTACAGCACACAGTATCAAATAAGACGAATTAACACAAGATAACTAAAAAATGTCAAAGATTAAGATAAGGGATATGATTTTGGTGCAGAATAAAGTACTCTACATAAAATGTGGATTGAAAGGGATGTAGTCCATGTTTGCCAGGATATTTTCACTTTAAGTGTAGGCACCTCCAGATGGTGCCTGGATATCCCATTAGCAGGTGATAACGCGGGAAATCCTCCCTTTGCAATTAACACCTTTAACTAGACAGCACTGTAGCTGGTGCTGTCTTTGCGTGTTCCACTGAGGCAAGTATTAGGGCATGGCGCTTCTATGCTTGTGTGAATGCATGGATGAAGTTTTTGTAAGTAAAAACCACAATTCCTGGAAAACCCGTGAACAGTGTTGGGCTTTCCTGCAATCGCTCCTAGTACTTTTTAGGGGGCACATAGTGAGGCTAAGGTGGTGGTGTTATCTAAGAAATACGAGGCAATTCCATCATAGCAGCACTGTCTGGATAGGGCTTATGATATTTCCAAGGTAGAAACTGTCCAGATCCACCTTAAAACCTGCATGTAGCAAGGTCCTAAGGGAGTTTTTCATGCTGAATGGATGGGAAAAGGTTAAATTCAGGCTCGTCTTTTCAATGGTTTTAAAGAGGTTTGCCCCCTCTCATAAAATATAGCATTTATATATCAGCAGCAACAATGAGGTTTTCTTCTTGAGTCAGCTTAAAAATAATGTTGACATTACGGTCGATACATTATGGATTGCCATATTTATGTCAGAACGTATTGGCACAAGAATACATCAATAATATAAAATATTTAAGGATAAGTCTTATATTTAAATTAAAGCTCACAATTCCATGTCCTTTCTTCATATTTTGCTCTGCTGCTGTAAAATGTATCTTTGATGACAGCTTCTGCATGTAATGGTTTCAACATCGGTTTTTGCCCAGCATCTAAAACTACTTCTGCATAAGTCTTCACATGAGAAAGGAGAAGTCAGCTTGTTTTAAGCACCGTATTTTACTTTTGCAGAAGGCAGGCTATAGAGAATGAGTCCACTTTGCAGTAGCAGAAGATGACATTGCTCAGGTAAGTTGGAACACTCATATTATTGAGTGGAAATCTTGCAGAACAACATCCAGAAGGTCCTATGGTGGGTCACAACATATGATTAAAAAAAAATTACTAAAACATGTTTAAAATATATCCCCCCTCTCTCCCACTGGCAGGACTACATTTAGAGGAAACTTGGCACCAAAGAGCTGGGTGAAGAGGTATGATTCATCCAGGTGCTGATGATATAGGGTGTGGTCACACCTAAGGTTTAGTTCGGCTTCAGTCCACCTTCAGAGCAAGAGAACACACCAGCAAAGTGACTAGTAATTTTCTTTCCACATTGTCTATTCCAAAGGTGAATTTTCATGAGTTATTTAACACTGAAAGAAAACAGCTTGACACTTTGCTGATGTATTCTCTCACTCTGAAAGTGGACTGAAGCTGGATTAAAGGCAATCACTGCCATAATGTTGATGCCTGGGATATCTCCACTGGGAGGTTATTCCACAGTTAGTACAAGAATATGCAGAAAGATTCAATAAATCTTAGATTTTAGATTCCAAATAATAAAAAAGCCCTTTGTGCACTAGGTCTTATTCTGGTTTATATCTTGGACTAGCGACCTGCCATCATTTATGCTGGTGCAGACTGCAGCCAGGGATTTGCCACAGTCTGCACTAACACGTGGATGGCAGATCCTTAGGCCGCATCCCCATGCAAGCCATTTGGCGCTGTTTGGGCTCACATGAGCCGGGTGCGGGACTGAGATTGAATCTCAGACGTCCCCATGTAATTCCTGGCAACGCAGGCCAGGTATGGGTTTGGGCGTGGATGGGGGTGGACTTTGGCACAGGGAGGCAGTGCCCCCTCCTCTCTGTCCCCTCTCTCCTCATTGAAGCCAGATTGACATCAGCCCAACCCTGTGCCGCATCCCGCCCTCCCTTAGTGGCACTGAAAGCCAGGACTGGGCTGGGAGGCACAGAAAAAAGCTTAAGTTAAAATTAATCTTACTTCATAATAATAAATTTATAAATAATTTTAAAAGACCAAAAGCCACTGTGAGGTTTAGTGGCAGTTAGGCACTTGAGCAGTTTTGCGCACCTCTGCTCCATTGGGAACCATGAGAACGCCCGCCAAGTTTAAAAGGGAGAAAATCAATCCTTTATTTCATGATCACCTTGGCGATCGGAGAAACGGGAGTTGAAAATTTTTGGAACTGGAACAAAAATCAAGCCATTATTCACCCTGCCTTGGCAATCGGGAAATGGAGTTGGAAATATTTCTGTGGAAAATGCACAAAAATTAACCCTGTATCCTGCCTGCCTGGTGATTGGGATTTTAAAATGTAAGCGGCTGTGATCTCCAGTGCACAGGGCAGGAATGGCAAGCACACCTCACCTCCTAATGACATGAGCACCAATCTCCTCCCCGGTTAGCTCACGATCATCCCCATGCGTGGGATTGGGCCACTAACCAATGCGTGCTGGTACCCCGAACCATGCCGAGACTTGTATTTTCAGGTATCAAATTTGGCCCTTTTCTGGCACAGTTTGGGGGGATTTGGTCCGCTTTCCGCATTTGGAAATCCTGTGTTCAGAATTGTACCAAATGTGCATGGGAACATAGCCTTAGTGTGAGATATAATCCCAGTATAAGACCCAGTGCAAAATGGACCAAAGTTAACAAAGATGAAGCCTGTTTATAATTATGTCCTTTTTTCTATTCTTTCTCTCTTTCTCCCCCCCCCCCCCGCTCTCTCTCCGTCTCCCATCATCCTAGCATCCATCCCTCCATCCCTCCATCTACTTCTTGTGTGTTGGTAATGCTTGATTTGGACTCACCGAAAGCAACCTTAAGCGCTTATGAACATTTGGGTCAAACAAAGGCTAATGAGGAAGATCTGGACTGTGATTAGACCAGTATTTTAAAAACAATAATATAAGAATTCTAAAGGTTGCTAAATTTCATTGAAGCAGGGGCACGGCAACAATTGTTTTCCTTCCTAGTGTGATTTCCATAAGAACTTTGTGTCTTTTCATAGCATTGTTTTGATGAAAGATGGAACAGAGAAAAAGAATGTGCAAACTGTTCAGAATTATTTGCCCTTGTGGGGCTGGCATTTGTGTGGGAAGAAGCCACAAGAGATCCGTAAACACGTGATAAGACATTTAATTGGCATCTCCTTTTTAAGCTTGGAAAGATCAAGAACACTAAAGCAGGGCAGTAGTAACCAGGGTCCTATTTGCACTTAGGCCTCTGGTATGCAATTAGGATAGCTCTGACAGAGATACTCTGTTCCAGAGCTGCCCTAATTGCATTCCAGAGCTCTAAGTGTAAATAGACCCCAGTATTGGCTTTATCTTGCTCCTTAGGGGGCAGAAAAATGTACTTTAGTAGGCTGAAACCCCACCCTTAGGCGAAGCATGCATCGCTGTTCCAAGTCTTTGCAAACAGTGTTTTGCACACCCCTATAAATGGTACCATCTCTAGCCCCACTGTTTCAGTCAGAATCTGTAGACTGGATGTTTAGAAGTCTAGTCAATTTTCCTCCCCAAAATCCATTGTTTAAGAATTTTTCAGAGACAATATTTTAGAACAGCCAGCATCTATTTATTAGATTACACTTGCACTTTATTGACTTTGCCTGTTGTGTGTTTTCCTATACCATCTGCTGTAGTTTAGAAAGAACAATAGAGAAAGACACACAAACCTTTTCAGACAATACTGTACCATGCTCTCAATGCACATGCTGGGTGATTCTCACCATTCAGTGCCTGTGAATTCATTTTGTTGCCATATGTTGTCCTTGTTTGGGTGGACTGTTTTAAAGTATTTGAGTTTTTATATGTTGCTTCACCTTCTAAAAATCTTGACATAAAAACAGAACAGATTGAAAACATTCAGTTTACATTAAAAAAAACAATTAAAAAGAGTGTGTGGGAGAGGGAGCATCATTCATGGAGCATAAAAATGAATGTCTTCAATAGGCACGTAAAAGATGCATTTGCAGGTCCCCTTTGAGTATCAGAGGAGAGAACATTCTAGGGGATAAATGCAATGACAGGGAAGATGTGACTGTGGGTAACTAGAGACGGGCACAGTGCTCACTGTAACACACCATGCTGTAACATACCATGTGCACCATGCTCCCGGTAACAGCAACCAGTCTAGATAGCTTTAAGAAAGAGTCAGACAAATTCATGGATGGCAGGTGTATCAATGGCTACTAGAATGCATGCTTAGGTACTTCTTCCAGGTGGGGAGACAGACCTAAACCCTGTCCAAAATCCCATCCCATATAGTGGGTTTAATATCTGTACAAGCAGGTGCCACCCTGAGCAATCTAACGCCTGCCATATTTTGTGCTAGTTGAAGTTTTTTCACTGGGTACCAGGATAGTCTCACACAGAGGACATGGAAATAATCACAACATGAGGTTACTGGTGTAGGAAGAAGCATAGTTGATCTTATACTTGCACCTGGCAACAAAGCCCTAGTCTAGAGAACATAAGAACATAAGAGAAGCCTTGCTGGATAAGGCCACAGCCCATCTAGTCCAGCATCCTGTCGCACACAGTGGCCCGCCAAATGCTCATGGGCATCTCAAGCAGAGACAAGGACAAACCTTCTCCTGCTCTCAAGTCCCAGCAGATGGCCTTAGAAGCGCCCCAGAGGTCAGCTTAGCCTCCAGTGA
The DNA here is from genome assembly GCA_023333525.1 of Aspidoscelis tigris stejnegeri. Taxonomy (NCBI): domain Eukaryota; kingdom Metazoa; phylum Chordata; class Lepidosauria; order Squamata; family Teiidae; genus Aspidoscelis; species Aspidoscelis tigris. The sequence continues at coordinate 25,259,564 of JALMGA010000002.1, read as the reverse complement.
AAATGATGACCTTAGAAGCATCCTCAAACTGTGCCCTTGTTCCTTCCTAGGGCATGCAACACCCTTCTAGAATAGGCAGATCTCTTAATCCTAAACTTGGCAACCACCTACTCTGTCTTGTTGGGATTCAACTTTATATGCAAATCCCCTCTTTGCATTATGGTTAAAGGCAGGAAATGCTGCAAAAGGCAAATGACTCATAACAGATATTGGGGAAACAAATGGCTCTACCTCAAACGGCTTTAGGTCTGTACAAATGGAGGCAGGTTTGCCAATAGGTTGAGGAAGACTGTTGAGTGGTAAAGCATTTATAGTACATGTACTCATAAAATATCTCAGATTTCGTCTTTTGTATCCCTGCATGAAAACTTTAGAGAACCACTGCCAATCTGGGTGGATGGTACAGAGCTAGATAGACCTATAGTCTGAACTCAGTACTGGGATGCACTCCTATTAGTTTACTCATGAATGTGCATTTCAGATGCATATTTGCACACCTGGCCAAGACCTTTTTGGAAGGTGGACTTGCAAACTCTCCTCCCTCCCACCCCAGAGCTCTTGCGTGCACAGTCTTCCATTTATTTTGCCTTGACCTTGAGCAGGAAGTGGGACGTTCATGCATGTGAGATTGAAGCATTTGGAAATGTCTGCATGATTGGAAGACTGCTTTATTAGACGGATATCAAAAACGGATATCACTCAAAAGCTCACTTCTATTTAAATTCATTATTGCAGCAGGGTGCCTCAACATGTTTCATCCATCTACTCACCCGCAAGGGCTTGTGCACAACTCAAGCAAATGGTCCAAAGGCAGCCAGGAAATTTTGAGTAACATGGGGAGCTAAACCTGGGCTACAACACAGCAAATAGAATCTCCCCAAATACACAAAACTGTGACAGAATTCCAATGGGTAAACTAAGCAACTTATTTCAAATATTTACTCTCTTTAAAAAGATATCAAAAGAATCAAATGGTAAAATATACACGGAAACTGTTCCGGAAAAATGTCCACAGTCCAAATTCCAGTGTCTTCCAAATACTTCTGGGCAAGCACCGTTGTGGAGTATGTTCAATCCCTTCGGAAGGGCCAGACACAAAAAAAGTTTTCATTGGTGGTCACTTTATACTTCAACAAATTAGCAAACTTGTTAAAAAGCAAACTTAAAGAAAAAAAAATCAAAATAGCTCTTGGCTGCTCCAGCATGCAAGGGGCTTCACTGTGTGCCCCTATGCGAATGCATATATGCCGGAATGTCTGTGGCTGTCCCACTGGGCCAAGTGCAAAAATGCTATTAGAAAATACAAACAAACAAACAAACAAACAATGGGAATGTTTTGGTTCAGTGTGGATTTATGACCCTTAATAATTATCTGTCAGAATTTAATTTTTGTACCTGTGGGTGCATTTATTTCTCAGCTTTTCTGTTACTTCACAGGCTTTCAAGTTACTAGATAATGGAGAGCTGTAAACAGCAGAATAAAATCAGAAACCAGAAAAAAGCAAACTTAAACATATATTATAATAAATAAGTATAACAAGTAATTATATAAAATAAAATAATACCTTATCTTACATATGCTAGATATCTCACACACATATCTGCTTTCACCCACCTTATGCACGATTGTGCATGAGTGCTCTTACAATGTAGTATTTTTACAGGTCAAGTGAATGGTGTGAAGCATCCCAAGAATTCTGAGTAATAAGAAGAGCTAAATCTTGGGCATCTAAAGGAATGCCTTCTCCCATACGAACCTGCCCATGCCTTAAGATCTGGAGGGGAGGCCCTCCTGGTTGTCCCACCACCCTCAGCAGCAAAAGGGGTGTGCACTCAGGAGAGGGCCTTCTCAGCGATGGCTCCCAGGCTGTGGAATAGTCTCCCCCTTGAGGTGCCTCAGTCATCTTATTTGTACACATTTTGGAAGGCAGTGAAGACGCACCTCTTTGCCCTGGCCTTTGGTGAAATGGGGATACACTTTTCCCTTCCCACTTGCAGATGCTATTGTTTTTAATATATACTGTTATTGTTTTAATAATGTTTGATTTTAAATGTTGTTACCCTCCTGGAGACCACAGGTATAGGGTGGAATAACTGAATGAATGGGAATGAGTGAATAAATAAATAAATAAATAAATTAAATAAATAAATAAATAATTTTTTTAGATTGTATGCACTCGGAAGGTTTTTATATTTTTATATAAATATATATATATTGTTTCACATCTGTAAAGCGCTGAGTACATGGACAGCGCTGTAGAAATAAACTAATAATAATAATAATAATAATAATAATAATAATAATAATAATAATAATAATAATAATAATAATAATAATAATAATAAATAAACAGGTACATGAACAAATTAGTAAGAAAAGAAGGTTGATGTGCGCAAAAAATAGATTCAGCATGCATGGTCAACCGTTAATAGATTTCTCCATTAATTCACCCAAAATGTGCTGACCCTTGTATAATATAAACGTGAAGCTGCACTTACACAGCCGGATGTCAATAAAACATTGTAAATGTTGCATTACTCTGAACCCTAACAGTGGCACTCTTGGGACGGAGATTCAAATTAGCTGATCATTAAAAGGAATGAATGGAGGATCTAAAACCAATCTCCCCTTGGAAAGAAAGCACATTTGTTATGGAACTAGAAGAAGTAATTTTTGCCCATTTGGAAACCATTTGTAAGCTTTATTAGGCAATACTCTTGTGATGGATTTCAAAAGATACAACTGTGTACAAACAGCTATGGCTTGGAAGACCACAATTAGGTTAAAATAGTGAACATACTTCTCCATTAATTGCTTGTGTATGACAAAAAAGAAACACTTGGGACAAATTCATACATTGGACCAGTTTGTATTAAGACTCATTGGGCAAATAAATGCCCATATTTCCTGTTCCATTTCCCGGCCTATTTTTTCTAGTTTCATGGAAATTATATGACTAGAATACAAATACAGCTGGTTTTGCAGTTTACATTCTGCAAGCTTCCACGAGCCTGCTGATTTGCAGCTACTTTGGATTACACATTTCTCCAGTCCTGGGGGTGGGGTGGGGAGAGAGGGTCCAAGCTACATTGACTAGGAGAAACACATTGTCCATAGTCCAAGGAAGCCTGGCAAAGACTGCAAAGCTAAAGTTTCCCTTTTTATAACGGGGATGGAAAGCTGCTAGGAAATTGCCACACTCTGGGTATTCTTAGGTTTAGCCACAAATTATTATTATATCCTTCCTTATGTACCTTAAGGTTGGGCTAGAAAAGCATCTACAATAGTCCCTCTATCATGATTGATTTAAAAACTGTAAGTTCCATGTATTTACTAGTTTAATGCTGCATCCAGATATTGGCTACTTATTCTCCTTTATTTGGATATCCCGGAATATCCAAACTTAAGGTGCTTCCGGACTTAACTTATACTGTGCCGTACTGCTGATGCCACTTCCTGTTAGTCAGACATGACAACCGGAAGCTGCACAGGAAAAGCATAGCTGTTTCCGGTATTCCTGACAGAGCGACTGGAAGCTGGGCTCTCCCATCAATGCGGCTTCCCATTGGTCGGATGATACGCGCCATTGCCCGCAGTGGGGGCACAGCATGTCACCGAAGAAGCAAAGTAAAAGATGCTGATTGATCAGCATCTTTTTACTTTGCAGCCTTCAATTAGATACTGTGCCATCGCTGCCGTCAGAAGAAAGCTGCACTGTTTCCGATCAAGTCTGGGCGCAGCCATAGTGGACTAAGTAACCAATGTCTGGATGCAGCCTGATATTTGTGAAAAAAATAATAGCACCCAAATTTGTATATATGCAAGTTTGGGTTCATAAAATGGTGATGTTTGAATGAGGGCATCTGGAAAACATCAGGGCTTTGGGGCTCAGGGGGAGGCAGCTCCTTGGAAGCCCTCCTTAATACTTTTTGGCCCTGTTCCCACTTGACTTTTTTAGTCCTGTTGGGACTATTTTTATAGTCCTATTTGGACTATTTTTAATCTGGACAGGTTGTCTGATGATTAATCCGAATATAGCCATACAGGGGGGGAAAGCATCCCAGAAGGGGTAGGAGAGTTGGATCCAACAAGGGGAAGTATTTCTTCACCCAGAGGGTCATTGGTTTACGGAATGTTCTGCCGGAAGAGGTGGTGACAGTTACCAATCTAGATCCCTTCAAGGTAGGGTTAGACAAATTTATGGATGACAGATGTATCAATGGCTACTAGAATGAATGCCTAGGTATATCTTTCAGGCTGGGGGCGGGGGCGGAAGCAACACAATTCTAATGCCATTTGCTGGGATTCAAGAGCAGGAAAAGGTTTGTCCTTGTCTCTGTTTAAGATGCCTATGAGCATTTGGCGGGCCACTGTGTGTGACAGGATGCTGGACTAGATGGGCTGTGGCCTGATCCAGCAGGGCCTCTCTTATGTTCTTATGTTCTTAAGTGACTTAGGCCATGGTAATACCATACCAGATACTTTGCCTTAGGATAGACACACAAAGAACTCATAACATTTTTGGCCTGTTCACATCTACTTTGGTGTGTGAGAGTGAGTTGAGGCAAGGCAGCTCAGGGGGGCAGTGCAGCCACATGCCCCCCTTCATGCTTGATGAACTGCTTTTCCCAGGGTGAGGTGCAATGGCTCCATGGGCAGTGCAGCCAGACTGTGGCGGGCAGTGGCCAGTTCAGATTGCTCCCTCTGGCTCTGAGCTCACATCTGATGGGACTCCCTTCTTAGGTTGTGGCAAGGTTACTCCATGGATGATGCAACCTACCAGATTATGGCTGGCAGTAGCCAGCTTGAGTAATCTCTTCTGGCTTTGGGTACCAGAGCCCACTGGCTGTTGTCCATCTTCAATTGTCCTCTGTCAAGGATCACATGCCAAGATGGACTCATTGCTGGCATGATCCAGATAAAGTACAGCATCAACCAGGAAGATAGTCACAGAAGAAATGGAATTGCATTTTGGTGTGTGTTCCTCGAGGATACATGATGGCCTGAAGATGGATTAAGGAGTGACCACAGCCTTAGATGAGATCAGTTTCTCTCTCTGCCCTGTTATTAACAATCTGGCTGAAGGAGATGGATCAGAGATGGACTGAGAACATGTACTACTGCCTCTGATGTACTTCTGAGCTGCTTTTTTCCTATATGAGACCACAGCTGGACAGAACTGAGGTGCACTGCTCACTCTCTGGGCACTATTTCATACCCTTGGCCAATGTCAATAGCATTAGATCAATTAACATAGAAGAAGAGCTGCCAAGAAGTGTTGAAAAGTGTATTGATTCACACTAAATCATTTAGTACTTTGCTCCTCCTTTGCCAAAATATTATATGAATCACTAATGTTTTCTATTTACTGACAATTATAATTAATTTGGACCAAGAATGGGGTAGGCAAATGACCAGGATGTCTCTAATTCTCTTCTCATTAGATTGTGTTGAAATCAAACTCTCGAGAGGTCGAGGGCAGGACTTCCACCTGCACATAGCAAGTTTAATGCATGCCAGTACTTCTTCCAATGGAATCCTAACAATTTTTACTCACTCCAGAGTAACTTAAGCCCAGAAATAGAGCTTAGAACTGCAGTCTAATCATTTAAGTGGTCATAGTTCCTGACAGTGTGATCCTTAATGTCTCCACTCATAGATAAAATAGGGAGTTGGACGGCTTATATATAAGAGCAGAGAGCTTGGGTTTGCTTAAATCCACTTTGTTTACTTTGTTTGTTCACCCTAGTGAGTTTTCCTGTGGATTTGCACAGAATTGCAGCCATACTATATCACTTGCCAATAACTCTGGCTATTCTGACACAAATTGCCTCTTTTTTTTTTTTTAGCTTCCTTGCTCTTTGTTCCATCGGTAACAACAGGCTTCAGCCACATGGGACTTTAGTGAGTCAGGTAAGTGGCTCCCTAAAAAAGTGCTTTAGCTGGGAAAGTGCTTTTTAGGGGCAAAAAAGCAGAGCTACTGTGGGGTTGCCTACAATACATGAGGCAACCCCACCATAGCAGGGCTGAAATGGTGCTGTATTTGTTCCATCTGGACGGGCCTAAATAAATATAAAATTTTAAGAGTAGTTTGTGCTAGGGATGGGCATGACTATTCTAAACATTTGAAATTCGAATACGATCAAATGTGGATATTTGAATAGAATAGAATGGTCCAAAACATTCGTTCAAATGACTTGAAACGTATCTGTACAAATATCATATGTATCTGTATGTATTTGCACTTACTAATACAGGACAAAAACGGGATAAAATGGCATGTGTACGAAATTCATACAAGATAATATAACACATACGAATATCCTTGCCATTTTTATCTTCATATTTGAATCTAACATTTGAACCAATAGATATGAATGTATTGGATTCAAATAGGATTTTGTTGCATTTGGATTTTAAACATTCGAACTGAATAGAATGTTTTGATATTCAATTAGACTTGAATTCGAATGAAAAAAAAAATTGTGCACATCCCTAGTTTGTGCTTGCCTCACCCTCTGAAAAGTCAGCTGATTAGAAATTAGCTTCATTGTTATGTCTAGGAGTTACCTTCACGAAAAATTCAATATAGTCTTCAACTATTTCTCTATGGGGAAAGCCTCATGGTAGTCAAGATGGTTTGCAGTCAGTGGCCGTGTCTTCACGGCAACGTTATCTCGGATTCAAAACGTTTTGAATTCTCGGAGTCCACATGGCAGTTTGGCTTAACACACTTTTCCCATGTTAAACCACGACAAACCGTTCTGAATCTCAATCCTGATTTCAACAGGTCTCACTCCGGATCCTGCGCTCGATATGCGTTTAAGTTTTTACTGTGTGGACAGTACCATTTTCAGGGATGAGATTCCGTGTTCAGGGTTTCCCTCCCCCAATCGCACTGTATCCAATGGCTGTCCGTATTCTGGGCACGTTATGTTTAGGCTTTCCCTCCCACAAAAGCTTGCAATTTCAAAAAAAATCCAGCCTTCACAGAGGGGAAGCAGCTTGGCCTCGGCTGGGGAGAGCACCATTATTAATCGGGGGTGGTTCCCTCGCTACAGTGTAGCGCTGCTGTGAAGGTTGGATTTTTTGAAATTGCAAGCTTTTGTGGGAGGGGGCTTCCATGCAAATGTCATTTCACAGCAGGAGGAACTCCAATCAAGGACAGGGGGTGGCAATGGGCAGGGAGGACAGGACTGCCGTGCGGACTCCGAGGATTGATTCCGAGATAAGGTTGCAATCGGAATGCCCTCGGGATGCTGCGGAACCGGATCAAGTTGAAAGCCGTGGAGACAGTTTCAACCCAGTTCAATTATTTCGGTTTCGGGAAACCGATATAAGGCATCCCATGGGGATGAGGCCAGTGACACGTTTTCTTCCTCTGTACAAACTCTTCTTGTTTGTTCACACAGTACTGCAAGAAGGAAGAAGTAGTTTAATTGTTCAATAGAGTTAGACTAGAAATGTTCTAATCCTTGTGGTGGGAGTGAGAAAGTTAGCAAAGGAGTTTGAAATGGATTTTTCACTAAAGCTAATATTTCTTTTAAATCTCAATTATTGATACATAACTGGAGATATGCCTGTGAGGAAGAATAGTGGGAAGAAATAAATAATATAAAAATACAAAAAATAAAGATCTACTTTTGAAATTGCTATTGGCCACAAGACAAGCTATAGTGTATGGATGGAAAGATAAAAGTAAATGGGCAATGAAGAAATGGAAACACTATATTTGGTAGATATTTATATTTCACATAGTTAGGGATAAAGGAATAGGTTTGGAAGGAAATTGGGTGAAAAAGAAAATAAGAAAACATAAGAAGATAAGAGGAGCCCTGCTGGATCAGGATCACACAGGGGATTGCCAATTGCTTCCAGGCATTCAGAAGCAGATGAAGGCAAAACCCTCACTTGCTCTCAACTCCTTGCAGATCTTACTTATTTCTCTAACGTGGAGGTAGTAGCTAGGCATCCACTCTAGTAGCCATGATACACTTGTCCTCAATTAATTTGTCTACCACCACCTCTTTTGCTAATAAATTCCATAGTCTGTTGACTTTCTGGCTAAAAAATTAGTTCCCCTTGTTGGTCCTAGTTCTCCTGCCTATTAACTTCACAGTATGCCCCCTGGTTCTAGTGTTGTGCAACAGAGAAAATCATTTTTCTCTATTCACCTTTTCCATATAATTTTATATACTTCAATCAGGGGTGTTTTTCCACTGTCACTAGAAGTACCCATTAAGTACCCATTAATGGGTACTTCTAGTGACAGTGGAAAACACCCGAGGTCTCCTCTTAAATTAGCGGTTCTCCACCTTCCTAATATTGCGACTCGTTAATGTAAGTTCCTCATGTTGTAGAGACCCCAACCACAGGGGCAGGGCAGCTGGGTGGGGGGGAGGGAGGGGTAGTGGGAGACTCTTCACGACCCCTCTGAAAGGGTAGTTTGACCCCCAAAGGGGTTACGACCCACAGGTTGAGAACCGCTGTATTCAGCCGGATTTCATAAAGGAGTTGTTCCAGCTCCTTGATCATCCCGGTTGCCCTTTTCTGCACTTTTTCCAGTTCCACAATATCCTTTCTGAGGTGTGGTGAGCAGAATCGTACACTATATTCAAAATGTGGTCTTGCCAACTTATGCTTGCCAACTTATTTTCTATACCCTTCATACTGAATTTTTTTTACACTGCTGCTGAACACTGGGTCATTGTTTCCCAAGATCCCTTTCCTGGTCTGTCACAGAAAGCTCAGCATCCATCAATTTATAGTGCAATTGGAGTTTCTGGCCCAGAATGCTGAACAGTGATCTCTTTCAAAGAGTTAAGGTAGTGCAAGATCACCCTAATTTTATCTTTATGTGTAACACTTTTTGATGAGTTGCCTAAATCAGTGACTGCCTATAGTGCAGTTAAAGAAGGATGAACTGAGATGTAGGATTCTCTGTGTGTGAGAGAGGAGGGAACAAAGGGAAGGACAGAAATAGAAATGGAAAGAATTTTTGGCGGAGGGGGAACAAAACCAAACTAGAACATGGAACTGTTTGTTTATTACATGTATATTCCACCTTCCCTCTAGGGAGATTAACGCAGCAGGCACAATTGGAATTTTTCTGCTCTTTTCTGATTTTATTGTTTGAACTGGTTTAGCATATTCCTTTTACATTCTGCTCAGTGCCTCTAGCAGAACCGGCAGTGATACTATCAAAGAAGGTTAAACTGTTACATGTCACAGCTGCATTACTAACTTCCTAGAGATTGTGTCACCAACATTGCTTAGAGATGAAGATAAAAGTCTGGTGAAGTTGGCACCCACATAAATTCTGGCAGTAGTTACCAGTGCATAAGAACAACAGAGTTTGTGGTTTTGCAGTGTGCATTCTAGCAACAATAAAGTATTTGGCACTGCTGAATGGGAGGCTTATTATGGGCTGCACACAAAGGTCTGGCAAGCACAGGATCTCAATGGGAATACGGAGTGATGTCCTCTCAATGGTGCCTGAAACTCTGCCTCTTCCTGGCTGCAAAGGGAAGGGACATAAAGAGGTTGGAGAAAGCAATGGAGGGGGCAGGTGAGTGTTACCTTTCATCCGTAAGAGTTTACCTGGGGCCTGTTCGCACTTGGCTTTATTCTGCAACATATCACAGAATAGGGGCCTGCTGACCACATGCCAGTGCAGGCTACAGCAGGCCCCAGGTGAGGCCTGCCAGAGTCTGCATTAGCTTGTGGACCACAGACCCCTGTCCTGAGACAGACTCCAGAATACGGCCAAGTGCAAACAGGCCCATGCTCTCCCACCGTCTTCCTACCTTCATAAAATACCAGACTTGCAAACCTGGGCCCTTTGTGCACTAGACCTTATTCTGAATTATATCCTGAAACAGGGACCTGCCATCTCCTGTTGTAGTTTTCACCCTCATGCAGACAGATGTTGGACTGGATGGGTTGTGACCTGACCCAGCAAGGCTCCTATTTTTATCTGTCTGTCTGTCTGTTTACTTTAAAAAATGCAGCCGTTTTAGAACTGGCATGATGTGCATCCGGCTAGTTGTCCCGGTCAGCAACCTGGCGTCTGCATTCTGCACTAGCTGCAACTTCTGAACTGTCTTCAAGGACAGCCCCATGTAGAGCACATTACAGTAGTCCAATCTAGAGGTTATCAGAGCATGGATAACTGTGGCCAAGTCATCTCTGTCCAGAAAAGGCTTCAGTTGATACACAAGCCATAGGCACTCCAGACCATGGCATCTACCTGAGCTTCAAGCGTCAGTGCTGAGTCCAGCAGTGTTTTTATATGACAGGGATTGCTCAAGCTACAGAAGTGAGAGAAGCAACCAAAGCATAATACAGTTGCGACATTCATACACAGTAAAACAAAGTGTCTCAAAAGTGGCTTAGAGGTGATAGTGTCCATACGCTGGGGCCTTAGTCCACATTAAAGGCCTGAAAACACACTTCTGAAAGGCATCCTTTGAACTTTAATGTGGATTAGATGTGCGACAGAAACACCTGTGCCCAGTTGTTACTACCACCATTAGTGTGTGGATGCAGCCAGTCTTAGACAAAATGAATGCTTCCATTGTCAAGCACAGTAGGGTCAAAGCTGTTAGTTGTAAAATGTGGTTCCTAAGGGATTACTAGTTTCATTTTAAGCCACTACTTTCTTTCGTCTTCCGTGAAGTAGAGAATCATGGATCCAGAAAGAAGAATTAGTAATAACGATATTTTAAAATGTGCAAGTTTTCTAGCATAGTTAGTTCTCATTTCATGGGGCATACAGTAGATGCTTATCATAAAGGGCTTCAGGAATAAGTCCTGTGCTTCCTAGGATAAGACCTAAACCAAAACCTTTTTTGACATAAAAATCCCCATAAAAGAGAAGGAAGGTAGGGGGATCTGAATGAGCCTTTTTTTATTAGAAGTGCAGAGTGCCATCTGCTGGGAGAGGAGATTATATTCCTTCCTTCCCCATTATCATCACAGCACAAGATTACTGTGTTTTTAACAGCAGAAAACAAAAACCTAGGAGGTGTTCAAAGTATAGAAACACCTGCTGACATCCCCTTTTCTGCATAATACTTAAAATATAGGAATGCTGACCAGGACTGTGGACACACCTTCACATTAATCCTCCCTCAATCCGTCTTCAGACCCCACTGCCCACACCTTTTTAGTCCTATTTGTTTCATTTGTGGACTTTCATCTCTTCAATCATACTTTCCTGCATCCTGATTTTTACAGGTCTCAAGCTGTTAGAGAGTGCTAAACCATTTTCATTTTTGGGGTGTGATCAGGGAAGAGGACTAAAGGGGGCTAAACTGTACTATAGTGGGTGGATACTGCATGAATTTGCCTTCCCTTTCACCCAGTGTGTGACTGCACACTGTTGAGTGACAGAAATTTTATCCTATCAGAGCACAGGGAAAGTTGTGATGGCAGAGAGGAGTCTCAGGATTGGAATGGAAAGGTGTGAGCATAGTGAGCCAAACTGAGGACAAACTGAAGAAGGATTATCTGGTATTGGGTGTGATCAGAGTTAGTGGCCCGGTTCCCATTACAAGCTTAAAATGATTTTTCTAAACCGAAATAATAGAACCGGATGCTAACACGAATTTGCCTGATTCCATTACTTTCAACTTAATCGTGTTCGATCCGGATTCTGAGGATCGTATGTGGTGTACGTGACTCAAGTGGCTACTTTCTAAAAGCCTTTTTTCGGGGCTGCCCTGCCTTCTTCCTCCTTCACGGAGCCTAGCTGGGTGGCTGCCACTTGCCTGGATGGAGGAAAACGGCACTGGGCAGTCAGCGATTCTTTCCCCTCCTCTACCCATTGCCCAGGGCACACAGCAGCAGCAGCAACTCAAGCCCCCGCTCACCTCCACAGCCACAGCCTTAAACATTCACACATCTCCCAGAACCAGTAGCTGCTTTCTTTTCTTTCCCTTTCTAAAGGTCAGAACTCCAAAGAGCCAGAATTGTGCAAAATTGCAACATTGTTATCAGGTGTGAAGTGGGTGGATTGCTACAGTGTAACTGCTGCTGTAAGGGGTGGATTTTTATAGTGAAATCACTATCTTTGGAAGCAAGCTATTGGGGGAGGGAAACCCTAAACATGCATTCTCATCCCACTAAAACGGTACTGTTCCCATGGTAAGAAATGTAAAATATTTCAAATGCACGAACTGGAGCGAGACCTGTTGAAATGAGTGTTTCTTAATAAGACGGACTATTTCAGTAAGGTGTGGCCGTGATCCAGGATTCCATGCACACAGTAAAAAAGTTCAGATCTCCAACAGAGTGTTCTTATTTAACAGTTCAAGCATGAACTATTCTGGTAATGCATGGGTGGGAATTGGTCTTTTGATTGGTTCTAGGAAACTTACAACATCTGGACCAGAAATACATAGATTTAGGGTGCTTCTGCATTTGCCGCTGAGAAATGGCTCTCTATTTTGGACGGATCCAAAGGGCCCTTGCCCATCTGCAGACGCGCGGGGTGGCTGGATCGGGTGGCCGGATCGCCTGGGTGCTGCGTGGAAGCCGCAGCACCCATTCTAAAGGGCATCTGGCCTCTCGTGCCGCCACACCGCCACACTGCCCCTAGAGCCGCGGGACTGGAGCAGGTAGCTTCCAATCATCATGTGTTTCCAGCGGCATGTGGCACGCGGGGGAGGGCGGAAGGAGGCAAATCGTCCTGCTTCCGCCCTCCCCCAAGATGACAGCTGCTAGGACATCCATACCTTCACCTGGCCATGTGCGGAAGCATCCTGCTTCCACACGGATCCAGGCAAAGGGACAGATTGAAGAGCTCATTTATGAGGTCTTCATTTTAATCTGTTTTTTTGGCAGCAAGAGCCGTTTTAGAAACAGATCTCGCATGCCAAAATGTGGAAGTGGCCTCCTGGAAGGGTCACTGAAGAGGTTCCCAGTGTGGAAGGTAAGTACCTAAGGGGCTTAAATGGGGCTTAAAGGGGCAGTTAAAATGGTTTCTGCAGCCAATGCAGAAACAGCCATAGGCAAGAACATTTCAGTAATGGTCCACTGCGTAACAGAAATTCCTCCTCTCCCTGAACGTAATAGTGCTGTAGCCTTATCACAATAATTTCTGAGCTTTGGTCAAATTCCTTGATTGGCTCCTCTCATCCTGGGCTCTGCCAATTTCTGATGCTGGTGTCTGTATTCCACTGAGATCCTCTAAGATATAAAAGAACCCTTGATTTGTGAATAGGAAAATGATTACTTTGCTTACTTTCCATTACTTTCCTGGCTTTGGAATCAGCTCTTAAATTAACAGAAAATTGGACATAATTAGATATTCCCTTAGTTCCTTTGGTATATTCGATTTGCTTTCAGCAAAGAAGCAGTTTGACATGATTCATTATGACACATGATGCAGGTCTCTGCACTTCAAATATTGAACAATAACTTAGGTCAAGAAAAAAGTCTGTTATATCATCATAACAACGGAATATCGTGTTGGTGGTGAACTGCAAAACATTCTGAAGCAAATTTGGGCACAATCACCAAGCATTAAGGAGACCAGGAAGCTGGCCTTTGACTCCACAAATACACTACTGCACCACGCAGGACTTTTGTGTGTATTTTTAATGCAGTTACACGCACACACCCCTGAATTTGCTTCAAAAGCATTTCTATGGCGAATAGATCCAAACTGAATCATAACAGTGAATGTTAGGTGAACAATATTTATTTGCAAGTGTCACACTAGGGTGCCTAATTTGTCCCTAAGAGAGATTTTTTTTTGCTCAGACTGCAAAATGTGGCAATAAAACTCCTTGATTGATGCTGATTATCAGATTAAATGGCTTAGCTCTGGGGACAAAAGTTATAAATTTCAGCCACTCTGAAGTCGTGATTGGCGACCTGAGATCTTTTCAAGTGCTGCATTTTTTTTAATGAGATCATATATTTTCAGGTCTGTATGGTATATCAACTTTTGGAAGCTTATCGAAATAGTGTTTTAAAATAACACTGTGTCAGCTTTTAGAAAATTTCAGATATATTCTTGATATACTTGTCCAAGAACTTGGAAAATAAAACAAAACTAAGACCTCTGGAACTTTAGGTGTATGAGATATGGGGTTTCTGAATAAATTACTATGCCCACAGTTAAATTAATGGCTTCTTACAGAATTTGTTCAAACTAACTTGGTTCTCTGGATGCAAAATGTGGACCTTGGTGGCATCAGTGAAAGGTGTGGTCAGTATCTCTGAGCATGCTTTTCTTTCTTTTGAAAAACAAAACCTCTGAACAATTTTTAAATATGTATTTCTAACAAGGGGTGTTTTTCCACTGCGCTCCTTTAATCCGGATCTAAGAAGATCCGGATCTAAGGAATGGGTACTTCCCTTAATCCGGATCTAGTAATCTGGATTAAGGGAAGTACCCAGTGTGTTTCCATGGGTGGTCTAGCACCCATTTGCAAATCTGGATTTACCCACAAGGAGTCTGCCTGTCACCCCAGGTGTTTTGAGGGACAGGGGGTGCAATCTCCGAAGTTGCATTTGGAGATTAGCGCAGGCTCCGAAGGCAACTTTGGAGGGACTTCAAAGTCTTGAGTTTCGGGCACTCCCCATGGGTGCCTCCCCCCTGAGCCTCCTCTAGACCCCATTGCCCAATTCTAGGGTGTTTTCCCACTAGCACTAAGTACCCATTGAAGCACCAATTAAGGGTCCATTTGGTCTTCAGCCATAAAATCCATATTATAAGGAGCCTGTTTCCACTAGAATTGGGTAGATCTGGATTTGCAAATGGGTGCTCCGGTGTTTCCACAGCAGGCAGGCTAGCACCCATTGCTATTGGGTGCTAGACCACCCATGGAAACACACTGGGTACTTCTACTAGATCCAGATTAAGGGAAGTACCCATTCCTTAGATCTGGAACTTCTTAGATCCCAATTAAAGGAGCTCAGCGGAAAAACATCCCTAGTGGAAACAGGCTCCCTATAATCTGGATTTGATGGCTGAAGACCCCATTGTAGACCCCTTTAATGGGGTCTACAGGAAATTCACATTATAGGTCCTGAAGGACCCATATGATCCAGATTTTCCTAGCTGTGGTGGAAACAGATGTGTCTCTAATGGATACTTACTGCCAGTGGAAAAACACCCATTCCTCACATGTGTATCATTTTTGGATGTTGGTGATCAGGGATAATCCTTTAGATGTCTGGGGAAAACTGGTAATGGGTAAATATTATTTTTGATATTTGCTTTTTCCATGAGTGTTTGATTATATACAGTAGGGGGTAATTCATGTAACAGCTGCAACCCCCTGCCCTCTTTGCCATGTGGTGGTTTAACTCACTGTAGCGTGGAGAAAGGACTGTGAGCCAATTTGGGCTGGTGGTTAAGGAGCCAGACTCTGATCTGGGAATACTGGGTTTGATTCTGCACTCCTCCACAAAGCCAGCTGGGTGACCTTGGGCTAGTTACAGCTCTCTTCTGAGCTCTCACAGCCCCACCTACCTCACAGGGTGTTCTATTGTGGGGAGAAGAATAGGAAGCTTTGTCAGCCGCTTTGAGTCCCCTTAAATGGGTGAGAAAAGCGGGGTAGAAAAGCCAACTCTTCTATGGATCTCCCAACCATCCAATATGAATAATAACAAAAGTATAAAAACTGTTTGATTTGAAATCAATGCATTCTCAATTGAATAAGTTTCTCAATTCTCAGTTAAATAAAACCAGCTTAATGGAATTATAAACATAACAATGTGGCTCTATAAAAACTTTTACAATGCAAATCCTCAAAGATATCAAAAGGGGCTTGTTCCTCCTCTGCTTTTCTTCATGTTCATCAGAAGATGCTACCCAAATGCATATCCTGAAATAAATAAATGTATACAGCCCCAAGAAGTGGCAATTATAGCCCTTGCTGGAGTAATTTGGAGCATCTCTGGGCATTTCTGCATTGGTCCTTATTCTAGATTATATTCTGGAATAGGGATCTGCCATCTCCATGATACTATTGGCTATGGCAGGGCCTGGGCAGAACCTGCTACAGTCTTCACCAGCATGCACATGACAGGTTCATATTCTGGGTTATAATCCAAAATAAGACCCAGTGCAGAGAGGGTACCTCTTGCAATGTTCCTCTTGCAAGCTCAATAATGCGCTGTGACCTAACAGAAACATACACGATCCTCTAAACTATATAAATTACATGAATTTATTATAATGTATTTCACAAAAGTCAGACTGTAGGTATTTGGCTCATTTAACCTCCAAGCTATCAAATTATTTACAGCTGCCCAATTGATAAAATGCCTGCATGGCATCTGAAAAGAATTAGAGTAATGTTGTGGCGGCCCATTAAATGAGGCATTAGACCTCCTTGGCACAGTTTACCTTCTTCAAAACTTGAGAAGTTTCTAGGCCCCAGTCAGCTGAAAAAGTAGAGAGGAAAAAAGAGAGATGTTATGTCATGCTATGAGTTAGTTTGGGTTTGTGGTTTGGATTCTTAGCGTATAGACTACCGGTTCATGTCCACACTTCTATGTGAAACCGGCTGCATGACCTTCGGCTAGTCACAGTTAGTCACAGCTCTCTTTCTGAGTCCCACTTACCTCACAGGGAAGAAGAATAGAAGGTTTGTCAGCTGTTTTGAGTCCCCTTGAAGGGTGAGAAAAGCCAACTCTTCTTCTTGGGCAAGTCACAGCTCTCTTTCTGAGCTATCACAGCCCCACCTACCTCACAGGGTTTTCTGTTGTGGGGAGAAGAATAGAAAGCTTTGTCAACCGCTCTGAGTCCCCTTAAATGGGTGAGAAAAGTGGGGTAGAAAAGCCAATTCTTCCTCTTCTTCTTAACACTGTTGTTTGTAGTAACAAAAGTAACAGCACATGGGTACATCTTGGCAAGCCGCATAGGCACTTGACATTTATTGTGATCTATCTGGGGAAATGTAAGTTTGAGGAGATTCTTTTTTCTTATTCCATCTTAGATAGAGATAACAAAGGATTCTTAGTATGAATTTTCAGCTCAGGCAGGATGGCATGCAATTAGAGTGGGATGTTTGGTTTATTTATTAGACTGTAGTACCCTTCAGCTGAAGATCTCAGGGCAATGTAGACCAATCAATACAATACAGAATTTTAACACAAATAACATCAGAGGTTAGGACCTAATCTCTTCCTTGAATGTGGGGGAGTTTACTGCACATATCTCCTATGCTAATTAGCCATATCTTTATATCTATGTCAAACGGATTTGCTACAACATTTTTAAAAATTTGAACTATCATTAAGTCATAGGCTGCATCCATGTGGACTTCAGAAAACAGCTCAATACTGGCTTGGAGTCAGCAGGCAGCAGCAGGTATTCCCATGTGGAGGACTTTACTATCAGCCTCAAAGTGGGTGCTAATCAAATCAAGAATGAAGCATGAAAATGTACTCAGAGCAAAACCTGAGTAAAATAGTAAAATAGTAAATAGTACTTTATTTTAGCAGGGTAAACTGATGTTGCTGACATACTGTTCCCTACAAGTTGCATCCAGCTTTCCCACTGGCAAGGAATGATGGAGATGCTGGCATCCTTCTGCCTTAAAAGACAATGGAAAGAGTCTGCGCATGATGTACACATTGTACCATATTCTGTGATATACCTCAGAACAGGGACCTGCCATCGGCTTGCTAGTGCAGATTATGACAGGTCCCGTCAGGACTGTTTCAGGATATATTTATTTGTTTATTATTTACGTTTCCTGCCCCATACCCCATAAAACGTCCCTGACTTGCAGCTTTAGAGGCTAGGGAACTTTTGTTTCTGGGCTTCTGAAGGTAGACCAAAATAGGCAGCTATCTTATGGAGGGCTGCCAGTGCTCTCCTCAGCGTATCTCCCAGTGTTGGTGTGAATTGCTTGACAGGGCCAGAGGATGGAATCCACATCACATGTCTTAGGCTGTGACCAGACACAGCAAAAAAAAAAATCACCTCTGAGGTAGCTCAGAGATGGGATTGTTCACACACTAATCTGCCCTTCTCCCCTTCCATCAACGTTCTGTTCTAGAAACGGATTAGAGAAGACTTCGTAAGGTGAGGCCCATACACAGTCTCTCTTGAGGTGCCTCTGGGATGCCCCTTTTGTTGTGTCTGAACACAGCCTTGCAGGTTTCTGTTGGAACACCTCAAAAAGGATATTGTGGAACTAGAGAAGGTGCAGAGAAGGGCAACCAGAATGATTAAGGGTCTGGAACACCTCCCTTATGAAACCAGGCTGCAACGTCTAGGCCTCTTCAGTCTGGAGAGACACCGTTTAAGAGGGGACCTGATTGAAGTATATAAAATTATGCACGGTATAGAAAAGGTGGAAATTTCTTTTCTCTATCGCACAACACTAGAACCAGGGGGCACTCTATGAAGCTGATGGGTAGGAGAATAAGGTCTGACAGGGGGAAGTATTTCTTCACCCAGAGGGTCATCGGCTTATGGAATGTGCTGCTGGAAGAGGTGGTGACAGCTTCCAGTCTGGATGGCTTTAAGGTAGGGTTAGACAAATTTATGGATGACAGATGTATCAATGGCTACTAGAACGAATGCCTAGATGCATCCTTCAGGCTGAGGGGGGGGGAGGAACTGGGGTGCTTCTAAGGCCATCTTCTGGGACTCGAGAGCAGGAGAAGGTTTGTCCTTGTCTCTGCTTGAGATGCCCATGAGCATTTGGTGGGCCACTGTGTGCGACAGGATGCTGGACTAGATGGGCTGTGGCCTGATCCAGCAAGGCTTCTCTTATGTTCTTATGTAACACAGAAAGAAAACCTGATAGCCTGCTGATGAACCAGCTTCGCTAGATCTTTCGCACAATAATCTGATGTTTTACTTAAAAGTATTGAAGGAGTTTATTTGTTCTTGCTGACATCTTCACCAAATCAATATAAATGTAATTCCAGCCAGTTGGCCTTAAGAAGATGAGGAATTGCTTCCCTTCTGCTCTTCTTGGCCCTTCATTTCAAATTCTCACTCTTCTTTCTGACGGATTTTTCTGGTTCTTAGACAAATGTCTTTTGCTGGTGTCATTCCATTTTCTGAGGTGGAATCTATTTGCTGGCAGTCAGCCTAAGAAGAGGACTTACCGACCCTGCTCCCAAATAGATATATAAATATAAAACAAAACACAATGAAGTATTTCTATTAGAGAACTATCCCTGGGGTTAAAGGAACAGGTACTCCTGTAACTACAATATCAGCGAATCTCAACTGCACAAAATTGCTTTCAGGTTAAAAGGTCAACCAAAATTTGGAAATGAAGCTAAATAATATCAGCAATACTACTTCAAAGGCTTCTTTTCACCTGCCACGTAAAGCCTATTCTGAAATGCCATCTGAAGCACATATTCTTGTTTGAACGCTGCCGAGTATTAAAATCCGTTGATGAGGCTATAAGGCCGAAGATGAGGATGTAGTTTCAGTGCTAGTGGCCTTTTAAGCAATTTCGCATTTGATTTCTTTAAAAAATCCATTTGAATTTAAAGCCAACGGCTGTTGCTTTTATTGTTATTATTTCATTGCTGATATTATTTTAATGGTTATTGTGTGCAGTTTCAGAAAGGCAGAGCGGAAAAGTTGGATGTAAGTTGGATGAATGAACAAAGTACATCCCAGCATTGCTTAGCAGCTGTGTCCCTTAGGAAGCTACAAACCCAAGACAACCTTCTGGCCGGGCCTCCATTGCAGAAGGAGGTGGGTTCCGTATGGGTGCCTGGAGGGTTTCAAAAGATGCCTCCACATCACTATTTCAGAGTGTGGGGGCATTGCTTAAAGGGACAATCCAAGGCTCCTGAAGTGAAGGCGGAAAACCACACCATGCAGAACAGTTGCCTCAGTCAAAAGGGCCCACGTGCCTGCCATGAGACCTCTCTTGGTGGCACATGTAGAGACACAGCGATGAAGAAACTTTTTGCGGACACCTTCATTGCCAAGTGGGGATGCAGCCTCTGTCTCAGCTTGGAAGCCCCTATTCAGAGCTGGGACCTAAACTGCAGAATCCCTCATAAGAATATTATTTTGCACATAATTTGCAAACATTTACAGACCTGTCAGAATTTAATTAGAAATACAAGTAACCATGGAAGGAAGACTGATTACATAATTAGTGCATCTGTTAGCTGTAGCTTATGGAGTAATTCTGAGATACGGAGAAGAGGCAAAGCTGTAATTCAAAGCTTTTTTTGATTGAACAAAGAGCAGTTTAGGGGAATTGCCCTTTCCTCCACCACCCTTCTGGTCTCAATGCACAGGTTGTCTGCTTGGTGTGCTATCCACATGTAAACAACCAAGGTTCTGTATTTTTCCTTGACATGCTTAGTTACTTTGTTTTCTTTCCTCCCTGGTTAACTTTAGTAACACATAGTAGATAAAAACTATGGGCTTTTCTGTACCTGCATACTAAGGGCCTTCTTTCCTCATGTTAGGTTGTGGTCACTCCTCCACTTTAATCCTTCTTCGGTTCATTGTCGGACCTCACTGCTCACACCTTTTTAGTTCCATCCATTTTACTTGTGGGATTTCCTCCCTTCAGTTGTACTTTCCTGAGTCTTGGTTTTTATGGGTCTCAAGCTGTTATAGAATGTTAATCTATCTTCATTTTTTGGGACAGGGACAAATGAGGGCTGAACCATGCTATAGTGGGTAAATACTGCATAAATCTACCTCCCCTTCCGCCCAGTGTGTGATTACACACTGTTGAGTCACAGAACCTTTATCTTGTCAGAGTACAGGGGGTGTTGTGATGATAGAGAGGGGTGGTGATCTAAAAAAGTCTTGTAAAGGAACAGAAAGGTGTGAGCATAGCAAGCCAAACTGAGGACAAACTGAGGAAGGATTATCAGGTTTTTGGTGTGGTTGGAGTTAGGCTGTGTTCACACCTAAATCCAGCTTCAGTCCACTTTCAGAGTGAAAGAACATATAAGCAAATTGACAAGCTGCTTTCTTATTGCATTATCGAACTCAAAAATTTTACCTTTGGGTTAGATAATTTGGAAAGAAAATGGCTGGTCACTCTGCTGTTCTGTTGTTCTATTCTGAAAGAGGACTGAGGCTGGATTAACATTTAGGTGTGAATGCAACCTCAGTGTGATTTAAATCCTATTTCTTAGTTAAGATGGATTATTTCAGCAAGGTGTGAGCATGGCCTTAGTGCAGGTTATGGAGGCCCTACCCACTGTAAGTATGTTTCTTCCACACAGGATGGAGCATGACCCGGTAAGTCAATGTTCTGATTTAACAGGAGGGACCCATTTCTGCATTGGACAAAATTACCTTGGGAGCTTTGAGGCCAGGAACTTTCTTTCATGACTGACTCAGCCCTTGGGGCCAGCTCGAAAGCTTGAATGAACTTCGGGGCTTTCTCAGAGACGAGGCTAAACAGGTCATTGCAATGCATATGGTCTTGCTCCAGTCCAGAGCAATCCATTCCAGCTTTGGGACAGATAGTGTGATCTGGATGAGCTGGTCCAAGATCACACAAAGATAAGCACCGAAAGGGCCTATGGCACTGTTTGCAGGGTAGGAAATCCTATAAGCCTAAAGTTGTTACAGATGCTGCATTTATCCTGTGCACTGAATGCACTATTAGGGCATACGTTCCTGAAGATCCTGCCCCTTTATCTCTCACTTACAGCATCATAAAGTTGCCATTCGGTTCCAGCGTGTGATTGACATGCTCTGTTAATTAAAATGTGGATTGCACGAAGGTAACTTATCAGTTCAAGATTAGGATTTTTCTGTCCTTCAGCAGCTTGCAAGGATCAATGTACTATTGAACATTAGTGGAAGAACCCAGGGCTGATTAAGAAAACAAAAACAAAACCTCTTTCTAATATTGGATATTTTAGAGGGCAATATTATTAGACAGTGAAATAAAGCAGAAATAAAAAAGACAGTGGTCAGGTATAAAAGAAGTTGCGGGCCTGTAATGCAGATGCTAACAGAAAAATTAAAATGAATGTAGTTTGCTTTCTAATAATACTTTGTTTGAGCTAGACTTCAGCCTTGTCTAAACTCTAATATTGTTGTAGTATTAGCACGTGTGTTGCGCTGCTGAAATGGGTCCCTGTGGTATACTGGACCATGGATGAGGTGTGCTGTTCACTGGTACACTGATAGACTTTGAAAAGGAGATCTATCATTAGAGTGGACCAGGATGCCATTTTGGGTACCCTAGTCTGGTCTATGCTCTGTCTTGTGTAGACAGAGCATACTAGAAGTGGGTTGGGCCTCTGTTCTTCTGCACTAGTGTACAAATTGCAGAAGCCAAGACCAGACTATGGTCTGGTCTATCACTCATTGCAGAATGGCCCTTGTGTTCCTCTCCACCATCTGAGTTTTAGGTGATGGTGGTGATCAGAAATGCCTACTTCTATCTTTATTTGGGTTGATGGCTACTATCAGAGACAGAGAAGCTGTAACAGATGAAGAATACAGCAGCAAGGCACCTGATGGACAATGCTGGAAAGAGGCTTGTCTCTAAAAGGAACTGCAATGTTTGCCAATTTGATACCAAACCCATTTCAAATTCCTATTCTTGACTTATAAAAACCCTCCTGATGACTTGGGCTCCAGATAAACTACAGAAAGCCTCAACCCATGTTGAGCTGTCCAGCCCATAAATTAAGATCTGCTGGTGCTCTTGATATCACTATCAGGAATTAAAGGTATGGATCACCATGAAAGGGCCTTCTCTGTGATAGCCCCTAGGATAACCAATAGCCTCTGTTCTGAGGTACATCGAGCACCATCTCTCATTCTGGAGGCTGCTGAAGATATATCTCTTTAACTTTGGCTAAAGAAGGATTTATCATCTGACTGTGCTGCTTTTATTTTTTAAAGATTTGTTTTTATGTATTTTAATTATTATGATCTGCTGTGAGACTTTGGGATATTTTGGGGGAGGTACATAACTGTAAATATCTGAGAGGGGTTTATTAGCTGGGAAGCATCCTTGGACATCAAAGAGCTGCAGTCCAACAGAAGGGAGAGGGGAAGGATGAAGACTTCAGAAGGGAAGATGTCTGCAGACTTCCGGCCAGTCTGATTTCTGTAGAGGGACTTAGAAAGGGCAGAATGTAAGTAGTAGGGCTGTGCACAAATGTTCTAAACATTCAAAATTCAGTCGAATTTGATCGAATGCGTACATTTGAATTCAAATAGAATGTCTACACGTTCAAATTTAAACATTCTAACGAGTTTTGAATGTTCCGAAACATTCATTTGAATGATGTGAAACATTCAAATGTACGGATATGTATGTACAGATACAAATATACACATACAAATGTACACATATGTATCTGTATGCATTTGTGTACAAAATGCGTACAGATATATATGACACATACAAATGTTGTCGACACCCATATCTTCAAATACGAATGTTGTCGAAATTCGTATCTTCAGATTCGAATCTAACATTTGAACGAATAGATTCGAATGTATTCATTTCGAATCGGATTTTGTTGCATCTGGATCCTAAACATTTGAATCAAACTGAATGTTTTGACATTCGATTCAAATTGAATTCAGATGCAAAAACCCCACATCCCTCGTAAGTACTACTACTTTGAGTGTAGTTGGCTCCTGTAAATCTCCAAATATTTTAAATTTAGAATTGCCAAAAACAAGGAAACAGGAGCAGGAAGAAGAGAGACTATGTGAGTTGAGAAAAACTTCTGTCTTTTCCTGGGACAACAGAGATAATCTCGCAGTTGAAAGCAAAACCAAGAGAACCCAGTCATATGGTGAGAACTTGGGATTTTGCACATGTCCAGATGCACAGGTTTGTAAACGAGTTTTCCAACAGAAAGCTTTGGTGAGAAATAACAAGGAGGATGGATTTGATTGGTATGAAGCAGCTTGCCTATTACACATTGAAAAATACTTGAAAATCCCAAACTCTTTACCCATGGAACAGATGACAGAACAGAATTTTAAGCCAAATGAAAACGTTTATTTCTATAGTTTATGTTCAGCGTCTGGGTAAATCTGGAAGAGCTAAAGACTCTTGTTAGGACTTTGCTTTGCTCCCTATTTAACCTGCACAAAGGGAGCAAAGAACCAGATGGGTTACCACACATTTAATTCTCTGTCTTTAGACATCTTGTTTTCACGGCTGTGTAAGCAAATGAGTCACTCTAAATTGAATTCCTCACAGGTTGAATTTTAATGAGCTAGAAAAACATTAACAAAGATGACCTATTGTGTTATTTGCCATTTGTGGTACAGCTAGCATTTTTGTGGCCACTGTAGAAGTAAAGAAAATAGCAAATATATATAGATAGATATAGATATTCTAAAAGTTTATTTTTGTACATTTTCTGTTTACTTCTTCAGAATTGGCTTTTAAAAATGCATATTGTCATTAAGAATTAATGATGTTTTAGTATGCTATTCATTATTACGATCTATTTATTTTGCAGTAAGCTACTTTGAAGGACTTTGCGATGTTAGAAAAGTACTTTTAAAAAAAGAATCTGTTTCCCCTGGCTGGTACATGATGTTTTCATATGTTATAAACCGCTTTATGGTACGAACAGTTCAGCTGTGGAACCAATGATTTTGAAAGACGGCTTCACTGGATATTTTTAAGCTGGAGATAATCTCTCAGGGATATTCATCTTAGTCTTGGCTCTCACCTGAAGGGTTTGACGTGCTTTTCTCTGACCTTCCACACTGTTTGCATCTTTGCTTTTGCTGTACATTGAGTTTGGGTGTGATGATCCAATAGGTGCTGTCATTCAACTCTTCTGCCTTCAATCCAGTTTTAGACTAACAGGAAGGCATAATCAAAGTGAATTATTTTCCTTTCACACCATAGAACCCAGAAAATTCCATTTGGGGTCAGATAGTGCAGAAAGAAAATAGCTAATAGCCAACTTGATGGTGCATTCTCTCACTCTGAAAGGGAATTGAATGTGGATTGAAACTTAGGTGTAGCTAGGCACTGTGACCTGCCACAGTGCTGGCATAACTCCTGGCTGACCACTGTCTGGTCATCATCCCAGAAGTCTGGGCACTTGCCAGCTCTGGAAAGGGTGCCTGCCTTGCTCTACTGCTTGTACTCTTAGAAAATGTCTTCAGAGTACCACAGGACTGCGCCAGCTGGGGTCCAGCCACTTTGTGGCTGCTCACCATGAGGTACCAGTAGAGACCCACTTGGGATTTTTTTCCCCCCTGACCTCCCTTAATCCGACTCTAAGATGATCTGAATCTAAGGAATAGTCCTTCAACTAATCTGGATCTAGTAGGATTAAGGGAGGTACCTGATGCATCTCCATGGGCAGTGCAGCACCCAGTAGCAATGGGTGCTAGCCTGCCTGCAGTGGATGCGCTGGAGCACCCATGTGGTGAATCCGGATCGACCCATGTGGGCCCTGCCCATCACCCCAGTTTTTTTGGGGGACAGGGGGTGAAATCTCCATAGACGTTACGGAGATTCTTCGAAGATTCTCCGGAGCGATCTGCCGCAAACTTTGAGAATTCTCCGGAGTCTTTGACATTGGATTGGTATTGCTCTCGCTTGGGGTCTTCTTCAGAGCCGGCTTCAGAGCCATGCTTTGCCTTCTTCTGGATATGAAACCTGGTCTTCTAAGTATTCTGCTCCAGTTTATTTACATATATGAAATGAACACACTAAAAACCATAACAGTGCAATCGAAATCTGATTGAATGTGCCAAAATTTGAATGTAAACATTCAAATTGAATTTCAAATTTCAGATCTATTTGTTCAAATTATCCGGACATTCGTATATGTACGGGTTCATACATGATGTGTACTTGAAGATCCACATCTTTTCCATATCTGTACAGGACGAAAACCGGTTGCATACGGGATGCATATGGACGTCTACGGATGTCTACGGATGTGTATGGATGTGGGGAGTCTGTGCGACTAGAGTGAACAACTTCTGCATGCCCATCACCTTTGGTTGATGTTGACCATGTGATCTTTTCGGCAGAAGGACACCCAAAGTAGAATGTTATATTTAAGGGCTAGTTTAGATTACATTTTATATTATGTCTACTTGTCCAGCGTGGACCCATTAAAATAAAATTAAAGTTAAAACAACAAATTTAAAACAGAGGTAAGTGAGAATTAAAATTTCAGTGGCCAGGCTTCTGATATTTATGATTATTGAGAGCAATTTGGCTATAAAAAAGTAGAATAATATGGGCAGATAAAGGAACGAGTGATATGGGCACATTCGAATGTTGTCGACATTCGTATGTGCAGATTCAAATAAAAAATTCAAATGAATAGATTCAAATCTGATGAATTTGAATCAAATCTTGTTGAATTCGAATTTAAAATATTCAAATTGAACTGAATTTTTGTGTATTCAATTCGATTCAAATAGAATGTCAAAAAACATTTGTGCACATCTCTAATCCCAGGGCCCCTTTAACTAGGGAAGCTGGTGGTACAACTAGGAGGATCTCCCCTGCAGATCTTAAGGTCGATCTGGGAGAAGGTGTTACTTTAGATATTTGGGGGCCAAGTCATTTAAGGCCCTGTAGGTTAACACCTTGACCTGAGTCTGGCATCTCAGGATGTCTTTGCTTCCTCAAGTGTAAGCATGAAGATGGGCTAAAGGAGGCTGAACTGTGCTTTGGTGGGTGGAGCCCAGTCTTTCCTTTGGCCATTCGGCACATGTGGAGTTTGTGAGGCACTTCCCCTCAGTTCAGCACATAAAAACAGAAGGGGGCGTGGAGGAGTGGGAGCAGGCTTAAAAAAGAACTGCAAATACACACCCTCACCTCCCTTGAGTGACACAATGGCGTCCAATCAGAAAAGAGATAGATTTGATGCAGGAAAAGGGGTGGAGAGCCAAGAGGAGGCTCAGGTTGATCTTGGAGAAAGGTGTGACCAATGCGGCCCAAAGCGAGGACGACCTGAGGACGACCTAAAACGAGCTAGGTGTGACCAGCACTGGTACGACCTCAGATCAAATTAATTAATAGGCTGTCTTAGCCTTGTGTGACCAGGGCCATGGTAGCTGCCACCTTTAATTCACATTAAACACCAGAAAACACCTTTGTTGGGCTTTAATGTGGATTAGAAATGGATGCTGACAGCCACTTTCTTTAACGCATGTGGATGCAGCTTCTGGATAGTGTAAAACGACTTAATAGAACTTTTAATGAATCTTGTATTTCAGATTAAACCACATGAAAGTGTTAAAAAAAAAAGACAGCTAACATGAGCCTTTTACTGAGGCTTGCGTTAGATTCACAATCCCACTGAGTCTGTGCGACTAGAGTGAACAACTTCTGCATGCCCATCACCTTTGGTTGATGTTGACCATGTGATCTTTTCGGCAGAAGGACACCCAAAGTAGAATGTTATATTTAAGGGCTAGTTTAGATTACATTTTATATTATGTCTACTTGTCCAGCGTGGACCCATTAAAAAAAAATTAAAGTTAAAACAACAAATTTAAAACAGAGGTAAGTGAGAATTAAAATTTCAGTGGCCAGGCTTCTGATATTTATGATTATTGAGAGCAATTTGGCTATAAAAAAGTAGAATAATATGGGCAGATAAAGGAACGAGTGATAAGATTCCAAGTGGCTGTCACATTTACAACTGGCCATGAGAACTACACAATTTCTGGATTTCATTTTCAAGATATGATCCCTCTTTGGAGGATTCATTTTAATAAACATGTTTCTGATACAATAGGGAATCAGCTAAAGTCAACTCTTCATCATGCTCTGTAATGCTAAATATTATTATAATGTAACCAAGTGGCTATGGGGGATACAGGGCCAGAAATCACAACCTGACATCTTTTTTCCCCACACAGTGTAACAGCAGTCTTACCTTTTTCTTTAGTGCACTTGAGGATTTACTGCTTGTGAAACTGCTGTGTGAATACTTGAATCAAATGGTTGTGATTGAGTTGTTCTCTGTGGATTTAGCATGCTGAATCACTGAGCTATCTCTCTAAGGAAAAAAGCAATGAAATATAGTCTGCATGGTTTCAACTGAACATCTACAAGAAGTCATCAAAGTACCAGAATATATATATTACCATACCTGGTAGATTATGAACAAGGATTTAAAAAGTTTCAGCTTGTTTTGTGCAGAGAATTTTGAGCCCTGGAACTAGGTTCTTTTTTGTACTGTTTCATAAGTTGTTTTTTATTTTGTATTCATATCTTGCAATTTCCAGAGGCACTGGTAGTGTGGGTCACTCCACTAAAAGAAAATATACAATTCACTGATGCAACTGGTTTCAGATTAAGTATTGCATTTGTTAGCATATCAAAATACACAGGGTGCAAAAGTGTATAGCATGGGCTATTGGTGTCTCAGTGAGGGATATGAAATTCCTTAATGAATGTTGACAGCGTGCAGAGTCAACATTAAAATAGCACATATAAATATCACAGTTATTCCCTTGTCCAGGAGATGTTTCATCTTCCTTCATTAGTGGCAAGAAAGAACAAGAAAGATAAACAACAAAACAAGCCTAATTTCTATTGCCTTTGTCTGGATATCAGCAGGATGTTAATGGCTTTCCAACATTTACTCTGGTGTTCCAGACAACACTAATTTCTTCTAGCTCGACATCCTGGGAACTCACTTGCGGGGTTCCTCAGGGGTTGATCTTATCTCCCATGCTCTTTAATATCTATATGAAGCCCTGGGAGAGGTTATCAGGTGATTTGGAGCGACGTGTCATCAATACGCAGATGATATCCAGCTCTATTTCTCTGTGCCATCTGAATCAGGAGAGGTGGCTGAAGTGCTTGATTGGTGCCTGGAGGAGGTAATGGGGGCCAACAAATTGAAGCTGAATCCAGACAAGTCAGAGGTGCTTTGTGTCACAGGTTCTTAAGTCTGTGTAGTTGGAAAACACCCTGTCCTTGATGGGGTCATAATGCCCTGGAAGGGGCAGGTGCAAAATTTGGGGGTGCTCTTGGACTCTGCACTGACCCTTGAAGCTCAGGTGGAGGCCGTGGCCAAGAGTGTCTATTTCCACCTAATCCATTCCCCATTTCCACTTCCCTGGGATGATTTTCCAGGGAAACCAAAGTGTAGATTTGTTCCCAAAATGTTTAGGAGAAGAGGCAGAGGCAGAATCATGTGTGAACAATTCTTTAAGTTTTCCCTGAACCACCTCAGATTTTCTTGCCAGTTATGCAATTTCCAGCTGTCCAGCACCAGCAGTTATAAACCAAGACAAAGTCTAGAACGATTCTGAGAAGAAAAAAAGACTGACCGGTGTTTTTTATCTGCTACTTCTCGCAATAGCACAAGAAGCTACCTGTCTCCCAGACAAGGAATGGACACAGTCCTTGAGAATGCGTGAAAGGTCTGTGATTCAGATACAGACAGCAGTTTAACAGTGGAAATGGTACCACTAAAAACTGGCCTAACTGTGCAGTTAGTACTGTGGGTGAGCACTGGTATGTTAGAAATGGTTACATTTTGCAGGAAACCAGAGCATAAAGATCTGAGCCATATATATAGTCTAATGGGAAAGGATTACTAACAAATCTTGGTGGTGGAATAGGTCTCATGGCTGTAACTCTACCCTAATAATGTTTTATAAACTGTAAGGGCAGGGGATGGCCCAGAATACAACAGAAAATCCTGGAACATCAACAAGGTTTGATTCTGCACTATTCTATGAAGTCAGCTGGGTGACCTTGGGCTAGTCACGGCTCTTTTCTGAGTTCTCATGGCCCCACCTACCTACCTAAGTGTTTGTTGTGAGGAGAAGAACAGAAAGCTTTGTCAACCACTATGAATTTTCTTAAATGGGTGAGACAAGTGGGGTAGAAAAGGCAATTCTCCTCCTCCTCCTCCTCCTTCGTTATACCTTTTTCAGTCACTGTTAAACAAAGAAGAGGAGCATCCTTATTGTGAAACTCCCCAAATTAATGGCCAATCTACCTTGATTTTATTTCTATTAATTACCAAAACTTTTGCTGTTGCCAAAGACCTTTGAGAATGTAATGAGCCTTGACAGCTGCCTCTGCACACATTAAAAAAAACCCAAAAAAACCACCAAAGAGCAGCTTAGAGCTGGTTGCCTGCAGACACCGGTGTTCCCATGTAAAGGCCGCCTCTCCACCCTTACCTATTTCCTATATATATTTATCTTTATTTGGTAGTGTGGTAGCGTTTTGTTTACTTGTAAATCAAACTCTGTTATTTCCTTCCAAGAGGCGCACCTTCCATTTACTTTCCCTACTCTTTGGCTTGATAATAATGTTGCCTCCCTTCTGATGCTGCAGCAGACAGCACCCTGCCCCCACTCTGCCAATCTCCAGCAGTGGGTTGGATACAGTTACTGTTCAGAACTCTGGCCCTATTTGGCTCCCTTTATAAACAGAACTCGACGAAGCTTCTTTGAAACAACAAGAACATGTGTTTATTGAATACAGATGAAGTTTAAAGTCAGCTTCTTCTCATAGTTAGTTACACGTGGTTACTTTTGCTGTCAAGCAGTTCAGTCTTTCACTTTTACACTAAGTCAAAAGATTCTACAAGTTCAAGAATAAAACTTCAATCAGTTCAGAATTGGTTAGCTTTCCTTTTAAATAACTTCACAAGCTTAGCATTCATATACTAAAAGACTCAGGACCCTAACTTTAGCCTCCTCAGCTAAGAGCCCGTTTCTCCCCTTCGTTATCCTCCCTCCAGGATTAACGACCCAAGGCAGAGAACAGAAATTGTTCCCTCAGGCCCCCTTAAATATGGGCCTGGCTGGCTAGCTTCGCTCTTATTGGCTGAGCTCCGCCTGGATGCAAATTCAACTCCTCCCCTTGGAGTGCTCAACTAGCCCCTCCCTTAGGCTACTTACCCTTGTGAAAATACACTTTGGCGACACTTTTAAGCGTCTGGACTTACCGTGTTCGCCACACTTTGCATTTTAAACTAAAAAACATACTTTTGGGATTGAGGGGTCCTAGCGGGCATCACAACCCCTTTTACCGCGGAGGAAATAAATAAATAAAAATAAATATTTATTTTTATTTATTTATTTTTTTAAAAAAAACTACTATGCATCAACATCAACAAATTCAGTCAACCAAATACCCTTGTGCCCCCACAGTTATTCACAAAGTCTCTTTCAGCCTTTACTGCTGCTCTTAGTCTGTTGGTCAGCCTGCTGCGTGAGCGTTTTCAGCTCAGTCTGGCGCTGCTTCTTGACGGTGCTCGATCACCCTTGGCTCCATGTGGGTTGCCTCCTCTGGAGTCTGCTGCCTGTGGTCACCTGCTGGATCATTGGCTGATGATCTTTGCAGGGCACATCTTCTTGCAGTTCCAAGTTCACCAAGCTTCTTCTGTAAAATTAGTGTCCAGTGCAAAAGCTGATCATTACTTCTTTGACTGAAGATTGCTCTTTGCACTTCAACTCTTGTTAGATATGGAAGCGTATTAACCTTTTCAGTGCTGCCTTCCAGGGGTTTAGCAATTGTTGGCTTTTCGCAGTTAAGTTTGGTTTGCTTTAGTTGGTCTTTTGATGTTCCACTTAGCAATTCTTCGCTTTTTAGTGGTTCAACCAGAATTTCAGCCCCTGTTCTCTCAAGCATACGCTCTAATTTCTTTACTAATGATTTCTTCTCCTTGCCTATGGTAACTGATTCAGTGCTAGTCACTATAGATCTTTGATTGACAACCTCCGTTGACAGTTTAGGCTTTGGTTGTTTTCCATACACATTAATTTCAGACTGCTCCAAACTTCTTGCACTCTTTTGATCAAGTTGCTTTTTCATGCCCATTTCAGATTCCTCGCCTATGTTTTTAGTAGGTAACAGTCTAACTGCATGCTCTGGGCTCGGGTGACCATCGATTTTCATTTTCACTCCTTTTCTTTCTGAATCAACATGGCTTTTGGTTACTTTTTCTGGGAATATCTCTTCTTCTTCCACTGTTGTAACCGTGCTTGCTTTGAAATCTCCCTTTCCATTTTTCTTATCTTCTATATCATCTGCCTTTACTTTCAACAGTTGAACAGGTTTTGTTTCTTCAGCTTTATCTTTGCTAACTGTATACTCAAATTCGATAAACTTAATTTCTTTTACGAACCGAACATCATTTGCTGTAGCTTTCTTAGGCTGTTCCTGCTCCTCTACCATTTCTTCTATAGATGGCGACTGTTTTTCAGCACCCTGGGGATCTCCCTTTTCATCATCTGCACAGACTTTATCAGTGGTGTCTGCTGGACTACTGACTCCACAAAGGTCACCTTTCTTATTGTCAGACAATATATTACTCTGAATCTTGTTGTTAACTTCTAGGAGAACTTTGGTTACTGCTCCCCCCAATAGTTCAGTGTTATTCTCTTCGCACATCGTGCTGCTTTGAGACAAAAGCCTTTCTCCTGTTGCCACATCTTCCGCATTATTGTCACTGAATAAAGATTCTATATCACCTAGCTGTAGGGCTTGGTTTAAGATACAGTCTTCCTCCAGCAATTGGCTATTTTCAATCATTTGTTTCCCCAGCTCACTTTCCACAAGGTCTTCCCCACTAAGATCATCCCTTTTGAATAACTCTTGTAGGGTTGGATCTGTTCTTTGATCCTGCTTAGACTGTTGTCTAGTGGTACCACTGAGATCTACTGCCTCCACAGGCAAGATATTTTGTAGCGCTTCATCATCCGCTGCCTGCAGGCACACTGGTGCTGGTAAGCTCTTATGAACAGGCTCTGCAATAACCTTTTGTATTTCATCTTTCCCTTTTAATTCAATCTCTTTAGCTAAGTTGTTCCCAATCAGCACTGGAGTCGGTATATCATCCATTATGGCAAATTCATGTATCCGTGTCCATTCCCTTATGGTCACTTTCACTCTGGCTATTTGTGCTTCGATAATCGGTCCGCCTAGCCCTCTCAGTTTTATCACAGCTCCCTCTACAACTTCATGAGGTTGTACAAGATTACTTCTTATAATTGAAGCCGATGAACCAGTATCTCTTAGGCAATGAAACTTCTGCCCTCTTATCTCTACTTCCCATAAATATTCAGGATCCGGGGCATTGTGAACGCTTATGCACATAACGGGTCTGCATACTGAATCCCAACAACCATCTGGTTCTTCATTTGCCTCAGCCTGGTGGCCATTTTGTTTTCCAATCACCTCGGCCTCAGTTGGGCGTCCATTTTGTTTCTCATTCTCCTTTTTTCCCTCAGCTACATTAACATTTTTTATTACAGGACTTTCCTTGTGTCTTTGTATGTAATAACTGGTATGGACATCACTTTTCCTATCTCTGCCATCAGCTTTGGGCTTAGTGCACTGGTACTTTAAATGTCCTTTTTGTAAACAATTATAACATGTTACATCTTTACTGCTCAGTGTTTGACTCTTCTCTTTAGCATACTCATTGTGTCCCTCCTGTCGTGATACTTTTTCTTTATGTAATGGACCCTTTGTCTCCCTTATACAATCACTGCTTCTCTTATACGGTTTATTCATAGTGTTATGTGAGCCTGATTTTAAGAAACAATCCTCCCTGGCCTGCATCATCATATCAGTCCATGCTGCAGCCTCGTCCACTTTTCTAAACTGCTTATCAGGCAATAGCCACTTTATTTGGCTCGGAACAAGCTCATAAAAACGCTCAAGAGCGATGAGTTCTCGTAGTTCTTCAAAACTCTGCACCTTTTCTTCTCTAAGCCATTCCAAAAGGTGTCGCTTAATATTTGATGCCACCTGAGCATAAGTTTCATCTCCTTTCTTTGTGATCGATCTAAAAGCTTTTCTATAATACTCTGCCGTGAGTTTGCACCGCTGCTTGACCAGCTCTTTAAATTTCGGGTAAGATGAAGCATCTTCATCACTCAATTCTGAATAGATTTGTAACAACAGCCCCGATAAACATGGTCTCAGGCAAGCCATATGTTTATCTGCTGGTAATTCCAGCTCTGTACAAGTTCTCTCGAACGCATGGAGGAAAGCTTGTACATCGTCCCCTTGCGAAAACTTTTGAAATCTTTTCATATCAATTTTATCTTGGTTACCTGACATTCTTGGTTGATGGTGTTCCCCTTGGGAGCCCTTTAACCTGGCCATAGCTAATTCATGCTCCCTCTCTCTTTCTCTTATCCTTTCCTCTCTTTCCTCCTTTTCTCTTTCTCTTTCTCTTTCTCTTTCCTCTCTGGCCTTTTCTCTCTCCTCTCTTGCTAACTGCATTTCAATCTCATTTTGTCTAATTTCCATCTCCTTTTGTCTAATTTCCATCTCTTTCATCTCTTTCTCATGAGCAAGCCTAATCCTTATTATTTCTGGATTTTCTTGAGCAGCTATCACGGGGTGTTCAACATCTTCCCCATCTCCCAATCCAGGGTTTACCCTTCTAGCTCTGGTTTCCATTTTGCTTTAATATATTCACTTGTTCACTTGTAATCTTCCAGCAGATTTGCTACTATACCGTCTTTGTTTACCTCACAAATCTGCCTTTATATTTGTGTATTGTGTTGTACACAAGTTAGCAGCTTAGATTAGGTGTTTCTACATATACCCTTAAGCTGTTACCTCGAAACACCTATCGTGGCTGCTTTTTTTAACAATATAATCAAGTATGGCTTCTACCATCAATGTCCAGTGGTGTTGCTACCAATCACCCAAAGTTGTATACCTCGCAACGACCACCTGCTGCTCTCACGTCAATATCCCTACCTTACCCTTGGTGTTTTACCTCAGGATACTGACTTTAAGTGACTTTAAAAGTCAAAATTCAACAACTTTTACTTCAGAAATTTCTGCACAAACACTGGATTACTCGGATCCCAGCGCTTGCCACCAGTTGTAAAGGCCGCCTCTCCACCCTTACCTATTTCCTATATATATTTATCTTTATTTGGTAGTGTGGTAGCGTTTTGTTTACTTGTAAATCAAACTCTGTTATTTCCTTCCAAGAGGCGCACCTTCCATTTACTTTCCCTACTCTTTGGCTTGATAATAATGTTGCCTCCCTTCTGATGCTGCAGCAGACAGCACCCTGCCCCCACTCTGCCAATCTCCAGCAGTGGGTTGGATACAGTTACTGTTCAGAACTCTGGCCCTATTTGGCTCCCTTTATAAACAGAACTCGACGAAGCTTCTTTGAAACAACAAGAACATGTGTTTATTGAATACAGATGAAGTTTAAAGTCAGCTTCTTCTCACAGTTAGTTACACGTGGTTACTTTTGCTGTCAAGCAGTTCAGTCTTTCACTTTTACACTAAGTCAAAAGATTCTACAAGTTCAAGAATAAAACTTCAATCAGTTCAGAATTGGTTAGCTTTCCTTTTAAATAACTTCACAAGCTTAGCATTCATATACTAAAAGACTCAGGACCCTAACTTTAGCCTCCTCAGCTAAGAGCCCGTTTCTCCCCTTCGTTATCCTCCCTCCAGGATTAACGACCCAAGGCAGAGAACAGAAATTGTTCCCTCAGGCCCCCTTAAATATGGGCCTGGCTGGCTAGCTTCGCTCTTATTGGCTGAGCTCCGCCTGGATGCAAATTCAACTCCTCCCCTTGGAGTGCTCAACTAGCCCCTCCCTTAGGCTACTTACCCTTGTGAAAATACACTTTGGCGACACTTTTAAGCGTCTGGACTTACCGTGTTCGCCACACTTTGCATTTTAAACTAAAAAACATACTTTTGGGATTGAGGGGTCCTAGCGGGCATCACATCCCATTCCACCTCTAGTCTACATTGAAGTCCTCAAATAATGCATTTTGGACTTGCATTTTCTGGTCTTTAATGTGGATTAAGGCACTAGCATGCAGATGCTATCCACAAGGACAATCTGATCACAGCAGTAGCTATTCTTCCTTTGGAGTGAACAGATGCAGATGAACATGTCTTGGGCTCAGCAAGGTTAAATAAATTTGGCACAACTCTATAGAAATTAATGCTTATTCTACGATGTGCCGTCAAATCTTCCAAAGCAGTGAGCATCTATATGGCAGAGGAACAGATGCTTCTCAGCAAACAAGCAAGTGTAAAATGGGCTCCAAGATAGGAGACTTGAAGATCCCTGAATTAATCAACTTCCTTGTCAAAAATGTCATACTTGGCACCTCAGGAGTGCTACGGCTATCGTGTGAGATGTACTCATTCTCTTCTCTATTGCTGCTTGATTTTTTCTCTCTCCCATACTCAATAAGCAACTGTAAATCCATAGCAGTTTGCTGCAAGCCTAGACTGCCAGTGTACACAAGGAGTATAAATCTCGCTGGCCATTCATCTGTCTATCTTGATATATCAGAGGGACTCCCACTTTTCCTTCTTACTTGAACTTTCAGAGCTTGTCCTTGGAATGAATAACGTTCAGTTCACAGCTGTAAAAATAAAATCTCATTCCAGTGCTGTGAAAGAGAAATTTGTTGTGCTCTTTGCTAGACCCACAGTGTGCAGACTGCTTGCACTGTGACACTAACATTCTCCATTAGATGCTACTTTTCTTCTTTTTTTAATGGAAAGCCATTCATTGGAAAATTCTGCCTCTTGCTGCATCCACTTGTTTTAAGGCCTCTGTGAAAGCACTGGTGTTTTTGTGCCATATCAGTGGATTCAGAATCTAAATGCCAGTGGGAGGAGTGATTCTGGTCCACTATTACAGAGGACAGTCCTCTGTTTTGATTGTCAGTCTGTTTCTAGCCATGGTTAAAGAAACGGCCATACAAATGTAGGTGAAG
Source organism: Aspidoscelis tigris stejnegeri (assembly GCA_023333525.1). NCBI lineage: Eukaryota > Metazoa > Chordata > Lepidosauria > Squamata > Teiidae > Aspidoscelis > Aspidoscelis tigris. Next base: position 25,222,902 of record JALMGA010000002.1, on the reverse strand, counting down.
GCTGTCCCAGCTTGGTAGCCAGCACTCTGTGCTTACACAGAATGGGTCACCTTCAAGCTGTGTCTAGATTTTTGATTAAGATCTTCTTCACACATGCATTATCTGTGCTGTGAAGGTTGGGCTAGATCTGGCCCAAGATTAGATGGGAAGGTAGTGGTGCTGGCCAAGAGCTTTTTGCAATGCATTTGGGCCAATTTATTGAAATCAGGGCTATCAATGGATCTTATCCATGATGCAGCTGAAGATGAATCACCTCTGTAGGCCAGCTGCAGGGACAGAGTGAAGCAGAGAAAACTGTGTGCTTATGCCCTGCTGGTGGACTTTCTTGTGAGCACTGCAAGAATAGACTGATGATCTAGATGGACCATGGGTCTGATCCAGTGGAGTACTTTTTATGTTCTTATGTAATCCAGTAGAATATCCATTCATGTACTTGTTAGACCTCTAAGCAGACACCATTGAACTGAAGGAGAGGATAAGGTTCACAGCCCACCTACGGTGTCTTATGGCAGTAAATTATACTAGATAAAGAAGGGCTTTGATTTATGTGAGGGATACAGTCAGCAGAGCATCCCTTCTTTCCCTTTGCAATGTATGCATAATTGCTTCTCTCCTTAGAATTGCCCCTTTTGCAGCTGTTCTGCATTTTAAAAAGGCAGGTTTGTAACATTTATTTACATATAATGTGCATTTTGCCCTTGAGAGGAGATTTTTGGAAATGTATGCTTATTTAGTGCCTTGATATGTCTTTCCTATCACTGTCAGTATCCTTAATTTGTACACAGCTGGCAATAAAGATTTGCTTCCCTTTATAAGCAAGGAAGAGAACCATGTTTTGAAGTTGTTGGGGTAATTATTAACAGCCCTTTGGCAGAAATACGTTTGTCCTTCTTTGTATGGAGAACTTTCAGTTGAATGTCTAAGAATTTGCACGCTTTTGACCCTACAATTTAAGCAGTACATGCCTTGATTAATCCAGTCCTAGTGTTGCTATGCCTTATCCACTGCTTGACTGCTAACTGGGGCATGGGACTGATGCTTCTCTTAGTACTTTGAACAGGGGTCTAAATGGATATTTTTTCAATATGCATGTGAGCAGTGTCTCTGTGAAATTTGTAAGGTGAATTTCATACTGCATGTAAATCAACCCCATCCAAACAGGGGGAATATAGCACCGTTACAGCACTGCTTTGGTGGGGTTGTCTCACGAGTGCATACAACCCCACCATAGTCCCACTCCCCCCCCCCAAAAAAAATCACTATTTACTATTACTGGAAAACCCAGCACTGGTTACAGGTTTTCCAATAATAGTGCTTTTTAGGCTGCCCACTTACCATCAAGCTTTGTCCAACCTGCATGCGCGGAAGCTCATACAGGTTCCACATATATGCAGGAGTGATGGCAAGCACATCTAGGTACTCTGGGCACCCAAATGCCCAGAAATGCACCTTACTGAAAGCATGCAAAGACAGTGCCAGCTGTGGCACTGTCTATCTAGCAGGGGATAATGACAGGGGGTCAATATCCCATGTTTCCTCTTGCTAATAGGTTATTCAGCTACTGTCTGTTTTAACTTGGTCATAGACATATTGTACACAATCGTGAGAAAAACTGAGTATATACTCTCTTGGAATTCTATGGTTTTACATATCAGGAGATAACGAAAAACATCTGGTCATTAAAATGTCTTAAAATTAGGTAAATACAACCTCAGATGAACAACACACGACAAATAACACTGTGTAATTTAAGAAAAACTAGACCAAATGCAGAAGCCAAAAACTCTGACAAAAAGGGATCTTGCAAGAGGTGTAATCCAAATTTGCCACAAGCTCTCTCATTTATGTGTGATTTTACTGCAGTGGGAATTCTTCAAATCCATTTTACAACTTGATGTGTATTGAAGTCCTAAGAGCAATAAATATTACAGTCCTTAGGGCCTTTTTGCATTTCCCTGGGATGTTTTCCCAGGGAAGAGAAGATAGAGAATATATCTGGTGTTGTACTTTGGGATGCCAAATCTATCCCAAATCTTGCCAGTGCTTCCCTATGCGCTGGCAAGGTATGAATTGCCTCCAGTACAGAGGCAATCATGAAGCCATACCAATGGCTCCAATGCACCTGCGCGGTGCTGTTGCCGTGGAGAGCAACTACACCTGTGCTACCCAGTCACATGCTCCATTTGTACCTCTTCCACCTGGAAGAGCTGCAATAGGAGCATGCAGGGCTTTCTCAGCCCTGCTACTAGTATAGGTGTGCAACAGTTAAAACTTCTGTGCTGCTGTATGTGCAGGGGGAACTCCTGCAAGCAAAGAGCAGCATCCACAAAATGGATGCAACATCTGGGATTATCCCTGGAGTTTCCCTTGCAGGTAAGTGCAAATTTGCCCTAAATTAAAAATAATAGAACAACACTGGGAGAGAGACCTTTTATAGATCTCTCTGTTAAACAGATATATTCCGAGTTCTCCTATTCTGCAGTCTTTAAAAAATGGGCTTCATTTCACAGGCATGAACTGTTGAAAAATTCTTAGGGAAAAGTAAGGGACATAATCAGATTTGCCAATCACAGATATTTATTGAAAATTAAATATAATGAAACAAATTTATTGAAGCGAAGGAACTCACACAAAGACTCAAAATGTGAAAGCAATTAATAAAGTTAATCTTATTGGCAGTAAAAAGTAACTAGTGATTTCTAAACTGTTCTGTAAAATGATGTTGAGGCAAATGAATAAAGTGACGGTATTGCAGAGGCTATCGGAAGATTTGGGAGGGAGTCAAAGACATGAAAAATTTAAGGAATGAGATCCCCAGGGCAAGAAGAAAGAAGAGAAGCATTCAATGATAACTTCACTAGAGGATTACAATAGCCTCTACTATAGAAGGCTAAAAATCATTTTAGGCAAGTTAGGAGGACCTGTTTTAGTGGGAAAGCCACACTGCCTTATTTTAAATTGGCTTTGGTTCTCACTAACAGCAGCTCATTAGCTGTGGACACTTAGACTACCCTGGACCCCTTATTCTGACTATCAGTTGGTGGTTGTAGTGCTTTATGAATAGAGCTCCCCTGGGATTAGAACCTCTCCTTTTCACTGGAATGAAAACAGTCCTTCTGGACTAACTTTTGGGGGCAGTAATGGGCTGGATGTGGGCCAATAAATTGAAACTGAATCCAGACAGGATGGAAGTACTGTATGTCAAGGGGTCTCAAGTCCAGGAAGTCAATGCCCCCCCCCAATTCTGGTGGTGGTGGGTGTTAATTCGCTCTCGGTGCATGATATGAGGGCCCTTCTGGATTCATTCTTGTGACTTGGTCATCAGGTGACAGTGTCTACTTCCATCTCCAACTAGTTTGCTAGCTTTTACCTTTCCTGGACAGGGACCGCTTGGCCACCGTGATCCACATTCTGATAATCTCCAGATGAGACTATTGTAATGCACTCTCCATAGGACTATTCTTGAAGATGGATCAGAAGCTGGAAGTAGTGCAGAACGCAGCAGTTGGAATGAGGGTTCTGGGCATGTTGATGGCTGAATAGGGATTTGATGGGGGGAAATGAGGGATGAAGCTGGGAATGGGAAGCTCTCTGGACAGAGGTTTGACAGATAGAGGTCCATGCCATTAACTATAAATAAATAAAATGTAGGATACAGCAGGAAAAAGCATGGAAGCCAGTGTTTTTTCCTGCTTTCCCAGTCACATCAACATTATACATCTTTCTGGACTTACTTGCCCTAGATCCGGATAAGTGCGTCTGAAAGAATAGGACTTACTGATCTGGCCTGTGCCTCCCTGTGGCTTTGAAGTTCACATGAGCTTTGCAGCTGCCCCCCTCCCCCAACACCTCTGAAGCCTAGCCTCGGTTCCTGGGAGCAGGGCTTTTTAGCGGTGTGCTATGGCGTACCACTGAAAAGCACTCTGCAGTTGTTTTGGAACATGGAGGCAGGCCAACCACATGCCTCCTGTGTTCTATAACAAGAGCTTTAGTCCTCTTGTGGGGCAGATGAAACAGGTCCATCAGAGATCCTGATTAAGGCCCTCTGATCAGTGGAGGGCAGGGCCTCCTTGCATTATTGTTGCATTCATCAATAAGTTTTAATCTAACTTCAGTCTATCTTCAAAAGGGAAGAACATAGCAGGAAAGTTACTCCTCATTTTCCTTCCACATTATCTAACCCAAAAGCAAACAACCAGTCACTTTGCCAATGCATTATCTCACTCCCAAAGTGGGAATGAAGAGACCCAGGACCTGGACCTAGGTAGTTCCTTAAACTTGATTATAGGTAAATGCAGAAAGGGCCTTAGTCTCTCTGGAGTCATGGAGAGGTAGATCTACGACCACTGAAACTCGCATATATAAATAAACAGTTGCAGTGTATTTTGATGCTCAGAAAGAGTGAATTTTCCCCAAACATACATTTTGAATCCCATTTTGGGTAATTTTGAATAAATTGGTTTTAACTGGTATTGAAATAAATGCATTTACCTTCATATATGAACTGGATAGTTGTACTATATTTGAAGTCAAGCATTTTTTTTTGCATTTAGATACAACTCAGAACTGACCTTGACCTTAAAATTGTGAACTGTAATAAGATACCAGTTTCACTTTGTGCTTCTGCCTGCCTGTAACAAATGAGTTCTACTTGGATAGAAGATTTACTATAAAATAGAAAGGTGTGAAATGTTTGTACTCAGATATTACATTCTTAAAATAAACATTACTCTCCAGAGCTGAATCTAAATGTAAAAACTTACATTTGAAGAGAGATCATTGCTTCAGTTTTCTAGACTTCACTGCTCTGAGTCATGCAAGTTACAGGAAATTTGCATATGATTAAATTTGGTAGTTATGGCACATATTTTATGTTGGTGTAAATGAATGGAGTAGCACTGATATTTGTTTTAACTAGGGGGAAAGCCAGCTGGGTGGCCTTGGGCTAGTCACAGCTCTCTTCTGAGCTCTCACAGCCCCATCTACCTCACAGGGTGTTTTGTTGTTGGGAGAATAGAAAAGCTTTGTCAGCCGCTTTGAGTCCCCTTAAACGGATGAGAACAGTGTGGTAGAAAAGCCAACTCCTCTTCTTCTTCTTTGCATAACAGGTTACTTTTAAAATCACAATCACAATAACTATATATTTGTTCTAGGTTTCACTTCAGATGTGATTTCTTTTCTTGAAGTGAAACTTTGGGGAAGCTCTCTTCTCCTTTCTGTGTGGAAATGACCTTTGTGGTGAAAAGTGTAATCTAACAAGCTTCTGGAACTACTTGTCAAACATCCTGCCAGTTCCAGGCTGGCATGTGTAGAATAACTATGTTATCTGAGATGTGAAAGGTCTTAATACAGCTAATTATTTCGTTAGGTTTTCAAACCTTGATTGCCTCTGCTTCTGATTCATGTATTTGCCTGACTTTGCTTTTCCTGAGAGTTGGACCTCTGTTGAATAGACTCCAGCCAAAACTGCAATTTATCTGCTTGCTCTCCATCAATAGCTGGATTTTTCTGGCACAGTCCATTTCTCTTGATTTGCTTTAAACAGGAGTTTATATGCTTTGTGGATGCCTTAGGAGTACCATGTTGATGACTCTTGATATGAAAAATAAATTACTTTCCAAATGTCCCTGCCGAACATCAACCCAAATTAGTCTCTCTGTTTTACATAACTGCAATACCAAAATGCTGTTGACTGGCAATATTTCCCCAGAGAACTTAGCAATATTGCTTGAAGTATCAAAGAATGCATGTTTACTCACATTTTACTACAAGGGTTTATCTTTGGTTTATACAGACCTAAACAACTGTGGGGCCCAAATACCTGAAGCAATGTAACCTCCCATATGGTCTTGCTCAGGCACCGTGATCATCTGGAGAGGTCCTATGGCAATTCCGCCACACTCTGAAATAAAGCGCGTGGGAACTCATGAGAGGGCCTTATCCATTACAGAGTGACATCCCCTTTCAGGCATGTCAAGCTCTATCACTTTACATCTTTAGGTGATTAACAAAGACATACTTTTTACTCTGGCTTTTAGAGAAAACACACTACTCTCCTGTCCCTTGTTTTATTTTAACCCTCCCTCCCTCCTCCCTCCCTCTCCCATATGTGGCTGTAACCTTGGGTTACCTTTTATAAAATATAAAAATGGGGGGCGGGGCTGTGTTCCGGTAAAAAGAATCAGTCCAGGTATTCCTTCTATGGGGAAAGACAAGGAGGGTGGAGGATGGAGAAGCAACTGTGTGTGCAAGAGAGGGAGGGAGGGAGGGAGAAAGGGAGGGAGGGAATACCAGAGGAGATCCATTTTGGCCATGCAAAAAATGGATTCTCCTGCAGAAAAAAATGGGCTCTCCTGGATCTCTGAAGGCCTTTGGAACATTTGAAGCTGCTGCAAGATTTGGAACCAGTATCTTGTTCGGTGCCAGAAACAATCCTTTCCTGCTTATTCATCCCAAACATTTTCATATACCAATCTGATCTGAGACAGGGAAAGTATGGAAACAGCCTCTGTCTAGCATTAATACAAAACATCCACAGGGCTTTCTTTTTTCCACAGGGAAAAAAGATCTAAGAAAACTTGCCTGGTTTTCTTGCTTCCAGGTAGATAGCAGTACATGTCTCAGGCAGTCCATTTTGCAAGGCTTTTTCACTCTCACTCCCTCACTCCCTCACTCCCTCACTCCCTCACTCACACAACCAACCAACCAACCAACCAACCAACCAACCAACCAACCAACCAAACCAACCAAACCAACCAAACCAACCAACCAACCAACCAACCAACCAACCAACCAACCAACCAACCAACCAACCAACCAAACCAACCAAACCAACCAAACCAACCAAACCAACCAAACCAACCAACCAACCAACCAACCAACCAACCAACCAACCAACCAACCAACCAACCAACCAACCAACCAACCAACCAACCAACCAACCAACCCAACCCAACCCAACCCAACCCAACCCAACCCAACCCAACCCAACCCAACCCAACCCAACCCAACCCAACCCAACCCAACCCAACCCAACCCAACCCAACCCAACCCAACCCAACCCAACCCAACCCAACCCAACAACCAACCAACCAACCAACCAACCAACCAACCCTTTTGATTGCCTAGATAGGACAGAGAAATATATTTTGCCCAAGTACAGTCTTGATAAGGGGGAAAAGCCCAATCAGCAAGCAACAGAGAAGAGGGCTAGGAATAACTCTGCATTGGGGTACAGAGATGGGACCACAGATGGCAAGGAGGACATAAACATAGCCTCTGAAATCTGCACTTGGCTTGCACTAAAATCCCACAATACGAACTTGTAGCAAGATCCTAAGTAAACAGCAGTGAAAAATTCACTTTCCTCTTTTGCCACATGTAATGTAAGGCATAGCAAAGCCCTTGAGTGAACAATGAATCTAGTCTTCTCCATAATGGCTTGAAATAATGCAGTATTTACATGCCCATAAATTTGCAAAATTCACTGAACAGATGGTAGATGAAAATAAAGTTCCCCTTTAACTCTTCTATAAACTAAAGCAAATGGAAAGGCTTAGTGATTCTGGAAATGATATGAAAACTTCCACTTATTGGTTACAGAATAGGAAACTAACACAGTAAGCATATGAAAGTGTACTTGCAAGTCCTTCTCAATACCCCTTATATACAATAAAGTTTTTAAGGGGCTGTAACTGAGAAAATAATAGCTTTCAAAAGAAGCAACAGGATACAGGTGTCGTTAAATTGTATGATTGGTGAAGAATCAGGATTGAAATTCAGGACTGTTCAAGGCTGCACACAGACATGGGTATCTGTGGCCACCCCAACAAGCTCCACTATATAGGGGTAAAACTGCACTTTCCCCTAATCCTGGAAAACCCAGTGCTCAGGTTTTCCTAGAATAATGTGAAAATCTGCCTCCTGGGAGGCACAGCAGTGAGGACCTTGCTGGATAAGATGGCATGTTTGCACAGCCAAATCTGAGGCTATAATGGTCCTTGCGCATATGTGGGGGCTGGTTTACATGCACTTCTGGGGATTTCATGCCACTGAAATACGTGGCTGTCCACGTGGCGCCAGCTCAGAAGAATGAGTTCTCCCTTTGTGGTTGCCTAGCTGTTTGGGCAGCAAGTGATCATTCTGGAAGACTTTTACTCAGGAATATTTCTAAAAAGTAAGAATTTCCAGTGACATCTGGAGGTGTCCAAAGAGTTGTTCAAGAAATACCTAATGTGACCAATGCTTCAGAGTAAGCTGAATTTTATCTGAGGGTGATTCTGCACTGGCTGGTATACTAGACCAGCAAGTGTACTAGACGCCTCTCTTTTGTAAATTGGGGATGTGCACAAATATTAGTAACATTCAAAATTTGGCTGAACTTGGGCATTCGAATTCAAATAGAATGTTGGCACATTTGAAGATTGACATTCAAATTTGAATCAAATGTTTTGATACATTCATACTAAGCTTTGTTATGGATTCATATGGGATCCGTATGTGAATTCGTATTGAACATTTGTACCAAATTATAATCCTACTACATTTGAAGGGGATCTATTCAAACAAATACAAATCTTCTTGCATTCGATTCAAAATGAATTGAATACAAAATCCCTCCATTCATGCACATCCCTATTGCATGCTAGGGCGAATTCCCATTTAAGGAATAAAATGGAATATACATTGAGATTTACATTGGGATTTGCATTGATATGTAAAGCATGTTAAAAGGAAGCAAACAGCATCTGGCAATTGGATTCAACCCTGATTTTCTGTCCCCACTGTCCTACTATTTAAAACGCTTCCAAAACAGGGGTGGGGAAAACATTCTTTCCCCTCCTGAGCCTTTCCCCACCCCTCTCTCCATTGGCTTTGATCAGATGACGTGAGGAATCCCAGCCCCCTCCCCCCTCCTTTTCCTGCCCATTTGAAAGGGGAAAGCTTGTTTGGCAAGGCAAGGCACAGCACGGCAAAGCAATGCAGCCCCTATTGCAGGAAGTATTTTTTAAAACAATCAACTCAGTCCCCTCGCCTTCCTTTCCTTTTTAAAAAAGGCTATAGCAGCAGTGTAAGATCCTTCAAGCACACACACATACACACACACACACACAGACAGCAGCCATTTGTCCGAGGCAAAAGAGAAACTTGAAAGGCAGAATCTTCTGATCTCCTCTCCCCACCCCCTTTCACACGCTGCTGCTGTGGCTCCTTCCTCTTGCCTTTTGGGGAAGCAAAAAACTGCCGGCAATGTGGCAACATTGTTATTTGTGTCCATGGGTGTGAAGTAGTATTGCCTGAACTGTTACTTTGTGATCAGGGAGAGAAGGAAACTGCTGAAGAAGCCCTGCACTTTAAAGATCTGGCCGTGGGCTGTCCTGTCCTGTCCTGCTGGGAGAAATCCCACCCATTTCATGACGGATTTGCCCCGATAATGTTGTAGCATTCCCACAGCAATAAGAAACATTTTAAAAGCAAAACTGAGAAAACACCTGAAAAATCAGGTATTTTGGTCCCAAGAATCCTATCCTTTCTCAGATCTCATCAAACTGCCAGCATGTGGCAGTGAGGCACTGCTGCAATGTGGGTGAGAGGGGTAATTCACTCCTTCACCATTCAAAAATGGCCACCACTGCACTGTGCTTTAATTAAGTCTTTGTTACACCAATGTTACGCTAATGTTTCTGCTAGGGTAAATAGCTGAAGCTTTTAAAATCAAAACATTTTATTGTCCTGAAGAACAGCATCAAGTGTGCATGAAGAGTGGCTAGTAGGGACAAACTTTTCCCTGTTCTGTGTGGCTGATCAGCAGTTGCTCAGCTGTGCTTTTACTGCCACATTCATTTATTCAAAGTAAATGCAAGGTTTTGTCCAGTAATATATTTAGTAAGTTGAAACTTCATGATCCTGCAAATAGGTATCAGTGAAGAAGCGCCCCCTGCTTAAACAGGGAATAATTTATATGTTATTTTGGCATGTAATTTCACCCCTGCTGATCTGGAAACTCATTACATTACAAGGTAGCAGGGATTGCTAATCAAGATTTCTAGGTCCCATTCTCTTTCTGATAAACCCGTGGACCATTATATCATAATCTTCAGCTGATATCAGCATGTATCATGTCTTGCCATAAGTGATAAAATGTTACACTGTGTTCTATAGTCCTGTTAAGTATAAATGAATAACAGTAAATCAACTGGAACAAATTAACTTGTTTTGGGTTCTCCAGTTTATAGGGTATCTTCTTTATAGCCCCAAATCTACCTGGACATGGAGCTTTTAAAGAGGAAGCAGGAAAAGCCGACATCGACTATATCTGCCCATCACAAATGCCTTTGGCATTTATTTCAGCTTCTGAATTTGGTTGTCATTTATCGTTACAAATTGCAGATGAAATTGGTAAGTAAAATATTAGTTAGACCTCTTGCCCTCTGGGGCTGTCTTTTATATGGAACTTGGTTTCTTGTGACAAGTACATATACAACAATCAAGCCTTTGTGAATGGTCCACCATGTCATAAGCAGGACTGATAAATGTACTTGCAGAACAGCAGATCTTGAGCAAAAAATCCTACTAAAAAAAGCAAGTGTAATCATTCATGAGAATACTGCATAGGTACCAAATACATTTAAGCCTTAGTCACCCTCTAGCCTGATTGTCCATCTCAAGGAAGAGCAGGGAAACCAGGCTGTTTTTTGATCTGTAACAGCCTGGTCCCAGCTATTGTGTCCCCCCTCCAAACCTTCATGTAAGCTTCAGCATTGTGGAGGGGCAAGGCAGCACAATGGGGGATGGCATGGGAAGAGCCATGGCACAGTTGGGGGTAGCTCAGTGTGTTGTGGTCTGAGGGGGGGGGTCTGAGGAGACTGGTAGGGACTGGCGTGGTATGTGAAGGGGGCAAGAGGGGTGGTGGGGGTGGCTTGGTGGAGGTGTGTGATGGGTTTGAAGGGGATGGAGGGGGGAGCTCCCCCCCATGCTGAAACTTACCTTTTATTGGGCAAGGGGATTGGCTTGGTGTGGTGGGAACAGCAGCATAGGAGGTCATTGGGGGTATTGGGGTGAGGGTGGCAGCAGTGTCCACAGTGGTGGCATCAGGTTGGCACAATCAGGCCCTTCCTGGGGTGAGGCAAAGTGAGGTGGCTCCATGGGCTGCTGGCAGTGATCAGCCCCTGTTCCCCTCCTGGATGCCCTCCATGCTGCTGCTGAACTTGACAACAGCATGGGATGATTCATTCCAACCAGGAAAGTCCTCAGAAAAACCAGAAATGCACTTTGGCATCTGGTCTCCAAGGACCTAAGATGGCCTCTGCTGCTTAAAATCTAAGATGTGAGCATAGCCTCAGAGAAATCACATGCTATAGCAATGTTTTGGCCAGGAAGTCCAAATTAAAGCTCTAGCTCCAGAGCTCAGCTTAACAGGACCTTAAAAAACAAGTCTCATGAAGGATTGGGATGGCGTCTATCCACTGGAAATCACTGGAAATTCTCAGAGGTAAATTTTCCCTTTCCCTTTGGGCTCATCAGCTTGTGTGCTCAGAACATGGCCCTTCTGGAAATGTGTCAGAAGGTGGGGGGATAAATTGTGTCCAACTCAATCTGTGAAAGGAGTTGACTGGAATTACTATGATCACCTCAGATTATTTTTTTTGTACACATTTTGTTGATTGATGATCCTCCGTCATAGTGGGGGTGAGAATAGAACACAACATTTTTTAAGGTTGTCTCCGTATGGCAAGAGGCAACATACAAGAGCTCCCATATTTGCCTCTTTTCATGTTGTGCCAGATGCATGCTTACAGACCTTGGCTTACCTTCTTGCCTAGTGAGATGCATAGAGCTTGGCTTGCTGTGCAATTTCATTTGCACCTCACCAGAGATACAAGCATGAGATACAGGTGTGAGGGGGCTTCTGCAAAGCTCATTGCAGCTTTGCAGCTGTGGCATAACTTAATGAAGATCAGCACCATCTGTGTAGCAGCCTATCCGCTCCATGGAGTTGAAGGCTAGGAGCAAAAATTCATATCCTCAGGGCCTGGGGAAGTGTTTTTCAGTGGCATGCTTTGGTCTGCTACTGAAAAGTACTCCCTGGTAGCCCCTTAACTCTGCATACCTCCCATGTTCTGGATTAAGGCCCCAGTCATCTGGTGGACCCTTATTCCACATCAAAGGTAAATGTAGAAAGGGTGAAGTTGTTTTTGAATACAGGATGTTGAAGAGTAGGAGTAAGTCAGTGTTTCTCACAGCCTGTTCCCATTACAAACTTAAAATGGTTTGGAAATGGTTTTGATCCTCACAGTCCCCATGTCAGGTTGGCTTAACACACTTTCTGTGTGTTAAATCACCCCAAAGTGTTGTAAATAAAACACTCATTTGAACAGGTCTCGCTCCTGTCCTTGCATTTTAAACAGTTTACATTTCTTACTGTGGGAACAGTACCATTTTAGTGAGATGAGAATGCGTGTTTAGGGTTTCCCTCCCCCAAGAGCACTCTAGGAACTCTCTGCCCTTGTCACGTCAAAAATTTTGCAGCAGGAGGGACCCCAATCAGAGAGAGGGGGTGGGCACCATGACTGGCAATGGGCGGGGAGAAAAAGATACGCTTTCCCAAATGAAGTTTTCAAGCGCTTTCAGAATCGGGATCAAACGTGATTAAAGTTGAAAGTAATGGGATCAGGCAAATTCGTGTTTGCATCCAGTTCTTTTATTTCGGTTTTGGAAAACCGTTTTAAGCTTGTAATGGGAACAAGGCCTCACACTCATCTGGCAATGTAGAAACAGAATTTTGGATGAGATAACATCACTGGGTTGATGCAATAGTACTCTTATGTTCTTAGCTGAATGTAGGCTCTGGCTTGTATTCTTGAGTAAGTAAAAGTTGTGGCCTGGAAAATATGGCTGGCAGTACTTGCCGTCTGAAAACTGATCCTGTTAAGATCAAGGTCACCCCCCCCCCCCAATGTGGCTGTTTTTAATTTGTTATTGACCGCCATCTTATCCTCTCATTCAATTTTAAGAAAAGCCATCGATTAGCATAATCCAACAGGCGTCATTATAAATTGATTTTCAAATTTAAATGTCAATGTCTTTGCGTATCACATTTAAAATGAAATGGGCTTTTGTTTACAGCTGCACGCATTTCAGCTCTACATTCTATCCCAAGAGAAACTACTGTATTTGTCTGTTTTGGTTTGGTGCTCAGAAATTGCACCCCCCCACCACCTTTAAAAGGAATTTGTTCAGGAAACATTTATCTATTTATCATTCATAATGGTAATTTCTTTCTAGGTGCTTTGCTCCCTTTCCACACACTTTTCCTAAAGAGTGCCTGAACAACAGAACATTAAGGCTGTCTGACGAGGTAATATTGCTGGAAAGGACTGATGCAACTTAGAGGCAAAATGTAGCTTAAATATCAAGCTGTCTGCAGTGTGGCTGCACTTAAACTGACCTGAGTTGAAATTCTATTTCTGCTCAGCTATGAACCTCCTTCCATAAATGTCTAGGCGATATATAGTGAGATGTTTTAACTTCCTAATGAAACAGTTCATACCCTATAAATATTTGAGTCCACCCAGCATAGTTAAACATGAAGAATGACATTTTAAGTAAAGTTTCGATTGTTATACATCCTTGCCAAAGATTGGGGAAAGTTCACATTAAGCTCAAGGTCTTATGCCAGTGATTGCTCTGAAATGTCCCTATGGCAAGATCTGCCAGCTAAGTATCCTCTTTATATTCTTAGCCATATTAGCTGGTATAGATGGGAATTTGAACCCATCATCACCTAGAAGGCATATAGCTTACCATATGTGGTTTTTAAAAAAATCATTATTTTTAAAATAATAATTGGCTGCTGATTTGTTGAGCCCAATTCAAGGCATTAACTTTAACTTATAAGGCCCTAAATGACTTGGGTTCCAAATATCTGAAGGAACGCCTGCTTCCATATCAACCTGCCCATGCCTTAAGATCTGGAGGGGAGGTCCTCCTGGTTGTACCATTGTCTTCAATAGTAAAAGGGATGGGCACCAGAGAGAGGGCCTTCTCAGTTATGGCCCCTAGGCTATGGAATAGTTTTCCCCTTGAGATGCATCAAGTACCTTCACTGTACATGTGCACCTCTTTGCCTTGGTCTTTGGTTAAATGGGAATACACTTTCCCTTCCCACTTGCAGACACTGTTGCTTTAATATATACTGTGACTGTTTTAATATTTTTGATTTTAAAGGTTGTTACCTGCTATCAGATCTTCCAGTATGGGGTGGGATAAAAATGCAAATTAATCATCATCATCATCATGTACCTAGGAGGCACATTTGGAATTCTGCAAAGAGGCCATGGGTATAGCTTTTCTGCTTCATCTGTTCTTTTCATGAAGTTACTAATCTAAGTTTGGGAAAGCTACTGCCTTCATTCCGGGTCACATGTAGGCCCTAACCCTTCCAGAAAACAAATCCTCTGACGATGGATGTCACAGCTATATCCAACAGCTTAGGTTCTTAGAAGAACTCTGGAACACAGCATAACAGCCCCAAAACTGAAAGGAAAGTAACCAGCCTTGAACATAACAGTGAAAGGTTAGAAATTTCATGGACACAAAGAAAAATAAATAGAGGCAGAATTGTACCCAGAGGCATATGCAGCCCTCCAAAGGCCATAGCTTGAGGCCAAGACCAAGTTTGGGCTAATGAACCTAAGACAGAGATGTTCACAACTCCACCTTCCAAAATTTCCTAAAGTACAGCTCCCAAAATTCCAGGTTAGGTCCAGCCAGGCTAGTGTAGGATAATGGGGACTGAGTTTCAGGAACATCTGGAAGGCTACAGTTAAGTAAGTGCTCTGAACTAAGGACTGACTTGTGCTGCCAGACAGAAAGTAACTCTAGTATGTTGCTTAAGCTTTATTGATAGCAGACTACAATGACAACGCTTTTGATAGCAGAACTGACAAAAGAGTTGTACTGGTTGCCAACTCGCTACTGAGCCCAATTCAAGGTGCTAACCTATAAGGCCCTAAATGACTTGGGCCCCCATATCTAAAGGAACACTTTCTTTCTTATCGACCAGCCCTTGCCCTAAGATTTTCAGGGGAGGCCGTCCTGGTTGTACCACCTCCCTCCATAGTAAAAGGAATGGGCACCTAGGATAGGGCTTTCTCAGCAATGGTTCCCAGCCTGTAGAATTATGTGAAGCTGTGAAGATGCAACTCTTTACCCTGCTAAGTAAAGGAACAGCTAAGCAAGAGAACAACTTTTCCTCCCCACATCCAGGCACTGTTATGGCTTTAATATGTTTAATATGTTATGGTTTTAATGTGTTCATTTTATATGTTCTAACCCACAGGATTTGGTTATAGGGTGGGATAAAAATATAAATAAGAAAATAAATAAATGAATAAATAAAATAATGATGGTAATGAACATAAGGTATAAGAAGGATTCCAAGCCCAGTTTATTTCCCACGCCTCCAAATGAGCTGAGCAGAACTCAATCCTGAGTTCTTAAAATAATAGATTCACTGATGTCTTATGGGTTAACGACAAAATGGAATCCAGGATCCAAGAGAAAAGCTAACTGGTATACCTGAGACTGAGAAAAGCTGCTTCTAGACATTGCTTACTTATTGTGATATATTTAGATACTCTAGAGTAATGTGTGGGTGTTCCAGAACAGCTGTGCTTTATTCTGGAATATCCAAATATAGTGGAATAAGTAAGTGATATCTGGATGCAGCCAAAGTAACAAGGATGCCAGTGGTATGCTTTTAACAAAACTGGATTAAACAGAGCTTTCCTCAGACACACTCATGATATTTCTTGCAGGAATCCAAAACAATATTTTTATTTCCAGCGTGTATGATCTGACAGAAGGTTGTTTCCCCTGGACAACATATCTATTACAGGGTAATCAGATTGCTGGACGAAGTATAATTTCTACCACAAACACTTATATTGCTAATATGTCTCTGAAGTGGGATTGTGAGTCCCTTTTATGTTTAAAGACTTTATTGTCATATTAACCATATTTACTGTTTTCATTATATTATACTAAATTTAATACTTATTGTATGTCCTATTTGATCTGAAGTAAAAGCTCTGAGGCAAAGCAATAAACTGAGAGACTGAGAAGGGTGCATCCAGACAGAGCTAAAAATCTGAGTTTAATGCGTAGCAGCATTTGATTTGATGTATACATTTAATGATTTTCTGCTATAGCTGCACAATTGCATTATATGTCCAATACTTTGGGTTTTAAAAATAGTGGTTTTAAGCACTCTCACTGCAGAGTATCACATTATCTCATGTTTTTCGTCTATGTGGGTAAACTGTGTGAGAACTGACAAGAACCCACCTTCATGTGAGAACGCACAAACTTATCAGAATGTACTTCGCACTGAGCATGTAAGGAGAGGCTGAGCACATGAAGGGAAGAATCTTGCTGCTGCAACATCATGATAATGCTAAAATGAGGAGTATCAACTATGGGTCTCGGCAAACTGTTTCCCTTCCAGAACTACTTTACTATTGGACTATCAGTAAAACATAGGTTTTTAAGGTGATGTCCGGAGGCAGCCTAAGCTCTTTCATTCTGCTCATGAACGTTCCAGAAGGTTCTTAATTTGTTCTGAGCATGTCTGTTTCTAGAAGGTTCTTTCTTTCATGAGCTACAGAAGGTAGTGGGTGCCCAATATTGCTAACTGCAACTGTTGTTACATAATAAAGCAACTGTATGCCTTAGCATTCTGTTTGGTTGTCTCCCTTAAGCAGTGGAGATGAAGGGGCATCTCTCCATCCATTCCTGTGTTGAAGTGCCTGGGAGCAGCACTGACACTCTAAGGGCCAAGGAAGGTTAGGGTCAGGATGTGAGAAATGACACTGTAGTTGCCATCTTGCACCTGATTTCTTCATTTGTCTCATCATGGACATGGTCACACCTTCCTGAAATAATCTGTCTTATTAAGAAACACACTAATTCTGATTACACCCAATACCTGATAATCCTTCATCAGTTTGCCCTCAGTTTGGGTCACAATACTCACACCTTTCTGCTCCCACCTTGAGACTCCTTTATAAGACTTGTTTAGATCTTCACCCCTCTCCACCATTACAACACCCCCTACATTCTGATAGGGTAAAAGTTCTGTGACTCAACAGTGTGTGACTCTTTCTCTTTGGGAGAAAGAGAAGCACACTTTAGCCCCCTTTAGCCCTCTTCCCTCATCACACCAAAAATGAAAACAGATTAATATTCAATAATAGCTTGAGACCTGTAAAAATCACGACTCAGGAAAGTGTGATTGAGGGAGGAAATAAAATGGATAGGACTAAAATGGTGTGAGCAGTGGGGGCCAAAGATGGACTGGAAAATGATTAAAGTGAAGATGAGGCCATGGGCCTATTTGCACTACAGCCCATAGTTCAGGGGTCTCCAACCTTTTTTGCACCAGGGACCAGCTTCAAGTAAGGCCATTTTTCCATGGCCTGGGGGGACAGGGTGGGGTGGGGTGGGGCAGGGGCAGGGCTATGGAGGGGGTTGGGTGACTGACCTTCCAGAGTGCCTTGTGGGAGGGACACCTGAGGAGACCTGGGGAGGGGGAGGGCACCGAGTAGAGCCGCCCCTCTAGCTTGACGCTGGTGCCTCCTCCTCCTCCCTCGGCTGTGCTTGGCAGCTTGAGTTGCTTCTTGGGTGGCGTGTCGGAGACCTGGTCTCCACCAGGCTCAGGCTGCCAGGCTCCCACTTGTCTGGCCCTGACATGCTTCATCTGCTGGCTGGCTTGGCTCACTGCAGCTTCAGCTGGCAGGGGTACCGAAGGCCGTGTTGGTCACTTCAGATGCCACCGGCATCTTTGTTTGCCCCCTCCCTCTGCTGCTTCTTCCTTCCTTCCCTCCCTTCTCCGCCTGAGCAGCAACTGCAGCACCCACTGGATCAGGCCACTGCTCGCCTCATTGCCACATGCTCCACCCACCAGCCAAGCTGGTGCTGCGGACTGGCAACCCCCCCAAACAGCCTGGTGCTGGTCCACGGCCCGGTGGATGATTACAGCCTCCAGATGCTCCCTGCCATCCCATAAGTTACTAATTATGCACTTTCCCAACCTTAACCAATTTCTTACCTGGCACGTCCAACGGCGAGCATCCATACATTTTCCGCTGCAATTGGGGACATTTGAGGTGCTGCTGCATAAGTGCACTGGCACCTTGGATGACCATAGATATGACTGCACATGCACAGAGCATTAGTGTCATCATAGCAATGGTGCTGATGCACACACAGTTGGGAAGGGCACCACAAACAATATGGCAGTGCCCTGAAGAGGCCTAGCCCCAGCATCGGCCCCAGGTGAGTGACTGATTGCATGGGGCTGAGGCTAGTCAACACTGGGTGATTGCGCTCCTTTCCTGTCCAGCGGACAGGAAGGGAAGTGCAAAATCGTCCCATAGCCCATGTTTTGTGGCTAAGTAATGAAGAAGAGGAAGAGCTGGCTTTTCTACCCTGCTTTTCTCACGCATTTAAGGGGACTCAAAGCAGCTGGCAAACTTTCTGTTCTTCTCCCCCCAACAGAACACCCTGTGAGGTAGGTGGGGCTGTGAGAGCTCAGAAAGAGAGCTGTGACTAGCCCAAGGTCACCCAGCTGGCTTCATGGAGGAGTGCGGAATCAAACCCGGTATTCCCAGATAAGAGTCTGGCTCCCTAACCACTAGACCAAACTGAAGGGGCTACTGCTGAAATATTGCTGGCAATCATCAGTGGTGCTTGGACAGGGACAGAAAAAAGATGCAACCACAGTGGTTGCCAGGTCATGTTAATGCAGTGGTTCTCATGCTGGGGGTCGGGACCCCTTTGGGGGCTGAATTACCCTTTCAGAGGGGTCGCGACAAGTCTCCCACCACCCTTCCCTCCCAGCTCCCAGCTGCTCCGCCCCTGTGGTTGAGGGTCTCCACAATATGAGGAACTCCATTAAGGGGTTGCGGCATTAGGAAGGTTGAGAACCACTGTGTTAATGAATCCTTCCTCTCTAGCTGACTTATTCTAGTAATGCTGTGAGCAGACACGGTAAACAAAAAAAAAGCATCTCTAAGGTAGCTTAGAGAAGGTTTTGAGTTAGGATTACTGTTTTCACATACCAGCCTGCCCCTCCCCTCTCTCATATACATTCTGCGCTAGAAAAAAAGGATTAGGGAAGGGCTGGGAACACACGGGCCACACACACACTCTCTGAAGCACCCTTTGTGTTATTTCTGAACACAACCTAATTGTAGCCACAGTCTTGTGTCTCTTTGGCCATTGTGAGCTCCGTTGTTAAATGTTTTACCTAATTTATCTGTTTTTATAGTGGTTTTCTTGTGACCTGCCTTAAGACCTTTAGGTAAAAGGAGGGATAGAAATACTGCATACTGCAACTGTACAAATGGTGTCAGTACTAAAAGTGCCGTTCCATTTGTATTTGCTGCTAACACGAAATACATTTTTTTAAATGTGGTATTTTGAAATAAATGTATGCATGCGTGTATGCGTGTATGCATGTATATTTCTGTCTGGTCCTATACCCAAAGGTCTCACGGCAGATTGCAATAAAATCACTATAAAAACAGATAAAAATATTTTCAGCAATGGACTGTTATCCTTGTTTTGAAATAAATTTGTCTGTTCCTGCATGTTGCTTTCTTTCAGCACTGCACTTTTTTTCTTGTTAACAGGGTGAGAGGAAGAAAAAGAGGGTATATGCGTTTTGTGCATGGAGATGGCCCACACAGATGTCATTTTGGGGACCCTAATATTGTGTTTCTAGTCCATATTGTGTTGATAGTATCAATAGCACATTATTTGGCAAGGATCTCAACCTACCCCTCAAAACCAAACAAACTCAGCTTGATTGTGTGTTCTGAATTTAAATTTTAACAAGATTTCCGAGCAATAATATTTTAGGAAGGTCTATTATTGTATCTTTCCCCTACCTGTTTCATCTCCCTCCCCAATAAACATTCAATCTAATGTGCAATCAACATGCAGGGCAGAGAGGAGAGGAGAAGGGAACATGAACTGAGATGAGCTTACATGCATGTAAGTAAAATGTTGTGTTTTTACATAATTCAAGAACTCTGGGCATACCTTGGGGATAAGTTATAATTCATAGAATTCTTTGTTGAAGATTCTTTTTCTGGAAAAGTAACAGTGCTATTTGAATTTTGATATATACAGTATATATAATGACAGCAACAAATCCAAATGGTATAAGGTATGCACTGTTGATGAGATAGAGAAGATAATAACCTTTGCTAATGAATAGATGTTTCAATTTTCTTTTTGCCAACCATCTTACATTTTCTTTTCCTGTGGCACACTGACCCACCAAAGCTCTTATGAATTACCAGCCATTAAGTAAGCAGTGGTAACTCGAATAGGAAAATGACTTCAGGAAGGATTGCTCGGTGACCAACTGAGAAGTGTCCTTTTCCTTGCATCTCAGTGTGGCTTTAGGGGGCTTCCACAAAGTGCAGTGTTTTTTTCCTATCCATGGGATGGCTGAGTGTTGGTGGCCAAAGGCTGCGTGCCAGATATGGGTGCCTACCATCCTCCAGATTGGCACGTGTGACTCAAATTCAGAGTAGCAAAAAACACTCTGAGGACAGGATGGGGACATCTGGCTTTAAGGCATTGTCCACAAGCTGACTGAAAGCCCAGACTCCTGTGATGGCTATAGGGTATGCAGTCTGACTTCTGATCTACAGGACCTAAGCAGGGAATTTGTCTCCAGCATTTCCCCATGGAGAAACATTGCAATTGGTACTATGGAAGAATGGAGTTTCAGAAGTTTGATGGAAGCCCTTCCATCCCTATGATGATTGCTTTGGCTTCTTGCTCCATGCAACTAAATGCAGCAACATCTGGATGCAGCCTTAATTTCGCCACAGAGGACATTTTAAGGCAAATGGACTGGAAGCTTGTGTCAATAAACTACAAGTTCCTAGCTAATATTTGGATGTATTACTTTCAACAGGGGATTGCAACATCTTAATAGAAGGAGCAAAGTAGAGGTGTGCAGCAGTGTCTGTACATTGCGTATTTAACTCCCTTGTTCTCTCTGAAGATGCCACCTTAATGAATATTTCATTCCCCAGCTTCAGTGGTGCTGCTTGGACATATTTTTTTATCACTTTGGAAATGGGCCTAGACGCTGGCCATTTTTGATGAAAAAGATCTTCATGTGGAGTGTAGGCCACATAGGTCAATAGCATGTCCACCATATATTTATTTGGTGGCAGTGCAAGAGCCTGAATGCAGCAAGTGCCCTCAGACTCCATTTTTCCACTCCACAAGAAGGATGCCTCTGTGGGTGCTTGCTGGCCCTCAAAGACCCTTGGAGGTGAGCTATGATGCCTGTGTGGATATTGCTTGAGTTTTAATTTGTCTTGTCTTTGCTATTAGCTGAAGAGTTGGTTCACCTCATATTATAGATGTGCCAGTTGGACTGGGATAGGTCAGGCCACTGTAGATGGCCCAGCTGCTGCTCTTGACCCAGATCACTCAATGTAGCCCAAGGCCAGCCTTCAGAGCATATACTAATGTGCAAGACATGAAAAGTACCTTAAAGGCCTTCCAGATTGAAGAAATCTGTTGAATTCACCAGGGATCAGGCAGTACAAGACTCAGCAGGTTGAAGATTGCCTTTAAGGGACAGGTAATAGGACATACTCAGTCCTGTCCTTCAACACATCCTCACCATTCTGTGCCTCTTGGAACTTCTTACAGGGTAGGATATGTCACAAAAGAGGGTGGCAATGTTTGGTTGGCATAGTATAGCTTTCATAGGGATTTTTTATGCTGCCACAAGGTATTGTGGTAAAGCAGCACTGTGCAGTAGGGGTGTGCATAATTTTATTTTGTATTTATTTTGTATTCAATTTGAATCGAACTGAATGCAAGAAAATTCGTATTCATTCAAATAAATCCCTTTGAATGTGGTAGGATTCGAATTTGACATGAATGTTCCATACGAATTCAGTACAAATGTTAGATAATCCCATACAAATCCATAACAAAGATTTGCATGAATGTTTCAAAACATTTGATTCAAATTTGAATCTATTTGAATTTGAATGTCCAAATTCAACCAAATTTTTTACAAATTGTGAATGTTATGAATATTTGTACACATTCCTACTTTGCAGCTTTCCATTGTGCCTAGTCTATAGAAAAACATTGTCAGAGCCTACTTTTATATGCATATGTTGTGCCTATGTCCATTGACATCAATGCATTCTATACATAATCTACAACTACATATGAGTAGTTTTTTTCAAAGGGCAAGAATCATTCCAGCTGTACCTTCAGAAATAATACAGTGATTCCAAAGGTCAACTGATAGGAGATGCTCCCAAGACTCCAATGTGTCTGGAACCTGGTGTCCCTTGACAGAAACACCTGCAGAATAAGTATCAAAATCAAGACCTTCTCATAACACAAAGCAAGCACTTCTTTGCTGCTTATCTCTAGAAAATCCTACAAGATCAGACAAGAACCCACCACACCAAAACATCACAAGAAGCACCCTGCTAGATCAGTGCAATGGTCCATTTAGTCCAGTAGCCTGTTCTCATAGTAGGAAGCCAGGTGAATTTTGGAAGCCTGCATGCAGGATGTGAACTTCACAGCACACTCTGGCCTTATTCTTTCCAGTAGCTGGTTGTCAGAGTCATGTAACCTCTGAAACTGGGTATACTGCACAGCCAACGTGACAAGGGGTTCTGCCCTCAAAGAACTTCTTTAACTGCCTTTTTAAGTCATTCAAAGGGAATCTCTACTGCATCTTGTGTAAGTGCACTGCGTTGTTAGACTATGTTCTCTGTGTTGAAGAAATTTTCCTTTCCCTCTATTTTGAATAATCTGCTATGCTTCACTGGTTCCAGAGTTTTTTTGTTTATGAGAAAAGTACCTCTTTCTCTGCTTTCTACGCACTGTACGTAATTCTGTTCTCTTGGTTTTCCAATCAAAATGCATCTTTCTTTTAAGGAGCTCAAGGCGGTTAACAACAGTCTTATCTTTCCTTTGACAGCAACACCGGTGATGTTGAGCAATAGGCCCTGTCTATTGTAAAAAGTAATTAGCATGAACATGCATTATATAAAGACCTATGTTTTGGGCATTCGTGAATATGTAATAATAGAAGTTGTTGTTTGATCAGGAAGTAATCAGTGGAAATCCATGGCTCAGAAGTACGTTGTATTAGAAATAATATAAAAGATCAGTGTAAAAGCATGCTGCTTTGGCACTTGCTTTGGGCATGAACTTTGAGTGTCCTTTGTTTCTGGCAATAAATATTCTATCTTCACCTTGAAGTAAAGTGTGGGCTTTTGGGTACAGTTTCCTCCTGGCGGCAGAGCCTGCCTCTGAAGTGTTCTGATTTTCAGGCACAACACCTGCAAAGCACCTCTAAGCCATCTCTAGGCTGCCTCAGAGGTGATTTTTTAAAAAATTGCCTGTGAATGCAGCCTAAGCTTGGAGAAACAGTAACTTAAGGAAACTCAGCTGGATTGGATCAATGGCTCATGGAGCTCGGCACTGTTTTCACAGTGTCGAAGGCAAAGCCTATGGAAAAATAATAAACACAAGTATACCACCCTTCCAATTTATGTGTCCCAGGAGCTGGTCTTCAGAAGCTTACCATCTCCAACACCGGAGGCATTGCACTACTATGATTAGTGGGCACACTGACTCACCAGATGTTCCTTTCTGATTAGGACAGCTGTGTCCTAATAATGTTCGTTAGCAATTGATATCCAGCAGCGTATATGTAGCCATCATAACTTATAGCCATTTTTTGTTTGTTTCTGCAAAAAGGAAAGCTTAAAAATGTTGTGTTATGCAATATACTTTTGACTGGTGAATGAAATGCTCAGAAAGAATATTCAGATACACTTGTAAGAAAAATGAAGAGTTGGCTTTTCTATCCTGCTTTTCTTACCCATTTAAGCTGCTGACAAAGCTTTTTGTTCTTCTCCCCACAACAGAACACCCTGTGAGGTAGCTGTGAGAGCCCAGAAGAGAACTGTGACTAGCCCAAGGTCATCCAATTGTTTATTTTTCCTGTAAGGACTGGTGAATGTGCTGCTTTTCAAGGGTCTGAAGGTAGAAGCTTTATTATCAATTTATTTCTGCAGATCTTACAAAATAGAAGAGGAAAAATTCTAAGGGTTTTGAAATTGGAGGAAGCCTTCTTGTACCTATGACTCTATATCCCACAAAAAGGCAAAGCAGGTCACCTTTTGCATGCCATGGGCTCTGGTCACACCTTCACTTCAATTCTTCTTCAGTCCATTTTCGTAACCCACTGGTCACACCTTTTCAGTCCTATTTGTTTTATTTGTGGACTTTTCCCCAATCATACTTTTCTGAGCCCTGATTTTTACAGGTCTCAAGCCATTCTTTTGGGTGTGATAAAGCAAGAGGACTACAGGGCACTGAACAGTGGGGGGATACTGCATGAATTTGCCATCCCTTTTGCCCAGTGTCTGATTACATGCTATTGAGTCAGACAAGAGTGCAGAGGGCGTTGAGATGGTGGAGACTGGTGAAGATCTAAAAAAAGTCTCATAGGGTTTGTCCCCATGCTGAATATATTCCGGAATGAACCTGAGTTTGCCTTGGAGCATCCTCATGCAAAGCCTCTAATCTGGGCTACATGTGGGACAAATCACACAAATCTGTGGCAAACCCCTCCTCCTTTCCAACTGTTTTCACTGAGAATTAGAAAGCAATCATGCATTATCCTGGAGGCATGCAGACACTCACAGGTTATTGGGGGTGGAGATTGGCGATCGCAGCATTAGTGGGCGGGGGTTCACCTGTGCTTGCTGTTCCTGCCGTGTGTGCTGCGATCACAATTGCTTGGGGGATTTCTTCAAAGAAATTAAGCTGGAAGGGATGAGGGTGTCAAATGGCTCTCATTTGCCCTGCAAGTGTCTCTCTGGCTACAAGCATGACACCCCCCTTCCCTGATCGCCCGATCGGTAAGGCATGTGTGGGTAAAGGGCTTGATTTAGCGCATGAGCACTGCTTCACCTTAATGGGCGAAGCGCCTGTGGCTTCCCTGCACTAGGATGAGAAAGATGAATGTGGAGGTGCGCACCTCCGCTAAACTGATTCAAGCACTGAGCCACTTTCCCTTCCTATGATACCCCCCTTTTATCATTTTGTATCTTATCTATGCCATGTGTGGTGTTTTGGAGATGCAACTGGGTGGCATTTCCCCTATCATTGCTGCAGCAGGTGGGACAGGGCATGGTGACATCAGCCGGGCTTCCTATCAGGGGAGAGGGGGTGGAGAAAAAAGGATGCAGTTTCCCGATGTAGGGGTTTACCATAGTTTTCATGGGGACAGGCAGATTGAGCTTGAACCTACACTCTCCTCAGTCGCATGGTTTGACGCCTACGCCAGGCCCCCACAATTGCGAAGCCCAGCCGGGCATCAGTTTCTCTCTAACCTGCCTGGCAGGCTTGCCTCTCGAGGTTTGAATTCTCACTTGAGGCTTGACTTTTAAAATAACAAACAGTTCAGTTTTCACTTCCCTGGCCAGTGTACCCACAGACTTACACTAGGCCTCCTGGTTACAAAATAACACTTCTTTATTGGTTTACAACTCTTAAGTCAGTTCAACTTCAGCACAAACAGTTCACGTTAACTTATTTTCTTAACTCTGGACCCTGTCTAATCCCTATCTAGATTCTCCACAGGACCCGGATGTGTACTGCCTAAACTTTCCCTAAAATTAACCCCAGTTACAGAATAACAGCTCTGACAGGAAGGCACTATTTTTAGTCTTAGCCAAGGTTCCATTCCTTCTGATTGGCTAGTTCTCTCTGGGCTGCCCCCCTTCTTCAATATGCTGATTGGACTGGGTTTAGCCCCTCCTTCTCTGTTCATCAACCTTCTTTGTCAGTGCCTTTTACTCTTAGCACATTTTAAACTATACCCACATAGACAAGTGCATAAATTAAGCTTGGGCTTTACACATGGGGACTTGTTAATTGAACTATAATGCATATTGGGGATTACCCGATTCAACACCAAAATAAACGGAGCCCATGGAGCCGCAGCCATAAAGACGTCTCAGGATGGGAACAGAAAGGTGTGAGCATAGAGACCCAAACTGAGGATGGATCATGAGGTATTGGATGTGGTTGGAGTTAGTGCATTTTGAATCCTGTTCCAGCAAGGTGTGACCACAGCCATGGTTTTGATCAGAATAGGCTTGTTCTTGCACAGCCAAAAAAATGTGACTTCCTCTTATAATGCACAGAATCTTGTTTCATGTGGTGCTAAAAATAATTTGGCCTCTGTAGTGCCACTGGGTTAGTTGGGACTTTGTACATCCCTATCACCAGGTCTCCATTTCTTGCACAGCATGGTTTGTATCTAATTAAATTTGTGGGAATAAACCACAGATTTATTAACTTTAAACCTGTAGTGATTTCTGAAACATTAATTTATTTATTTGCATTATTATCTTGCCTTATACCTGAAGTTCTCAGAGCGGGTTACATCATTGAAAACCAAATGTAAAATGAACATACTAAAACAATGACAGTTCCTCAAAGTGGAGAGGAAAGCTGTTTCCTTATGTAGATGAAAGCCAGAGTGAAAAGATGTTTCTTCAGTGCTCTCTTGAACATGTCACACCTCATGGGGGAGACTACTCTACAGTCTGGAAGCCTTCACTGGGATGATGCCCACTCTTTTTGTTGTTGAGGGTGGTGGTACAATCAAGAGAGTCTTCCTTACAGATTTTAATTCATGGGCGGGTTGATAGAAGAAAGCATTTTTATAAGCTAATTGGGCTTGGTAGCCCATTCAATGCAGATGCCTCTGCCTATGGTTGATTCTCTAGCTAACCTGGATCTAGCTAATCTAGGTCTAGCTAATAAGGATTTAGTTATTACGCATTAACTGAGGTAAGTGAAGAAAGGGGCCTTGTTTTCTTGCTGTCCCAAAGCTAGGGCATCGGGCAGTAGACCCAGTGGATAAAAGATTAGGAAAAGTTACGTGTGGTGTAGTGCTGTGACAGCAAACATAACTTTCTTAATTACTTGCCTGACAACAACTGCTGTTTATCGGGCTTGAGATAAAGAGGTCTTAAAAGTTTGAAATTTACTAGATCTACGTGACAGTAAGATGCTTGTAATTTTTAGGGCATTGGTTTAAAGGAACATAAAGCATGCTGGAAAACTGAGGAGCAAGCAGCTTTTGCATTATGGTAGGAGACGTGCATTTTAATTGTTTGGGTTACTTTACTTTGTTTTGCAAGAAGTCTAGAAAAAGTTGCTTTTCCTTTTCTATTTTGAAACCGGAGAGCAGCAGTTATTCACTAACTGTGCCCCATTCATTTTCTTGCAGGGACAAGGAGACATTTGGATGGAATTGTTACTCAGAAAGTAAGCTGCTGGCAGCAACCATCCTTCAGGACAAGGAGATGCATGTAATACGTTTTGTTCAGGGAGATAAAATGTATCCCTGCTTCAGAGAGGGGGCAGGTAAGAAAGCTAAAAATTGAGTACAGAGGTGTAGTTTTGGCTAAGTGGACTATTTAGGGAATGGTGAGATAATGGAAGTTTTTTTTTTAATGTGCTGCTTTGTGTGTGTTGTTCAGACAGCCAGACAGTGTACAGAAACACATGTGTTTTCCCCTACTGGCCCTTTCTGCACTGGCTCTTATTCTGAATTATATCCCAGAATAAGAATCTGCCACCTGCATCCTAGTGCAGACCACAGCAGTGTCCTGGAGGGGTGCCTGCCACAGTTTGCACTAGCCATGCAGATGGCAGGTCCACATTATAGGGTATAATCCAGAATAAGAGCCAGTACAGAAAGAGCCACACACAAAAAAAGCTGTTAGATTACCTCTGGGCAACTTCCAGGTCAGTTTATCTCTCACTGTTGTGCTGGAAGGCTGCACCAAACCCTCCCTAAGGAATATGTCTCGTTTTTCAGCTTTAAATACCAAATAGCAGCAGGATTCCTGTTACAGCTCTACAGGGTTATAGCAGAGTTAGAAATGTTTCAGAAGAGGTCAATTGAAATTATCATGGAACTGGAAGAACTAGGAAAAACTTACATTTGAGGCTTTTTAGTTAGAAGAGAGGTGAGAAAAATGAAATAATTTAAAAAAAATGGAGACGAAGAGATTTTTCACACTTTCCTAAAAATAGAATTAACAAAGCTCAATATTAGATGGATTAGGATGAGCAAAATAAAGTTTTTTTTTCACACAGTGAATAGTTAAACTATGAAATTTGCTATCGTGAGATAGGCTGTTGGTTATCAGTTTGAATGGCTTCCAAAAAGCTTTGAAACAAAAAAGGAGTGAGCACTCTATAACGTAAATAAGCACACACACACACACACTTTCTCCAAAGTGACAACTGTAGAATAAATTCTGTACTGAAGATTGATTACTTGACCCAGAAGCTTCTGTTTTTTGAAGAAACCTTGGCCTTAGTTACACTTACTGCTCTGTGGTCTGTGTCAGTGTGTCTTTTATCAACCAGACCCCCTGGTTTGGACCATGGGAAGGTGTGATCTGAAACAGCACTAGCTCTGAAGGGTTTTTGTTCCTAGCCTTGGAGTTCTTTGTTGAAATGGGACTCCTCAGCATTCCCAAATATAGGAGACATAGGGTGTTTTTCCACTGTCACTAAAAGTACCCATTAAGTACCCATTAATGGGTACGTAATGGCATTTTTGTACCCATTAATGGGTACTTAATGGGTACTTCTAGTGACAGTGGAAAAGCACCCATAGCTTCTTTACTTTCTTTGTGTGCTGGACCAATGTCTGCTGCTCCACTGGTAGACTCATTTAAATGGGTCTACTGGTGATCCCAGTCAAGGCCTCACTGATCTGGATACACTTCATTTAATACAGACGGGACAGGCCAGGAGGGGGTCAGACCTCACAGATCCACACTAAAGGTGCCTCCAGACATGCACTATGCTGTGCCTTCAATGCACAGCTTTTTAAAGCCCGCAGCAGTGGCAAAGCATTTAGAATGCTCTGCCACTATTGTGGGCAACAGAACCCCCCATCAGGTGGACTAGAAGCTGCTGTGAAGGGGCACTGCAGCCTAGAGGTTGACTGGGGGCATGTAACATGCAGATCAATGAGATCCAAAAGAGGAGTTCACAACGCCTAATTTCAGATTAAGTGTAAGTGCATAAAGGGCCTTGGCATTTTATCTAAAGGTCTCTTTGGATCTGCTCTCTTGAGAAAGACTTTCTGGATGCAACACATTGAGGCAGTAGTAAATTCTCAGTTAAGACTTTATTCTGAATTGCCACCTGTGGAATTTTGTGTCTCTCTTATTTTGGGTGCCACTGTTTTCCACTTGTTTCACTCCAACGTATGCAGCTGATTCCAGGAAGTAGCACTGGAAGATTTCTATTCAGTGGTCTTGGTGTTTTAATTGTGGTGTCCTTTGAGTTGCCATGATGTTTATTTGAAGGCTCTGGGAGAACTGATCTGGGTTTTTTATCAGTACGCTGATGACATCAGTCTCTAGCTAACAGTTCATTTTACTCTAAGAGAAGCTGCGCAGCTACTGAACTATTTGCCATGGTAGAGACCTGGAGCCTTTTCGCACAGGGGTTTTTCAAACGCATGGAGGTCACGTCGGAATGCAGCATTCGCTCTTGCGGGCGGCGGGATCCATTCCAGGCTGCCCGCAAGCGTCCCGACGTGCCCTCCATGCGTTCGAGTTTCAGAGCACTAAAAAGTGCTCTGAAACCGTCTCTGCGCGTTCCGACCCGTCCCAGAGAGAAAGCGTTCGCACGCTCTCTCCCTGTGACAGCTTGGCCCCTCCCACGGGCTGCTCCCATTGGCTCCTATGGAGCGAGGGTGGGCAGCCGGCTGCCTTCTGTCCCTGGGTTCCTGCTCACTCCCGAACCCCAGATCGGGCTCCAGGGGTGGGCAGGAACGCCAGCCAAAAGCCCCCTACCCATCCAAAGGGTCTTAGCTTTTCCTGCAGGCTCCATTCTGTGTAGGAAGGCCGGGCCGTTCTGAGCACACTCGAGGGGGCGGCCCCTCATTGGCTGGCCACCCGCACATGCTCAGATGGGCAATAGAAGCCAGGCGGGTGCCCAGCCAATGAGGGGCCGCCCCCTTGAGCGTGCTCAGAACGGCCTGGCCTTTCCACACAGAATGGAGCCTGCAGGAAAAGGTAAGACCCTTTGGATGGGTAGGGGGCTTTTGGCTGGCGTTCCTGCCCACCCCTGGAGCCTGATCTGGGGTTCGGGAGTGAGCAGGAACCCAGGGACAGAAGGCAGCCGGCTGCCCACCCTCGCTCCATAGGAGCCAATGGGAGCAGCCCGGGGGAGGGTCTTCCCCCCGAACGGGTTGAGAACACTTTCCCGTTCGCACTGGCAGGTGAGGGAACTGCTCTCAAAGCGTTCCTTACCTGCTCTTGTGTGAACGGGAAAGTGTTCTCAACCCGTTCGGGGGGAAGCGTTCCGAGGCGTCTTTGCCTTAGTGCGAAAACGCCTCTGGATAGATGCTGTGACTTATACTTAAATGCCTACACTTAAGCTTTGCTTGGTATGTCATCTGTGCTCATGATCTTCCGGTTGGATTACTATTAGATGCTAAATTTTATTCATTTATTCCAAATATTTTTATTCATTCCTCTCCCCCACTAAGGTTCCAGAGTGGGTTACATAATAAAAACAATGTACGGTAAATATATATATTTACTGTATAAAACACATACTTAAAAAAAGTGGCTTTCCCCTAAGTTAGTCCAGGAACTGCAACTAAGGCAATATATGAAACTCCAATGATTTATACTACAAGACATTTAGATCTCTTCTTGTGTGATATATTAATTTTCTTCTCGTTTTAACTTTTGTTTGCTGCCTTAAGCTTTTTTGAAAGAGCTATAGCATTCATCTCCTGCTTGTCTGCTTCTAGTGACATCTGCCTGATCACTGAAATAAAAAAAAGCATCTGGACCACATGCATTCCTTATTTTTTGTGTTTCCCTGGGTGCTGTTCTTCTTCTTCCTCCTCTTCCTCCTCCTCTTCCTCTTCTTCTTCTTCTTCTTCTTCATCATCATTTAAAACAACAGTTTGTGACCAGGGAAGCTTGGGCTGATTCATGTCTATGCTCCATGGAAAGGATGCTCTTTAAAAATAAAAATAATAAGTGAAAGTCCTGGGGAATTTCACACACAAGATCAAAACACACCATATTAGCATAACATGTAGTTTGATGTGCACTATTAAGACTGTGCTTCAGTGCCTAATTGGAGGTTGCCATTGAAATAAAGTGAGAAATCCTGCCAGAGGAGGAAAGGCCCATCTGGAGATCTTGGAATCTGAGCTGGGCCATCTGCCTACTGGTTAGATTTTGTACTGTTTTCTTTTGTATTGTTATAATTGCATGATGTTTTGTGCCACCTTTTGCAATTGATGAATGGAAACTGTATCAGTTCCTAACATGCTAAATTGTTTATCCAAATCCTTTGGTATGGTACCGAGGGCATTAGTCACTATTTTTTTTTTACTTACTTTTTTTACTCTTTTTAAAAACTCTTTCTTTCTTTAATTTATCTTTTTCAATTCTTTATCAATTACACATGTGTCTCCTGGTAATACAGTATCTTATTATCTAACTGTATTTCTTTTCCACCATTTTTATATCAGGGGTGTTATGTCAGGTATTTCAAACATCACAAAATCTTGGCCTCTTCATTTTGAACCAGAGTTTCTATGTTGTGACTCTACCAGGTTTTTGTTGGGAAGCAGATTATCCTTTTTCGCTAATGTTCTAATGGATCATGTCAGCTAATTTTACTCTCCTCCCTCCTTCTGCACCCTCTTCTGACTTGAACTTTGGGCCATTGTTCATGCATATTTCAACCAAGGATGATTTGGAATCAATAAGATATCCTTAGAGAAAGTGAGTTCCAAGCAATGTTGTTTTTCGCAGCTGTGGAATTGCTATACTGTTCTATTTTGATGTCTTCCAAATATTTCTTCTTTGTATTGCAGCTAATTATAGGAACAATAGTTGCTTTCTTCCACAGTTACTGGATTTTACTTTGTAGATTTTGATATGGTCCTCCTCCTCCTCATGGGGTAGTTGTATATCTTGCAAACTGATTTGAGTGTCCAATAAAAAAGTGGTATACAAGTGATAGACCGAAGAACGGTACACTCCTTCTATCTGGGATGGTCGTCCTCTTCCACCGAGCGCGCAGCTTCGGGAGGGACGCACATGGAGCGGTGAGGGAGGAAGGGGACACCCGCCTAGCCAGCCAGATCAGCCGAATCAACCCTGGCGATCAATGGGGTGACAGATGTCGCAGCCAGATCGCCCTCACATCCAAGTGATAGAGAGAGGATAAGATTCTGGAAAAGTGGGAGTAGAAAAAAAACTTGCTGGGTGGTGGTGTTTTTCTAGGTTTTTTCTCCC
Organism: Aspidoscelis tigris stejnegeri; assembly: GCA_023333525.1. NCBI lineage: Eukaryota > Metazoa > Chordata > Lepidosauria > Squamata > Teiidae > Aspidoscelis > Aspidoscelis tigris. The sequence goes on along the minus strand of JALMGA010000002.1, from coordinate 25,190,443 downwards.
ACTGTGTATTACTAGAGTAAAACCACCAATATACGTTAATATGAATTCCAATGTTCACACATAAAGTCAATGAACTGAATTGGCAGCTGTGTACATATAGGTACAGAAAACCTGAGAGTAATTAAATTCTAATTGGTTCTTAAATCATGTAATAGCCACTGCAATTAGACTGAATCATCACAAAAATATATGCCCTGAAAGCCACATCTGTAAAGCTGAACCTGTTTGCTGATGACAGTATGATCTTCCCCAGTGATCCCAGGACCGCAACTGACCCCCTCTGCAAATAAATATGTTCATTTGGAACAATATCAGCTTTCAGTCTTGAGGTTTCAAAAATCTATTACCAAAAATGCAATTGAAAATGTCTATGAAGAACTAATGTCAGAACTACCCACAGAGCCATCAAATACTTGGGAGTAGTTATATCAAGAATCTCAACAAGATTATCAAACTGAATTACATCCTATATAGAAGAGAATAAGGAAAGACCCCCACATATAGGATAAGAATCTACTGAGCCTGCTAGGTAGGATAGCTACCACCAGAATGAAAGTGATGCCTGGGATATTATACTACTTCCAAAAATACTTTGGCCCCTTCAACCACAGATGATGAAATGTTGGGAAAATAAAATAAACCAATTTGTATGCAAAAGAAAAAAAAATCCCAGGCAAGGCAAAGGAGTGCTCTGGAAGACATTGTCCTCCCAAATGTGCTCTAAGATTTTAATGCCTATCAGATAAGATCCTTGATTTGTTTTCAGTTTGGGAAAGCAAAGAAATGGAGATAGTATGGACTATCTGCACAACCAACTTTAAAAGACAATCCACCACACTCCCCATTTGGAAAAGAAAAGAGAAACTATCTAAGTCACTTCACTAACACCACTATCAAGTCATGCAAAAATGGCAGAACAAATTAATACCTCTATCTCTATAATACCATCATGTGCATTGCAGCAGAGCCCCCAGATAAAAGCTCAGATATCCAGGGCTGAGCTTGAAACACTGGAATCCTATACTAGTACAAATGTCCCAAAGAGTGTAGATGAAATTTAAAAAAATATCCTTAGTGACCCCCAAACAATGAATGAAACCTTATGCTATTCATCACCTACTCAAATCCCCAAACTGGAGAAAAACCTTTAAGAGGCAATCAATGGTTTTTGAGAAAATACTCAATGAACTAAGATCAAGAGCTTAGGCGTTAAGTAACTATTATTTACAAAATGCCGGTTGAAATTATATCAAGTACACTTAACAGATTACAAATTAGTTGGGAACAAATTCCAGAATAAGGGCCCAAGCTCCACTGACTCCAGTTATGCTTTGTCCACATTGGACAAAGTGTCGACTCGATTAGAGTGCCTAAAAGGATGTCCTAGCCCAGTATAGATGCATAGGTCTACAACTGGCTCAGCCCTGTACACAAGACCAGGACAGCATAATTTAACTTCCCAGTCATACAAAAGAATAATACTGATCAAGTATGAACAAATAAATAATCATCTTCACTGATGGTATTGAACCTAAATGTCCTCACCCACATGATTTCCAAATGAGTCCACAATATTGACATGGTTGCAGCCACAGAGACACTTATCTCCACCTTTGGTGACACTGCAGCAAAGTACAACAATTCTGAATGAAAGTACTCAACAAAAGTGCAGAAATAACCATGTCTCCAATTTTAGGAACCCCTGAGGTGTGTTTACTCCAACTCTTCAAGGGCATAAACAGCAAAATTCAGGGTAAGAATTTGACAGTCAAAGCCACCATGAAAGAAATCAGGGGAGGAGTAGCAGCAAAGAATCTGAGACATAACCAAGAAACTGATCTGGTACAGTATCAAAAAATGCAAGATAATGACAAAACCACAGAATTCTTTGCACTATGAAGAGACCTTCTTGATGCTATTTAAGTGCTTCTCCCAAAGACTATATGTGAAAAAATGGACGCAGAAGAATCCACAGTGGACTCTAATATGCTAACTGACTTTGCAGTGGAACAAGAAAAATGATCCACACCTACACTCACCTTAGTAAGCAAAAGACGACCAAGAACTAATAGTGACATCTGCAAATATAATATTTGTACAATAGTGATGTTTATTGATGTAATGCTATAAAAACAATAAAATCTCTTTGAAATAAAGGTGGTATACCCTATTGCTTCTTTGTTATTATCCAGCATTCATCCACCTATTCTATTCATAGGGGAGGAGAGTTCATACATCCTTTACAGCTTTTGGAAAGAATGCTTTGGCCTTTGTGGGACTGATTAATGAGTGCAAAGTTTCAAAAAGCTTATGGAAAAAGAAAATTGGGCAAGTAGAGATAGTAATTTGCTAGCAATTATATTGTTCCTAGCATGGTACACAGTGTTCCTGGCAATATCATTCTGGCCCTGAACATCTGATTAAAGGCTATTCAGCCCATCTCATCAAGCATGAAAAGAATAAAACCTATTCCTCCCTTGTTTTCTTTCTAAGAATCTTTCTTGTTGCTTTCTTACCCTATGGAACAAAGGAGCAATCTAGCCCATTCTTTCTCCCCTGATAAAATTAAATACAAAATTGACTCCATTGGGGGTGGTACCTTGCTATGTTTCAGTATTCCAAGCAATCTTTAGCTTCTGTTACACACAGCAGTAGATCAATTATGCTTGCTTTCTTAGTTATGTGGGGAAAGCTCCACCAGAAATCAACAACCTTGACATTGTTTTTTTTTTAAACTGTTTCTCTGATGCCAAATGGAATGCTCAGGAAGATTTGCTGATTGGCTTCCTATCAGTAAATTGTGCTGGCGTGTGACAGCTTAGCAGAAACATCATTGGGAAATTAAGGGTGAGACAAGTTAGCTAAGCCCAGTGATTTTTGGATTACATTCCCAGGAAATTTGTCAGAGGTTCTTCAATGAACAGATCAGCAGCAACAGACAAGCCTGCTCTAAAGACAGCTTGTCTGCCATTTCCTATTTTCCTCCCTGATGAGATCTTGTGGGACTAAGGCACAGTGTTCTCTCCTCTGAGCCATAAGGAGAAAGCTGTTTAAATCTGGTTTATGGCTTACATGAGTGCATGCTATGTGCTTTAGAAAGCCGCTCTTTTTTGCTTCATAAGGACGACAGGGAATGTCTGTCCACCAGATCTGATTATTACATTTCAGTGCTCATATTGGCTTGGGATTATTCAAGCAGTAACAAAGTGATGGGAAACTGATGGCCAAGGTAGTGAAGATAGTGTCCTTTATCTTTGCTATTCCCTTTCAATGACACAGTATCTCCTTCCTATTGTCACTGTACCTCACTACCAGGTTTACCTGTACCTCACTACCAGGTTTACCTGTCTTGATCCATGTTTTTTTTTTTAAAGTTCCAAGATCTGGCAGTGATTGACTGGTATGGTTCTCAGGATGATTGTTGTTCTGAACCTGGTGTGAGAGGTTTTGAGAAACAATCCCCATACCCTTGGAAGTGTTCTGTGTTGCCCACAAAAAATGATGAAGCTGGATGAAAATTGGAATTCTGTGCTGTAAACCATCAATGAAAAAGCTGCAGCAGTTTTGTAATACGCAAGTCCATAGAAATCTTTTTCCTTTTGTATCAGTCGCCTGATATAGGGCCAGTGGCTTTAGACTGTGACTTGGACATACATGGCCTTTGCATAAAATAATTGGCACTTTGGATTCTGATGGGTTTTTGAAAAATGAAGGGGATGTTCTCTCTTCCTCTATCAGCACTAAACTCAGTCTAATTTGTCCTTGTAAAGTGAAACACAGGGTGAGTTCCCACTCAAGGAATAAAGTGCTATATACAATGCTATTTACAAAGGGATTTACATCGATATGTAAAGCGCGTTAAAAGGAAGCAAACAGCATCTGGCAATCGGATTCAACCCTGATTTTCTGTCCCCATTCTAAACACTTAAAATGCTTCCAAAAATGGGTTGGGGAAAGCGATTCTTTCCCCTCCTCTCCCCATTGCCCAGGGCACACGGCAGTAGTGGCAACTCAAGCCCCCTTTGCCCGCTCACCATCCCCATCAGGGGTTCCCTCCAAAAAAAGCACCCTGGCTGGCTGGCTGGCTCACTCTGCTGCCTCTGCCGCCTGCACACACACGCAGACTTATACACACATCTCCCAGATCCTGCAGCAGTTTCCTCCCTTTCCCTTTTTAAAGGTCAGAATTTTTAAACAGCCAGAATTGTGCAAAATTGCAACATTGTTATCAGGTGTGAAGTGGGTGGATTGCTAGAATGAAACCGGCTGCTGTATAGGGCAGATTGTTGCACATCACTAATTTGATTTGAATTTGAAAGTCAGAATTTGAATGAATTGGATCGAATTTTGAATGTTTCAAATATTCATGCACATCTCTACTACTGAGGAATGCAATTGTTGCAGGAAATGTGAATGTACGTACAGAGCACTGGGGAGCCCCTGTAGCTCATTAGTGAGGAAACTGCCTTGTAAGCAGAGGTTCTCCATGGAAGGTGGCAATGTACCTTTAAAAAGAATACTGCCTAGAGGTGCCTATGCTGTCAACCAGGAGTCGCTCATGACTTGGTGGTATTCAACAACAACAACAGAGACCAGTTCTATTGTGAATTGGTGATGGTGGGTCTGCCATCATCCAGTTAGCTGTAGTCCAATTGGGCCATTTCTGAATTGTGTTTTGCAAAGCTGCTCATCCTTGGAGAGTTGTTAGTCCTTGTACCTGTGGCTGTCCCAGGTACATGGACTATTAACTCTCCAAGGATTTTTTACTGCCCTTCTCAGGTGCTGGACCTGTGATGGTTTGTGAACCTCCTGATTCAGGACAACTCCATCCCAAGGGCAAATCTTGATCATCCCCTGGACCCCTTTTTGAAACATCCTGCCATCAGACCCAGCTTTTCCATACCACTGAAATATTAAGAAAAGGTGCACAGCTTTTCTTTCTTCACTTTTCACTTTCACTCATTTGCCTTTTTGGGATGTTTTTCTGATGATTTTACTGTTAGGGCAACACAAAGAAAACACAAAGGATGGGTGTGCTTGGGAACATGAACAAATACCTTTGTGTTCATATAAACTCTGACCTTGGGTGTTTTTCCACTGTCACTAGAAGTACCCATTAAGTACCCATTAATGGGTACGTAATGGCGTTTTTGTACCCATTAATGGTTACTTAATGGGTACTTCTAGTGACAGTGGAAAAACACCCCTTATTCCTCTGGATTGTATGCTTCCCCCCCCTACTTTCTTCTTCTCTTGGGAGGTTCTTTACAGTGAAGTATTGTTTGAAATATTCTTACCACATCCATGCCACTGTAAGTATGTGCATCCTAATTTAAACTTTCATTCTGCATAATAATTTGCACTGTGTCCATATGTATGTGCGTGCATGTGTGAAAGAGAAATTACTAGGTAAAATTTGGGAAATGCCAGAGCTACTGTGTGAAAGATGTTTTGTTCACGTGTTCCTCTAAGCATTTATGAACTGTATATGCCTGAGCATATACAGTAACAGTTTCCTTGGTAGATAAACTAAGTTAATTAGGTTTTTCAATAGACCTTTTGTTGAGAGAAGATGCGAAATAACTGAAAGTTATTTCATTACATGATAAAATGCGAATAGCAATTTACAAATTTTCATGCTGGGGGAGAAAAATGTATTCTCTCAGCAACGCTTAAGATAGAAAATCTGAGAGGTTTCAGATTCTTTTCATATTTCAAAAAACTCCAGTCAACGAACATCATCCCCTTCTCCTTCCTTTTACCCTTGTGATGTAGGTTGTGTTGGGAAGTAGTAGCCGTCCTGAAATTAACCAGAAAAGCCCTCTAGTCAAGAAAGATTTGGATGTGTTGCTGAATCTGTGATCGTAGTACATCAACAGTCATATAATAAATCTTTGTTTTACATCTTTGACTCAACATGAATGGGAATGTACTTTTATTTGTTCGTTTGAAAACTTCTATACAAGATTGCATTGTGAAATTCATAGCTGACTGCTGAAAATCAGTAGTAAGTAGTCATTGGGGTTTTTCCTACTATACCCATTAAGTACCCATTAGGGACTCATTAAGGACTCATTAGGCTCAGAGCAGGAAGACTCCATTTCCACTGCAGACCCAATTAGATCCACATTTGTTTCTACCAGTTCTAGGGAAATCTGGATTGAATGGGTTCTTCAGGACCTATAATCCGGATTTCCTGTAGACCCCATTAAAGGGGTCTACAATGGGGTCTTCAGGCATCAAATATGGATTATACGGAGTGTGTTTTGCACTGCAATCGGGCAATGGGGTCTCGGGGGGGGGCTCTGGAGGGACACCCATGGGGGGGGGTGCCCCCAAACCCAAAGCTCTGAAGCCTGTGCAGTCTCTGAAGTGGGCTCTGAAGAATAGCACAGGCTCTGAAGAGGACTCCACACGAGAGCAATGCCAGTCCTATGGACCTTTGTCAAAGGCTCCAGAGAATCTTTGAAGTTTGTGGGAGATTGCTCTGGAGAATCTCTGGAGCTTATGACAAAGCTCTGGAGATTCTCAAGAGCCGGTCCAGAGAGTCTTTGAAGAACCTCCAGAGCATCTAAAGAGATGGGGTCCCTGTCCTCCCAAAAACCTTTGAAAAAGTCTTTGAAGAACCTCCGGAGCATCTAAAGAGATGGGGTCTCTGTCCTCCCAAAAACCTGTGGTGATGGATGGGCCCCATGTGGCTTGATCCAGATTCACCACATGGGTGCTCAGGCACTGGCATTTCCACTGCAGGCAGGCTAGCACCCATTGCTATTGGGTTCTGCACTGCCCATGGGGACACACGAGGTACCTCCCTTAATCTGGATCTAGTAGATCTGGATTAGTTGAAAGACCCATTCCTTAGGTCCAGATCATCTTAGATCCAGATTAAGGGAGGTCAGTGGAAAAAACCCATTGGTTCAGTTAGTGGCTGCTGTGAGCAGAAAAGCCTTCCCATTCTTTGAACCATTCTGAAAGCTTTGTTTTGAAGCTCACATCACACTCACAAAGGGGGAGAAGCTTTTCAGGGCACATCTCCACTGGCTGCTTTTGGTAGATTCACCTTGTGTGATTTGCATAATCGACGGTTTCCAATAACAGAACTAGTGTGTAATATAAGGGGCAAAATATATATTCCATATTTTGAAGATTTTGATCATGCACATAGTGTCTGATACCACAGAAGTATGTAAGCATTGTTTTTCATAAAAGGAGTTGCATCATCACTATTTTCCCTACCAAGCCCTGGGTATTGGGAATTTCATCAATGTTAGACTCTGGATCTTTTGCATTAGCTCTGGTGGGACAGCTGGATAATCTTTCCACACACAGCATATGCTAGAAGAGGCTCTGCACATGTTGGAGTGTGCTGAGCATGTAAAGCTGTAAAGTTCTAAAAATGTTCTACAACTATGCTAGTTACCAGATAGTATATGCCAGCATGGGTCTTTTCACACCTTTTCTGGGTGAACAGAGCCTGCAGGGCACAGCTATGGTGGTGTGCCACATCACCAGGTTGCACACTGCATCACCCAGTTCCCACAGCAATGGTGCTGCACATGCCCATTGCTCTGGTGAGGTGATCCTGGAATTCACACTTACCCAGATCTTGGGGAAGCACTGGGTAAGTTCTGGACACATTGGGTGTTGCAAAGTGTGGATGCCCAATGTACCCCAGAATGTCACTGGCCTGCACACCAGGCAAAGGTGTGACAACACTGTCTGATAATACCAAATCAGTGAAGTCACTGCAAGATGCAAAATTGCACCAAATTTCCATCTAAAACTTTGATTTATATATCATCTGAACAGGCTTTTTATGTGTTTGCTGAGTATTCTTGACTGAGTATTCTTTACAATTTGGGGTTGTAAGGATATAGCATTTGGCATTTCACTGACAGGTAGTGACTGACTTCCCTTTAAATAACAAGCATTTTTTCCTTGTTTACCCCCCAGGCATTATATACAAACATCCTTCTGAGAGACCGATGCGTGCACTATCCATTAAAAGTGATATTCAGCAGGGGCTTCTTGTTGATTCTGGTATAGCCACCTCTGCAAATTTTGTAAACAATTTCATCTTTGCTCCCAGGACGCCCACAAAGTTGCATCAGCTCATTTTTCATTCCACATTAATTTTCTTTCTCTATCCCAGCTTTTCATTATTGGTATAGAATGTGTTTCCTCTTCATTTAGTTCTTTTCTATGTTCACTGTGGAGTTCCTTGACTTATTGGGAGTTTGAAATCAAAGAAGCAACTTCTCAGGAAATTTTGACTGTAAGATACATTATAAACTTTGGTAGATATGTTCTTCTGGTAGGATTATCAACCAGTCATGGGATCTCCTACTTTTATTTTAGTGAACTGAAACAACTTACATTGACTTGCACATCAAACAGTAGTAGGAATTACATAGACATTTCATGCCTGATATCAGTTTTGAATGGCTTTAGGTCAGAGTTGATCTCATTTCCATTTGTACAGATTTGTTTGTTTAAATGTCTGTACTTCTTAAAATGGATAAACACAACTATGTGTGCATGCATTTCTGCAAATTCTTTTTGGTATAGTATTGCAAATGTACATCACTCATAAAAAGGGCTAACTTTATGTATATTGGAGTTGCAGTATGAGAACTGCAGATTGGATAACTCTGCTGTAACAGTATATCACATTATCTCTCTTTCTCTTCAGGCTAGTAAGTAGAAAGATTGACTCTAGCATCTCTAGATGTATATCTGTATATCTGATGTAAATAAGTTATAAGATGTACAGGTTATAGATAAGTAAAGTTATGTTGAATCAAAATCAAGAAGGTGTATGCTTCAAGTCTGTTCTTCAATGTGTTCTCTCCTAAAGTATAGTTTTCTGAGTATAAAAGAAAACAACAAATAGGTTATGGGCCCAGAGAGCACTTTGTAGGCACCAAGAAGAAAAACTGCATATCTAAACTTGTGAAGAAGATGTGCAAAAGGAGCTGAAACATGTCTTTGGAAGAAGGAACTGTGAGTCAAAACTTTTGCCCTGCATTGCCCCTACTAAAACTTTTAGAGCCTGGCAATATCACATGAAATATGCCTGAGCAATGCAAATGATTAATTATATCCTTACAGAGGATACCCCAACTACAGATTGGGATGCAGCAGCAAAATTTGAATTTCATAATGCAAAAGCCATTTACATTTTTGTCATCCACTCTAAATGACAATGAACCCAGTCTTTTGTTGAATTGCAAAACAGCTTTGGAAAGCTTTACAGGCTTGCTATGCAACAAAAAACAGTAAACCAGCTTCCTTAAGGCATAAACTGCGTAACGCTCAAATGGAAAATGATAGGAATTTAGACAACCATGTTCAGTATATGCTAGAATTTGCATTTAAAATCAGGAAGCAGGAAAAAAATTGGATGATGAAGAGGTCATTGCTGCAATACTTGGGAGTTTGCCCAAAAGATATCAACATAGAATTGCTGACTTGGAAGCTAGAGAGACATTGGATCCTAATTATGTATTAGGATACCTTCATGATTGTGAACAAAATAGTAAAAAGTCTAGATGAATATCTGCATTGAAGGTTGACCATGGTGCAAAAGAGTCCTTAAAAAAATTGAACATTTTATTTGTGGAAAGGCAGGTCATTTTGCAAGGGGTTGCAGACAAAATGTTGCAAGCAAAAAAGCAATCAATTCAGTCAGAAAGAAGGGTCCCCCTACAGGCAGATAAAATAGCAAGAATTCAGCTTACATGATTGCAAGCAAGCAAAGCAGAGAAAATCTATTCATGCTTAATACAGGAGCAAATTGTCATGTAGTGAATGATAAATCATTGTTTGTGGATATTAATTCTTGTATTAATACTTTAACACAAGCAAATGAAACAGTTTTAAAGCATCTGCAAAGGGAACTGTTAAGGTAAAAATTGCAAGCACCTGTGGAGAGATTATATAGCACACTTTGCTGGAAACTTTGTGGGTGCTAACTGTCTGAGAGAATCTGATTTCTGTACCCAGACTTCTAAATGAGAATCATAAGACTGAAATGAGTAAAGGCTATTGTAAAATATTTGACAGTGAATCAAAAAAATCAAGTTTGTACAGATATGTACTTAACAAAACACATCAGGCCTTTTAGCCCTTGGATGAAAAGGGAGGTTGGGAAATGCTGCAGCATGGAGCATTTGGAAGTAGCTCTGGATGTGCTGGACCATCCACCAGATGGATAGTGGTGGAGCTTCTGGCATGTGCCCTTTACACCTATCCTGGGTGAAGGATATGTGTGGACAGTGTGGCACAGCTGCAGTCACATGCCATTTCACCCAGTCACCACAGCAATGGCTGGCTTGCATGGCTGTTGCTATGGCAAGGCAATTGCTGCTATTACACTGGCATACATGCTTAAATGATCTACAGTAATATATTACTATCTACTATATTATACTAAATCACTAACCAGGAACAAGCAAACAAAAAACTGAAACACCTTTTAGAAAAAGGGAAAGCTGAGGGAAAATTCCCTCTTCTCCACACATTTTTTTTTAAATTCATATTTTTAAATCACATACACATTCAATAATCAGCTCCACAGGTCACCATCAGCTTTGAGACAATCTGTCTTGCCCTGTGGCTGTATTCACATATAGTAAACACATACACACACTTCTGGGAAGGCTTAGAGGTGGTTCACAGGTGGGATTGTTCACACATTAGTCTGCCTCCTTCCCCCGCCTGTGGAAGCAGCACAGAGACGTTTTCGCACGGGGCTGAACGGAACGCGAAAAAGACAGCTGCGGACACGTCATCCGCATTGCCCGAGCGCGGCTTGCGCTCCGACGTGTCCGCAGCTGTCTTTTCCGTGTTCGAAATGTAGAGCACTTTAAAGTGCTCTACATGCGTTCCAACGCGGACGAGCCGCCCGCAGGCGTTCGGGAGGAGAAGCGTTCGCGCCTGCTTCTGTCTCCCGAACGGCTGCGGGCTCGCCTCCGACGCCGGCGCGGCTTCGACAATCAGCTGTTTGACAATCAGCTGATTGTCGATCTACCTCCGCGGCTGTCTCCGCGCCCCTGGCCGGCATTTGCCGGCTAAGACAGCTCCCGGCGCTTTGAGCATTCGCACACAGACGCTCCGGAACGCGTTTACACGCGTTCTGGCGCGTCTGTGTGTGAACGGGGAAAGCGCCCGGAGCTGTCTTAAGCTTTCCGCCTGAACGCGTTCCGTTTGGAACGCGTTGCAGTGCGGAAATGCCTCAGGATTCACAGTTGGAGCCTGTCTAGCACAGGCAGGACAGATGCTGGGCTTGCTCCAGACCAAACAGACCTGGCTGACAGTAGGCCAGAGTAGGGCAATTCCATAGGGAAAAGGTAGAGCTGCTCTGCTCTTCATGCCTTCAGGACAAACACCTTCAGTGGAGGGAATGATGCAGCGAGAGCCCATATAATCAGCCCTAACCCAGTTCCTGTCGTTGCAAACAACAGGCCTCTTCCAGGAGCCCCTTGAATTCCGGCTTTGTGATTGATGACCTTCAGATTAACTGACACTTGAAACCCAATATCTTCTGGTAAACCACCCCTGCCTTGTCATCGTTGCTTGAATGGGCATGTTCATATGCTTCCCTCATGCCACGTGCTTGGGATAAGACAGGTTGATTTATGGGGTGAGACCACAAGGTCACATAATACTATTTCTGAGTGGCTTTTGAACTTTTTTTTTTTTTGCTATTTGTGTGTGAACACTGCTTCAGTCATTAGTTAAGAAAGTTTTAAACTTGACTAAACTTTTCTGAGCCATTGCCAGCCTGTCCCTACCACCATGTTCACCCAAATACCAAGACTAGAGTTAGTGACCCAATTAAGAGCAGCTTCTCCTATCAGAACAAATTCCACAAAGCCTTCAGGTCCCCAGCTGAATAGTTTCAGCAAAGCAAGTGGAATTTTAATTATTAACGCCAGAGCATTCCTGTTAAAATTGTTCTAACAGAAAGGCGTCAGTTAAGGCTTTATTTTTATATCTAGTCATAAATGTGTTTCATTTCAGCAAAATTAACACTCACTTTCTCCCATGTCAGAGTGTCTGGTTGCCAGGCTGAGGCTAATTAGGCTGTGGTAGTGATTTGCAATGAAACATTTCACCGCATTTTATAGCTAACAATGGACAGGGTGGGGGGAGTGGAGAAACCTTTGCATTTTCAGTGATCATCTTGATCAGTCTCCTTCTGAGAAAAAAATGGGTGAGAAATAGCTATAAATGTTTTATTGATGACTTAGTTTCAAGGAGATTTTTCTATTTTTTTTTTAGACCCTGAAATCAGTAAAATAAAGCAGGGTTTTGTGTTATGTAAAACAAACTGCTATGATCATCAATACCTCTTTTCAAATTATTTCTCTACCAACCACCTATAAGCTATCTTTAAGTTGCCTCAGAGGTGCCTGTTTTTTTAAATGTGTGAAAATGCAACCTTAGTAGTTGCATTTTGGGTGGCCCTTGTATTCTCATCTCATCTCTGTTTCACTGTTTCTATCTTAAAATGTTCGTGAAAGGTGAGAGGAAAGACTGGTGTGAATGGATGGCTCTTGCAAACCATCTTTGAACTGTTTCTGAGCTGACCTGAATGAATTATCTTTGTCACAGCTGATATAGCTAGTCAATTAAATTTGAACTCTCTCTTGGTCAGCAATGATTGTATAAAGTTTCAGTCATAGGCTGAATCTAAATTAGAGAGGGAGGGCGCTTTAAGGAAAGCACCTGCCCCTGTCCCCTTCAACAGAAGCAGTTCGCTTCTCTTTAAGTCAGATTGCCTATCTGCTTCGTCAAATGGAAGTGAGGACTTCCTTTGTCTCCATCAGATGGTCAAGAGAAGCTTGCTCCCCATCCAGCTGGAATGGATGTCACTTTGCAGCCAATTGTGAGGGAAGGGGGGTTTCCCAGCCTCACAGAATCAGCTTTAAATGAGATCCAATCTCTCTGTGTGGGAAGATTCTCTTGTCTGCCAAATGGAGGTGAAGAGTGCCTTTGTCTCTATTTGACAAGCAATATGAAGGACTGTCTTCACTTTCCGTATTGAAGCAAGGGTCCCTGCTTCAAAAAGGAAGGTGAGGATTTTAGAAGAAAGGCAGTGGCCATGGTAAGATGAAGCCCTTCAATCCATGGAAAGTTTAGTGTCTGAGTGGATGCCACACTTTCCCTCTGGTTTGAGTGCACTGCACCAAAAAAACTATGTGTGGATTCACTAAAATAATCCATTTGAGGGTATCATTAATTGTCTGAGATTGGGAATTATTATTTTACCCAAGAAGTTATCTCAGGTGCCTGAACATCCAGAAACATAGACTGCTAATGTGAATTCTTTCGCCCCTTAGTGGAGATGATATCACACTGTTTAATATTATTGAAATTGATGTCTTGATTTGCATTTGGTGATATTTCATTGTCTGTGGGAAGTGCTGTGACATGGCTTTTCAAAAAAAGGAAATATATTTGCAATGAATATGCGATGATTATTTTAAGTGAACTTTTAAAATATTATATGCTGTATTTTTGTCACAAAAAATGGGACCGTAAAGACAACCAGCAAGCATAACAACTACTTTCCAAACAATATTAAAACCAATTAAAACTAGATCTACAAAACCCAATTAAGCCTTCAGTGGTAATTACAACTTTCACAAAACAAAAAAGTCACATTGCCTGCACTCAAATAAATTGAAGATGAATCCTTTCATTTATAGGTTCATGTCATTCTTGACCATCATTCTACTCAGTTTCTGTATTTATCTGCATTTGAAAAAGTGCATATTTAAATACAGCCTCTGAGTACATATTATGTCAGTTAAATAAACCTTTTCTCTAAAAAACATGCATATATATATTTCCTTCCTCTAGGTATAAAATCAAGTGGGAGCATATCTTAATAAAGTGGGAAAGAAAAGAAAAAAGGATGAAAGTTGGGAATTGATTCTGCATGGGTTGTATGAATGAGGCAAGTAGTTTTCCTTGTGATGCACATCAAAAGCAGATTTGTTAAAAAAAAAATTCTCCCACTTCCAGTGTAGTCCTGATCTACAACTGTTCCCAAATTGTGAAGATGTAGTTCAGCAACATCTGAAGTAGTGGCAATTTGCAGAGCAATTCTTTCATAGGTTGCCTCCAGACATCACTTTAAAAACCTGTGTTTTACAGATAGTCTGGGGTGAAGTGGTTCCAGGTAAGGTGATATTCCACATTTTACCTTTCTTGTGGTCACAGTGACAAGATTCTTCTATTCATGTGCTCAGTTTGAAGTACGTTCTGAAAGATCTGCACATTCTCAAATGAAGGCAAGTTCTTGTTAGTTCTTATGCAGTTTGCCTGCAGAGACAAAAAACTCTGATACTCGGCAGCAAAAGTGCTTAAAACCACTACTTTTTCAACCTGGAGTATTGAGTACATAATGCGCAACTACAGTAGAGGATAGTTAAATGTATCTGTCAAATCTAATGCTGCTGCTCATTACACTCAGATTTTTTGCCTTGTCTAGACATAGCCATAGTGATGCAGACGGATGAAACTCTGGCTGGAAGCTTTGCTTTGATCTTGTATGTGTGCCTCCCTACCTCAGTCTGCCTGGCACTGTTGCCCTTTGGATCCTGATCTGGATGACTATGGGGCTTTGCCACTCCTGAATTATAAGGCTGTTATAACAGTAAGGATGTGCATGATTCCCTCCGGTTCACTTCCCATTGAAGTGAATGGGATGGAACTTCATATTCATGCGAATGGAACCACTTTGAATGGGCTAGGCTTTGAATTAGCTTTGAATCCCTGCTGCCACAGGTTGTGTCTCCAAATCCGTTCTTAATCCATTTGGAATCTGCTCCAAAGCTTCGAAGAAAGGCACAAAAGCTTTCACTTTGCACGCGAATGCCAGGCTTCAAATATAGCCAATATTTGATTCACGCAAAGTTTGTATGAATTGTTAGGTGACGAGCATTTTTTGTCTATCCCTATACTAGTGCCAATATTTAAGTGTTTGAGTAAGATAAATTGTTAACAGCTGCTATGTTACAGTGAAGGTGGATAGGGATTCTATTTCTGTTTCTTTAAGATGTGAGAAGTGTTGGTGGAAGCAGGAGATTTTTGAGCTATCACCTTGGAAGTACACAATTACGGGTTGTATACCTATCCTGGCGGAGACCCCAGCTATTGATAATTGGGCAATTATCCAATTCTTGCATAGTGCTGATTTGGGCACCCACTACTTCCATGTAATTCAAGGTATGAATGGCTGTTTCCTTGTCTCTGTCTCAACACAGGCACTTTCTCCTAATAAATATCTCACTGTCTACCATTGCTTTTTAATGGGGATTAACTGCAACTAACTGCAGAGTTTCCATTAGGGTTGAAGAGCTCTGTACTGATCAAGCCTATATAAGAAACACATTAGTAACAATGGGCTTATTTTGTGCCTAAAGAAACTGTGATTCATGCCTGTATCATACCCAAATTAGACATATAGGAAGGATGGGGGTAAGTGTTTAGCTAATAAAATGAGAGGGCATTTATAAGTCTTAACATTTCTTAATTCTTTAATGTTTAAGAGGAGGGAAATCCTAAACTGTAATATTTTCTGAAAGGTGAGCATGCAGAGACAAGATGCTTTTCAGAGCCCTGCAAAATGGTTTCATAACAAATTTCTGCTTCACCCCCCTCTCCCTTTTCCTATCAACATCTTTCTCTCTGAGGTCATAGCCAGAGATTCACTTTCAAAATAATCCACAACAATGTTGATTCGTTTTGCATCCTCACACATAGGTTGGGTTGGGTGCCTGAATTTTTTTTTCTTACAGGCTTCTTTTCAAGAACAGTCAATGAAATGTAGTGGATCATGTGTTTTAGCTATGAACGCAGTAACCTAAGAGGAGGAACCCTTCTGGGTCAGGCCACAGCATCCTATCTCATACAGTGGTCCACCAATTTCTTCTGGGTGTTTTCAAGTGGAAAGCAAAGGCAAAACCTTCACTTGCTCTCGATTCACTGAAAATGGTCCTTAGAGGCATCCTGTCTTTCTCTCCAACCTGGAGGCACTATCTAGGCATCCTTTCTTGTAGCCATTAATAGACCTGTCATCCATGATTTTCCTAGGGTGCCATAGCTGAGTTTCCTGGGTTGCCTCCACCCCAACTTGTCAACTTAGGGCATTTGTTGACCTGGCACAGAGGGTGCCTGGTCCATGCATAATTCTTATTAATTATACACACAAGATTAAAAAGGGGGCAAACTCCCTGTTAACGATTCCGTATCTGAAATCCAAAGACATTGGTATTGTGGGTGAGGG
This sequence comes from Aspidoscelis tigris stejnegeri, assembly GCA_023333525.1. Lineage (NCBI taxonomy): Eukaryota > Metazoa > Chordata > Lepidosauria > Squamata > Teiidae > Aspidoscelis > Aspidoscelis tigris. Next base: position 25,174,143 of record JALMGA010000002.1, on the reverse strand, counting down.
TATGGCGAGTTGGTGCCTCTGCATCTGAGATTGAAAGACATTGCCTGGCCTTCTGCAAAAGTGCTGATCAGACTGTTATGTTATCACATAAGAGTGACAGTAATGGGGCAATTGTTGGTTAAGGAGGGGTACACATTTGCATAGTATTGAATACCTATGACATGACTGCATTGCACCTGAGTTTGGCCCAGGACAAATGCCAAACTCAGACTGCACCTTATGGCTTATCACATGATAAATGAAACAGGTGGAGTGTGCCAAGAGAGGTGAATGAAGAAAGACCAGAAGGTGTAGCTAGAGTGGGGTGGATCCTCGGCAAAGAAAGAAATATGTTCCCTAGTTCAAAACAAGCAGGAATAAAAAGTATGCACAGAATGTGACAATAAATATGCACTATACTAGGCAACCAGCCAAACAGTCCCTCCTGTATCTTGGGCCCACAGCAAAAGCTGGAGTCACTTAGTAGTAGTTATGCCCCTAGTGTACTCTGGGCAAGATCAAGCAAAGTCACATTGGGAGGATCAAATAACTTGTACTGGCCTCAGCTTAGACCCAACTTGGAACCACACCTGCTGCATTATTCTTGCACACAGTATCATTGTCCTGGTACAGAGAGCATCAATGTGCACCGGTGTGATGACATCATGTGCAAGTGCGATGCAGCTCCAACATGGAGAGGATGGCTACACTTCCTGCAAAGGTGAATTCTCTCCATCTTTTCAATGGGGCTCACCTATTTGTCAGTACTGCTGTTGCTTAGGAGAGCCATGGATTGCTGGGAGAAACACCTGGCAGTCCTGGGCCTCTCACAGTAGTTTGTGTTGGATGAACAGCTGTTCAGCATATGCTTATTCAGCAGCAGTCATTCTGTACCACTTTAAGCTGTTACATAGTATGTTGTATATTGTATGTTGTCTACGAAAATTGTTAAGTTGTGGGAAAACTGTTATCCAGTTGCATACAGCAATTAGATTGACAAGGAATTATTTTTCTTAGGAAAGGAGATAGACAGACACACAAAAGATTCTGATCTTTTAAGAATTCTGGGTAGATATAGCTGCATAAAACATACTGCAGAAGTAAGTTGAACAGGAAGAAGATAATCTATCCTCTATAATCTGCATTTATGTACAAAATGCAGTTGTGCTTTTCAGAAATAAAATACTACTGGTTCTGCAGGATGATCTCTGCTTGACTTTGCACAGAGTTACAGAGACCTCTAAATTGCCTTCTAATTTCATATATTTGTATTCTTTAAGCTAGTTGAATATTTTCTGGGTTTTATGGAATAGGTATTATGAACCATGCAGATCTTCTTTCTTTTTGGGGGGCATCCTAATGGCATTTACTACCAAGGACCAGCATTACTCTGTAAGTCTGGAAAGGCAAAGGAATGTATGCTGTGCTAAGATGAAAAACAAACATTAATTTCTATCATGATATTTGCACAAAGCAGAAATCCAGAGCGAATTATTTTTAGTTAAATCTGCATAAACCTGGCTCACTGATCAAGGAACATTCACTTACCTCTGAAGGGCAAAAATAAAAGATATATAGGCAGTGTGATGGCACACTTTGGGATATTCCACAATAGCAAAAAATTGAATCTATAGTTGAATATAGCACTGTGGCAGAATTTGCAGTGTCTTTATAGTGCTTTGAATGCACTATGACGGCCCAGAATCCACACGACACTGTCCCTTCATTGTGCATTCAATGTGCAGTAAGTGTGACTTTGTGTTAATGCTGTGCTCTTCCCCCGCCTTTGTGTCATAAGTGCTGCTATAGCACTTCCTTGGCAGATAAGGTTGAAGAGCTCTCAGAGCTGTCCTCCCCTCTTCCCTTAGAGCACCCCCCCCCCCGCCACCATCACTGCTGTTCCAGGGGACTTACTGGACTCATTGGTGGAGTTCTGTGGTAACTGAATGCAGGAATTGGTCGATGGGGACATTTCCTGTGTTTGATAATCTCATCGCCACCATCAGAACTACTTTGATTCTAATGGTGGGTGGGGTTGGAAGCTTTGCTTCTGTTGTTGGGAAGCAAGGATATAGGCAGGATCTGCCCACGGAGGGGAAGGATACTTTGAATGTACCATTCCTTCCCCCTGCATTAAGAATAGTGCTGCCCCATTTATTAAGATCAAAGTTTGGTTTTTATCATGTCAGGCAGGGGAGAGGGCTGCTTCCCCCACATCAGCATTGCTTACAATCGTTGGGTACACCCCTCCTTCCTCCTCCATATCAAGATCATACCTGTTGAGATTTATTGATAAGATAGCAGAACTGCACTAAGCAGATTGTGCAGGGTAATGTGGGTTGAACACTGGAACCACAAGCAGAATTGTACAGACATGGTTGCGTTCCAAACAGAAGGCATTTTATTCTTAGAGAGTGTAAGTAAGATCTAAATAAATGTGAGAATACAAGTTGCATGCATATAAGAAATAAAATACATACAGGTATACAACTTATTTCTAATATCAATACATGGTTACAGCTTGTTAAATCTTAGCTAGAATAAAAGCAGGTAAAGGAAGCATAGGACTCCTGAATCATTTAGCATCATGGCTATTAGAAGCCTTAGCACAACTTGGCCTAACTGGCTACTAGATCAATTGCATACTGCTGCTCTCTAATGCTACATATCACACAATAGTAAGATGGATGCATAGAAGCACTTATACTAGTGTGAGACTCATTGCAACATAGGAAGAAGGCAGGATAATATTATACTCATAATTGGTCAATCCGGTAACAACAAATAAACACAGAAATTTCTCATGGTTATACTGGTTATCTCACACAGAAATAGCAATTGTTATGGCTGAGTAGCAAAGCTTGATAAAACAGCTGGGCTTATTGAATTCTGGTGTTCTGCAGTGTTCTGCAGGGTTTTGCAGGCCAAATCCCAAAGCACATTTTTATCTGCCCAATAGATCACCTTATTTCAAAAATACCTAATTTTGATTTTAGGGTAAGCAGACTAGTGCCTAATGCTTCACCCCAGTTCCATCTCTTGGTCACCTTGTAGACACCTTGCTGAAATTGAGGCGTTCTTCCACCAAACCATATCTATAATGTTATTTGAAAAACTGTTTTCAATTGGACCATTTCGTTGAAAATTGATCCAGTTAATCCTTCTACTAACCAAGTTATTTGTTTCCTTCAGGTGGGCCTGGTGAAGGGTTTAGGATACAATATGCTGCAGAATGTTACCTCAAACACATATTAAAACCACAGTGATGGAGTGGAATCTGGTGGGAAATGTGGGGGGAAATCTGGGGGAATTTTGGTCTCCTGCAATGGCTGTGGCTGTGTTGCTAGTTGCAGAAATTTGGTCCCTGACCACCATTTAATCCTATACATGGTAGCCTGGAATCAAATCTAGTGATGAGAACAGCCTAAGAGTAGTTGAAAGAGATTTACTTATAAGCTGCCCTTGGAATGTTTCTTGGCTCTCACTCCTACTTTCTTACATTTTTCTTTCTTCAGCTGAAACTCAGCATGTTCAGTTGTGGTCTGCTGGGGAGTGGGTTGTCTTAATTTGCATTAAAATGATTTGTTTTTCTGCATACTTTGGCATTCGTTGAAGTATTAAATCCTTCTTGGGGCGGTGGATTCTCTTGGTACTTGCCCTTCTGGGTTTGCTGTTTGAAGGTCCAATTAATATCTGCAATGTGATACACACTAAAATAAAATAATATAAAATCAGATCTTTGCCAGAAGAGGTCCATGTGTTGCTCATAAGAAGTCTATAGAATATCATCCACAGCACTAGTGAAAAATCAGTTTCATTGTAGAAATTGATGATAGTATTTGTTCTGTTGTTGTGATTTTGGCATGACTGTGTGTATCGTGTCCTCATGCTACATGGATTTGTTGGGAGATGTCATCAGGGAACTGCAATGAAGTGTCACAATATGTTGATAATATGGAATGAGATGCCACAGTACATTGATAATACCCAAGTTTATCTTTCCATTCCAGCTCAATCAGGGAAGAATGTTAACTTGACTGCTGGTCTGTATATCATGATAGGCTAGATGTGGTGAGGTGCACTTCACAGGGTGGAGTGGATTCATAGCCTGGAGGTAATACTGGATTCACTTTTGTCACTTGAGGATCAGATGGCAGTGATAGCTAGGAGTGCAGACCTAATTCACAAGCTATAGATTTTGGACAGAATTAGCTTGACCACTCTGATTTATGCTCTGGTGACTTGATTGGACGCAAGGGGAAGTGAAAAAAGGACCTTTCTGCACTTATCTGTGCAGATCTGGATTTGTGGATCTGGATCAGACAAGGGCTGGTTCCAACTGATTCTGAACTAGCTCCTGTGCTGGCCTTGAAGCTTATACAAACTTTGGAGTTGAAAGTTCCTGGTTGGTGCTCCAAGGGGACCCATTTCATTGCCATAAAAAGGTGCATCACCAAAATGGCTTCCCCGTGGATGTAGTGTATCAGTAGATATTATTGAGGTCTGCAGTCCTCAGGACTAGGGAGCTCTTTAGGCTTCCTGATTTGGAATGCATTTCGCCTCGTGTAAATGAAGCATAGCAATAATGACTAATAGTTTACACCAGTATGTGGACAAAACAGTTCAGTAGATGACCATGAGCAGAGGTAAGTTCAGAAAGGCCCAAAGAATCCCCAGAAAAAAAAAGAAAAATATAATCTTTAAACCATTTTAAGGAATGTTAAAAATAAAAAAGCTAAAAATAATTGTTTTTATAAAATGCTATAAATATTTGCTTATGTATAACAAAACCTTAGGAGAAATGCTCTACTTATGAATATTTGCACACAGACACACAAGACTTTCAGAAGAAATACAATCTAATGAGATATCAATCCATTTAATATCCAACAATTAAATTTAACCAAAAAAGGACATATTAAAAACTAAAAAAAAGAAAGTATATTTCACGAGCCTAAACAATATAAGGAGCTCCAAAATACACAATGTAACAAAAGTTGAAAGTCCCCAGGATGATAAAGAACAAAGATTATATCCAGGAAATTAGAGGCTTTGTCAGATTTTTAAATAGTTTTCTTCAATGGCTACTGTGTATAAAGAGACTAGATAAAATATCAGAACCATTGCTCATATTGTCTGCATAGAAAATTAAGTGTTCTCTACAAAAGTGCACGCCCTCACCCACATACCTACAGAGATAGTACTCACATCCTAAACTTCCAAAATATAACAGGAGTCAAGTTTGAAAGACAATGACTAATATTATAACATTGTAGAGAGTTAAAGCCTTTAGAGCCTTTTAGGGTATTTTTGCCTTCTTCTGTCCTAGAAATGTCAGATAACTGTTTTACTTCAGAAGAAGACTATCTAATATTTTGGTTACTAAATTTGGTGGAATAAGAGCAGTTTGAAGAAGAAAGTATTTTCAGGTTGTGAGAAAGTTTTATTTCCTTTTTTCTATTGTCTACCCCGTATTATTCAAGGTCACTTTCAACCTGGCACATAACAATTGGTAAATTAATCTTTTTTATAGGAATGTGGCCATTTCTTATAAATAAGTAGACCTGCACTATTGTCTGATGTTTATTATATTACTTTCTTTTGAAGTGAAAATTTCTACAAACATGGGCCACGGTCACACCACAACAAATAAGCAGCTGATTTTAGGGTGCAAGGTGGACTATGTATTGGGCAAGATCACACCCTTCTGATTTAATGCTCACCAAGATCATCTTCCTGTGACCACATCTTTCTGGCTCCCAAGCCTTGGTCTGGTGACAAGGTACTTTGTATCACTCCACACCCTTCTGATCCTTCCCCTCCCTCTTTCTTCTAGGATTGGATAACATCCTGTCACTCAACTGTTGCCTACCCAGGGATGGGGCAGGTAGGGCCACTGCTCTTTGTCTCCAGGAGGGAAAAGGGGGGGCAGATTCTTGTCCATTCCTGGCATTGGAGGAAGGATAGCCGGGGGGGGGGGGAAGAATTGTACAAGAGTACCAAGAAAGTGAGCAAGAGGTGTGTGTGTGTGTGTGTGTGTGTGTGTGTGTGTGTGTGATTGATAGCTTATTGAGAAGGAAATGTAAATACATTACTGAAAGAGCAAGTGCTGTGTTCATTCTGTGTATAAACAATGATCAGACTGAAAGTCTTGTTGTACTAGCATTTAAAGGAAACTGAAATGTTTTGGTAATGAACCCTAATAGTTATTGAATGACATAAATATGACTGACTAAATATTATACATGTATCCCCTACTGTAAAAGTTTTATGAGCCTTATACATTGGAACTGGCTATGGAGTTCCCCTTATCGGCTCTGGAGCTTTTCTTATGGGTTCTCTTAACATTAGGGAAAACACATAAAGTTCATTGGGGATTTGAAGAAGGGGAGAATTTATTCCTTGATGGTTAACAACTTGAATCTGTTGGCTATTACAGTTCCGGTACATTATCTTCTGCACTAACAAAATCACAAATGGCCACTAGGGGCAGCTAACTAGAGTTACCTTTTCTCATCTCTCATCTCTATGACACTATGTTCTAAATTTGTGTGTGTCTCTTAGGTAAGTTGCTGCAGAGGTTACACATGAAAACATCCACAGTCTTCTTAGACAGCCATAAAAAGTTTTTCCTCCCTTCCTGTCACCTTTTGTAGTAGCAGCTAGGGCTAGGTTTTCCTATCTAAATTCATTCCTCAATAAATAATTACTAAATTATAAGTGCATAATGTGCCTGTGTCTTACTGCTGCAACTAAATTTGCAGTCAATTAATTTGACGTGTGCTTTGTTGAGACTAAAAACCCCAGCAGGGCAGATGTACACAAAACTCCAACAGAGTCTCCCCTGAAGTGGAGAGTGAAAAAGTGCTCCTTTTCTTTGTCAGATAAAGCCGGGACATGCTACCTTTATCAGATCATTTGAATTGTTAATTTAGTTACCGGGGACCCTTCATCCATTCCGTATTTGATGCGAAGTTTGACCTCTTTTGCGGAAGGGTCTTATGCTCAAAGTGATGGAAGTGAACAGCTGTAAAAAGAGAAAGGGAGTTTTCATCCTCCAGGTGAATGGGGTCAACTGCCCAGGACATTGACTGGCTTCTTTCCAAAATGAACCAAAATGTCATGGTTTCTTGTTCTGCTTTCAATCTACCTGATAAAAAGACCAGTCAGCTCTAAAATGACAAAAAATTTCAATAATCATTTGTCATGCCTGTGGAGCTGTGATACAATTTAAAATATTCTGCTGTGCTGATATTAGAATTTTTATCCCATCCGTTTTTAAGCCTAGGAGGGCATGATGGCAGTATAAAAGTAACTTCTGAAATTTGATCAAGACCTGGCCTGCCCATTCTTGTCTGTTTTTGTTGAAATAATTTTTTCAGGTATGTAAGAAGTGCCCAGCTGAATTGGGTAGATGGTCCATTTAGTCTAGCAACATGAGGCCTATTTGCACTTAGGCCTCTAGCATATGATTAAGACAGCTCTGGGACAGAGCATACACATTTCCAGGAGACCGGTTCCATCTGGAACAGTCCCAGCCTGTCCCAGAGCTGTCCTAATCACAGCCAGGCTGTGCAGCATGAAATCATGCTCCACACCCAGCCTTAGTATAGCCCTGACCATCCCAGAGCTGTCCAGCAGGGAAAGCATTCACACTCTCCCTGTCAGACAGCTCAGGAGTCCCACCCTGGGCTGCCACCATTGGGTTCTATCAGCTGCACTGCTGGCAGCCCCGGTCCAGGGGTGGGACTAGACCAGTCTGTGGGGGTGGTCTGCTGTGGCGCATGCCTGCACTGAATGACACCGAATGCTCCAGCAAGTAGCAGGGACCTGTCAGACCAAGTCAGCGGTCTGATCAGGTAAGTGGGGGTCTGATCTGGGGGGCGGCATGGATCCCTGGGTGGGGGTGGGGACCCAGGAGGCCCAATCAGGGCAGTGGCAGCCAGCGGGACCCCAAGACGACCCCGGAACTGGGCTGCCAGCCAGTAGGCTGATAGCAGCCAATGGTGGCAGCCCAGGATGGGTTGTCCGCCCCCCACAGCAGCCTTTCTGGGCTGTTCCACATGGGGGATGGATCGCCCATTCGTGGGACCAGTTGAGAATGCATCCCTTACCAGCCAGCGTGAATGGTCGATCTGGCCCCACATGTACCAGCCTTAGTGCAGCTATCATTTGATTTATGAACTTCTTGCTCGAGGAGCCCAGCAGCTTTAAAGGCATGCAACAACCAATATCAGAGGTAGTAGGGGGAGGCTGCATGCTGCCATCATAACTGGCGGATATTATTAGCTTTATATTTTATAAATTCTTTATTGTTCTCCTGAAGTCATTCAGGTTGGAACTTTAGTCTGTATTCCTCAAGCAACATGGAAGATGAATTCTATAGTCCAGCTCTGTATGGTATCCATATGTATGTTGGGAGAAGAAGACGTCCTTTTATTTGCCTAAATCTTCCTGCGTTCAGTTTCATTGAGTGATCCTAAGTTTATCTCTTTTTTCTCTAGACCTTAGATAACAGTTTGTATACCTCACTTTAAAAGTGCTCTCAGGGTGTGTTACCAGATCAACTTTGGATGTGCAGATATCATAAGAAATGTTACAAAACCGGAACTTGAAATATACCAGGTTTTGACATATGAATTTGGCTTTATGTCACAATTAAAAGCTAAAGGCAGACCATGAAACGTGGAAAGGCCTTAAAATAGCCATATTGGGAGAAAGACAAGCCTGGAGTTTAAAAAAAAAAGGACATAGTTTTCTCAAGTCACAAGCTGGCTGTTTGCAAAAGATAAAAGTCTGTATGCAAGAAACACAGCCTGAGATTTAATCTTGATTGAGTCAAAACAGAGTCCTAGCACCTTAAAAGTCATTGTTTTATTTCCTTTTGGGGTGACAGATTTTTAAATAATGAAGGAGAAATAAAACCATGGAATCTGGGACAGAGATTGGTTTGTCTAATTTTAATAAAATAATAAAGAATAAAATGGAATGGATTTTTGGAAGAGATCTGGGTAAAATAAGTATACCAGAATTTGGAATTACTATCTAAATGGGAAATGGCCCATTTCACCAGTATTAGAATGCAGGATGTTGGAGGTGACTCACTGTTTACACCTTTGTTTACACCCTAACAGAATTGGGTAAGAGGTCGCTGATATCTACACACATTGAGTGGGTCTAGCTGAAGGGATTAAGTGAGTCAGTAGAGGTGCTAAAATGTTAATTTAAGGTAAACTTTTGCAAATCAAACAGGGATACAATAGTTTACTCGCCATTCACACTTTTTGTCTGAGGGTGTCAAGGAGAGGTCAGGAGATGCACTGACTGGAAATGTTGTTAAGACTGGAGTCACATACACATTTTTATTCATTAACAAGGGAAGAACATCAGCAGTTTTTTTGGTTCCAATTTTTGCTATAAAAATGGCAGAGAAGAGATGGTTTTAAGGTTTTTCTCCTTCTGGTCATCAGAGGAGGGAGGTCTTCTTCTGGCCATCATGGGATGGTAAAGAGACCTGGAGAAATTTTTCTCCCCCCCCCTTTTCTTCTTTCTGCTACAGAGTTCTGCTGCAAGAGCTGCAGTTTAAAACTTTTGCATTCTGAATTTTTCTGGTTTTGTAAAGGCAATTATAAAGATTATTTTTAATGTATTTCTTTTGGATTTTTGACCATTTTGGGGATCAGTCTGACTGAGACTGAAGGGGTTCCCAATTTTTAAGTCATTTTCGGGTTCCTGAAAGAGATGCAGTTTGCTGTGGTCATGCATCTCTGTAACTTCAAACTTCTGCACATGGAGAAGACATCATTGGTGAGACAGAAGATTGGTATCCTCTATTCACTTTCCCTTATTTTTCTTTAGAACTTTTGGGTTAAGGGATCTTTCTAGTATTAGGAGTTTTCCATTCCCTTTCTGGCTGTCGTTTGCAATTGGTTTTTTTTTTCAATTTGTTTTGGGGTTTTTTAGGAAGCTTTTGCTGCATAACTATAAATCAATTGTTTTAATAAAAGAGGGATAAATTCAGTTAAATTCACAAAGATTCCTTAGTGGGAAATGTTCATTTCTTTAGTCATTTTGCAGTTGTTGCATGCTTATTTCTGTTCTAGAAACGCTTCTGATAATTCATTTCAACTTCTGTTCTGTATTCCTAATAAATTCTTTGCCCTGGTTTAACAAGAAACTGGTTTTTGAGTCTAAAATGGGTTTTGTCTCTGTTTACTGGTTATTCCTCGTTATTAAAACCTGTGAAAGATCTTGCTATTGATTCCCCTGGGAAGTTTAAATTTGGTGTTCTTTGGGCTTCAAAAATAATCCAAATTATCCAAATTTTACTCCCTCCACAGTTGCTTCCAGTTTATTACTGGAGCAGAACTGGTATCAGAATTATTGGTGGAGCAATGCGGGCAGCTTATGGGCGAGGATTAGCCATAAAACAGAGCTTTTTGTGCTTTTAAATTCAATCTTTTGGTGATTGTGGTGAACTGATATTTTGGGTTGTGAGGCAAAATGGCAGAAGGGTCTGTTCTTAAAAAGCCAGTCAAACAAGATCGCCTAAGGAAGTGGATAAATAAACAAGGCAGATCTGTATGGGAAAAAAGGACATTTTGCAAAGTTGCAGACCCCAAAGAAATACTGGTGAAAGGATTTGAAGAATACATAGACAAACATAAATTTAGCATTCATAAAGAGTCAAAAGTTTCTGTTTATGTATGGGGAAGTTGGTATGCAATAGGGGACCTAACAGAGGAGTTGAAGGAATTAAGACAAGAACGTGAAGCCACTATAAATGATTTAAAATCTCAGTTGAAAGTGTGTTCTCAGGAATGGGCTGATCAGGTAGAAAAACTTAGGCAAGAAAAGCAGAATTTGGAGCGCCAGTTTGAAGAGTTGCAAGCGAGTGCAGCTCTTGAGAAAAATAAGTTATTGCAGGAACTTGAGCTGTGTAAACAAAGTATGGGTTCTGAAAAAGTTAGTTTGCTCCAGGAATTGCAGGTTCTTAGGAGGCATGCTATGGAAAGGGAGACTGAGATGTCTCAGGCCTTGCGAGAAGCTCGTGATAAGTTGTTGCAATGTCAGGAAGGTAAAGAAAGTTTGAAGAAACAGCTAGCTATGTCTGAATCTACTGCAGCTTATTTAGTAAGCCAAGCATCTCAGAAATTGGATTCAGTCTCGCATGTAAAGTGTCAGGAAAGGATTCAGGAGCTAGAAGAACGTTTAAAAATTAAAACAGGCATTGTGGCTGCGGTTAGAACTACTCGTGTTAATCCTGTGGTGACACAAGCCTTGCTTGCGCCTGTGTGTGCGTGTGATGGTTCTGGGAAGGAGCAGGAAGCTGCGGCTTTTGTTATCGAGGGGGGAACGCATTTGGCTACCTCTGGTAATCAAAGTAATATTGCTGTTATCAAAACTAAACAGGTGGCTCGAGTGACAGATGATGGGTCGGTTCAGAAAGAACGAATTCTTGAGAGTAGGGTTTTTAAACCTTCAGAACTTTTGTCCATATCGAAACAGCTGGGCGAACTAAACGAAAGTACAGCTCTTTCATGGATATCAAAAGTCTGGAAGCGGTTTGACAGTTTGACAGGGCAGGATCTAACAGAGTTGGCGAGAGCTTGCCTAAGACCTGAGGATTTACTAACCTTTGAGATAGAAATGGACCATGTATGTACTGGTGACATTGAGATGAGAGAATGGATGTTGGCTTTGCTTGCAGTTTTTTTTCCTGGCAAAAGTATTTCCCGGTTGTTTTCAAATGAGGTGCAATCTCCACATGAATTTCCAGAAGCTTATTTGCATCGTAAACTCATTTTAGGCTTGCTGTCTGGAGATGCTCCAGTTGATGATGAGAGTGAGGAAGAACAGGAGGAATTTGACGAGGAAAAACATAGTGCTTTCATTGGGTTCCTGTTGGAAGGGTTGCTTCCAGAAGTCAGATTGGCTATGGCACCTTTTAATTGCAGAGGAATCAGGTATCAAGAATTTGTGAGTGATGTGCGTAAGGTAGCAAGAATTATGAGGGAATCTGGGCAGTTAAATGTGAAGAAGAAAGAGAGGGTGCAAAGGGAACCAATTGATACCATTCAAGGGGATCCTCAAGCATCCCCCAGGAGGTTTCAATCTGCAAATGGAAGGCAGCAGCAAGGTTTTGGACAGGGAAGACAGATTCCACAGTCCCAATTTCAGCAGCCAGCCTCGCAATTGCAGAGGCAGGAACAACGTTTTAGGACTTTGGTTTGGAATACTTTGAAACAGGCTGGGTTTGACATGAAGTATTTTGATCAGAAACCTGATAATGTTTTGTTGGAAGCCTATGGGAATTGGAAACAGGGAATGGGAGCTGCTTGTGCTCCAGTTGCAAATGGGTTGTTTGTGCCACCTACCCAGTTTCCTGTAAATGGAGCAACTGCACCAAGTGCCCCGCCTTTGCAGTGAAGGTGCCCTGCTCAGCAAAGTTGTGATGGGACAAATGTCCCATTGCAAGCTTGTACAGTTTTTGCGAATCAGGTTATGGTTAATGAATCTTGTGGGCTAGCTGAGCCAGGGATAAAAAACCCACATATGAATAAAAGAGGGTGTCGTCCTAGTGAGATTGAGTGTGCAAAAGAGAGACAAGAGGTCTTTCAAATATTGAAATCTGTAACTGGTTCACCAGTGCTGTCAGGTCTGAAGGAAGTTGTTGCAGGAACCAGCAGTGCTTTAAACGTTTCTGCTGTACCTTTTCACCCTAGAGATCATCTAGCTGAGCCCGCAGTTGTGAATTCGTCTGTTGGTTGTCAAAGTGCTTCTAGGGTCAATGAATGTCCTGTTGCTCCTATTGTGGAACAGAATCAGTGTGTGAACGCAGGAAGAGGAATGTGTGATGGTTTGCAAAGGGAATCTTCACCAGCTGATGTTTTGGCAAATGTTTTCAGTCAGTCCACTTCAGAAGGAACCTTTGTGGGGTTTGAAGACACGCCTAGTCCTATTGAGGGGACTGTAGGTGGGGAATTGGTGGATTCTGAGCTGACAGAACCTCTTTTTAGTGAAAAAGAGGAATCTCAGAGTTCCAATTCAAGAACTTCACCGGAGGTTGGAAGTGTACTGGATGATGGGAACATTAGTACTTGCAGCAGTGAGCAAGGGTCAAGCCAGTCTCAGTGTGGAAGCACAATTGAGTCATTGGATTCAGCTGTGGCAGAAATTGGTTCTCTAGCAAAGAAACCATTGCATCCTCCTCTGCATATTGATTCTAGTTCTGATAGTTCTGAGGATGAGATAGGTCAAGGTTTAGCACTTGTAACAGATGAGGCAAAAGTTGCTGTAGTAAGGGCTTCAGAAGAACAGAAAGCTGCTGCAGATGTCATTTTTCCTTTGAATTTGCAAGGCAAAGAGTTGAGAGATGCTTGTGTTCAGTTTATTTCTCAAATTACAGGACTTAGCAATGATGAGGAAATGCAAATGGCATTGCAGTCTGTGGAACCTTCAGTGGTTCTAACCCGGAGTGCCTACCCTGCAGGAATGGTTTTCCAATTGACTCTGAGTGTTGGTCAAAGGCTTGATGATGATTGTAAGTCTGGAAAGGAAGAAAAAGTCTTAGAGAAAGACAAGGTGGACTTGTGTGCTCAGAAAAATAGTGAAAATGTAGATCTGATGCTTGGAAATCAGGTTGCTTTGGAATGCAAAGATGTTGTTCTAAGATGTGAAACCAATAAATCTTCTGGGTTTATGAGGAAGCATAAGAGAAAGAAGAGTAAGGATGGATCCAAGACTGCAATCTGTAATCAAAGAGCTCTAGATGAGTCTTTGAAAAGGAATTGTTTTGCACAGGGAAAGGATCTCTCCCTCCTGCTGGCAAAGCACGTTCCAGAAGAAAAACCTCCACCCCAACCGCCTCCATGAATAATAATTTTTGTTCCACAATTGGGAAAAAGGAATTTCCATTTTCTTCAATTGGGTCAGTGGGATCTGAAATGGCTTTAAGAAATTTTGGCATGGAATAGGATTAAGGACTTCTGCCATTTGCTTTATGATCTAATTCAGTGCATTATTCTACTTTTCCTATTTTCCTTTCTTTTCTCTATGTGTTTCTGGAGATCTTTCTTTTAATTCTTGGAAATCTTTATTCTTATAGGGGTTTTCATAGGTAATAGATGGGGTTCTGTAAGGCTAAGGGATGTTTGATGAGTCAGGAATAGAATTGCACTCTGTGTATGCTCAGGAGCTACAGCTCTGAGTCAGTAAAGGCAAAAGGTCTCTTTACCTATTGCGAAATTTTCCTTGCTTGAGGCAAGAAAGGCTTGGGTTTTGAGCTTTTGCTAGCACAAGGATTAGCATAGTATAAAAGTTTTTCTTCAAGACTCTGTCTTTGAGATCTTATGTCTTTTCTATGGGTTTAATTTTTTTTATGCAGCAAAAGTCAATTCTGATTTTTAAGTTTTTGTCATATTTTATTTTTGTTAGTTTTGAATTTTTGGTAAAGTTTTATAGTTTTCTTTTTGCCCTTGTAAAGCCAGATATATTTTGTGTTTTATTATTATTATTTTGGATACAGAGGAGGGTGATTTTTCCACTCTTCCTTCTGTTTGGAATTATTTTTCATTTTCATTTTCGATAACTTGGAAAGAGTTACATTTTTAGAATAGGAGTTTAGGTCCCTCTTACATGCACGCATCCGTAATTGTTGGAGGAAGGATCCGGAAAAGCTCAAGTGTTCCAGTTTGTTCCAGTGTTCCAGTATCCGGAGTTGGGAAGTGTTCCAGTGTTCCAGATTTCCAGAGAAACAAGTCCAGATGAGAAGACATGAACTATTGGAGTTCATCTCTCTGTGAAGGCGTTGCAGTCTTATGGAGCTCTGAGGCCAAGAACCAAGGATTCTCTCTCTTTCAAGGACATGTGTTTGAAAGGCTTTGAGAAATGTGAACAATTTTCTTCAAAGTTTATGGAAAGGACAATGGATTTCTGTGTGTCTGAAGCTGGTACTTCGCAAGAGGGACATGGTTACAAGTTCCAGAACTTTGCATTAATAAACTGGCTTTGTTTCTTCCAGCAAGGAACTGTGTCTTTCTCTCTACATCTCTTTTCCATAGAAGACATCCTGAAGCTGTTGAAGATTGAAGACAACTCATCTTTATGTTCATTTATATTAATGGTTGTGATATTGTAATAATAAGATCTGTATTCTTATTTTGGTTTATGGTGATTTCTATTGGAGGAGTCACTAACATGTACACTTTTGAGGGGTATACTTATGATACATATTTTGAGTCATTATGATTTCTATTGAAGGGATCATGGTCATTTGAAATGCTTACATTCTTGGGATTTGCTCATGGTTTTAAATGGTTTTAAGCATGACACAGTATATCCACAAATATGTCTTAATCATGATTTTCTTTCTATCTTTACTTTTCTCTCCTATAGGATAAATGTAGAGGATGGGTGAGTGTAGTATTGTGGAAATTTTCATTTTCAGGGTTCATTTTAAGCTATAACATAATATAGTGTAATAAATAGTGGACTTCATGTTTATCTTTCTTAAGGATAAGTGATGGTTCATATGAAATCCGGCATTGAGGTACTGGTGAAATAAAAAGGAAATGGTTCAAATTTTTGAACATGGTTTCAAATATAATTGGAGGAATTTTCTTTTTCAAGATCCATCTCCATGTGATGATTTTTGTATTTAAATATCACACTTGGTCATAATTATTTTGGATTTGCCAACTAGTGATATCAGCAAAAGAATGGCATACTTTCTCTGGTCCAGGTATTCTATGAAAAATATATTTTATACTTTCTAAAGACTTTTATGAGTTTTATGGTTTCCAAATTGTTGGTAACAATGTCGGAAACCAGAGGAGGGAAATATGTTACCAGATCAACTTTGGATGTGCAGATATCATAAGAAATGTTACAAAACCGGAACTTGAAATATACCAGGTTTTGACATATGAATTTGGCTTTATGTCACAATTAAAAGCTAAAGGCAGACCATGAAACGTGGAAAGGCCTTAAAATAGCCATATTGGGAGAAAGACAAGCCTGGAGTTTAAAAAAAAAAGGACATAGTTTTCTCAAGTCACAAGCTGGCTGTTTGCAAAAGATAAAAGTCTGTATGCAAGAAACACAGCCTGAGATTTAATCTTGATTGAGTCAAAACAGAGTCCTAGCACCTTAAAAGTCATTGTTTTATTTCCTTTTGGGGTGACAGATTTTTAAATAATGAAGGAGAAGTAAAACCATGGAATCTGGGACAGAGATTGGTTTGTCTAATTTTAATAAAATAATAAAGAATAAAATGGAATGGATTTTTGGAAGAGATCTGGGTAAAATAAGTATACCAGAATTTGGAATTACTATCTAAATGGGAAATGGCCCATTTCACCAGTATTAGAATGCAGGATGTTGGAGGTGACTCACTGTTTACACCTTTGTTTACACCCTAACAGAATTGGGTAAGAGGTCGCTGATATCTACACACATTGAGTGGGTCTAGCTGAAGGGATTAAGTGAGTCAGTAGAGGTGCTAAAATGTTAATTTAAGGTAAACTTTTGCAAATCAAACAGGGATACAATAGTTTACTCGCCATTCACACTTTTTGTCTGAGGGTGTCAAGGAGAGGTCAGGAGATGCACTGACTGGAAATGTTGTTAAGACTGGAGTCACATACACATTTTTATTCATTAACAAGGGAAGAACATCAGCAGTTTTTTTGGTTCCAATTTTTGCTATAAAAATGGCAGAGAAGAGATGGTTTTAAGGTTTTTCTCCTTCTGGTCATCAGAGGAGGGAGGTCTTCTTCTGGCCATCATGGGATGGTAAAGAGACCTGGAGAAATTTTTCTCCCCCCCCCTTTTCTTCTTTCTGCTACAGAGTTCTGCTGCAAGAGCTGCAGTTTAAAACTTTTGCATTCTGAATTTTTCTGGTTTTGTAAAGGCAATTATAAAGATTATTTTTAATGTATTTCTTTTGGATTTTTGACCATTTTGGGGATCAGTCTGACTGAGACTGAAGGGGTTCCCAATTTTTAAGTCATTTTCGGGTTCCTGAAAGAGATGCAGTTTGCTGTGGTCATGCATCTCTGTAACTTCAAACTTCTGCACATGGAGAAGACATCATTGGTGAGACAGAAGATTGGTATCCTCTATTCACTTTCCCTTATTTTTCTTTAGAACTTTTGGGTTAAGGGATCTTTCTAGTATTAGGAGTTTTCCATTCCCTTTCTGGCTGTCGTTTGCAATTGGTTTTTTTTTTCAATTTGTTTTGGGGTTTTTTAGGAAGCTTTTGCTGCATAACTATAAATCAATTGTTTTAATAAAAGAGGGATAAATTCAGTTAAATTCACAAAGATTCCTTAGTGGGAAATGTTCATTTCTTTAGTCATTTTGCAGTTGTTGCATGCTTATTTCTGTTCTAGAAACGCTTCTGATAATTCATTTCAACTTCTGTTCTGTATTCCTAATAAATTCTTTGCCCTGGTTTAACAAGAAACTGGTTTTTGAGTCTAAAATGGGTTTTGTCTCTGTTTACTGGTTATTCCTCGTTATTAAAACCTGTGAAAGATCTTGCTACTGATTCCCCTGGGAAGTTTAAATTTGGTGTTCTTTGGGCTTCAAAAATAATCCAAATTATCCAAATTTTACTCCCTCCACAGTTGCTTCCAGTTTATTACTGGAGCAGAACTGGTATCAGGTGCAAGATGGCAAAAGGAAGTCATGGAATCTAAAGAAGACCCCATGATTGCCTCTTGCTGCCTCTGCCAAACATGGGAAGCAAATGCTGGCTCTGGCTTTGGTTTGGGGGCTCCTTTTGCTATAATTCCTCTTGCAAATACCGGAAGCCAGTTAAGAGCCCTTTCCCTTCCCTTCCCTTTGTTTTTTGTTTTTTGTTTTGTTTGTGTTTGGCCTGTAATTGCAAAGAGCAATGATAATAAAAGAACCTGGCAGACAGAAACGAGCTATTACGGTTACGGGAAAGTGGACTTTGTTGCCAGATTTCCCATAACAGTGATATTATGGGATACTACTCAGCATGCAAGGACTATACTGAGAATGCCACATTCTCATTATGGTGCCAGAAGAATCACAGATTTTAGTCTGCATCTGAAGGCACTCTTATCCTCTTTTTCCATACACAGTCAAAGATCTGGACCTTCAAGATCCAGAACTTTGAGATGGGGTCCTCCTAGAGATCTGGACCTTGAAGATGCCTGAAGACCCCACTGTGGGCACTTTAATCAGGTCTACAGAAAATCCAGATTTAAGGGCCTGAAGGACCTATGAAATCTGGATTTCCCCTGCCCTTGTGGGGACAGGGCCTTGAAGATGGAGTCCAGGTGAGGACAGGACATTCAAGATTGGTACGAATCAGGTATTAATGAGGTTCCTAATGTGGTCTTAGAAGGGCTCTAAGCCCTAGTGTAAAAAGGCCCTTATAGTGACTTCTTATATTGTAGCATGGGGCACTCAGCACATCATGCCATAGCAATACTCCAGATCTAGTTGTAAATTTGGATAATATATGTACAAAATAAAAGGCACTGATCTCAGTATAGATCTTGAAACAGAAAGAGGCCACCACTGTTCATGCCCTCTTTTTACGGCGACTTCTGCTTTTTAATCTCTTATTTACCTATGAAAGATAAGATAAAAGTGTTCTCACTGAACTGTATGTACTAATTTTAGGGTATATTTATTTAGCTGTGTATTCATAACCACCATTTTGGCTCAATAATTTTTAAATGAGGGAACAGTAGGCTTGCTGGTTGAAAAATTTGGGGGTATCTGATTTGAATGGATTTTAGTTAGTCTAGGCAGATGTTCAGAAGGGGTTCATATAAAAATGCAATTCTATTTATCAAATTTTGGCTTCATATTTGAAAGAACTTGGGTTTATTCACAACTGAAATTCATACAATTGTATGGTTCAACTTGTATTATCTTTTAAGAGTTGCCTGGCTCTTCTCATGTAGGCAGGGTACACCTGAACTCCTCCTTACATGAAAAGAGGAGAATTGGCAAGTAGCAATGAGTACCTTTTCCTGTAGTGAATAGATTGTCAGCCCACAGCCCTTTGGCTCCTGCTTCACTGCAGGGAAAGTTATTCACTCGCACTTGCTGCTTCTAACATCTCTGCATGAGGCACTTGACTTATATGTGCTACTGAATTGCTTCACACATAATTTATTTTCCTTACATGGAGGTTGTTTCAAAGCAGGAAAGGATTGCTTAGAATGGATATGTGGTAATGGATGGATAATATGAGAATGACTACTGCATTCACATGTAGCAATAAATAAACAAATAAAAGCTCAAAAACATCTTAGTGGTTGTAGCATGTAGCCCTTATGTTCTCATTCCATCTTTAATCCACATTTTCTAACCTAGGTTTCATTAGAGGAGGGAGGGGAAGGCTGGAGTGTGAACAGTCCTACATGTGAACCACCTCGGAGTGATCTCCAAGGTGCCTCAGAAGTGTTAACTGTGGCCTTCTCTGTGCTTACCTGTAGAATAGGATAGTGTGAGGCCTGGCCCACTTCTGGTCCTCTCTCTTTCACAATCTGGTATGGACTCCCTCCCTCCTAGCACACTGTGGCTAGATGACATGACAAAATGGCCACCTAGATCAAGATACCAGTAGACCTATTGTAACCAGTCTACTGGAAGTCCAGAGGCATCTGGAATGAAACAGGGGTGTGAGGAAGGGGACTTTTGAACTTTGCTTCCTGTTGCTGAGAAGCAAAGAACAAAAAAAATCACCCATATATGCATTAAGCATCCACATTTGCAGATGCTCAGTCCATAAAACCTTCCCTGGTCTTCTCCAGGAGTGAATGGCTACCTGGATTGCAGCCATGTTCAATCCCTAGTGCTGGCACTAGTGTGCATGTGCAGCACCATCCCCGGGCCACAGTGGAACATGCCACATTATCATGCCCATGTGACACATCACTCGCTCCTCCAGCACCTCTTCCAACCAACTCTGGCACTAGTGCAAAGTAGGTGCACACATGGTGCAGTTAAATCAGCACCATGTGCATTGGACAGGGGGTGAGGTCCTGCACAGAAGGAGCTGTTTCTGGTTAAGAAACAGATCCTTCACATGCAGATGCTCTGTCTGGGAGCTCACCCTGTGAATGGGCCCTAGGTCTCGGAGGCCAGGAACATTCCTGGTCATCAGTCCCCTTGCCGTAGTCTCTGAAACTCATGGCAGCACAGGGCCTGCCCTGGAATATCCCTTCCAAGTGTGGACAGCTTTCTTTCGAGACAGCTAGATTGCTCCAACAGGGAAGTGCTCTAGTCAGACTGATTCCAGTGGGAGCGGTCCAGGCCCCACAAGTATAGAAATGGCCTATGAATTTAGCCTATGTGTTCTGAGAAGCCAGTGGGTTCAAACCTTTTGGTTATTTATTTATTTGGTTATTTATCTATAAAGGTGGCTGGCACTTAAGAGAAAGTGACCAGTAGTCTGCCATCCCAGTGGATAAGAGCTTGAGTCAGTTTGGTCTTGTGGATAGAGTGCCGGGCTTGTATCTCGTACTCTCAGCGAGTTTGATTCCACATTCCTCCGTGAAGCCAGCTGGCTGACCTTGGGCTAGTCACAGCTCTCACAGCCCCACCTACCTCACTGGGTGTTTGTTGTGGGAAGAAGAACAGAAAGCTTTGTCAGCCACCTTGACTACCTTTAACTAGGTGAGAAAAGTGGGGTAGAAAAGCCAGCTTCTTCTTCTTGTGTGTTGGCTAAGGAGTGCATAATCACATTTTGCTCAGTGGGTCCTGTGGATTTGCCCAGAACTTCAGTCTTTAGCATGTCTCCCCTATCATTAGCTCTGTTTACTCTGACCTTGGTCCCATTTCCTTTTATGTCTCCTGCCCTCCATCAGACCAGTCACAACAGGCACCAGCCAGGTTCCTGCTGAGCTACTGACAACCATATGTGTCAGTCTTTTGTTCACATGTACTTTTGGGCCTGGGAGAGCAGCCAAAACATTTAGTTAAGGGCAAATTGTGCACAATTCTGTATTTTACTGCTTCTGCCTTCCCTTATTTTCCCTCCTCCCATTTTATAAAATGTAATCTCCACAGTCTCTCATTTGGCTCTGCAGGGCTGACCTGTTACTGTATTTATTGGGGTAATGCATTCATAAATCGCAGAATCCGATGTGTGCACGAGGAAATGGTTCTGCTGCATTATTATAAATGTGATAATGAGAGGTTGTATATCACTGTGAAGGGCAAAAATGTCTGGAAATATCTGTGGTCACTGATGCTTGTTTTTGATATTTCAAAGCTTCTCACTGGTAGATCATGGAAGGATCTTCCCTCTTAATTCTGAGCAGCTACTCTCAGTTTGGCACCAGGAAGAGTACATTGCTAGCATGGGTCACAAAGGAGAGGTCTTAATAATTGCTATATTTTTTATGTTGATTTTTTTTAAAAAAAATATGAAGCCTGTTGGAAGTTCTGTTATTATCCAGCTCTGTTCCCTGTTTTCAAGGATTTGGTTTCTCTGAGAAAGAATATTTGTAGAAGTGAGGTAGAAACCTATCAGGTTTGATTCATGAAATAAAAAGTAACTAGCAGAACATGAGAAGGTCATACAACGTGGTAATGAGCAGTTGCATGCACAGCCATATCTTTTGTCTGCCTCTGTGTTCTTCCCAGGCTATAAAGGCAAGGTAAGTACACCCTGAAGTAAAGCTGGACTCCATGGAAACATCCATGGAGTTTTCTTGACCAAGACACACAAAAGTAGTTAGCTGTTAACTTCTTTTTGAATGGATGCCAAGGACTAATGTGTACATAGCAGGTGTTCTCCCACTGAGCTACAGCTGTTCCTGCCTGAATTTGCATTAACAAAATAGTCTTATTTATCAAAAGAAGAGACTGACAGGAGGAACTAACAAAACTTGCCCTCTCCTCGCAAAACAATGTCCTCTTTAAAAATTTAAATATAAACTTTAAGAACAACATTTAATAAGTGAACAAAGAAGAAATAACTTAATACGAACAACAATTCAACAGGCGAAACCATGCAGTAAAAAAAAAAGATAAAACAAACAGGGACTCTTTGGGTCACAATAGTCAATTATGGAAGTTCAAGCACGGTGATACTGTCGCAAGAAAGCCCCAAGTGAGGAGCAAAACCATGTCCTTCAGATGGAAAGATGACCCAGATGTGCAGCTGGTAAAAAAACACATTTTGCAGTCCTTGCTGTGGCGTGTATATTGTCCAGGGTCAGGGTGAGAGGTAAATGTGGGAGCAGTGCTCTAACAAGGGTGGTGGGTAGGACTGCAACACTCTTCCAGCAGAGTAGGATGAAAATCTCTGAGAGTAGTCTCAGGTGCTCTCAACCCGAGTTGCCTGCTTCACAAGAACAAGTTACCATGCTTGTTTTATTTGCGCCAAAAAAAAAAAAAAGAGTCCACTTCTAGGGTTAACCGCCATAGCAATAAAACATCTGTCTCTAGGGGTTTTTTGAGAACTTCCATGACAGCAGTAGGAAAAATAGTTCTCATTGAAGGTTTGCTTTCATCTTCTTGAACTTCTAGTCATCAAAACTGCTTCATAATCTGAAAACATTGGGGAAACCTATTTTCAGTGAAATTGCCTCCTCTAGAATGGACAGGTGGTGGAATGCAGCAATTGGAAGAGAAATATTAGCTTATATTGAACCACTGTGGATCACAGCCTATTTCAGTGCAGGGCAAGAGAGCTGTCTGACTGAGTTGCCACCTCCCACCTCTCTGCCCCCATGAGTCTGGCTTATTCTCCTCCCCTCCCCTCCTCTCCCCTTATTTTTGCATGCTGGCTACAAATTAAGTCTGGCAGGCCAGCTGCATATTGAGCATGTCCAGAATCAGCCTATGATTCATCTTACTGCATGAGTCTTGGCTTTAGTGTAGTTCTAATACCAATTTAATTTTTGTTTCTTTAGTACTGTAGTAGTTAGTTGTTGGTATGTCATCTGTACAGGGCTTATTTGCTCGCAGAGATAGTTTCAGAATTTGAGGGCATTATTGTGTGAAAGTGGCCTGGAAAAGCATTATTGGAAAATCTTACTCTTAAAGTCCTTTCCATTTGCAAATTCTATTAAACCAGTGAAATTCAAAATAGATTATTTTATTCAACTTAAGGGGAACTCTGTTCTTCAGAATATTGAACTCTGAGAATGTTTAGAACACAAGCCAAACAGCCTGAGCTGTTTGTTTGAATTTTGACATTCCAATTCGAATAGAATGTCTATAGATTCATATTTTAACATTTGAATGAATTTTGAATCTTTGGAATCATTCCTATGAATTGTTCGGACATTCATATGTGTACAGATACATGTGCATTACATACCCATCCGTACACGTCTTATTTGTATCCATATTCATTTGTACGGATACATATGGGATGATAATGGGATGCATATGGGATAAAACCAGGATGTGTATGAATGTGTATGGGTGTGTACGGATGCATATGGACACATACGAATGTTGTAGACATTTGTATCTTCAAATACTAATTGAATATTCATACGAATAGATATTGGGTGTACTCAAATTCGGTTCATTCATTCAGTTACGAACATCTGAATATTTGATTCGAATTGAATCTGACAATTCCATTTGTACACATCCCTAATAGCCAGTGCCAGGAGAATCCTGAGTTTTACATCATCTGGATGCAGCCTTGGATACTATTCCCTTTTCATTGGGGAGGGTGACATATTTGTCACAAAGTTGGTTTTTTTCGGGTAGGGGGTTCTTTAAGCCCTCCTGAGGCTCTCTGAGTGAAGACTTCTCTTTTTAGAGACAGGTATTAGATGAAGATCTGTTTATAAGGTTTTCCTCCCATCTAAATTTAAATTGGTATTCAGAGCATTGTTTCACTGAAATGTCAGTTCAGGCTATTGAGGTGCTTACTGAAGAAGAAGAAGAAGAGTTGGCTTTTCTATCCCGCTCTTCTCACCCATTTAAGGGGACTCAACACAGCTGACAAAGCTTTCTATTCTTCTCCCCACAACAGAACACCCTGTGAGGTAGGTGGGGCTCTGAGAGCTCAGCAGAGAGCTGTGACTAGCCCAAGGTCACCAGGCTGGCTTTGTGGAAGAGTGTGGAACCAAACCCTGTATTCCTGGATAAGAGTCCAGCTCCCTAACCACGAGACCAAACTGGCTAATAGGTCTTTTAATATTTTTGTAATGTGTGGAAAAGTTAAAGTGAAAATGGTAACTAAGGGTGGTTGAGAGCTTGTTAGATGCAGTGTAACAAAGCTATTTTTTGGAGACAAAAATAATTATAGAGATCTGTGTGAATCTATAAATTATACTGGAAATCACATATTTAGAATAGTGGAAAATAATTCTGATGGTATGCCATTGGTAAACTATATCAGAGTTTAGACAAAGACTAGTAAAATAATTTCAATCAAAATTAAAAATTAATATTAAGAGCAGCTCCAAGCCTTAGTTGTTTGCAGAAGAAAACCAACACACAGGCCATGTCCCCATGCACCTTTGGTTCCGGTCTGTAATCAGGTTCAGGAGGGGCTTTCTTACCTGGAACTTGGAGTAAACTCAAGCCTCTCCCAGGGTGTGGTGCGGTTTGCATGGGGGCAGCTGAATCTGCCCCCAGCCCACCCCCAGCCCACATTACTGGGAATGGCATGAGGATGGCCAAGATTTGATCTTGGCCCTGCACCTGGTCCCATGTGCGCCCAATCGGCACCAAACAGCTTGCATGGGGACATGGCCACAAAGTAGATGGATAGGATCAAAGTGATTAACAGATGTCAAAAACTGAAGTGCATGTATGAAGTCGAACAAATCTGCAGTATGTCATTGTCATGTCACCATCATGTTGAAAATTGGAAGCTGGCATCATGGTGGATACTAAAAAGGAGCACAGGACTGGATTACTTAAGAAGCCACTACTCTTTTATTCCTCTGTAAGACCACTAAGACTATCAGAAGAAGCCCTGTTGTGGATGCCACAAGCTATGGAAGTTCCGTTGACTTGTAGAAACAAAAAGTGTGTGATAAACACCTTAGAACCCGTAGTGTGTTGTACTGCCTCCAGGCTGGAGAGACAGCCAGGCATTTGAGAGCAGATGATTTTTCCCCCTTTTTTCTGCTGCTTGAGAATGCACAGAAGCAACTGGTGGTCCACTGTGTGAGAAAGGATGCTGGATTAGATGGGTTGTGGCCTGATCCAGCAGGGGCGTTCTTAAGATGAACAATACCCTGACTTGATGAAAAACAGTTTCTTTTGTTCTGTTTTCAGCAGCAGCTTAATGTTTTCTGTAAATATCTGGTTATTGTTCCCAGCTCCTTGATAAACCATTAAGTGCAGGCACCTACTCAGTTTCAGACAGATATGTCTTAATTTGAGCTCATTTTGCGGGTCATCAGTTTTGATTCTGAGTGCTTTATACTCTTGAGGAACCCCATTTAGAAATGGGTAATATCTTTTAATCACTGCCACCCTCTTGGTTTTGTCGCTTTTGGAACAAAGCTTTCAAATCTATGTTATGACCTGAAATGCCCTGAGCTGCATAATGCTAACTGCGGCACATCCATTGGTTTATTGAATCCATACCTCATTGGTATCACCTCCTCAATCAAAATTAAAAATTAATATTAAGAGCAGCTCCAAGGCTTAGTTGTTTGATGAAGAAATATTCTTGTAGCTGTATAAGCAAATGGAGAGTTGGAGTGCTTTCATAACATGCACGAATGAATTTATCAGATATTATAAGAAGGAACTATCTGGATGAGACCCCCGACTTGCCTAATTTTACATCTGTTTTCAATGGGGACAAACTTCCCCCAATTTTGGGCACACCAGCAATCACTCCATCAGATGGTTTGCAGAGGACCAGTGTTTTGGTCCATTTCTGCATGGTTCACATTGTCCTGTGTGGGGTTATGAGGTGGATTGAGTCACCCAGCCCAAGATCAGAGGGGTGTCTTGATGGTCATGGACCAAGGGCTGCCTGCACTGTGATGGACCAGATTTTGTAGACTTGGAATGAAAGTCCCAAGCCTCCAAAAGCACTGGCTGGGGTTTTCCTAGAGCATGGCAAAATGGTGCAGGCTCTGCTAGTAGGCTGGTGAAGCAGTAGCAGCTTCTTCACTTATTGGTCACATAGTGGGGAGTAATGGTTTAATTACTGGAACCAGGTATTTATCTGTTTGTATTTTATCCCATTCTATGCTTAAAGAATGGGTGGGTCACAATAAAACCATATAATATAAAATACATTTGAAATGAACTGAGTAAACAACAATAAAAGTGCCTAAAAGAGAAGAGGAAACTGATTCTATGTCTGAATCTGAATATGTTCCAGTTATCTTATGTTTTATTTTACCCAGGCTGGGTGAAAGAGTGCATGCTTATGGTCCATTGATGGAAACAGAACTTTCTGTTCCATAATCTGTGTCTGTTAGTTAAATAATAGTTGATTATTAGGGTTTGTTCAGACTCTATGGCTGTGGTCACAACCTCACCTCATAGTCTGTCTCTGGGACGGACAGGAAATCCAGGCTGTTTTGGTCCGGGATGGCCTAGTCACACCTACTAGGCTGCTCCCACTGAGTATGGTAAAATATATGCCTCAGCATGTGGAGTGGTACAACAAGGGAAGGTTCATGTGGCAGGAAGGAAGGGCAGGGAGGGTGATCAGGAGGTGGGGTAGAGGGAGTTTCAGTGCAGGGGACAAGGGGAGCAACTTGTTGCGGTGGGGGAACGAGGATAACTTGGCATGGAAAGGGGACTCTCAGTGTGGCCAGGGCAGGGGAACAACTTGATGTGGCAGGGGTAAGGGAGGGGTGACTTGGCATGACAGGAGGGACACTTTGTGTGGAGGAGGGGAAGGGGTGGTAAGGAACCCCCCATCACCTTGCCAAATCTTAGTGTTTACTAGGCAGGAACAGCAGCACAGATGGGGCCTCCTTGTTCTGGTAAGGGTTAGATTTCTCTCCTTTCACATAGGTCCTCTCAGATTCAGTTCCAGGATAATCTGCATAGCCACAACAAGGGAAGGAAAGGCTGCAGAAAAAATGGATGCAGACTTTCACATCTGACCCCTCTGGACCCAAGACAGACTCCATCGAAATAAAAAGTAAGGTGTGACTGTGGCATATAAAAGGATGGTCTTCTGCTTGACCCTTCTTCTTTCCTGGCAGACAGGAATCATGAATATTTGATTTAGGCCCTGTCCCCATGCAATTGAAAGTCTGCTGGAACTCTTCTTTTGCCTCTGAGCGGCCCCATTCCAGGCTTTACAAGGCGCTTAGGGAGCTTAGGAAAGTGAGACACCCGCGATAAAATACGTGCACTTTAAAGAAGAGTTCCAGCGCTCTTTCGGCGATTCGCGGGTTTTGCTCGCTATATCTGCCTTGAGGATGCTCCGTGGCAAAAGGGGCGGGGATTGCTTGCCTGCACACACAGCCAAAAAGCATTCACACATCTGAGAAATGCAGCAGGTTCGCTTCCTTTCCTTTGTAAAAAGAGCCAGAATTGCTCAGAATTGCAACATTGTTATCAAGTGATCTGTGAAAGCCTTAAAAGAGAATGAGCGAAGGATCGTGCTGCCGATGCCTGCAGCCGCTGACTTTGCCTGGGCAGAAAGCCTTTTCTAACAGAGAACTGAGTGAAAGTAAGTGCTAAAAGTGAATGAATGAGCGATCATCTGCCTTTGCTAGGGGTGGGAAGCCGTTTCAGGAGACGGAGATCTGGCTATTTTTCCTTTTAAAAAGAGAGGGGGCGGGGGGAAAAAGATGCCCGGAAAGAGAAGACAGCTACCATGGGGACGGAAAGTCCGTTTAGATCGCGGCTACCATGGGGACGCTTATTCCGGAAGTGGAGGGGACTTTTAAAGTCAGCTATAACAGAGTGACGGCAGAGGAAGCCGAGAGGGGCTAATAAGTCTTTTGGGGACAGGGCCTTACTGAAGACTTGAAACTGCAAAAGAGTCTTTTGAAATTCAGGATGGTGTTAGCAGATGTCCTGACACGTGTTAGGGGAATAGCTCATCAGGTCATGCCTCGTGTTGGGATCTCCATAGAAATTTAAATAATGCCACAACAGTTTTGGTGTTTAGAGGCATAGGACGGCAAGGAGAGAAATACCAGAGTCTGTTTTTCCTCAATAGTAAAATGATTTTATTAATAATCAGTATTAAAAGGAATCAGAAATGAAGGGGCATTGTGCAGAGTGCCAAAATATAAGCAAAATAGTTTCCCAGATGGGTCACACAAGGCTTCAACCAGGCAAGGGACAGTAACTTGGCCCAGGAAAAAGTATCAATTTAAAAAATGCACCTTTTGGCAACCTAGAGATATAGACGAGAAAAAGGAAGAAAGAAACCTATTCTAAAAATAACCTATGCTGTAGTTCAACCGATTCTCACCCACAACGATTCCTCTTCAGAGCAAGAACTGGACTGGGAATCAAAGATCCAGGTCTCTTTCTTTCTCTCTCTTTCTCAGGCAGAAGAGACTTCTGGCAGGAAGAAGAAGTTGGCTTTGACTTGCCAGAGAAACGACAGGCAGGGACCGCCTAGTGGTTTCAGCTCATGTATAGGGTGGTTTCAGCTAATGTAGTGATTTCAGCAGGGCAGTAGAATGGGAGTGACAGAAAGATGACTGTCAAATCTCTGAGCTCAGAGGGCTCCTTTGATTCCCCCCCCCCCCCAGAACACAGGGCTGAAACTATCAGATCCAAAGCAGGAAATTAAAATCTGTGAAGGGGCAGGGGCAGACTGTTGTAAGGAGTCCCAATGGCTGAACTCTTGCCCTGAGGAGCTGCTTGATGGGCCATTGTTTGTTTTTACCACATCAGCCACTTGAGATAAGTGACTGTTTCCCGCTGTGCATCTTGGCCAACAACACTGCTCAGGTGCTAAGGATTTCGGATAGCTCAGATCTGCATAAGCAAACTCAGGAGTGATCCTTTATTTATCTGTTTAACATTTCCAGGAAGTTTTTCCAAATGTAATATATATTGCCTGGCAGTGTCTTGGATTCCCGTGGCTCAGAGACATAAGAGAGTTTTCTGGGGCACGCAGGCTCCAGTGGGATTTCCAGAAGCAGAGTCGATCTTCTTCTAAAAGCCATATTAGCAGCCAAGGTGGTGTGATCATAAAGCAGGATTTTCCTATTGCAGGGCAAGGATGCTCGACCTGGGCAAAACAGCAGTTTTAGAGCTGTACTTTTGTTTATCAGTATGGAAGACATTTTTATTATTTGGCCAGGAAAGGATAAATCTTTTTCTCCCTTAAAAGGAGAAAAATTGAGTCCAGTTACCAGAGAGATCCCTTTCTTACAAGGCTGCATTTAGTTTATTAAATTAGAATAATGCTCTAATATTGGATTTATTGTTGAATGAAACAAAATATATTGTGGATTGTCTTAACAGTTTAAGCACGCATCAAGCTTCTCAAATGCTTGACAGGGCAAAGGAAGATTTCAGCATCAGGTTTATCTCTAAGAAGGTAGAAGCTGAAACTTTTGACTAATAACAGATTTCAATTCAGTTTTGTTCTGCTGTTAGTCATTTTCCTGTTCTTATTTATCCCTTTTAACAAACAGCTTTCTCCTTGCATATCTTTGCTGTTGTGTGCCTTTTTGGCTCTTTATGTCTCTCACATGTAGGTGTGAAGGCTGGAGATAATGGAATGCAAAAGAAGTTCAGTCTGTGACAATATGATTAGGGCAAAAAGCACCAGCAAAAAGAGCCATCACAGCAGCAAGATGCTGATGGTGCAGTGATTTATTTATTTATTTATTTACTATTATACCTGAAGGTCTCAGAGCAGGTTATAGCAGTAAAAGCAAAATTTAAAGTGAACCCTCTAAAAACAAGAACAGCACCTGAAAGTGGAGAGGGGAAAATGTTTCTTCAACCAAAGGTCAAGGTAAATAGGGTGCTTTCTGCACGGGACATTGTCTGGCAATAGGAAGGGTTCCAGAGGCCTCCCTTCCACACACTAGTGTGGATTATGGTGGCCATACACCTCCCTAACATGGTCCACAGTCACAGGATGGAGGGTAGACTGGGCTAGGGCATCCAAAATTGTGCCCTAGTGCAGTTTACTGGTAGACCTTGACATTGAGGTCCACTGGTGTGCTGGAGTGGTATACCAGACCACAGAGGTATGGGGGCAACATGCCTCTGTGGTCTAGATTACCACGAGGGACCCATTTCAGCATTGCAACAGAGCACACGACCAGAACATACCTGTCCAGAGCTCTGAAGGTCAGAAGCTTTTGTTCCTAAAGTTCCTAGCTTTCAGTTCCTGCCCTGTCCCCCGGTTCTAAAGCTGGTGTGTACTTTAGAGCCATTCTGGGGGTTGGCACAGGACAAATCACTGTGGATGACCTTGTCCCACAACTGAAACAACTAATCAAATACAGCCTAAATGTGTCTTCACTAAACTTCTAAATTTATCTTGAAGGTGCCTTGCACATCTCTGAGAAAAGACTATTGTTTTTTGAAACTCAGATATTTATAGACAATGGGCTGGAGCAGGACAGGGCAAAAGCAAAATTTTACTGTCTAGACCCATTGATTTTGTTTCTGCTTTTCCTCACTCAGATAGAGACCTCTTTATACCTGTGTATGCAACAGAACATGCATTTCGATGCTATCTGTGAGTCCACACTTGGGCGTGGTCTGTGGCTTTAGAAATTAAGGTGTGTGTGTGTGTGTACAAGCAGACAATGTCAGTATGGATGTTACAGAGTACAATTAAGAAATGAGAAGAGGGTCAGACTATAGTGGGACATACAGAATGGAGCCAGGGAAGGACCCTCAAATAACTGGGAAGAGAACAAAACAAGAACTGGAAGCAAAAGCAAGAAGCAAAGTATGTGAAGGTAGAAGAGAACAGGGAAATAACATATAAAGAAGGGCTGGCTCCTGAATTCTTACACAAGCTAAACCTTTTTTAAAAAAAATAGTGTCAACAAACATAGACCCAAAGAAAAACAGAAGAGTAAAATTAAAAGAAAAAGGACTGGCTAAACAAAGGGGGAAAGCATTGGTGGTGGTGATTTTGTGGGGAGGAGGTTAATGGTGCTAGAGGGATATTTTGAAGGATTGGATAAGGATGAAGGCAGAGCACTAGAGGAGTAATTTGAATGGTTGTGCTGGGAATCATAGATAGGGATAGCAGTGATTACAGGCTGTCAGAAGGCACCATCTTGGCTCTCTACAAGCTCAGAAGCAGATACTGGTATCAATATATGAGGAGGACTTACATCTCTTGGAATGCTTGTGTTACGTACACAGGGATAAATTTTGGTTTTTTTGTGGTGCTATTAAATGCAGAGCCTTTTATGGTTTTTATATCATTGCTGTGAGTGACAGAACAGGCAGTGGCCCACGCAGCAACAATATGTAAGTAAGAGACCAGTTAAAATATTATGTGCTGTTCAATATTGATCAAGGCTGTTCTAAATTACAGCATGTGTGCTATTTTGAAGGGTAAAGTTCCCATTTAAAACATTATGTTTCTCAATGGTATACAAATGATTTGTTGCATTGTTGGTGGTGGGTGTATACAAACATATATTACACAGCGTTGTCTGTCTCCTTTGTGCATAATTTATTGAACCCAGCTTCATAAGGGGATAATACAGTTAATAATAATTACATTAGGTAGCAATGATCTATTGAGGACGTGGCCATAAACCTGTCATTAGCTCTAGTGCTTTTATGCTACTGTGTTTTCTGCACTACACTAGGATGGGTTGTGGATGCCTGATGAAGTTAATTGTTGCCTCGGTCCATGTTGGCATGGAGACGAGCTTGACCAGATCCATTAAGGCAGAATCTGCCCAGCACTTTTATGGTGCCATGAAAGTGAAATAAAGTCATGCTGTCCACATGTGCATTGCATTCATCTCCTCCACCATAAGCGCTCATAGAGCACTGTAATGGCAGAACAGAATGTAAGGCCTTAATCAAAAATAGGAACTGGCCTATAGGGAGATGGCATTTTGTCAGGCAAAGGCAGCCTCCTCCTGCCATTGAGGCAGGGGATTCCCAGCTGTGATCTTGACAGCAGGGGAGCCTTCCTCTCCTTCCTTCCGCCTGAATCACGATCGCTGCTCAGCTTGAAACAGAGAAGGCTGAGGCCTCTCTTTCTCACACTGACATCGTCTGTTTTGCTGTGAATACATGTTTTTGGACTTGCCTGGTTGTTTTTACATTCACTCCACATCTTTCTGAGCGATCTCAACAGTCTACACTTGCAATACAGGAACAACAGGTGCACCTTGTGATTCATGATAATGAATATGAAACTTTTGGCCAAAACAGATGATTAGTGCTATTATGTATGCTTGGCCAGCAAAGAAAGTTTGTTCAAAACTCTTGGCAAGAGATTATTGAAAGAAAAAATAAAACAGCATTTTAAAACAATAAAGCACTGAGTATCCTTCAGTCAGATGCTCTCTGTCTTAGTGACAGGCATGTTAATGTAATGGGACAGTCCATCCCATTACATAGAATGAGAGAGGACACCTCAATATGGAATCCAGGGGAGCTTCTGCACTTGCCTTCCCATCTGTTGGATGGGAAAGGTACAAAAGAGACTAATGTGTACTAGTGTTTGCACTAAGGAATGCTAGTACACGATAGTCTAGCCCCCATGGGTCCAGAAACTTACCTGAATCCAGTCGCATGTCCAGTCCTCTGCTGTGTCCTGTGTGACTGTGCGTTCACTGGTGCCATCACTATGGCAGTGATGACATTCTGCTCATGTGTGGTCACATCAGGGGGCATCTAAGGTACCAGCACACTTGCGCAGTACCTCAAATGACACCTCTCATCAGAAAAAGTGTGAACTGCAAACTAAGAGTCCAAGTGCAAATTGGCCTCAGGACAGTTAGTCCTTGCTTGTCCATGCCTCCAGTGTTCTGGGTCAGAGTGGAATGCCCTAGCCCAGGATATGCAACATGTCATCTGGAATGGCCCATTCTGCCCCAGCCTTAGCCACTGGCTCCAAAGATTCAACCAGCTCCAGAGCTGGTGTTGGAGCCTTTGAAATCCAGGAATTGTACTTCAGTGGTATTGTCTATTGTGGTGCTGAAGTAGATTCTCCATGTCCCACACTGGTCCCACTGCTTTGGAGTAGTCCTCATCTTGGAGGTCTACCAGTAGGATGGGATAGGGTGTCATTCTGGGTGCTCTTTTCTGCTCTAGTGCTTTACCTACAGAGACAAAGCATTCTAACAAATCGCAGGTTCTCCTATACCTTGGACCTTTTCCTAGATTTGCATGGAAAGGGCTCTAGTAGGTCTATCTTTGGCACTTTTGACCATTCTTGCTTCAGATGTGGAGTAGATTTCTACCCCAAGCATTTTCCCTAGGAGGCCAAACCATGTATCCTAAAAAGCTGATTTTTGAAGGTATAGGGAACTGACATTGTCCTAAATGTATAGGACTACAGGTTTAAAGATCATCGGATAATTAGCTTTTCAGAAGACTTGTGGTAGAAATCTATCCCATACCCAAAGATGCCCATAGAGAAACATCACTGTGATTAGATAAAGAGCTTTGCCTTTCTTTCTAAAAGTGTTTTTCATGGGCTGGAGCCTTCCTTGAACTCATTCTAAGAGACTCCTGTCTAGAAATAGCACTTTCCTGAACCCATTTAAGTACTAGTTAGTCAGCAGGCACTGCTTCTGCAGAGTTGGAAGCAGCAGAGATGGAGATGCCACATGAACCTTGCTGTGCAACACTGGAAAAACCCTGTGAATAGACCACAGAGCAATTTTTTAAAATAAGACAAGAAAAATTGACCATCTGCAACTAATATAAAATAATGCAATAATAATTTTAAAATCACCTCTTCTCCTTTTAAAAATATTCTAGCTGACTGCGGTCCAGTTTCAATTTGGGACTTGACTTAAAGTAGAAGATTCTAGTAGCCTCAGCGGGTCTAGTGCATGCTGAGCACAACTATTCTGCTTGTCCTATATATTCATAGCGGGAGTTCTTTTTAGCCCAAGACAGATCTGCAGGCTAGTTTTCTAGAACAAGCTGAAGTATCTTGGCAGTGGGATGCCATGCTCTCATTCCATTCATCTGAAACATCCTTCCACCCTTTTCAGAAATCCAGCAGAAGTGGGAGACACTACTGTTTTAGGTTTCCTTTCCTTTTCAAAAAGCAAGCTCCCTTTTCATTTTAAAATGCAGTCTTGCTTTGGACTACATCAAATCATTTCCTTGTCTATCTAGCACTGTTCTCCCTGGCTGGCAGCAGTTCTTTGGGATTTTAATCCAAGATATTTTCAAACTATGCCTAGATATAACAGGGAGTAAACCTGGTGACTTTTGCATGCAGATAATTCCTTCTGTACAAGGCTAAAGCCCTTTCTTATAGAGTGGCTGCATTCATAAACACATTCACGCCACCATTACCTAAGAATGTGCACATCATTGCAATAAATGTGCACAAAATTTTCAGGAAATCATTTGGTGTGGTCTTGTTTTCCTGAATCTGAATCAGAACAGTAAATATGGACTACAATGTACACAGTGGTACTCCATGCTGAGGGTTAATGTTCACAGTCTGAAGTCCTGGAAGTTTTGGATGCTTACAATGGTTTTAATGGTTTAATGAGTTTTCAGGTAAAATTACTGGAAATATTTTAAATTGATTAAAATTTTGAGTTACTGGCTTTAGTTCCAGGAATAGGGGGTATAGGAAACCAACCATCTGTGTTTCTTGTGTTTTTTTTTTAAGCCAAGAGGCATGCAGCCAATGAACAAACCACATGAGCAAGGGTAACACCTTCCAGCAAGCTACCAATGTGAAGAATTTGGTACTATTTAAGCAATGGCAAATCAAACAGTTTGGAGGTGCATCACTAGAGATGTCATGAGCTGTCTAAAGTCTAAATATCCATCAAGATGAATAAATCATATTTATCATTGGATAATCAAGAAAAAGGAAAGGAAATACCTTTTTTTTATAGTCTTGCAAATTCTGTGCATTGGAAAGAAAGGGCACAGATATAAAACTTGAAATTCTTAGATGATGTTTGACTGTAGTTCCTATCAGCTATAGGCACCATAGGAGTGGTTTGGGCAGAGGTAGAAGTTTTAATTCATCCATGCCTGGGGATAGGGGTTTACAAAATTTTAAAATTAAAAAATACCAATGGAGAGCCAACTCAGAGCCTTTTTGCACTTAGTTGATTGGGTCAGTTTCACATGCTTTGGCAAGTTCCATATGCATGCTGTAGTGGCCCAAGCATGTGATGCCATCCCAATCATCCATAGCTGTGGAGCTGTAAAAAACAGTTTCTCCTCTCTATTCTGTTCTAAAGGCCCCTAGACCATCAGTATCTTGACCTCAGTGGCCATTTTGGTCACCTAGGCTGAAAATGGCTTGGATACAGCTGCCTTCCAGAATCAGATTTAAATGACAAGGTGTAACCGCAGCCCTAGACTGGGCTACTCTCTGTCCATTGTGAATGGAATGAGCAATTAGGGGGCATGGCCTCCTGAGTACCACTCTATCTTGTGGAAGGGTGGCTGCTGGATCCTTTGCTGAAGTGGTATACATGTAAGTGTGGAGAGGCCCAGTAAACTACAGTCTGATTTGGTAAAAGGCAGCCTTCTATGTTACTAAGGCTGGGCAACGCAGCCGCGCAGAACGCCTCCTGAGGGCAAGGGCTGCCAGTAGCAGCCCCGGCCACTCAGGAGACGCGCAGGACGCAGGCGCGCTGCATCCTGGGCACCTACCCTAAGAATCAGGGTGACGCTGACAAGGTAAGGAGGGGATCTGCCACACTCCCCCCAGGGTGGGCTAGCGTGGGCTTTAGGGAAGCTCGCCCTGGGTCCAGAAGCGGTGATCTGCCACGGTGAGCCGTGGTAGCGAGGTCCCCCAGCTCACCATGCTTGGCTCCAAGGAGCCAAGCATGGTGGGCTGGGGGAGGGCCCTGGCTAGGCACACTTGCGCCGTGCGGACACATCCTAAGTTGATGCGTTTTCACGGCGCAAGACCACTTGAAATGTGGTGTGTAATTAATACCCATTAGGTACACTTTAGAGCAGCGGTTCTCAACCTGTGGGTCGCGACCGCTTTGGGGGGTCAAACTACCCTTTCAGAGGGGTCGTGACATCTCCTGCCACCCCTGCCACCCCCTCCCAGCTGCCCCTCCCCCATGGTTGCATTAAGGGGTCACGGCATTAGGAAGGTTGAGAACTGCTGAGACAGAGGGTTAAGTGTAACTTTTTAACTGACTTGGCCCTCCTCAGAAAGGACAGCTCATTCCTAAGACAGTAATTACACCCGTTGAAAACATTCAGTTAACTACTATAATCCCCCAGTCACGTGTACCCTCAAAGCAATAACAACATGGATCTCTCATGCGATCAACTCCCAAATGGAGTTTTTCTGAAGCCATGTAATGGAAATTTTTTTTGGCAGTTCTGGTTAACTGTGAACCTGACAAAGCATCACATCTCCTCTTCAAACGCCAACTATATCATATGTGAATATCATGCAAACATTAGCCAATTTTGTGCAGACATCAGGTACAAACTATCCAAATATGAAAATAAAAATGCACAAGTTGTGGAAAGTGTGAACAGGCCTAAAGAGAATCTGCTGGATGGAATGGGTGATTGGTCCAACTTATCAGAGCATTTCTTATGTTCTCAATTTAAAGGAGAGAGTTCCCTCTGATTTTAATAGTAGCTGATTTTAAGAGTATCTTGATTGCAGTTTTCTGTCTTGTACAATTAGTTTCCTTATTTATTTTGTCATGTGTGTGCTCCATTAAAATATCCTTTCTTCTCTTTGTCTTCTGCACCCTAGAGTTTTGGCACAATGTTAATAACAAACCAATTAAAAAGAACAGCCTGCAGACTGGCAACATGACTTCTCATTTCCCTCAAGAATATTTCTGCATGCCCCATGGCAGGCCACAAAGCATATCTTGCTGTGCAGTTCTTTTCCTTAATTGTATGCCAAAGAACTTCACTAAGAACTGTGTCTTTCTCTGAGTGAGAGCAGTTGCTTTGTCCATTCCCCCTTGTAACAGTAGGCTATAGTTGCTCAGGTTTTCTTTTGTGACCCTTTGTAAATAATAGTCTTTATCCAAATGTCCCCGCCTTTCCACCTTATTCTTTTCATAATCATTATTCCACGTCAGCTGATAAATGCAAGATTGTGATCTGTCTGAAAGCCAGAAGGCTCTTTATAAATTAGAAAAGGGGGAAATATTTGCTCTGAGTCACCTAAAGAGATATGGGAGATTGTAATAGATATACTGTTAATAACTCTTATGGTTCAAAGTGCTTACAATTTTTGCTTTATTTTATTTTTTTTAAAAGCCTTGCAGAATGAATTTTGTGGTGATGAATGAGATAAGATTTGAACAAATGACCTTTGTAAATTAAACAAAAACACATTTTTAGATATACTGTGCCACTATGTACACATATATCACTCATGCCATTCACCATTAGCATTTGAAGTGGAAAAACCAAGGCAACAGGGCTTTGACGAAAGAAGCAGAAGAAAGCCTGGTTAGCTGTGATTTGGAGGCATCTAAGACTGATGGCAAATTGAGCTCCTGCACTTTCCATAGTTTGGTACTAAGGAACCATGGAGTTCATGTCTGGCTCTTGTCAGACCATGTGTTACTGCAGATTTATGAGATTCAGCCAACTGCTGGAACAACCCATCTGCATTGGATGGAGTTTAATCTTCATCATGAAGTCCATAACATTGAAATCTACCAGTGGACAAGTGTAGCCCAGTCTGGAACACATAGGCATGTAGAAGCTGTGCCTCTGTCTTCTGGATTACTTGGAGAGCCATTTTGTGGCACACCAAATGGCGCCCATAGTAAGAACATTTGTTTCTAATCCTTCAGAGCATTTTGCCATGAAGCTGGTCTGGACCAGCACTTCTATGCAGACATTGTTGCATGCATGGCTGGTCCAGACCCACCAACTGGATGACTATAGTGAGCCACTTTGATCTAGTGGTTAGGGAGTTGGACCCTTATATCTGGGAATACAGGGTTTGATTCCGCACTTCCCCATGGAGCCAGCTAGATGTCCTTGGGCAACTCAAAGCTCTCTTCTGAGCTCTCACAGCCTCACCTATATCACAGGGTGTTCTGTTGTGAGGAGAAGAATAGAAAGCTTTGTCAGCCACTTTGAGTCCCCTTAAATGGGTGAGAAAAGTGGGATAGAAAAGCCAACTTCTTCTTCTTCTTCTTCTTCTTCTTCTTCTTCTTCTTCTTCTTCTTCTTCTTCTTCTTCTTCTTCTTCAGTGGTGTGTGGTATTGGGGACAGATATCTTGCTTTCAGCTATGCCAAGACTGCATGAGGTAATGAAGACTTTGCATTCACTTTCTTCTGTACTCTGAAGGAACATGAAAACTTCTTTGTGTGAAGATTGCAGAAGACTGCACAATGGAAGTTTAATATAGATAATCCCCAAATAATAGTACTAAGGTGGAGAAATGTAACCAGTGTAGGTTTATACGGAAATAAGCATCTAATCAGTATTGATACAACTGAAATTTCAAGTTTTAGAAGCTGACTGATATAATTAGAAACTGCATGTTTACATAGTGAAATGGCCCTTTTGCTGCAGACCTGTACAGGAAATGAATTATGACACTTCCTGTGACCATTTTTCTCCCTGTATCGAAACATGAAGACTGCTGTGGGGAATACTAGTTGTTAAAGGAAAGAAAAAATGAAGCTATGCTGTTGAGTTTTAGACACTCATCTATATTCTATATACAATTGACAGTGTGCTGTCTTCTCTCTCCCTGGTAGGGATGAGGGAAATGTTGAGTGTTTTAGCTGGATATTGTCAAGAAAATGTACTGATTATCAAAATCAGAAAACCAAAGTTGCAATGCATTCTAGGAAACCCATTAAGCATAGATGGCAATTAAATGGTATTACTATCAAACAAATTGCGCAGTAAAAGTATCTAAGCGTTATATTTCATGTAAGGAGTAGCTGGAAAAAGAGATCTGAAAAATTCTATTTTAATGTTCTTTTTCATCACAGTGGGAAATATAGCCCAGCAGCCATGTAAGTTTTCCAGGGAAAGGTATCCCCGCTCCAGCTTTTATATGGTAATCAGATATGATTATACAATAGCTACTGCTTGCTTAAAAAGAGTCCAGTCTAAATCTCTTAGGACTTCTTTCCTTACCACCCACTGTGTGTTGAACTCTAAGTTTCAACTGGGGGTTGTCCTACTTAGCTTGCAGGCGTATGCATGGCAGTATATTATCAATTTCTGGTTAAAACTGATTTCCCCGTCCGCAACAGGTTAACTCTTCTGCTTTTTAATTATGAGCATCTCTTCAAGTGGAATAAATTCACTCTTGAAAAACTTACATCCCCTTCCTAGGCTATAAAACCAATTTGCTTTTTGGTTATGGCAAGGCTAAAGTAATGATAAAGCAAGGCATAGATGTTACAGAATATCAGATAGACCTAAGAGTGGATCACAACTCCTTACAAACCAGCCAATTATTCGTTCAAGCTGATCCTTTAAAAGTTCTAAAATTAAGTTGGAAATTTGCCATTTCTTTCCTACTAACTGATGTATATCATTGTAGCCTGGTATTATTGGATGGGGCCTCTATCCTTTTCTGCATTTACCTGCATCAAGACCATAAGAACAAAAGAGGAGCCCTGATGGATTGGGCCACAGCCCATCTAGTCCAGCATCTTGTCTCACACAATGATCCACACAGGGCATCTCAAGCAGAAGATGAAGACAAAACCTTCACCTGCTCTCAAATCCCTGTAAATGGCCTTTAGAGACATCCTGCCTGTTTCTCCAGCCTGGAGGATGCTAGGCATCCATTCTAGTAGCCATTGATCAATATCAGTGGATCTGGAATACTTGGACCCACTGATTTGGATTTTGTGGAGGCATGGGCTGGATTAACACTGTCTGCCCTGATGGCACTGATCCAGCCCATGCTTCCCTGCAGCTGTAAAGCTCATCTGAGCTTTGCAGCTCTCTCTCTACATCTTCAAAGGCTAGGAATGATAGTTCCTAGCCTTGGAGCCTGG
This sequence comes from Aspidoscelis tigris stejnegeri, assembly GCA_023333525.1. NCBI lineage: Eukaryota > Metazoa > Chordata > Lepidosauria > Squamata > Teiidae > Aspidoscelis > Aspidoscelis tigris. Next base: position 25,134,111 of record JALMGA010000002.1, on the reverse strand, counting down.
GGGATGGTGGTTTCATGCTGCTGAAAATCACACCACCACCTCCGTAGTTCCAGATCACAGAAGAGTGCCACAAGACCTTTAATCTGATTGGAGATACAATTATTCCTTAATTATTCTTAATCCATATCTGCCTCTGTTTTCAGCATCTGGAGCTGGACTAATGGCCTTCTTAATTTGCATTTTCATGCAGATGAGGAGGCCCAGAAGCTCCTAGACCTGGTTCTACAGGTAAGTGCAGAAAGGGCTGCTGTGTGTATACCCTGCCACTATCAGATTTTATCCTATCTAATTGTGTCTTTCAGGGTGGTGTTGAAGCATATATTACATTAGTCCAATAATTGCATCAAGGCAAAAATTCAAGAGCTTTTCTACTATGAATTGCTTATTGAACGTCTACTGAGAGATGCTTGTTTCTGCACAGCAAGACTTAATGTGATTCCAATTTTATTCTCAAAGATTCATGCAGTGTCAGGATGGTAGTGGTACAGCTGTCAGTCACAAGGAAGCTTGTGTTAGGTCCATTCCTGTCTTCTTACTATGTTCCTTAAAGAACACATCTATGTATTGTACTGAGCCACTTAGAGAGGTGTGGGACTAGAGGTGTGCATGAACTCAGGTTCTAAAGTTTGGTTTGGTTTAAATCAAATTGAATATCCTTGAGTTCAGGTTAAGCAGGGTCAAGCAGTTAATGAAAAATGTGCAAACATACCAGCAGTTCAAATTATTCATAAACTACTTGACACAAGGTTATTTTTGTTTTTTAAAAATAGAAATACATCAAAACAACCTCCCTATTTAAAGGGCAAAATGTTGCCAAATGGTGTGAAGTGAACCATTCTTTTTGACTGAGCAATGCTTTGGTTTGACTCAAATAAGAACATATAAGAACATAAGAGGAGCCCTGCTGGATCAGGCCATAGCCCATCTAGTCCAGCATCCTATCCAACACCGTGGTCCACCAATTGCTTATATGCATCTCAAGCAGAAGATTTTACATGCTCTCAAATCCCAGCAAATGGGCTTTGGAAGCATCCTGCCTTTCTTCCCAGCCTGAAGGATATACCTAAGCATCCATTCTAGTAGCCATTGATGAGCCCCTTTCAAACAGAGCATGTTTTGGTTCAAATCAAACTTGTTCAACAGCTCAATTCAAACTGTTTGGATATGAACCAAATTTGCATATCTCTACCTGGTGCTATTAGGTATTTCAACTGACAACTCATGCAAGCCGTTTGGAGCCGATTGGGCTTGCATGGGACCGGGTGTGGGACTGAGATAGAATCTCAGCTGTCCCCATGCCATTCCTGGTAATGCGGGCTGGGGGCAGATTCAGCCATTCTCATGCAAACCATGCCAGGACCATGCTGGCAGGCTTGCTTACTCCCTTTCACAGGGAAAGGGAGTAAGGGGGCGCAGAGGCTTGAGTTTTCTCCATTTTCCAGGAAAGAGGTGTGGCTTTACTCCTGAAGTAAACTCAAGCATCTTTCCTATCAGCTGAGATTGTGAAGTCCGGGACCGTCCCCATGTGCAGGTTCAGCTTGGACCAAATCACCCAAACCATGCCCAGACTTCTTTTTTTCAGGTACCAAATTTGGTCCTGGTTTGGCACAGGTTTGGGCGATTTGGTCTGCGGAAACGACCAAATCTAAAATGCATGGGGACGGCCCTTGCCGATTCCAATTTCAGTACCAGACAAAACATGCATGGGGATGCGCCCTTTGATATCTGCAGCCTATTTTGGAGCAGGTGAATCCTGTGTAAAAGATGTGGAGAACACATACAAAATGTGGTCACTGCCATTATTATTTTTTCTCTAAGGGCAGAATCACATTACGCTTGAGTGTGACATTGTTGCACAGGTGAACATATCTTTCCACAGGTGTGTTGAGGCTCTCTGGGCTTGTCCGCATGGCAAGGAGAATGTGAGGCAAAAGCTTGCCTTGCGGTCCTCTACATGCAAAGCCCTAATTTGGGCTTACAACGGAATAAAACCCTCTAATTTGAAATTAAAAAAAAACCCTTTATAACAGCACTCACACTGAATTACGGTGGAAGAGCGGGTTATAAAGGGGGCATGGGGACACTCATGGTTACCATCACAGTGTTAGCAGTGGGGCAGACTTGTAGCTAGCAAGTATGCAAGGCAAAGGACAGGATTTTAGTGTGGTGAAAGCTCCTTGTCCACCTCCTTTTACAACCCTGAGTCTGCTGGGCAACTGACAGGGGAAAAGGAAGCAGACAGTGAGCTTCCACCATAGGCTGAAGGAGGGAGGGGGGAGGCGAGGAAAAAGGAAGGAGTTGGTCAGAAGGGATTCCTCTGTCTGTCCGTGCATGCGTGTGTGTGTGTGTGCGTGTGTGTGCGTGCAAAGTGTGTGAAGGAGGGCTCAGGGTTGGGAGGGGGGAGGGGAGGAAGAGGGCATTCATAGGAGGGATTCCCCCCGTCTGTGCATGCGTGTGTGTGTTTGCACGCTCAGGCAAGGGGGGAAGGGGGAGGGAAAACTGCAGTATCCTGATGAAGGGATTTACCATGGTTTTCATGGGGACGGGCGGGTTCGCCTGGAACCCGCATTGTCCTCCATAAGCATGCGGACAGCTTAATGCGAATTAAGATTCACAGTAAGCTGTCTCCCTTCCAACCCACTTTTTTTTTACTCCATGCGGACGTGGCCTCTGTGTCTACACAATGCCATTGCAAGCAAGTGCTATAGATCCTCACCCATGGAAAAGGGAACACTGGCAGCAGACACATTTTGTAGAGGGATGAAATTCTTGCACCAGGTGCAACAGACAGCCAAGAGTTTTAGAGTGGTGCACTCAATAGTCCTGAGCTTCTCTAAGCAGTTCATTTTTGATGAAGTATGTTTTGGCACGAGCCTACAATGATCACTTGCCTCGCCATGGTTAAAAATCTGTGGGCTTCTGTACCAAACCATCTATTGTTACAAGAGGTCCCTGTACTTGGTTTTTCAGCTTCTGGTCTTGTGATTTCTGTTTCTTAGCTTTATGCCCCAAAGTTTCTAGCCAAGTGTTTCTGGTTTTCCAGCCACACCAATCTATTCTAGCTTTTGTCTTGTTACCCATTGGTGTCAAAGGCACCTGTCCTCTATTTCTAGACCTATGGGGTCTTGGGTCCCTGTATTTAGTCCTCACGTGCCTTGACTCACCAACTTCAGCCATGTATCTTGTAATCCATCCTTAATTCTGATCTATCAGGTCATGTTGATTTTTTTTTTTAAAGTAAAAATTGGCTTGCAGGTGGTAGCACCCACATGTTCGCCTTCCCATCCCACCTCTAAACTAGTGTCCACAGGGATGGAAGAGGAACTTCGCCATCCCTAAGCCGTTTTGAAGGATTATTTCCCCTGTCTGTGGATGCAACTTTACTTGCTACCACAACTTGGCATTGAGTGGAGGGTTACTTATTCAGCCATGGATAGATCATTTTCTATTTACTTCTGTTAAACTTAGGCCACATCCAGATGGGGGGGAATATAATGGCATTATGGCACCCGTATAGTGGGGTTGCCACACATACCTATGGCAACCCCACCATGGCTTAAAAAGTGCTCAAAACTATTGATGAGGAACCCAGCGCTGATCACAGGTTTTCCAGCAATAGCTCTGCCCACTATGCACACCTGCATTCACAGTGCTGGGGATGCCTGCTTCTGGGTGTTTGGTGCTGGCCACCCTGGATGTGCACATCACAAAAAGGCAGAAAGACAGTGCTATGGCCAGCACTGTCTAGTTAGGAAGAGATAATGCTAGGAAGGTAATACCCCATATTATTGCTTCCTAGTGGGATATCCAGCCATTGTCTGGAAGCGACCTGAGCTATGCCCCCAAACTGATGCTTGTGCTTTTTTAAAAAAGGTAATTCCTATCAAATAATGCTTATGTGAGCAAGACAAGTTAAAGTGCACTGCTTGAGGTCTTTTGTATGTGACTGGTTTGACCCCTATGAAAACAGGCTGCTGTACTAGATGGGCCAGGGGTCTGATCCAGCAAGGTATTTCTTATGTTCTTCAAGAGGCTAGAAGAGTCCACAAAAATCTTAACAGTTTTTAGTTCAGCAGTGGATTTGAATTATATGGACAGTTTACATGAGTATAGCAGATTTTAAACTGCAGTAATTTGACAGAATAAATGGCACAATTTCATAGCCCTTTAGTAATATCAGAGCAGGGCTTTTCTAGTTTAAAGAAATCAATATTTCCTCCAGTGATGCTACAAGGTAATTTTAGACCCTGGATTTAATGATGGCAGAGTATAAAAAAGTCCTTTGGGGGGACTGCAAGCCAAAATGGACTAAGGATCATGAGTGTTATCCCCAAATCTTACCATTAAAAATTCTTATTAGGCACACATGCATATTGCTCCTGTAGTGACTGGGGTTCTTTCTCCACATTGTGGGCTATTCTGGCTCATGTAGCATGAAACACTGGTCACAGACCATGCTGGAGAGGGAAAGCAATAGCCTGCTCCAAGGGCTATTGTAGTCCAGCCCCAACTGTTGCCTCCAAAGAACCCCTGGAGGAAGCATGAAGGATGCAAAATTCCAAACCTTTGCAGTATGTGGTAGGGCTCTTCTTGGTGGCATGGCACTTCTGCTACTGTTTCCAACACTGCTTCCTGGAATACCACTGAAAAGAGTCTTCTAGGATATTCTGGCTTTCATGGAAGTGCTGTCTGTATTCCCACTCTCATCCAGAATAAGGGCACTGGCCCAACTGTGGATCTCTGGAGTAGTAGTAGTAGTAGTAGTAGTAGTAGTAGTAGTAGTAGTAGTAGTAGTAGTAGTAGTAGTAGTTGGGTTTTCTACCCCACTTTTCTCACCCATTTAAGGGGACTCAAAGCGGCTGACAAAGCTTTTCTATTCTTCTCCTCAAAACAGAACACCCTGTGAGGTAGATGGGTTGTGAGAGCTCAGAAGAAAACTGTGACTAGCCCAAGGTCAGCTAGCTGGTTTCATGGGGGAGGGCAGAATCGAACCTTGTATTCCCAGATAAGAGTCTGGCTTCCTAACTACTAGACCAAACTGGTCTAGTCAGTGAAGCCACAGCAAGATCGAGGGAAGTGGGCGGTTTTCCATGCTAGTGTGCAGATGGCAGGCCCTTTTTCTAGAATATTTTCTGGAATGTAAGAATGGAAAGGGTCTTGGGCATTTAATGGTTTTCAGAAACTGTTCACATCTACATTTTTAATCCAGCTTCAGTCCATTTCAGAGTGAGGTAAGGCATTCGCAAAATGACAATTTTTTTGCTTTTGGTATTGTCTAAGTTAGAAAATCTACCTTTGGTTTAGATAGTATGATGAGTCACTTTGCTGAATTTGTCCATCCAATCTGAAGGTGAACTGATGCAGGATTAAAACTTGGGTGTGAATACAGCCTTCCTCTATTATGCTAATTCATGCTTTATTGATAATTCATGCTAAACCTGGATATTTTTCTAAAAATTGATCATGTGTTTTAAGCTCACAAATTGTAGCATCATCACTTCCAGAAGAAAACTCAGTTTACCTTGGACAACCTAACTATGCACACAATTATTTTAAAATAAGGGACATTTTGATAGAAAGGGATAATATTTTTAAAAGAAAGAGAAAACCAAGAAAATGTATATCCATAACTGTGCCTATATTACAGTCATCCCTGATTACATCAAGTTTTAAAAAAGCAGAAGATGAGATGCTTTTGGATCCTAAGCAGGTCAATTTTCTTGCAATTATTTCTTTTATTTCTTTTCTTCTAGGTGTACAAAGGCTGCACCACTACTTTTCTGCTTTTCTAATAACTGGACAAATTTTCATGAGAGATGCGTTTTTTAAAGTCTCCCCAGCACATTGGATATATTCTAATCCTCTAATTGATTTGCTTGAGATAATTTCCAGTAAGCTGATTACTTGCAAGTGATTATCTTTTGCCTGAAACAACAGGTTTAAGGGATTGCTTGCATGTGCTCTGATTTCTTTCCAAGGAACGGTTTGGTGGGAACTGTGAATTAATTATCTTATTATTTCAATATTCTTCACTTTGAAGTTTAATTAATCAGTTAATTTCTCACTGATTTTTAAGTAATTTAACTAGTTGTACTGATTAGAATCTCTGGTTCTTAAAACTTGAAAAATGAATGAATTCGTCCTGCTCCTAAATGAAAAAAGCACACAGACTGAAATCATGTTTTTGAACCAGATTCTTTTCAAGTAGTGCAAGCCCAATGGGCAATCTTTCTCTATACCCCTCCACGACATGTTATGGCAATTCTAAAGGCAAATTTACTCTAGCAGAGGAATCTGGTCAGTAAACGTCATCAAAGTTCTATATTTATAGTGAAGGCCAGCTGGCCAGCTGTGGCACACTGTAGTGCAAATAGCTGTGTTAGTGAACAGTGACTGGCTGCTGAATGGTGAGGTGACTTATGGCAGGGAGGTGATGCCATGGGAGGGGTCAGCCCATGCTTTTGCATATGCAAAGTGGGCTGCTGGAATTGATCTGCAGGCTGAACTCCACTGGCAGAAGTTCCAGATATCCAGCTGGAATTCCAGCTGTGGACAGGAAGTTCTGGCTGGAACTCTGGCCACACGCTCAAATGCTCCATCTGCTGACAAAAACCCTGGCTGGGAGTTTTCTTTTCCACTCCCGGGGATAGCTGTATCTTTGGTATTTGGGGCAGGAGATAGTCAATGTGCCCAGGCAACTCTGACTCAGTTCACACCAAGGCAGGACCTGGCCTCTAACACAGAAATGTGTTCACCCTGGAAGCCTGAGAGAATGCTGTTGCAGTAGAATGCCACTCACTGCAGCCCCCAAAAGAACTGGAATCACTGCCCTCAATTAGAAGTATGGATGGAACATCACCCCATTTCTCGTGATAGTCTCTGGCAGTGATTATGGCAGGCTATACAGTTTTGGCCAGTGCACACATCCAAATGACACCCTGAAACCAATTCTTGAGAAGGCAACCTCAGAGCCATGTAGCCAAAAGTAAGGGGGGGGGGGGCTCCACTGTTATTTGCAGGCTTCCGTGAGGTCCAAGTGGGCCTTCTAGAGGTGTGTATGCACCTCACACATCTGGGAATCACCGTCGTTCTTGGATGAAGAAAGTGTGTGTGCACCTCTGGAAGGCCTACTTGGGCTAGGAGGAGCTGCGGTGGCTATGGGTGTGGCCCTGGGAGCCAAAGGTAAGTGGGGACAGCCTGTGGGGACAGGAGGATGGGGGGACAGGAGGCTCTGTGTGCATGTGTGGAGATCTGGCCTTAATTGAAGCTTTGTTGAAGTTTTGACAAAGGCCAGATCCATTTGATCCATGGGTGAATGGGAGCCTACAAATGTAGGTGCCTTTCAGTTTGCCCACGAATGTCAAAATTTGTATGAATCTGTACATATTTCAAATGGCACAAATATTTGTGTACATCCTTATAGTTAAATTGCAACCTTTCGTTCCATTAAATTACCTACCTCATATCCTGATGGCTTAATACCATGGGCCTTTTTGCACTTGGCCCTCCAGGACAGCCATGCATGTTCTGACAGGTGTGCATCCACACACCGCAGAGGCACTTTTCCCCCAGAGCAGCTCCAAACGTACGTGGCTGTCCGTGACCTTAATAAACCGTTGAATGGTTAATCCTGCTTCACAGCTTCACTAGGAGTGCCTAGTAGAGCCTCACACTCCTAGTAGAGCGCGGGCTGGACAGGGTGATTGTGACTCTGCAGTTGTACTCTGCATCAACCAATCACAATAAACTCGGTGCTCATGGCTGTTGTTGTGGCAAGGTGGACGCTTCCAGATGGGAGGGTCTGCATTTTTATGTCACTCAGTTAAGTACCGGGTACCTTTGAGACAAGGGCAGCATTCACAACATGAATACCGGCCACCATCCCTATACTCAACTTAATGAAGTTAAGTGCAAAAAGATCCCATGTCTTATTGACCTTCATTGACTCTATCTGGAATTATCCTTCTGGCTTCTGTTAACAAGAGGCCTTGGACTTGTGCAGACCCTTCAAGGGGTGGGGGTGGAGTCATGACCATATGTTACTTTAAAATCACTAACTTCCCTCCCCTCATAGCTTTCTTCTCCCTTATTCACTCTGATGAAAGGTTCAATCAGCTTTTCAACTCAAACTTCAAACTACTTCTTTGAGTTCATAGTTCAAATTGAACATGTTTGAAGTTTGAAAGCTCAGTTCAAATCAAACTGAACTAGGAAAATATTGTCTGTGCACATCTCTAGAGCCTAGAGCATTACTTTCTCCCAGCTTCATGGACTCCTGCTGCATCAAGACAGAATCACTCAGTTAAATAACCCAGTTTTCTGAGGACACCAAACTGTGTAGAACGATAATCACAAACAGGGACTCTGAAAAATGAAGGGCAGCAAAAGGATCCCTGTACATTGAAGCACTGTGTTAACTGATGCAGAGTAGTGCTGGGTGGGCATGCCAGTCCTGATGCTGCCTTGCCTGGACAAACTCCACCCCAGAAACCCATTATGGGAGGTGGGCAAGCAAGAGGCCATGAGGACAAGTGGTTTCTTTCCAGTTTATCCCAGGGACAGCTGGCCTCATGGAACTGCATTGGATAGCAAGTGAAGTCAGGAGCCATTGCAGTTGGGCAAGGGATGTACTGGCCATCTGACTGAGGCCTAAAAATCAGGGTGGGCAGGGCAGGGAAACTGGCCCACCTTCAGAGGCCTGTGGAAAGCAGATGGGCACCTATCTGCCCTTCATGGAGCTCCTCCTTTCTGCATGCTGGAGCAGCCTCAGTGCTGAGATAATGTGAATAAAGGATAGCTTAATTTGTGGGATAATAGTCCTCAGATGGTACAGAAAGAGAATTTAAGATGTAATCTCTTGAGGCAAAGAATGACCTCAAAACTGATTAAAACAGTGGTGTGACCAGCTTCTAACGGTAATTGATCAGGGAAAAGACTATGGTGTTGTAGTAGACAGTTCAATGGAAGTGTTGCTAGAATGTTAGGGACGATAATAAATGTTACTGAAAATAATTCTTCCAATACTGTTCCCCTGTACAAATTGATGGTACGACAAAACCTGCAATATTCTGCAGATCTCAAAAAGGATATGCAGGACTATAAAGGGCTTTCAAAAAGGGGCAACAGGGAAGTTTGCAATGTATGTGTATTTTGAATTTATATATGATGAAAGAAAACATGAAAATACGCGTAAGCTGATAGGCTGGTGATTCAATGCACAGAAGTTTTAGTTTAAAGCTTGAAACTTGTCTGATTTTGTACACAGAAGTTTGCTTTATTCTATTATATTTTTACTATACAGTAAAGAGGGGTCTGGATTTCTGTGAGAGTAATGCAAAAAAGTATGCATTATGTGGAGACAAGTGATGAACTAGGATTCACTCAGTGCATAATCAATAGAGCAAAGAAAGAGAACGAAGGAAATATTTTAGGAATGTGCCAAACTGCAGTTAGAAGTCTGGGACACTCAGGTGTTTTACCTTGTAGCTCAGTCCCGGTAGTGCAAGAAACCTACCCTGTTTCCAAAAGCGTTTAGTTTTGCTCTTTGGCCAGGATTGTGGTGCACGTGTGTGCTGATGTGGACCCACCCGACCCATGGAAGACACTATAATGACGGTGGCCATGCTTTGGATTCTTCAGTTGTTATGATTAGGGATGTGCATGTTCATTTGAATAGATTCCCTTCATATTCACTTGAATAGATTCCCTTCTAATGTGGCAGGATTCAAATTTGATATGAGTGTTCCTTGTGAATTCAATAACATGTCTGATGTGAATCCCATGTGAATCCATGCTATGTACCCACTATGTATTTGCTACATATCTGCTCGGAATGCACCACATCTGCCCTGAATCCACTTTGTATCTGCTCTCAATCCACTTTGAATCCACTCTTATCTATTGTAGATGTGACTGGGGCAGCTGCTTTCCCACCTCCCACATTCATGAATGTAGTGGAGCTTTGTATGAATGTATCAAAACATTCAATTTGAACCTGAATGTCAATATTCAAATGTGCAAACATGCAATTCGAATCTGAATGTATGAATTTGTATGAATAACAAATAATATGAATATCTGTGCACACACCTAGTTATGATTCTAAGGGTGCTTCCGCACAGGCCCTTTAACACCCATTAAGCACAGATTCCAATGTGCACCTCCGCACACAGGTCGCTAAGTAGGACACTTCCGTTGAGGGGTGTCCACACAGCGAGCCCGTTTTTAATGCGGATTTTGGCGGCAAAACTGGTTTGCCACCGGAGCGTCCGCATTAGCGGGGGCAAAGAAGCACACTTCTAGTGGGTGCGTCTGCACCTATCCGGACTTAATGCGTTCTTAATGGGTGTTTCTTGCACACCACATTTCAAGTGGTTTTGAGCTGTGAATCCGCATCCATTTCGGATGCGGCCGCACAGCGCAAGTGTGCTAACCCATGGCCCTCCCCCGGCTTGCCACGATTGGCTCCCCGGAGCCAAGCATGGCGAGCCAGGGGGCTCCTACCTTTTGGCTCGCCCTCGCCCCAGAAGCGGTGGATTGCCGCTTCTGGAGCCAGGCCGAACTTCCCAAAAGCCCGCCGTAGCCCACCCTGGGGGGAGCGCGCCGGATCCCCTCCTTACCTCGTCGCTGTCACCCAAAACTGAAAGCAGGTGCCCAGGATGCAGTGCACCTGCGGCCTGCGCGCCCCCTGATTGGCCGGGGCACAAGTCAGGGCAGCGCACCTGTGCAGAGTGGCTTCTGAAGGCAGGGGCTGCCAGGCACAGCCCTGGCCACTCAAGAGGAGCGCAGGACGCAGGCGCGCTGCATCCTGCATGCCAGCTTTCAGTTTCGGGGCAATGCTGATGAGGTAAGGAGAGGAACTGCCGTGCTTCCCCCAGGATGGGCTAGGGTGGGCTTTTGGGAAGCTCGCCTTGGCTCCAGAAGCGGCAATCCGCCACCTCTGGGGCGAGGGTGAGCCGCGGCAGTGAGGTCCCCCGGCTTGCCAGGCTTGGCTCTGGCGAGCCAATTGTGGCGGGCTGGGGGAGGGCCCTCTGTCTCGGATCAGAGGCGGGTGCCGTGCGTTCGCACAGCACCCGCCTCCAATCCAGATCTGTGCCGTGTGTACGGAGGCATGGGCACGGGGTAGCTCCGCGTCTCTTAGATGTGGATCTACCCTGTTAAACTGGATCTACTGGGCACCCGGAGTTATTAAAACCGGTTCCCCTGGGAGCCAGTTTTAATAAATCCGGGTGCAAGGGATCCGGTTTTCTTTGCCCCTTTGTGGAAGCACCCTAAGTCACCACTTTGGCTCTGATCAGACACAACAAAATAAATAAAATCTTTGAGGCACCTCAGAGAAGGCTTTGAGATGGGATTGTTCACTCATCAATTTGCCTCTCCCCCTTTCCTAAACATTCTATGCTAGAAAAGATGGATTAGAGAGTGCCTGGGAACATGAGAACTACACACTGGCTATGTCCAGACAAAAGAAAAGCCTCAGAGCAACCTCAGATAGGCAGTGTATGGCCCTCTGTTCCCAAGCCTTCTCTAATCCATCTTTTCTAGCTCAGAATGTTTAGGAGCGGGGTAGGCTGGAATGTGAACAATCCCATATAGAAGCCTTCTCTAAGTCTCCTCAAAGGTGCTTCAGAGCTACCTTTTTTGTGTGGTGGCTGATCCCAGCCACTGTCTCTCTGAGGTGCCTCTGAGGCACTTCTTTTGCTATGTCTGAACAGAGCCATTGTTGAAGGGTTGTGGGAAATGCAGTAGCAAAGTGAAACTTTACAAGACATTGAACTGTAGGTACCATGCTAGTGCAACACTTTTCATTTGTATGTTTGTATGACACTATTGTTCATAGCAAACAAGAATCACAGCCCTATTTGTTTGTCAAGCCCCTATTTTTAAAAAGTATATTACAGTATACAGCTGCTGCTTGAGCTCATGTTAAATTATTTTATTTACTGTAATGATATTTTTATGGTCTAAATGTTATTCATAGATGTTATTCTTATTCATACTGCTGTCTTTTATTATAATTTACAGGGACTGCTTTTTCGTCAAGTAAAGCTTAGAAAACATAATGAGTTTCAGTGAACCTTGATTTAATCCTGAACTGTGAATTTTCAAGTATTTGTTTTTATTTTTAAAAAATGAAGCATAAGCTATATAATTGATTTTTTTAAAAAACATTATTTAAATGTCTTATAAGGGCTTCCTTAATGGTAGCCTTAAAATATCTTAAATAAATGAAAATGAACTTTTAAAAGTACATCAGAATGCCAAGGCTGAGTCAATTGTTGCAGACTGGGTTTGGAGTAGGGATGTGTACAAATATTTGTAACATTAGAAATTAAGCTGAATTAGAACATTTGAATTTGAATAGAACGTTGGCACATTCAAAGACTGACATTTAAATTTGAATAGAATGTTTTGCTACATTCATATGAAGCTTCGTGTGGGATTCATATTGGGATTTGTATGCTATTTGTATGCATTTGTATGGGATGCTGTTCATATGCATTCATATATAGGATCTGTATGCTATTTGTATGCATTCATATGGGATTTGTATGGGACTGAACATTTATATCAGATACGAATCCTACCACATTTGAAGGGGATCTCTTTGAATAAATATGAATTTTCCTGCATTTGATTCGATACAAATCAAATAAAAATACATCCCTAGTTTGGAGTTTGCGGAATGCATTTTAGATGCTTTTTCATGTATTTCTGGGATTTTTTTTTACCAGAGTATGGGGAGTTCACATTGTTTAATTTTTGTTGTTATTTAGTTTCAGTTATTGAATCACATCTGACTCTTTGTGACCTAATGGATCATAGCACACCACCTGTCAAATACAGCACCCTGAGAAGTGTTTTGGAAAGTGTTAGGACTCCCTCTGGTGCATCCTTTATTGGAGTGCTGAGAATTGACTGTGACGGCATCCCCATTCAGTGTATTCTCTTCACTGTTTGGATTGGGCAGGAGCAAATGTCCTCATCTTGTCATGCCCAGTGCTGCTGAGGTGAGGATGCTTCCCTTAAAGATGTCAAATTTCTAAAGAATTTTAATTCTGGAGAACTCAAAATAGCAAACATTATTCTTATCTCATCATGAAACCCATGTGGAGTAGATAAGTCTGGAAGACATTGTTGCCATGTATTCCCCAGAATCCCCAGCTTTGAGAGTGCTGCACCACCAAAGACAAGGCTCTAGATCTCAATATTTGACTTCATGATTGGCATTCCACAGGCACACAGGCTATAAGTACAGAAAAATGACCAGCAGATCTGAGAATCTCTGTACTAGGGCAGAATCAAGATCTGGAATATACAATTTTAAAACATAAACTTCCATTCCCATAAAAACAAGGACATTAGAGAAGACCCGAGCTCAGAGCGATAGTCTCTTCAAGCCTGGATTGATGTCAATAGTTCCCTGGTTAACACCAAAAGGACAGAATAATAAGACCCATTTGGCCACAGAGACCAACCTTTTATTTACGATAAATATCAATGGTTCAGACTGAACCATTGTTTTAACTTGATTTGGTTTTTATCTGAGTGAATGGCAGCTTTGTGCTCTCAGAGCCCTGCAGACATAATACCATCAACAAGACATAATACCATCATGTCTGTCCAAGATGAAGGAAAAACCATATTTGGAAAACAGTTTACATACTCACAGATCAATTTAAACTTTGGGGTTCAAACAGACCCATAAAAAGTGAGGATTTCAGTCCATCTTTTGCCCAATGAGATAGCTTTACCTGTTGGGAAAAAAAGTATAAAAACTCCAGTTTTTTTTTTTATTATGTATGAAAATCCCCCCCCCAACATGATCACAAGAGTTGAAACCACTAATAAAACAATATCTTAAGATCATCCATCCCATCTCATTTTCCTTGCTTGTAGCTGCACCTGGTTTTCTGCTGCTAAGCTGAAGAGCACTCTCCTTCTCAAAGAAGATGGCTTTTAAAGTATATTTTCCTTGAGCTGATTTCACTTGGGAAGAGGACTCTGCTTCTCTCTGCCTTTGTGTTGCCTTGGTTCCAAGCTTAATTTGAACCTCTGGGCCCTACCATCTGGCAAAGAACTGTTTTCACAAAGGGAGTGTGGAGCATTACACTTTTCCATTACCTTTGGCTTCTGAGGGCATAGCTTCTCTTCCGTATTTCCCCTCCTCAGCTGGTGAAGATTTACCTGGAGAAGATCCTTCATGGTGAAATTAATTGGCCTAGTTTTTCTTTTTATTTTAGACCTTTCTGCACTGGACCTTATTGCGGATTATATTCTAGAATACAGACTGCAATATACACACTAGTGTAGACTACGGCAGGCACCAGCTGGGGCATGTCATAGCCTGCATCAGCATGGCAGGTCCCTATTCTGGGATTTAATCCGGAATGAGGCTTCGTGCGGAAAGGACCTTAATTTCTCCTTACTAGGGATGTGCACAAATATTCGTAACATTCAAAATTTATATGAATTCAGCCAAATTTGGACATTCAAATTTGAATCGGTTGGCACATTCGAAGACTGACGTTTGAATTTGAATTGAATGTTTTGATACATCCATATGAAGCTCTGAATGGGATTTGTATGGGATTCATATGGGATTTGTATTGGATTGAACATTTGTATCGAAAACAAATCCTACCAAATTTGAAGGGGATTTATTCAAACAAACATGAATTTTCTTGCATTTGACTCAATATGAATTGAATTTAAAGGAATTGTGCAGATCCCTACTCTTTAGTGTCAGGGTTTAGCGTAGAGACAGAACTTTGCCCCAGACATGTATACACTGCTGCTCTTTTTCATTCTTGGTAATTGCCAGCTAATTCTCACTGGTTGCTGCCACGTTTCCTGTTGAATCTGTATATTTGAATCTTATCTGGAAGTACTGCCACCTGATTGTGTGATTTGAATACTCTCTGGTGGCTGGGCAGCCTCTTGCTAGTGGTGTTACTGAGGTGGTGCCGCCACACTGCTGGGTTGGCAGCAAGTGGACATATTTGGGAATATATCGAAGCTTTGAAGGAATGCAGAAAAGCATTCACTTCACATTTGAATGCCAGTATTTGAATCTAGCTAACATTCAATTCAAATGTGAATTTGTACGAATTGCAAATATGATGAATATTAGCGTACATCCCTATCTACTGACTCTGATCTCTGGGTAAGCCATCTTCCAGGCTTTCTTGTACAGCAGACTTTTCTTATACTGTTAAAGTTCTGAGTAGCAAGGTAGCGCTAATTTGTTATTGTGATGAATGTTTGTTATAGCAAAGTGTGCCTATAGCTGTCAGTCTTTCATGTTCTGCAGAATTCACTTTGCATAAACAGTTAATCTGATTATTCAGAGCAACGCCAGTCACCTCGGTCTGTAAGACATCATTATCATGTGTTTAGCCTGAACTTGTTTATAGGGGACATGAGGTGAAGGAAGGTGATTACCTATTTACTGACCCTGCTAGGCAGGAGTGTCGAGCAAAAATGAATTGCTATTGCTCAAGAATTGCCATATTATCTCAGTTTACAGTTGGCCTTTCTTCCTTCTCTCGGTCTTTCTGCATCTAATTTAGCAAAATTGCATTTAAATTAGTCCCTGATGAGAGACCTGGAGTTGACATTTTTCCTTTAATAGACATGTTAGTCTCCCTGCGTGCTATACTTCCATAAATGGCTCTTTACTTTTCACAGGCGAGACAGTTATTATACATCAGTCATTGCATTATATTCCTGGATTCACCTTGGGGAATTATTACTAGCCATCATAGTATTTCTTTCAAGAGAGAGTTGAGATTCTCAACTGGCCAATTTTACATTTGTAATGCTCATTCTCCCTCTCCCCCACCCCATCCTGCAATGGCTATTTTTCAGCAATGCTAATTTAGAGGAAAGAAATGAATTCAATATAAATGAGATTATGTTTCTATACTTAGACTTGCCCTCTTCAGTGCTAGATTTATGTTCATTTCTGGCCTGCTGATTATATGGATTGTTTCTTATTCCATTGAGGAAGACCTATCAGGACAGAATTAGAGATTTTAAAAAAATGTACTAACATTTATGTACTTATTATGCACGTATTGTTAGAGTACCTAGTTTATTATTTGCTGTTTGTAGACTGTTGCCAGATTATGTTCTTTGTTTAGGACTTATATTTTGTTGTTCTATATTAAACATTTTTTATTTGGGTTTTTATAAGTGCTCACTAATTTTGCTGTGTAAGTTTACTTGAGCCACAGTCAAACCTTATATTTTAGAAGGGTGAAAACCATCTTCAGTCCTTAGAGGTGAGACACTAAAGTGCATTTCTGGCTTTTCCAGGGACTATCCTGCAATTGGATAATCTCAGGCAAAGGACTGCTACCCAGCTTAGCAGTGGCGTGAAGGGAAGGGCCTGATCCCGCCATCCTGATTCCACCACCACCGGTACATGATACTCCTTAACCAGCGATGACACCCTCCTAGCCCTGCTGCTATGAACATCAGGCCACCCCACATAACTCTGAGCTGTCATGGATCCCTTTTGTAAAAGGCAAACTTCAGCATGGTGCTGTTGCATCTTCACCCTCTTTCTGCCCCCTTGCCCTCTTACAATGCTGCTACACTATCCCCTGCCACATCACACCAGTCCCCTGCTGTGTTAAAGCTTACCTTTTACCAGGCAAATGGAATCCAGGAAGCCTCAGTGGGGAGAGGTGGCAGTGGCATTCCCTGGGACAATCTGGTTAGGGTGTGACTGTGGTTATAGCTCTTTGGTAAATCAACTGCCTGGAAAGTAAAGTGTTACAGGTTTGATCTCACAAGGTGGGCACTAACACTTCTGAGCTGGAGTGGTTTCTCTGACCCAGGAGCAGGATTGATAACCAGTTGCTTAGATGGCTGATCTGGCCTCAAAGTCAGAGAACAAAAGTTCCCTAGCATTGATGTTTTCATGCACAGACATTTTGACAGGTTTCAGAAATGGTCCCAGAAATTAGCCAATTTCAGAGCCTGGAAAATTGCTGCTGACTTCATTTTCGTTCTTCTTGTGCTGTCCTTCTGCATGGTGGTGGCAGAAATGAACCTGGCCCATGCCGTATTTGCAGTGCCTTTCTTTCCCACTCACCAAATAAAGCTCTTTCATCATCATGCATGAAATCACCTTGCTCAAGGCCCCCTTTGAGAATGAAGTGACATGCAGTCACCACGCCTTAGGCATCCTTTTGGCATGGTCTGAGGAGCCTGTGCAGATCATACCCTTGCCAAGATGGAGCCATGTAGTAGTTACTAGGAGTTTACCCCAACTCACTGCCACCTGACAGGAACAAATTGAGATGCAATTCAAATCTGATATACATTTAGTTTAGTCCAGTGCTGTAAAATCTGAAAATTCAAATTTTGAGTTTTTAAAATTGAGATTGAGGTTACCTTTAGTTATCACTTTTCATGTCTCCCTCCCCCCACCCACCCCCCGCTCAAGTTGCATGGAAAAACAAAGTGTAACTATTTTATATTAAGTACCTGAAAGTGGGTATTTAGTGCTAAGTGTCAATGACAGTAGTGGAAAGAGGGAAGAACTGGAGACTTGGGATCAGTGGTGGATCAAAATGCAACTTGGAGATATTAAAAAAGAGGCTCCAGCCTGAGCCTTGCTTCTTTGTAAATGTGCTGAAGTTGAGCCCTAGATGGAAGAAGACACAAATCCAGCCCAAGAATAACAGACAAAAATTTCAAATTCTTATTAGTTGACCAGGTTTTATTTATCATCAAAATCTCCAGCTCTATTCACAATGGAACCTGTAAGGCACCTCTCAAGTGTCCCAGGAGCAAGATGTCCACATATCTCACATTTACACAAACACACATCCAATCAGCCCCTGTGTTCCACCCATCATGAGAGTTGTCTTTACTGCATGGTGAGCTGTCCAGCTCTTTGGCTGTTTCCTCTTCCTATGTGTAGCAGGAAAGAGGGACAGGAAATGCCTTATAGTCTTGGTTTGGTGGACCTTTTGTATGTTGAACCAAAAATGGATGACTTCCTGGACAATTTTTGGCAAAGAGCTCCAGAAACTTTGCAACGCTGGAACTTTCATTCCACAGCTGAAATATTTGGGGGCAGGGATGTATTTATTTACCATGCCTCTTTCTGCCTCTCTCTATGTGCACTTTGCTTAAGGCATCCTATGACTAGGTTGCATCCCACCCATTGTTTCAGTTTTATTCTCATCTTAACAGCTTTTTCCAAATGTCTTTGCAAGTCATTAATTTCAGCCATCTTATAAATCTGTGACACCCTTTCCTGTGGATTCTCTTGCACAAGTCATGCCTGGACAATAATTAATTAAGATTCTATTAAGAATCTATTGCCCTGGGTATATAGCAATATCTGCTGTTCTGTTTTTATGTAAACATAACATAGGGTTGAGAAGCAGTTCCAGGAAGGAAACAACAACAACAAAAACCCTTTCATCTGTATTGTGGTAATGATTCTATTAAACCAACACAAATTTCACAAAAATAAAAGATTTAAATTGCATTTTTAGATCTTCAGATCCACATGCTGGAACTACTGGACAGTGTCAAGGCTTTGACTGGAAACTTTCCTTTGACCTCTTCCAATTATGTTTTGATCTGAAGTTTACCAGTTACTGGGATTGAGCTCAGGAAACAATTTTTGATAAAAGTGTGGGATGTTGCATGCTGTTTTGGGGGGGATAGGGGGACATGATGGCAACTGTGCAAGCAAAAATGTGATGGAAAAGTAGTCATCTTATCCCGTTCCTTTCTTATTCATTTTTTATTCAATGCTGTCAGACCTTACTCTCCTACCCATCAGCTTCATAGAGTGCCCCCTGGTTCTAGTGTTGTGCGATAGAGAAAAGAAATTTGCTCTATCCACCTTTTCTATACTGTGCATAATTTTATATACTTCAATCAGGTCCCCTCTTAAACGCCGTCTCTCCAGACAGAAGAGGCCTAGACGTTGCAGCCTGGTTTCGTAAGGGAGGTGTTCCAGACCTTAATTATTCTGGTTGCCCTTCTCTGCACCTTCTCTAGTTCCACAATATCCTTTTTGAGGTGTGGTGACCAGAATTGTGCACAATATTCCAAATGTGGCCTCACTATAGATTTATAAAGGGGCAAAATGACACTTGCTGTCTTACTTTCTATTCTCTTCCTAATTATTCCCAGCATTGAATTTGCTTTTTTCGCTGCTGCTGCGCACTGGCTTGACACCTTCATTGAACTGTCCACCAAACCCCGAGATCCCTTTCCTGGTGTGTTGCAGAAAGCTCAGACCCCATCAGTTTATAGACATAATTTGGATTCTTGGCCCCAATGTGCATTACTTTGCACTTGTTAAGATTAAAGCACATTTGCCACTTGGTTGCCCACTCACCCAATGCTAAGAGATCCTTCTAGAGCTCTTGGCAATCTCTTTCAGATTTTACTACCCTAAATAATTTAGTATCATCAGCAAACTTTGCTATTGGTCCCAGTACTGAGCCTTGAGGGACCCCATTTTTTACTTCTTTCCACCCTGAGAATTTGCCGTTTACTACTACTATCTGCTTTCTGCCCTTAAGCCAGTCACAAATCCAGGACAGAACCAGTCCTTTTATTCCATGGTTGATGAGTTTACTCAGTAGCCTTTGATGTGGGACTTTGTCAAAAGCCTTCTGAAAGTCCAGATAGACAATGTCTACTGGTTCACCTTTATCCACATGTTTATTGACACTCTCAAAGAATTCTAACAAATTTGTGAGGCATGCTTTACCTTTGCAGAAGCCATGCTGGCTTTTGTTCAGCAATGCTTGCTCCTCCATATGCACACCAATTTTGTCTTTAATAACAGTTTCCATCACCTTACACGAAACTGACATTAAGCTAACTGGTCTGTAATTGCCTGGATCACCCCTGGATCCTTTTTTGAAGATTGGTGTTACATTTGCTACCCTCCAGTCCTCAGGTACGGAGCCTGATGTTAGGGAAAGATGATATATTTTTGCTAGAAGGTCAGCAATTTCGCATTTGAGTTCCTTAAGGACTCTTGGATGAATACCATCTGGTCCCGGTGACTTGTTAACATTTAGTTTATTAAGACATGCAAGGACCTCTTCCTTGGTTATTTCTGTACAGTTTAACTCTTCAGAAAATACAGGCTCAGCTACTGGCATGTGTCTTCTGTCTTCCTCCGTGAATACAGAAGCAAAAAAATTGTTTAGTCTCTCTGCAATCTCCGTGTCTTCTTTAATTACCCCTTTCTGTCCTTTACCATCTAGTGGTCCAACTGCTCTCCTGGTTGGATTCCTACTTCTGATATACTTATAGAAGTTCTTGTTATTTCTTTTGATGTTTTTGGCAATGTGCTCCTCAAAATCTTTCTTAGCTTTCCTAATGGCCATCTTGCATTTGTGTTGCCAGTGTCTATGTTCCCTCATGTTCTCCTCATTTGGACTAGCCTTCCATTTCCTAAATGAACTCTTCTTGTTTTTAATGACTTCCTCTACTGCATTTGTGAGCCACATTGGTTTCTTCTTGGACCTAGAAGTCCCCTTTCTTCTTTTCGGAATGCATTCTAGTTGCACTTCCATTATTGTGTTTTTAAGTAGTCTCCATGCATTACTTAGGATCAAGTCCAGGACTGCATTTCCCCTGGTTGGTTCCATGACCATTTGTTCCATGGAACAGTCATTTAGCAGGTCTAGGAATTTTCTCTCTCTTTCCTGAGTTGAACAGGAGTTCACCCAGTCTATGTGAGGATAATTGAAGTCCCCCATTATAACTACCCTATCTTTATGGGATACCTCCTTTACCTCCTTCTCCAATTGTTCATCTCCTTCGGGCATATGGTTGGAGGACGGTAGCATGTCCCTATTGTTAGACTTCCTTTTTGGCTTGGTATTTTTACCCACACTGCTTCTGTGGAAGAGTCAGACTCACCTGGACATTCCAGTTCATAAGATTCTATCTCTTCTTTAATATACAAGGCTACACCACCTCCATGTTGCCCTTCCCTGTCTTTCCTGTACAGTTTGTAACCTGGGATGACTGTATCCCATTGGTTTTCACTGGTCCACCAGGTTTCAGTTATGCCAATAACTATTTTCCATAACAAAGCTTTCTAGCTCCCCTATTTTGGCTCGAAGGCTCCTGGTGTTTGCATATATACATTTATATTCACTCCTCTTGTCCAAATTCCACCGTTGAGGAACATGTGAAACTAATCCTGCACTTAGCTCAGCATTTTCTGCATATTTCCAGCCCTCCTCACTTGAGGGTGCGCTCTCCCGAACCGGATGCTGCCCAGCTCCTGTTGGCTTTCCCCCAGGGATCAGTTTAAAAGCTGCTCTGCAACCTTTTTAATATTAATCGCCAGCAATCTGGTTCCCTCTTGGTTCAAGTGTAACAAGTGTAAACAAGAAATGCTAGGGATGAAGTATAGTCATCAACATCTGAGGCATCATCTTTTTTCTATGAAGTGGTGCACAAGCTTAAGAATTTTTCCACAAACCCCTTTGAGTGGGGGAAATCAGGCTTTGCTATTTGTAGATAATTCATGAATCACTAGCCAAGGGCTGTTTCTGAACTTGGCTTCCTATCCACTGGACAGGAAGAGTGCAGAAGAGACTAATGTGTACTATCATTCACACTAGGTAAGCACCTGACACTTACTCCCATCCAGGCATGCACCCAATCCCACTGCCAGGGCAATGCCATTTTGATTGTGACACACTGTGTGACTGCACATATGCTGTCACCATTGCTATGGTGATGATGACACTCTGCGCACACGCAGTTGCATCGGGGTAATCTGAAGTGCCTGAGCTCTTGCACAGCAGCAATAGTGTGAATGTTCACTTCTGGATGTGACAGGGGAGTTTGCTGTCATGATTGGTGAAGGTTATATCAAGCAGATTTCTGTGTTTCCAAGACATACCTGTTTCAGTGTGTTAGGATTTCATTGCATGTACTCTGTACGTTCATATTATGAAAGGAGTATGTTAAGAACAAGAAGGCAAAGCTAAGGAAAAATACTTAGATGGATAAGCCTGTATGTTATAGTGTAGTTTCCATTCCTGCTACAGGAAATGCTTTTGAATTTTGACTGGCTCATATTATTTCAAATGACTGCTAGTGTATAACAGTGTGATGATTTAGAGGTGGCAGAATTTTATTTGCCACCTTAAAATTGCCTGCCTTGAATCTGGTCTGTTTTGCACACCACCTTCTAATGCCATCTCCCCCCTCCCATTTCTCTTATGAGCAAAGGAGCTCATAAAAAAGTCTCTGGTGTAGCATTTTGAGGTTGCAAATGGCCATACTGATGGTTCTGTTCTGATTTAAAATGAGCTTTTGCCTTGGTTAGCACTCAGACTAAAGGTGCAGTCTCCCCATTTGATGTCACATGCCTAATGCACATGGAAAACAGGAGCCATGGATAGGATGGAATGTGATTGCGGGAAATGAGCAGCCAGGTAAGGCGCGCAAAACTGGTAGCACAAAGTGCTCAGATCAGGATGAGGATCATTCCATTACTCATGTTTTCACTCTTGGCAGCAAAACTGTTGTGGGCAGACTACAAGACTTGTATCATTATATTCCTATAAATGGGAAGGATAATGGGACTATAGCAATTAGGGGGAGATGGAGAAACTCAGCCTGAAAGTACAGTGTTGTATTTTTAAAAGCGAACTGCAATTCAAATCTTTGATGGGCTTGATACTGAAATGGGAAAATTCAAAATGCAAGTAACTTTTAGTGCAGTCTGATAGCATAAAGCTGATCATTTCCCTGCTAATCTTTAAAAAAAGGGGGGACGGAAGTAAGTGCTTCTTCTTCTTCTAATGGTCTGATCATACAGGGAGGTCATTTTTCACCCACCCCTTTTAGAAAACTTGCCCTTGCTGAAGTTGAAAACAAACTCAAACTCTTCTCATGCAAAGGCTAACAAGGCCTCCTGCTACAGATGTTCAGCATTGATTTGCTGCCCCCTGCCTGATTTTCTGGACTTCTGATTGGTTGCTGGCATTTGCTCCAATGCTGCAATTGGCTAGAGCGCCCCGCCCAGTGCATCTGAAAGAATGAGTCTCAAGAATTCTTGTCTGAGAATGGGATGGCTTTTCCATGATTTTCCCCACAGTAAGGGGCATGCAGGGGGAAAACTGTCCGGTGTCCCAATGTCAGTTCTTCCAGGGGGTGGCCTGTTAAGCTAGTCTGAAGGCAGCTGTTTTCTACAAATTGTATGAGCTGTAGGATAGGGGTTTCCAGTTTGCTTTCCAGTTTGCAGAGGTTTTTGCCTTCTGCCTGCAATGCATAGACATCTGTATGCATACCGTATTTATCCCATATGTATGCCCTTTTCATCCCATACTGATCCGTACAAATGTGTACGGATGCGGGAAAGATGCATACGGACAAGTACACATCATGTACGTATCCTTACACATGTGAATGTTCAAATAATTTGCACGAATAGATTCAAAAATTCAAAATCCGTTCGAATGTTTAAATTTGAATTTATGGATATTGATATTGAATTTGAATTTCCATGTCCAAATTTGAATGAATTTAATTGAATTTTGAATGTTTTGAATACTCATGCACATCCCTACTGCAGACTTCTTAGGGCAGGGGCTCTTAAGGCTTTGAAATCACTCTGCTGCTAATGCAGGGGAAGAGGGCAATATTGGTGACAAGAAAACCACACTTTCCCTCCACATTGAAAATGTGTGATGTGGGTGGGGTGTTAGGCAGACACTGTGCCTCTCTGCTCATTCAAGGCACCAAGAAGGCATTGTGTGGGTTCCTACATAAGGTTGGACTAAACGGATACCTGGATTAAGTGCAACATCGTCCACAAATGACACAGTTGAATTGAATTAGGTCACCAGATTAAACTTTTGGCTGTTTGCAGATGTCACCATTCATGCCCCCCACCTGAACATTTAAATATTTTTCTTCCCCCGTATTTGGGAGAGGAGTGGGCTGGTAGAGATTTAGAAGCACTCTTTGTTTCAGCACAGCTATGAATAACCTTCACTTCTGTTTCTTGGGATGAAAATTTTTGAACAACTCAAAACTCTGAGTAATGTGGCGATGGAAGCTGGCCTATTAAAATTTATACCTGTATCACTGGCAGGCTGAAAGTCAAATTGATTTAATTTGCAAAGGAGCAATTAGTGTCTTCCAGCACTTCAGTGGAAGCAATGTCCTGTGTCACAGATCTTGCTACCACATATCTCCTTTCCTTTCTATAGCATTTTATTGTGAACTGTGTGCTTTTGTACTTACTTCAACCCCCCAAAATCAAAGAAAACAGAACCCCATGTTACTGCAAGATGGTCCTTGCTTGCTGCAGAGTAGCTGGAGAGGCAATACAGAAAGAGTCAATAGCCCCATGGTAGAGTGAATTATGCATATAAACTCATCAGTCTATTTTTCCACTAAAGGATATTGAATAGTTCGACCCTCTGGGATGTCTTGAGAGTATCTGCCAATCAAAGCAGATAATATTGGTCTGAATGAATAAACAATCTGACTCTATGTGAGACTGATGCAGATAGATGTACTTTGGAAAATTGTTTTTATCGCCTTTTCCTTTGTTGTAGAAATCTCTACATTGGATCCCATGAGATTGGCCTGAAGATCTGGGCTAACAGCAACATGGATTGTCATTGTGGAACTTACCAGTGGATTCAAGTTTGGTGTGGCTGTATTTATACAGACTGATTGCCAGAGGAAGAGCACAGGAATCGCCTATGGAGCAAATGTCTTATCTTACAAATCCTGTTTACCCAGGGTGGGACCCAAACCTCTGATGTCGGCCAAACATTTCTTAGAACAGTGGTATTTGTACAGGGGAACATGCTGGGGGCAGGAATTGGTTCTCCATGGTGATCCTGGGCAAATTTCACCTCCTCCTCCTTATGGGCAGATGGTGAATCTGGGCAGCTTCCTTAGGGAGATGGTGAATCTGGATGCTTCACCCCTTAAGCTTTTCACCCATGCAGATGCAGCCATTGTTAACTGGTTTACCAATATAGTTCAACACACCAAAGTTCTTTCTGCATACACTTTTAAAGCAGTATGTGAAAGGGTCTAGGGCTCTCCTTTCTGTACACTGGTGTGGGATAAGGGAGACCATTCCCCTCCTTGTAAACGTCTTGGAGAGTTGACCAGGCTAAGGCACTCATACTGGATCACAGAGGTTTGCGGACAGCCCTTCTTGATGGTTTGGGACATCATAAAGCTTGGCTTTCAGAATGCCAGCTCCAAAGCTGGAATGAACTTCTGAGCAAGTGTGGGAGCTGGCCTAGAACAGGCCATCCCAATGCTGACGGTCTTGTTCCGCATCAGGAGCAACCCATCCCAGCTTAGGATGGATTACATATCCCAGTGCAGGCCAGTCTGTTTTGTACTGGAATAGCCAAAAGAAGTGCAGAAGCAGGTTAAAAAAGTGAATTAAAATTTATAATAATACATGTTTAAAGGGCTTGGAAAAATTCTTTACAAATATTAACTCAGAGTCAGAATAGCCTTAAAGAAAGAAACAGTTAAGCTTCCTGGGAGAGAGTATCCCACAACTAGATACTCTCATGCAATGGCCATCTCTTTAGAGGCTATATGCCTTACTTTATTTGGCAAAATATCTAAAACATGAGCCCTTGAGGCTATTAGTTGTTTTTTATATTAAAGAATGTAACAAGAACAGAATAAAGATACAGAACGGGTAACAAAAACATACAACAAACTTTCACAAAGAGAACTAGAGTAAAAAACATTATGCTAAAGTCTAGTAGAACAGTAAATAATAAGTTGTTTCAATAGCAAGTTAGAAGAAGCAACATCATAATAAACAGATAACATTATTTTAGTAGTTGGTTAAGAAAAGATTTATAGTGAGAATCTCCAGGGAATGAATGATGGGAAGAATCTAAGAAAGGAGCCCAAATTGAAAGATTCTTTTAGCTCCACACCTTGTATAATTGAGGTTTGGTAAGTAACTAATTCCGTTAGAAATTTGCTGGACTGTCATTATCGAAGAATTTTTCCAACCCAGTGAGGTGATCTGTTTTGCAGCAAGAAGAAGGAAATTCAATACCTGTTTGTTTTAATTAATTTGGTGGAGTATTCATAGAAATGAAAAAAAAAAAGAATTCAGGAGAGCTGTTGGGACAGTTTTATTAGGGCCTCTTGCATTTAACAGCCTAGCATGGTATTACAATACCTTACTAGGATAGTAAGTTTGGGTTGTGGCAGTGACCCTCTGAACATCAAGTGCTGGATAAGCCCCATAATGGGCCAACAGCACTTGAAGTGCAGGTGGCCAAAGCAGAACAAGCCAGATCACCATGGAAACAACTGCGGCAACATCTAGTGTCCACCTAGATGCTGCCATGGCAATCTAGTTGCAGAGAAGGGCTAATGAGCTCTGGGACAGCATTGGTGTTGGTGATCAGAACTCTGGGAAGGGATTAACAAGATCTGGGACAATGGCAGCTGCTTGTAGATGGACTTTACAAGTGAATGGATGACCATTCACTAGCAGGTAAGTGCAAACAAGGCTTGGACAGGAATCTGTCTTAGAAGGTTACACTTAAGACATATCATTCTATGCTAGTTGTGTGTCACTGTCCCTTCCTGTGCGTAAAAAGGCCATAATATATCACCCAAATCATCACTCCATTTCATGCTGTATTAAACTAGGTGTGCCTATAACAAAATGTTGCATACTTTGGAAGTGGTGTGCTGGTGGCGACAGCAGTGTATTGTCTCATACAAGCCACAACAGTTGGAAGCAGCATTAGGTTCAAATGAAACTTGTGGGCAGAATTGCAGATGCAGTTGCACGCTGCACCACCTGGTCGCTACAGCAACTGTGCTGCACATGCATGTTAACAATGTTGCCATGGCACCATGATCACCTCCTTAGTTAAGTGCTGGCTAAGTTTTGAATGGTTTGGGTGCCCCAAAGTGCAGACATTTTCCCAGAGAAGGCAAAGTATGAAAAGGCAGACAGAGTGTGCTAATTCCAATGTAAAGAGAGTATCTAGCTGTAAACAGCCACAGAGATAATTAAGGGCCTGATTTTTTTCTTCCAGAGAAGGTCATTATTAAAGAACTTCAGTGATTAGAGAGTTCCAATTAAAGGTTACTGTCAGTTTTACTCTTGATTTAGGCTTAGGAAGGAAATGGAAAAAAAGGCACCACATGGAAATATTTTCATGACTTCCTAAATTCAGTGAACCAATTTAGTTTGGGAAGGTTTCTTGAAGCTAAGCACCTTAAATATGGCAGCATTCTGCTAATTTATGAAGCACATAGTGAAAACTAATAGCAAAGTGTGATAAACAAAATTGATGCTGGCTGGTTCATTGTCATTCCTCAGGCTTCTCAGGGTAATGACGAAAGTAAATAACGTAAGTGGTAGAAATCAAATTAAACCTTCACAGTTTTTAGTATTCCGCAGCATTAGTAAAAGATACAATAATCTACCTCCCCAAAGAGTTCTGAAAGCCAAGAGGGACCAATATATGTTGAGTAAATACATTTAGGCAATATTGAGTTATAAACTTAAAAAGTCTGTTGGTTTCATTGGGAGGTTGGAACACATTTTTAAATCAATGGAAATTGTAGCAAGTTTATATATTTAGCAAAGTCAAGCAATAACCCCTTTTTCTTGGACTGTGCAATTTTGCATCTCTGAAATGGCAAGAAAAATAGCACAGCATGTAGCACCCATATTATACACAAAGGATCAGTGGTCTGGACTTTGGCTGTGTTCACACATAGTAAAACAAACATACAACAACTCAAGAGTGCCTTAGAGATAATAGTATGTTCTTATCCCATCTCTAATCTCCTTTTCTAGCCTAGAATGTTCATGGCAAGGGCAGACAGGCTTGTATACAATTCCACCTGTGACTGATCTTTATGTCATTTCTAAGGGTGTGATCACACAGACAGTTTGGGGGACATTCCTTTCCTGGGACTGAGCTATCTGTGAACAAGGGAAATAAAAAAAAAAAACATATCACACAGTAAGAAACAGCTGACTTACCTGCTCTTCTGTCCTTGTTGCTTCCCATAGACCTCTGCTGTCCATTTCCCATGGGCTTGATTGGTCAGCAGCAGATTGGGATTGGCAAGGAGCTTTTGTGGCCTCCCACCCCATCCAATTCTTAACTTCCTCCTGAGAGAGTGCTAGTTTTGCAACTGCATAATAGGTGCACATACAGAGTGCACAAACCTTATTTGTCCTAAAAACCTCAAAGGCACCTCAAAGGCTCCTGTTTTGGGGTGTATGTCAATACCCTATGCCACATTAGAGCTGTGCTTTTTTTTTAATTGCACATGAACATGGCCTTTGCTTCTGATATTACTTACTACTGCTTACCTTTTGCATCAGTGGGTGTACACTGTATGATGCTTTACCATGTGTTGGAATCTTTGCTTGCTCTGAGAGAGTTTAAATCTTTGTGAATGCTTTGTATGAATGATTATGAAGGCCTGAAGTTTTGCAAGTGTTTACAAAGTAGCCATATCTTTCCCTCCTGCTATTCCAAGCACTAATACTATTTTTAAATACTGTTGTTTTAATTCCTTTTAACTTTATTCTGAGCTTAATTTTAGCCTGCTTTGAAATTTCTAATAGGAAAAATGTTTTAAATAAATAAACAAAATAAGCGTTAATGGCGTCATATGCCATGGGTCTGGAAGGGTGTTAAGGGAGGGTTCCACTGATCTCCCTCATCCGTGGGCAAAAATATGGTTCAGAGAGATCAAAGGTGTGGTGCCCATTGTGCTCTGCCCCATCCAGTAC
Organism: Aspidoscelis tigris stejnegeri; assembly: GCA_023333525.1. Taxonomy (NCBI): domain Eukaryota; kingdom Metazoa; phylum Chordata; class Lepidosauria; order Squamata; family Teiidae; genus Aspidoscelis; species Aspidoscelis tigris. The sequence goes on along the minus strand of JALMGA010000002.1, from coordinate 25,105,307 downwards.
CTTGACAGCTCCATTCTTGAAGTTTCCTTTGTCAAGCACAGAACTCATAAATTGACATGGGGGAACGGGAGATAGAGGCAGGAGTGGCTTGACACATTCCTTAAACTCTAGAGCATCCTGAGCAGGATACTGGTGCTGTATGCAATTCTCTTTGAATGCCGAGAATCTGAACTTTCAGTCCAGTCCCCATGCCCAAATTATGACCCTCCAGATGTTGATGGACTACAACTGCCATGAATCCTAACTGTTCTGGCCAATAGCACGGAATGATAGAAACAAAAAGCTTCTCTCCCAGGGATTCGGAACATCTCTGTCTTCACAACTCACCTCTCAAGGTAGTCATCAGAAAAGGATCTAGAAGAGTCAGGTGAATATCTGAGGTATCTCCACCCCCCACAAAAATCCGCATTTAGTCATTGTCAGCTTGGCCGCTGCACCTCTTGGCTTTATTCCTGTCTCCCCTTTTTAACTACTGCAGAAAGATTGGAACCAGGAAACCCTATATGAAAAGTTAGTGAACCTTTGCTCATTTTTGGATCTCTTATATGAAACCTTGGGGTGAAGACCTGAATAGATGAAAGAATAGAAGTGTTAGGAAAACAAAAATCTTGTGTAAGGGTGTTTTCCCACTCAGCTCCTTTAATCCTGATCTAAGAAAATCCAGATCTAAGGAATGGCTACTTCCCTTAATCCAGATCTTGTAGATCTGGATTAAAGGAAGTACCCAATGTGTTTCCATGGGTGGTCTAGCACCCAATAGTAATGGGTGCTAGCCTGCCTGCTGTGGAAACACCGAAGCACCCATTTGTAAATCTGGATCTACCCACGATGGGGTTTGCCTGTCACCCCAGGTGTTTTGGGGGACAGGGGGTGCAATCTCAGAAGTTGCCTTTGGAGATTAGCAAAGGCTCTGAAGAGAACGCCTTGCGAGAGCTGGCTCTGAAGATTAGCACAGGCTCTGAAGGAAAACCCTGTGCAAGAGCAATGCAGCTGTCAAAGGCTCCGGAGGATCTTCGAAGTTCGTCACAGATTGCTCCATAGAATCTCTCCCTGGGGAGGTAGGGCATTCTTTGTAAGATGTAACAGCCTCCTCAAAGTGCAGATGCTCTTCACCAGAAGTTCATTAATTGTAGACTACTGGTTTGTGCAAATAGGCCTAAGGATACTGATAACCAGGAAGGAGTATCAGAAGATCAGAAGGTGACATGCAGTTGTAACCTGCATGTTGGGACTGTGAAAATGGTAGGGAAGGAGAAAGTTCCAGCTGGAAGCCTCCTTTTGCTTTCTCTAATCTGCTGTTTGATCTGCTGTGCATCAAAAAATTAGTTGGGTGATCAAAGAGGGACCCCTTAGTCAGAGCTTTTCCCATTCTCACTACAAACCCAAGTGTGCCACATGAACACTCATTATTAGGTCATGTCAGAATGTTCTGCATTTGAACACAACAATGTACCTCCCTGAATATGGAAAAATGGCATGTTAGGAAGCAGCAATTGGAAATGTTAGTATTTTGCCCTGTTTCCGCCCTCCCTTGGCATATCCTAGTACAAGACAAACTGCCCCATACTAGGAAATGCAGTCCATCCAAGCTGGTATAGAATGTCTCACATAAAGTTTTGGAGCTAACATGGAGGGTTCTGAATGTTTTGAAGGCTAGGAGCAAACAGTCTTGGCTTGTGGAGCTCCCAAGGTGTCCATTTCAGTGGTCCACCTATTGTGCTACCAATATGGGTCCCCTGTTGAATGCTGGACAAAGGAGGTGCCCTGTTTGCACTTGTTTGTGGTCCAGCATAGCATCTATAGTATGCTGGTAAATCTTGACATCAAGGTGTACTGGTGAAATGGACTAGGGCAACATTTTGGGTGCCCTAGCTCAGTCGATATTTCATTTTGTGCAGTTGGAGCATACTAGGAGTTGTCAGGGTCTCACTTATCCCTCACCCTGGCCCCTCCCCTATACCAAACTAGGAGTGTATGTGGAAATTGAATTTTGGGCACTTTCCTCACATACTGTTATCTCAGAAATGGCCCTCTGGGAGCTCAAAGGTGACAAACTTTCATTCCTGTTCTTTGGAGCATTTGGTGGCCCCATGCACTGGCTCTGATGCTGGAATAAGGTTCAGAGAAGGCATGGGACCTGGTGTAGACTGGCTATCCAAGTGTGGATGACATTGTTCCATGCCAGGAACAATCTGTCCCAGGTTGGGATGCATTGTGTCCTTCAGTACAGGATGGTCCACCCTCTACTACGATACACAAGATCTGAAGTGCAGATCTTTAAGCTGTTGGCCACTCTGGTTAAACATAATGGAAACTGGTATTTTAAAAAGAACCTTTTCTTTCCAAGCTCTTTTGAAGACTGGTCTTTTTTCATACTGAGTTCAAATTGCTTTGTTTTAATTTGCTATAAATATGCAAATTCACACCTGCATCCCTAAGTGGTATTGTCTGACAAAATCTTTACCACCTAATTTCCCTGAATAAGGAAACTGGGCCATAAAAAATTCTGTGCCTGTGGGTGGATTATATCAAAAGTGTTTAATGTATACTACAATGGACCTTTATGGAATATCTGTATTAAATCACCGATATTTGCTCCAAGGTTTTGCATCAGATGTAGAATTAAAAAACAACTTCTGCTTCTCAAACTCAGCTGCTGCTTTGATCAACTCCATTATTTCAGATCATTTTCAAAAGCTGCTTTGTTGGTTTTTTAAAGTGTTATTTATTTTGTAAATAAAATTGTTTTTTTTTCTAAAGTAGGCTTTGTCAGTTGTACAGAAACATGTGCTGCTGAGTTCCATTTTGTTCCTTCTCTCCAGGACATAAATTTTAAACCATCACTGACAGAGAAGAAGAAGAAGGAGGAGGAGAAGAAGAGTTAGCTTTTCTACCCTGCTTTTCTCACCCATTTAAGGGGACTCAAAGTGGCTGACAAAGCTTTCTGTTCTCCGCCTCCCTCCCACACACAACAGAACACCCTGTGAGGTAGATGGGGCTGCGAAAGCTCAGAAGAGAGCTGTGACTAGCCCAAGGTCCCCCAGCTGGCTTCATGGGGGAGAGTGGAATCAAACCGGTATTCCCAGATAAGAGTCTGGCTCCATAACCACTAGACTAAAAGGAAGAGCAGTTTTAGGAAGGGGAATATTTGAAATATGTTTTATATATTTTATTTTTTACATTTGTGACATGCTCTGGGATCTTTTGGTAAAGGTCGGGATATAAATTCTTAAATAAAATAGATAAATAAGTAGTTGTTTGGGGAGATCATGCTTTTTCTTTTTTCCATTCTTTTTCTTTTTCAATTTTTTGTTTTTGGTCTATCCCTTTGTCTTTTGATTGTGACCAATTCCTGATGTAACAGGACATTTCTCCATATGCTCTCCACCAGCACCACATCATAGGGATCCAAAGGCTGCCCTTTTGTTAGTTGCATGTTGCTATAAATTAGTGCAGGAACAGTTTATCTGGATCTGCATTTCATTGTAACTTTGCTATTGATCCCTGTTGACAATGGTAGGGTCCTGTTTACCAGCTCTGAGCTCAGGATGTCTCAATGTTTGCTGCAGATGAATAAAGACGTAATGGAAACTTGCTTTGGGAGCTCCCTACAGTTCTTGAAATGAGAGCTAGTAATCAAGAGGCATTTCGACAGCCCTTAAAATCAATACTGTACTGCATCTGAGGGAAAGGAGAATTGTGGATATCCTGATTTATAGTGACCTTCCGTGAAATGATCATCTGTTCTCTGTATATGTCCTTGTGTGTTTCTTTTCGCAAGGCTTTGCATGCTTAGCAGTGATCACTGTGCACATATAATATCTGCTTCTTGCGTTTGCCTGATAAATCTAATCTCTTCCTAACTGCTGTGCTGGCACAATGCGTTATTTGTCAGTTTGAGCCATTGTGCAAGTGGGATGGTTGTTACTGAATGTGCCCCTCACCTGTGGAAGTTCAGTGTTTCACTAGATTTAATTATCTTAAGAAGGTCTAGGAGCAGTTCTACGTACCTCAAGGGCATCAGTGTGAAGAGTATTAAAAGAATTACAAAGCAGATGGCTTCTGAAGCCAAACTAATGCTTTCTAACACTATAAGAAAAAGAGCACTTGAATATACTAAAAATTTCCAAACAAAGAGTTCTGTTTTCCAGTATAACCAGTCCTCCTATAATGTGGTGGCATTGCTTCTGGAAGCCACTGTGTTAAGTAAATTGCATCAGGGTAATTTGAAACCAATGATTTCCTAACTGCCAGTTTAACGTTACTGGGCGGATACTGTGTGAATATGCCTTCTCTTTTGCCCAGCGTATGATGACATGCTATTGAGCCATAGAACTTTTATCCTATTAGACTACAGAGGGTGTTTGTGGTGGTGAAGAGGGGTGGAGAGCTAAAAAGGTCTTGAAAAGGAGTCTCAGGATGGGACATAAAGGTGTGAGCACAGCAACCCAAACTGAGGACAAACTGAGGATGGATTATCAGGTATAAGCTGTGGTGGCAGTTTGTGCATTTTGAGTCCTGTTTCTTAATGAGATGGACTATTTCAGCAAGGTGTGACCACAGCCCTAGTATACTTGCTGGGATGATTGTGTTGCAGTGTTTTAGTGAGAAAAGTTGCAGTTCATTCACTCTGCAGCAGAAAACCATACAATGTCAAACTATTCTGTACAAGGTACGCCTAGCCAATTTTATGTGAAAACAGTTGCTTTTCTTGGTGAGAACTGCACATATTGCAGTGAAGAACCACTTAATTTATGGAAGGGCAACTAAGCCCGTTTCTGGTTCATTCCGTTGGCCACCATTTCAGACTGTAGATTACATCTCCAACCCCAGAGAGGTGGGATCTGACTGCTGGAATGGTTTCCTTGAGGGCATGGGCCTGTGCTTCACTCTGGGACTTTGGAAGAACATTGCTTATGGCAACCAAAGCACACCTGGAATTGCTGCCAGGGATTGGAAGTGCAGGTTGAAGTCCACCATATTTTTAGTCCCTGGCAGCAATTTTGGGAGGGCCTTTTGCATTTAAGTGGCTATAGCTCAGGGCATGCTTGTAGCTCAGTAGTAGAACAAACTTGACAGAGAGTTGTCAGTTTCATTCCCAGTAGCTCCCCAGAGGTAGGCGATGGCAAACCATTTCTGCATCTTTGCCAAGAAAACTGCCTAGAGGTACCTGTGCAGTCAACCAGAAGCTGGCCACAACTTGCTTGTATCCAACAATAATAATATCTTAAAGTTTTTTTTAAAAAAAGTACATTTGTGGCAGATTTTCATTTTAGTTTATATATGATGATTATTACATTTATGCATCTGATTGCTTTAATGCATATTCCCTCTTCCAGATTTTTCACTGACCATATGGACCTGAAAGGGAAGAATCTGAACCTGGTCCATTTTTTATATTAGCAGAATCTGAAATGGGCACAGGATGAAATGAACTGGGAAGAAGAACTGGAGGAAACGTACAAAAAATGGGGAAGGAGTTTTTGTTAATTTAGACTTGCCATAGAAAGCTTCAAACAGGTAAATTAAGGTGTCCTAGAAAAGAACAGAGATGGAAACTGGCATTTGCATTGTGAACACTGAACCCATCATGTAGTTACCCATCACTTAACCTGCAGCATGCCACATGACACAGTAATAGTCATGTGCAACAGGCCATTACTGCAGTGACCGGGTGATGTGGGGCAAGACTATGCAGCTACGGTCACCTCTACCTCCACAGCTGCACTGCACTGCCTCCATGTAGCCTTCACACAGAGGTACATGGGAAGGCTCTGTGAAGGAGTTAGCTAGTAGGCTTCACAGGTATCTGTGATGGAGGTTTGCTCCACACACTTGAAGCCATTCCCAGACAGAAGTGGCTCTGTACTGTGTGGATGCTGTGTACCAGAGTATCTCCTTGCTGTTGTGCAGGGCCAAATGCAAAAAAGCCCATAGCTACTGGAAGTCAAGAATCCATTCTGCTCAGAGAGAGAAATAGCTGAATGATGCTCATATAAACACTGGGGAATCCGTCTGCCTTAAGCACATGGGTCAAATACATACCTGATCGGCAGTCCTCCAAGTGCTTCTGCTAACATCCCGGTTGTTTTACCTGTCATTGTGGTCAGTGAGGTAAAGATCAAGGCAGCTAAAAGGAAGTGGTACCAGGAGTTAGGATATGTAAGATAATGAATGGGGGAGACAATATTAAAAGAGAAATACTATTCAAATCTGTATGAAAATTGACCCCACTTAACACAGTGGATTATGCACTCACGATTCAGCATTGAACTGAAACAAGGGTGGAAATGGAATGTGCTCAGGCTCTGAGCTAATGGATATGGTGAGATGTTGCTCAATTTCCTCCTTTGAGCCAGCTGCCTGTCTTGTTCTGCTACAATCAAAATGCATCTGAGCCTCAGTTGCAAATCTGACTGAATGCTATCCCCAACTGGAGAGAAATTTGGTCCTTTTACACTGGTCCTTATTCTGGATTATATCCTGGAATAGGCACCTGCCATTTGCATTCTGGTGCAGAAGACAACAGCAGCCCTTGCCCTCCCATACTCTGTCCCAGCATGCGAATGGCAGGTGCCCATTGCAGGATATGATCCAGAGTAAGGCTCAGTGCGGTTATTTGGACAGCAGTGATATAACTGAGGGTTGGAGGAATAAAAGCAACGAGTGATATGAAACAAAAGTGGAGCAAACAACTTCAGGAGACACTCTCTGGCCATGGTCACACCTTGCTGAATACTCCATCTTTATATGAAGCAGGAATCAAAATGCATTAACTCCGACCACAGCCACTACCTCATATTTCTTCCTCAGTTTGGGCCACTATGCTCACACCTTTCTGTTCCCCTTCTGAGACTCCTTTACAAGACACTTTTAGATCTCCACCCCTCTCCTCTGCATTCTGATAAGATAAAAGTTGTGTGACTCAAAAGTGTGTAATCACACACTGGACAAAAGGGAAAGCAAATGCATGCAGTATCCATTCACTATAGTACAGTTCAGCCCCTTTTAATCCTCTTCCCTGATCATGCCCCAAAAATGAAAATAGATTAACACTCTCTAAGGGTGCATTCCCATAGGGGCTAAAATCCACTAAAATCTAGACTGGATTCAGACTAGGGAACTAGAGTTCTCATTAAATTTGCCAGTGGTCCGAATCCAGCCAGCCCCGTTCCCATCCCCCCCCCACCCTGGATTTTCTGAGCACCAGCCTGCAAAAATCCAGGGGGAAAAAACCTCCCGTTTAAACAAGACTTTTCAGCAGCAATGGGATAAGAGCAGGAGTGGCGTGGCGCTTCCAGCTCTTTTTTTGTGCCGGCAAATGGCAGTGGTGGGGGCAGAAGCAGGACCAGTGCAGCACTTCCAGCTCCTTCTGCCGGCAAACATTAGCAGTGGGGGCCGGAGCAGTGCACTGCTTCCAGCGACTCGTGCCAGCAAGTGATGGTGGCAGGAGCAGGGGGGGGGGGTTACTGGATCGAACTTGATCTGCTTGTGCATATGCACACAAGCAGATTAGCGAACCCATAACTTGGCAGTGCCATACCACTCCTGCCCCTGCCCCTGCCCCTGCCCCTGCCCCTGCCCCAGTTGGGCTTGTTGTCATCGCCTTTACCTCACCCTTTAGTGCAGGTCCGAAATGGGAATGCCAAAATGCGCACTCAGCGCTGTTCCTGCAACCTGCACCAGACCCAGACCAGAATTTTGGTCATTCCCCGGACCAGAATAATCTGGAAATGCATATGTGGGAACACGACCTAACAGCTTGAGATCTGTAAAAATCAGGACTCAGGAAAGTACTGATTGAAGGGAGGAAAGTCCACAAATAAAACAGGACTATAAAGGTGTGAATGGCGGGTGCTGAAGATGGATTGAAGAAGGAAGGTGTGACCGCAGCTTCTTCTGCTTGGTTGGCAACAGTTTTGGGGAACTTTAGATTACTTTCCAGAGTGATAGCAGCAACTACACACTAGCATCAGTGCGGTTACAGAATTTAGAGGTGCTAATAGAATTTGCTTAAATGCTAGCATTTGAGGAGACTTTTCAGTCTTAGGTACCTTTCTATTATTTTTGTTGGCTCTAGCCAGCTTCATCTGCAGTACAATTGACTATTCCTTTGTGTAATTTTGTGCTGTATAAATAAGCTTTTAAATATAAGTTTTTAGATCAAACCACTTTGAGTGACAGTTACCAGAGCAGAACTAAACAACTATTATTATAATGGCCCTATACAGATCTGTGATGTGACTGTATTTAAAATATTTTATACACTTTTGATTGCTGCACCTTAAATAGGACATTGGGGAGCTGCAAAAGGTTCAGGAAAGGATTACTAGAATTGCCAGGGAGCTGGAGCAACTCCTTCATGAGGGAGAGTTTTAGTGCAAATAGATGGATAGTGGTAGTGACAGCCAGCAAAATGGATACAGTATCGTAGTGGTGGAGTGATGTGGTGGAAGTATGGTTTGGGGCAGTTAAAGAAGATGAATGTTGTTAACATCTGCACACATTATATAGGTAGCTCAAAAGGGGTTTAGAGCATGTGAATGCTAGAGTTCCCATCCTACCTCTATTCCACATTGAAGGTCAGTGCATGCTACCACCCCTTAGCAGCTTTTCAGCCACTTCATTTCCCTGTATGTGGATGCAGCTTCTGTTTCCGTAACCCATTCTGGATAAAATTGTGAAGAAATTGTTTAAGAAGTTAGTGGTCTTTAGCCACTCTTTGGTAGGCAGTGACTACTACTGTAATGATGTTAGGAAGCTTCAAAGTATCATCTTCTAAGGATGTGAGTCTTTTATGTGGAATGTAGGCTTCCTAGACATACCTGGTTGACCTCTTTGCAAGTGGGCTGTTGGATCAGATGGGCCATTGGTCTGATCCAGCAAACTGAACACATTACAAGAAGAAGCAATGACTGTTGGACAGCGGAACTTCTTAGATACAAAGCAACTAGACAAAGACCAGAGGGGTGCCCACAAAGTAGATAGGTGGATGAAATAACAAAATTTGCTGGCAAATTATGGAAAATAATTGTCTAAGACAGGAAGTTGTTGAAACTTGAGAATATCTTCATCCAGCAGTGAACTGAAAATGGTTGTTGTTGATGATGAAAATATCAGTTTTACAGTCCAGGCTGTCCAATTTATCCTTTTTTCCCAGGAGCCTTGCAAGCAACAATCCTCCTGTCTCAACTGTTGCTGCCATTCATTGTTGCTGATATCAGCCTGAGCTAGGGTGGTCAATGGCAAGGCATGATGGGAATTGCACCCAAGCCACAGTTGGGTCAACTTGGCTCAGTCAATAGAGGCACTTTGGACTGATGTAGAGCAATAAGCTAGGAATTTGTTCTGTGAGAATCTGGGCTGTGGTTGCCAGGCAATAAACATGGTTTTGATGACAACAGTGATCTAAAATGGATGATGTGATATGAAGCTATCACAGCTGCATAGAAAATACCAGGATATAAGAAGCAACCCCCACCTCACTAATATGATACGGTATATTCCATAGACTACAGCAGTGGTTCTCAAGTTGGGCCTCCAGATGTTGCTAAACAACAATTCTGTTTTTTCCTTGCCTTGACCACAGTGATTGGTGTTGCTGGAATTAAAAGTCCACGCAGAAAGAACCAAAGTCTTTGATAAGGACTAGGTCTTGGTGACCTGGTGAACCTAGTTGTTTGCTCATCCCCCAACACTGATGATGACCTAATGCCAGTATTTTTGGCATCTGTGGATACCCATGAGTTTACCTGGACCATGCAGAGGCAGTAAGTGTACACTATATATGATACTGCTGTGATTCAAGCATCTGTGAGGTGTAGAGAAGCACCACCTGGGGGTGGCTAAGCAAATGACTGTGCTCACAAAGAATAACAAAATTTCTAGAAAAGTTCTAAGTAGATTGGGCAGTTAATTAATGGCAGGAAGCTCTTCCTTTCTTTCTTTAGTGGCCTAAGAACAAGCTGTTCCACTTTGAATGCATCTTTTATATTTTCAGCTGAACTATTTTTTTGCAGCAGCAAAGAACAGACCATTTTAGACATGAGCTTATTTTATAAGGTACATTTCTTGCTCTCCGAGCATTACTGAATATTACTCTGAGAAGTCTCCTTTTTTTGGGTTAAAAATGTAATAAAAACAAGTACTGAAGGCTTTTACCCAAAGCCAGGTCCAAGATAAAACTAAGGCAGACTGTCATTGCAATAGATCTTGAGTATGCTAGTTAATTATAAATGACATGTAATAAAGGGATATGAGTGACAGAAGAGAGTTATATGAAAAATGAAAGTCTTGATTATTCCTGCCTTCCTTTCTTGCAAATGAAGGCTGAAATTATTTCATAGAGGAAGCGTGCTTTGCTTTGTTTAAAATATGACACTTCTTGTATAATTAACCATGCAGCACCTTGCTTTGGGATCTGGAGGGTTTTTCCCCCTGCAACAAATTTGTTGTGTTCAGGATTGATCTGTTAGAAATGTACCTCTATATTAAATAAATGTTTGGAATCTAGTTACACCAATAAATATGCTTCAAACTAAACTAGATATATTGCTATGGGGGCTGGGGCTAACCACTGCTACATTACTTATAGTGTTGCAAGAATAATTTACCACTATTTGCCTACAATTAAGTTCAATAACTTTTATGCTGTGATTAATTAAATCCTAACATTTTCTTGTAACCCCTGCATATATTACGCATGGAAATGAGTTTTCTCTCCCAACTCATTAAACATGCGGCAAGCCCAACGATACAGTGAAGTTTCAATCTAATGAAAATAGTTGGGCTTTACATTTCATGTTGATCTTTATATGCATAGCAGCCAATTTTGAATCTACCATTGACCCCCAGAGGGAAAGAAGCCAATGTGCATTGAAATCACGGAACTGATGAAATAATATTTTGCAGCTGTTTGCTCTATTGCAAGGCTAATTCACACTTGGAATATTGAAGTGTTTTTGATATTGGTTTATTTGAAATATATTTTTGGCTGTTGTTGCTTTTTAAAGTAATCAATGCCTACTTAAAAGAAGAAAAGTTTTTTTCCCCCTTGCAAGTAGTGCAACAGAAAAATCAAGGGGCTATGTCCAGTTTTCATTTTCCAAATATTAACACAAATTATTGCAGAGTAGTGATGCTAGTATTGGCAGGGGCTGTTATTGCGGATGCTAATAAGTATAGACTTGTAGAAGGCAGAAGGCAGAAGGAATAAATTTGAAACTTTGCCTGAACAGGTCTAATGTTAAGATAAGGAGGAGTACTTATCAAAGATGCATGCAGAGAACATCTAACACCAGAGTTTGTTATTACTGAATCATCATCATCATCATCATCCCTCCACAGGTGCTGCCTTTTCGGGGTGGTGGGTCTAAACTGCTCCAACGAAGTTGAGAACTGTGCTGGCCGTAGTGCAAACTACTGGTAGGTTCAACCATGCCAGAGAGGACCAAGTGCACCAAACTCATTTACCCCAATGGAGAGACAAAATAAAAAGAAATCTATACTGGCTCAGTTGTTGCCAGGATAAAAAGGACCATGGTGAGTGCTGAGGAACCTGGGCACCCATTGACCAGTGGGCTACAGGAACAAAATGAACTAATGAGACAGACATATTCAAGTTCAGAGAATCGCAAAGTAATGAAATGCTATTTCAAGTCAGAACCCAAAAAAGATGGATACCAGAAAGGGGTGCACCAATTATGGAAACAAGACTATCCAGATTAAAAAATTACTGAACTGCATCTGGCAGATCAGAGGTGATCCATTATCAGAAACAAAATGTACAGTGAAGTTGAACTTGAAGAAATTCAGGAAACCTGTGAAATGGAAGTATACCAACAGACTGCAGTATCAGTAGCTGAAGCTCCAACAATGTCTGGAGTCACTGAACAACTTAGACCAGAAGAAAACTTGGAAATACTGCAAGTAGAGGAAGAACAGGAATATGAAGTCACCAATGAAACACCTGGCACACTGAGTCAAAGACAACAAGAACTGAAGGACAAAATACTGCCTTATGTTGAATCAAATGCAGCAAGGAGACAACAGCCAACTTTGAAAAATGTCACCAGAAAGCAACTGGCTCCATTAATGAAGTATGTCAATACTGCCCTTGCAACTGTCCAAATAACATCAATAGAAGAAATGAACTGGCTCACCTATGGCACAGCAGTCACAGTAACTGAAGAACTGGGGTTAATGCAACAAAAACCCATCAGAAAATCAACTGGAAAACCAAAGTGGAAAGTTTGACTGGAACTGAAAATAAAATGTTTGAGATCTGATGCAAGCAGCCTGAAAAACATGAAGGAGCAGAAATTGAAAAACCACAAGATCCAAGAACAGTTGACCAAGAAGTACTGGCTGAACACAAGGAAAATTGACGAAGCTTTAGAAATTGTGAAACAGCAAATAACAGCAACAGCCAGAATAATTGAAAAACCCAAGGCCAGGGTTATCCAATACAGGCAAAATCAAGTGTTTCAATCCAACCAGAGACAGTTCTGTCAGAGCCTGAATCAGCAAGCAAACATGAAAGTGGAAAAACCAGAGAAAGATGCAACAACAAAGTTCTGGAAAGATCTCTGACAAACTGAAAAAGACTACAACAAAGATGCCGGATGGATAAAAGATTTTGAGAGGAAATTTTCCAAGAACAAGATAAGACACCTGGAAATGGTACCTGACATGGTCACAAACAGAGTGAAAAAAAGTCAAGAACTGGACATTCCCTGGTAATGATCAACTTCATGGCTTCTGGTTCAAATACCTGACCAATCTGCATGCAAAAATGGCTGAATTGTTCAATGAAATGCTGCAGACAGGAAACATCAGCGAATGCCTAACAACTGGAAAAACGTGTCTCATACAGAAGGATGGAGCAAAAGGGACAACACCAGGAAACTACAGGCCAATGACATGTCTGCCCGCTATGTTTAAGGGTGTTTTTCCACTGTCACTAGAAGTACCCATTAAGTACCCATTAATGGGTACAAAAATGCCATTACGTACCCATTAATGGAAAAACACCCTAAATTTCTGACAGGCATCATAGCAGACAGAATTCAGGTCTACTTGGAAGAAAAAAACATCATGCCAGTAGAGCAAAAAGGCAACAAATGAAGAAGCAGGGTGAGGAGAGACCAGCTGCTGATCGATAAAATGATTTTGGAGAACTGCAAAAGCCAGGAAACTAACCTGCACATGTCATGGATTGATTATTAAAAAGCCTTTGCTTCACTGCTGCACAGTTGGATCATAAAGTGCCTGGAAATAATTGGTATCAGTAACATCAGGAAGTTTACAGAGAAGGCGATGGAATACTGGAAGACAGAAGTGTTTGTCAGAAATGAAAGTTATGGACTAGTTAACATCGAGAGGCATCTTCCGGAGGACTCATTTTCCCCACTGCTTTTCATTATTGCCATGATCCCAATGTCAATCATTTTACAAAAAACATGTGCCACAGTGGCACTAAGGAAGGGAAAGATAACTGAAAATGAAGGCATTGAAATGCCAAATGGACAAGCCATCAAGTGCCACCAGCCAGAAGCCTACAAATACCTGGGAATTTTACAACTGGACAACATCAAGCATGGGCATGTAAAAACTATTGTCAATAAAGAATACATCCAGAGGAGCAGAAAAACTTTAAAGAGCAAACTGAATGGCGGCAACACTAACAAGGCCATAAATGCTTGGGCCATAGCTGTTATCAGATACGCTGCTGGAATTGTGAACTGGACACAGCAAAGCTTGACAACCTGGACAGAAAAACATGAAAATTGATGATGATACACCAAGGATTACATCCCTGCAGTGATGTTGACAGGTTGTACTTGCCTAGAAAAAACAGGTGGCAGAGGACTTTTGCAAGTGAGGCAGACAGTAGAAGAAGAGATGCATGCATTGGTAGACTATGTGAAAGAAAGCCAAGAATTAGCCCTGATTGAAGTGAACAACACGAAGCTTCTTAAAGTGCAGCAAACCAAGAACCAGTACTGAAAAACTGTACTTCAATGCCAGACAGTTGATGCAACAAGGTACTGCATGGACAGTTCTTGGAGAAAATTGAAGAGAAAGTGGATAAGGAAAAGACCTGGTTGTGACTGACCAATGGAACGCTGAAGAAGGAAACAGAGGGACTAATTTTCACTGCACAAGAACAAGTCATCAGAATGAATGCCATCAAAGCTCGAATTGATAAATCAACGGAAGACCCAAAGTGCAGACTCTGTAAAGAAGCTGATGAAATGATCGGTCACATTCTGAGCTGCTGCAAAAAGATTGCACAGACTATAAACAGAGGCACAATGTAGTGGCACAAATGATACACTGGAACTTATGCCAAAACTACCCTCTGCCAGTGGCAAAGAACTGGTGGGACCATAAACCAGAAAAAGTGGTCAAAAATGAACAAGCCAAACTGCGGTGGGACTTCTGACTTCAGACTGATTGAAAACTGGAACATAACATGTCAGACATCACAATTGTGGAGAAAGAGAGTTTAGTGTTGACATGGCTATTCTAGGTGACAGCAGGATTGAGGAAAACAGAAAACCTGAAGATCTGAAAACAGAACTAAAGCAACTCTGTCATAAATCAGCAAAGGTGGTCCCAGTGGTACTAGGCACACTAGGGGCAGTGCCAAAAGATCTTAGTGGGCACTTAAAAAGCACTGACATCCACAACATATCCAACTACCAGCTACAGAAAGCCACATTGCTGTGATCTGCTCGTATCATTCGCCGATACATCACTCAGTCCTAGGTGCTTGGGAAGGGCCCAAATTGTGATACCAATTATCAAATCCAGCATAAATATCTTGTTTGCTGTGTGTTACTGGGGTGTTATAATAAATAAAAATATCTTGTGTGGGGACATTTTGCATCTGTATTGGATAAATATTTGCAAAATACTCTCAAATTCTGTTGGGATGTTTGTAATTTGAAATTGTTCCTACGATTCATTCAGAAGCAAAATGCTCCTAACATGTAAATGCTCCTAACAGTGCTTTCAATTTCACAAAATCAGCTTCTTGACAGTAATAAAACAAAGGGACTTCCGAGCTTGTCTAATAGCTTTTGTTTTGATTTATTATCTTAGATTTGAAATAGCAAACAGACCCAATGCTAAAAGATGGCTGATTTTTCCCCTTCTCCCCCAACAAGTCTTTTCTCCACTAATTAGTTCCCAAGAGGTGAGAGATTTTTGTTCTGGCTTCAGCTTTGAACAGAAGGAGCCAGCCTCTCTCACACGTCCTCCATTGGCATTCAAAATGTGTATTGTTTAAAATCAGAAGCCATAGCTGATAGCCATAAATGATTAATATACTATTTATAGGATACAATTTTCTGCAGTATATAATAGACACATCTTGAATCATTTTTTTCCAAGGCTTTCAAAGCCCAAATTACTTTGGATTTATGTTTGTTAGGACTTATGAAAGTTAAAAACATAACCAACATGAAAACAAAAACAGAACAAGCAGTTTTAAGATGTGGAGACGTGGAGCAGTGTTTGCTGTGTTTAATTAACAAATGCCGTGGATGTCAAGCACAAATTGACTTGTACTTAGTGGAATGGTTCTCAGGGTGGGTCTTTCATCTCTATCACTCTGAACTTCCATAGGAAATGAAGTTCAGGGTTGGTGACTGGTAAACACCGTGTCCCAAACTCCACCCAAACTTGCCTGCATGCTCCCAAACCCAAGAGTGCTCAAGGTGTGCTCCATCAAGCCATGGAAAAGTTTTTACTGCTCCCCAGCTAGTGTCGATCAGAGCATCTCTGGACCACTTGGGGATGGAGGCGACACCACAGTGTGCAGATGCTTACTCTCAGAGCATGCCAGGCCATCCTGAGAACCTTAGTGTGAACAGATCCAAAGAGACATTTTGTGAGTGTATTGCAGGTCCATTGCAAAATGAAGGGAAGAGAGTAAGATTTTAAAAACCAGCACGGTTCATATGCTATGGTGTCAGATGGTTGTGTAACAGACATCTTAAGTGTGATGGGGCTGTTTGGGAATCAGCTTGTGAATAAAAAATATATAAAGAAAATAAGAAAGAGGAAGGTGAATGGAGTGAGTAGCAACTATTATTCTTTTTTGTTTCCCAGGATAAAAGTTTTCCTCTTTATAGAAGGTTGCAATGGAACTTGACATCTTCACAGAATATTGAAAGGCTTCATCTGAAGGACCAGCATTTGGCAAAGTCCATCTTGTGTCTGTGGAAATTTTTGCAGTGTGGCAGGCATGGTGGGGTTTGATCCTGGGCCAGACTGCTTCCTTTATTTTAATTTCCATTTTTTTAAATCTTGTCCTTGACTTAAAGGTGCCAAAGAAGATGACACCATTAAAAACCAAATGTGAAATGAACATACTAAAATAATAATAGTGCCTGAAAGTGGGGAGGAGAAATTGTTCCTCACTTCTCTCCTGAACATGTGACGTGAAACGTGCCTGACACATCTCAGGAGGAAGATCATTCCGTAATCTGGGAGCCATCACTGAGAAAGCCCTAACCTAGGTCTCACCCACCTTTTGCTTCTGTCTGTTCCCATGACATGAAGCGTCAGAAATGTCCTGAGGATTGAGCTATTTTCAGCTGTTTGCATTGTGGGCCTGTTTACATCACCTTTTGCCAAATGTTTTCAACTGCTCTGAAAAAGGTCCTGTCTGGAGTGCAAAGTCCAATCCCAGCAGTGGGGTAGGCACTGGTGTTGTGCAGTCACTGCATGCCAAAAGAGTGGCTGGTCCTGTTTTGGCGTGCCATTAAACATGGTCACGGCACACCTGTCATCCTAGTGGTCTAATGATTAGGGAGCCGGACTCTTATCTGAGAATACTGGGTTTGATTCCCCCCTCCCCCACAAAGCCAGCTGGGTGACCTTGGGCTAGTCACAGCTCTCTTCTGACCTCTCACAGCTCCACGTACCTCACAGAGTGTTCTGTTGTGGGGAGAAGAATGGAAAGCACTGTCATCCACTTTAAGTCCCCTTAAATGGATGAGAAATGTAGGGTAGAAAAACCAACTCTTCTTCTTCCTCTTCTTCCTCTTCCTCTTCCTCCTCTTCCTCCTCACACAGTTATAAGGCAACCATGTTGTTGTTCACTGTTCAAGCCACTGAAAGGACCCTTGTGTTGTCAAGAGTAGAGATGTGATGAGCACTGAGCCAAGCCCCAGCCTCACTGTGTCAGCTCAGGATGCCATGTCAAGGGACCTTGCCACCCTATCAAGGCAGCTGGCTCACTTTGCCTGGCTTGCCTCACATGGGAGGCTGATTTTTTTTACAGCCACTTTGTGAGACTTTTACAGTCCTGTTGTGCCTTTATGTGTAGTTTTTAAAGGGCTGCAAAGCAGCTATGAAGTGCCATATAGCCTGTAATGAGGCCTTGTTGGGCTGGTTCATTGACCTCCACAAATCATAGAATCATAGAATCATAGAATGGTAGAGTTGGAGGGGACCTCCTGGGTCATCGAGTCCACCCCCCTGCTCAAGGCAGGATCTCCTAAACCATCTCAGACAGATGGCTGTCCAGTCTCTGCTTGAAGACTTCCATCGAAGGGGAACCAACCACCTCCCGTGGCAGCCTGTTCCACTGGTTGATCACTCTTGCTGAATGTAGACATAGGCTGTCTTTGCACCCATGAAAAAAAGTAACTTGCAAGCAGCTTGGAGGTGGTACCATGCAAACACTAGTGCTCCCACACCATCTCTAATCCACGTGAAAGGCCTTTAAAAGTGTATTTTCTGGCCTTTGGTGTGGATTAAAGGCACTAATGTTACCACCCCAATGACACTTTCAAGCCATTTCTTTTAACAGTATGCAGATACAGCCATTGATATTTGAACAGCAGCGAAACAAAAACATTCTGACCACATACACACTTGGCACTTTTTGCCATCTGATAAACCAAAGAACTGTGGGAAGCCTACATGAGAGGAGTGGAGAAGATTCTGGTGAGACCCTCCATCAAACTGTCATTGGCAGCTCTTCTCTCCCTCAAATGCCACTGCACAGGCTTCCAGTAGCTGAATTGTCTGAGGAGTGTGGAACAGAAAGGATGGGCTATTGGACTTGCTCAGTCAGGATCCCAGGTATGTATGGAGAACACCATTTGTCTTCAGAAATACTTCCTTTTTCCTCTTCCCTCCCAGTTCCCCTTTCCTATTCTAACATGTCTTCTAGATGATAAGCCTGAAGACTGGGAGACCTCTAGGGGCTTAAGGGTGGGATAAAAAGGCAAGGCAAGGCAAGGCAAGGCAAGGCAATCATTTTGTGTCAAATAAAGGCATCTAAATAAGGACTTCTATTTTTCATAATGATGCTTTAGTTTTATATATACTTTTTTTTGCCTTTGTAAAGCACTGAAATATCTATTTTTCAGCTGTCTCCATTTTCATACACTCCAGCCTGCTTTCATCTTTGTCCCATCAGTTATGCTTGGATTGTAAACCCTCCAGGAATGGAATTTGTTTACTCAGCAGGTTATAGTACACTACTGCAATTACCAGAGTGGGTAAATACTGATTTGCATTTTGACAGCTAGTAGAATGCTACAATACAGTTCCTAGGCATTTATCATCTCTTTTTAGTGAAGCCACTCCCAAAAGATAACTGGTGGCCAGATACACATGTTTTAATCCACCTTCAGTCCTCCTTCAGTGTAAAGCCCCTTCAAGACTTGTGGAATCAATCTGCAGTTATAGGAAAAATCACAGCTTACCTCCTGTGAAGTGACGACCCGCTGTCCGGACTAAAAGCAGCCTCTGTAGTTTCCTCATCGGAAGTTGTGAGAGTTGAGTCAGGGCACACTGTCATGTGGGATGGGGCAGTCAATTGTATTTCAGCTGCTCTTCCTGCTGTCATGAGCCTGGACGTGATTGGGTAAGTTGGAGTAAGGGTTGGGAAAGAATTAGGCAACATCTGGGAAGGTAGCAGCCTCCTCTAGATGCAGATGCTCTTCCCCAGATGTTGCCTAATTCTTGACTACAGGCAGAAGTGCAAAAAGGCCCCTGGTCCCTTTGTGTACTCAGCCTCATTTCACATTATATCCTGGAACAGGGCCTACCATCCGCACGCAGACTACGGCAGACCTCCTATTCCAGAATATAATCCAGAAAAAGGCCCAGTGCAGAAAAGGCCCCGATCCAGCACTTTTCCTGACCCTTGCTATTGAGGTTGCAAAGCAAAAGCCAACATGAAGTCATCCATCTCCCCAACAGCCCCTAAGTGATGGAAGCAACTTCCTGTCCTCCACTTTATGCAGCTCTTTGCTCCTGAAGCAGATGTCTCTGCTATTCCCACCTACCAGGTCTGGGATTACATTAATAAATAAAGGAAATACAGTGCTTTAAGCAGACAAGCTTTAAAAATTTACTTTATTAAAAAGGATTTAGCTGCCTTCTCTGCCAACACTGCTTCAGGATCTGATTCTCATAATAAATAATCTCATCTTTAATCAGCCTGGTTTTTAAAATTACTTTTTCATCGGTTAATGTTTAGTTACTGATTAAAAACAGAGTAATAAAATTTAATGGTGGTATCTTAATAAGAGGAATCAGTCAGCTTCCTAACTATTGTAAACTGAAGTCCTACTTCCAATGATTTGAGAATGTGCCACTTGGCTTCCACCCAGGCATATTGAAGCAATAGAATGTGAATCATTAATGGTTTAGGCACTAAACAGGTAAATGGGAACTTTTAAGTCAGAGATTGTTATTTGAAAACTTGCCTGATCCAGTGGGATGCCAAAGTGGATAAAAGCAGAATGGTTGGCCCAAACAGGTGACATGATCAGATCTCTACCACTTCCAGTAGTTATAAAAATGTAAGAACATAAGAGAAGCCTTGCTGGATGAGGCCACAGTCCATCTAGTCCAGCATTGTGTCTCACACAGTGGTCCAACAATTCCTTATGGACATTCTCAAGTAGAAGACAAAGGCAAAACTTTCATTTTCTCTTGAATCCCTGCATATGTCCTTTAAAGCATCCTGCCTGACTCCCCAACCTAGAGGCAGTATGTATGCATCCGTTCTTGTAGCCATTGATACATCTGTCCTCCATGATTTATCTAATCCTTTCTTAAAGTCATCCAGCCTGGTTGCTGTCACCATCTCTTCTGGCAGTAAATTTCATAGACTGATGATCCTCTGGGCAAAATAATAAATAAAAATGCTTCCCCCTTGCCTGTCTTAACAAATCAAATGGGAGAATATTCAGCTTCATCTGAATCCCCCCTTCCAAATGTGTGTGTGTGTGGGTTCAGCTTCATACATGGATATCACCTGAATGTTCATGAATATTCACAAATGAAGGGACCCCCTACCACTCCCTTCCTGCTCCCTGCACTTACCTGGTGCTGCTGCACGCTGCACAGAACCTGAAATAGGCCTACTTGGGCCTGTGAGGAATGCATGGTGGCAGTGGCATAGCCAAAGTTGGGGGAAGAGAGGCCTGGGGTGGGGTGGAGAATCTGGACTTAATCAAAGCTTCGACAAAGGTTCGACAAATGTCAGATGCATTCAATTCTTGGATGAATTGAGCCTACAATTTGTATGAATTTGTACTAATTTTGAATGTGCTGAATATTCATGTGCATCCCTAGTCCTAACTCCCCTGCCAATCCTTTCCATAGATTGCCCCTTGATTCTAGTGTTGTGTAATAGAGAAAATAATTTTTCTCTATCCATCTTTTCCACACTGTACAGAGCATAAAAAGTCCACCTTCCCATTCTTCTACATGCATGTTTCAATTCAGGGTTGGCTAAAGTGTGCAGAATCCATTGTGCTGAACAATGTTAATTTTCTTGTGGGCATGAACATAATTTGAGGCTTAGTTACTATTAATTCTGCTGAGTGGCTACTGGTAGATCGAAGGGAGGAGACAGCAATGGAACGGAGGAATATTTTGATCTTTGCAAGCTGCATTTATTCCTGCAAAATCTTTGAATTGCATTTGTTATTCCCATAGTTAATCTTCCCTGAGGACATTGTTCTCATATTCTGATTCTGACCCTTTTGAACTGTTATGGAACTTTGAAGCTGAACCCCATGGTTTGCATAGAGAAATCTTTTTATTTGCTTGAACTATTTTGAACCTCTATCTTTTTTGCTATGTTATGTATTTGCTCAATTTTTGACTTTTTGTTTTAATAAACCAAATTATTCTACAGTTTTCCTCTGGTCCATTGTGAAGCTTGAAACCAGAAGGGGTATTTTGGCAGGGGAAGCCTCACTCGGCCTAGCCCTACCGTCACACATACTCCATAATCTCTCTGTGGGCCAATTACTGATGCCACAGAACTGGTGCCCTTTTAACAGCTGGAATAAACAAGCAGTAGCGCAACAATGAAAAACAATACATTTTTATAAGGTGCACAACTGGGAAAATCCCACATTTCTGTGGCACATCTAGCCACATCATTAGCCCTTCCTTCCTAACCTTGGCATTCTTGAACTCCTTGGGAGGTCAAGTAGTAGTCATATCTGTCCCTGGTATCTGGAATCTTGCAGTAGGTTTGCGTTCACTGGGGTGGGGGTGGGGAGTGTTTGTGCAGGGGACTCTAATTTTCTGAACTATATTTAATCAACATGCTAATCTTACCTTGCCTCCTACACAATAGTTTTTTTGTTTGAGGCTGAGCTTTGTAAATAACAGTGAGAGGTCTGAAACTGGAGTACTGTTTAGCAGGATCTGGGTGCTAGGCAGCAATTATTCTTGCCTTTCTGCAAAGAGGCAATAGCAAAAGAAGCTTCGTGCTTCCAAGTGAGTAGTGCAGCTGGAGGTATGAGTTTTGGTATGAGTTCTTTTTTATTGCCTTTGGTGTGGAAACCTTGTGGAGAATGTTGAAGAATTTTGAGATTTTTCATTTCATTACCTTTTTTTGTGTGTGCATGCTACCTTTTTAAAAGCAAATTTGCCCAAAATGGGGTGCAAAGACCTTCTAATAGTGATGGCTTGGCCTGTCCCTTAAGGATGGTTGACTTCCATGGGTTCATGCCTTTTCTGCAGTCAGTCATAGGCAGCTTCTGTGCATTAGTGCAGAACTTCAGCCATGGTCACACCCTGCTGAAATAATCCATCTTATTAAGAAACAGGACTGAAAATGCACTAACTCTGATCGCACCCAATACCTAATAGTCCTTCCTCGGTGGTTCTTCCTCAATTTGGGTCGCTATGCTCAAACCTTTTTGTTCCTGTCCTGAGACACATTTATGATCCTTTTTTAGATGTCCACCCCTCTCCACCATCACAACACTCCCTGCACTCTGAAAGGATAAAGGTTGTGTGACTTAACAGTGTGTAATCACACACTGGGTAAAAGGGAAAGAAAATGCATGCAGTATCCATTCACTATAGTACACTTCAGACCCTTTTAGTCCTCTTCCCTGATCACACCCAAAAAATGAAAATGGATTAACACTATCTAATAGCTTGGGAGCTGTAAAAATCAGGACTCAGGAAAGTACGATTGAAAGGAGGAAAGTCCACAAGTAAAATGGATAGGCTTAAAAAGGTGTGAGTGGTGGGGACCTAAGATGGACCAAAGAAGGATTAAAGGGAAGGTGTGATCATGGCCATAGAGTTTGCTGCCTGACCCGAATCAAAAGGGCAAGTTTTGTTTTGTTTTTTGAGAAGCCTGACTTAACACTAATAGTTTAATATGGATTAAGGGTCCATGAAGTACATTTCTAGACTTCAGAAATGTGCAGTTACCAGGTGGTCTTTTGCCATTGTTGCCTTTTGCACAGCATACTGGTGAGAGCTTACTGTAGGCTGAATGTTGAGTCTTTCTTAAAATGGTTGATAGGCCTATTGTTGTTTATCAGTAAGCAAATCAATTCCATTCTGTTGCCAAGAAAACTGTGTGGCCGTACTCACACAAACAACATGCAGATGACTAAGAAAATTACCATATTGGGGGGCTGGGAATCCATCAGAGAAGCAAGAGGCATATTGACCACATAGCTAGAACTTCATGGCATACCTTGGCCTTTGAAATTGTTGCAGCTGCAGAATAAGTTTTTGTGATGGCCTGGAAATGGTCTCAGAAGTCAACCACTTTTGGTCTGATACTTGAGAGCAAGGAGTAGCTTTTTTGGTCATTTGTGTACAACCAACTGAGCTTGAGGACATTTTTACCTTGCATCTCTGCTAAGCTCTGCAAGTCAGAATAGAAGCCCCTTTTGTCCTACTGTGTTATTCTGACCCTGTTAGCTGGGGGCTTCTAAATTTGTCAATGGTAGCCTTATAATATTAGAATATATAGTTGTAGTAGGTTAAATTCTGCAGAGGGAATCTTGTCATTAGAAAGAAAAATGTGTCCTTTTGACCAGGCCAAAGACTCAAGTTATCATTCTGTTCTGTTTGGGTAGCTCAGAAAAAAGGTGGAAAAATGTGGAATATAAATCAAAATTAAAAACAAAACAAAAATTCCAATAAAATGAAAAACAGAAAAGTAAAACAGAAAAAGCAGTTCCTCCAAAGCCTGCCTTCTGATCATACTTTCTTGTAATGGAGGGTTGAATAAATGCTTTTTACCTGGAATCTAGAAATATGTAATGATAAAGCCAGGTGGACCTATGTAAGGAGACTTCGCGAGATGCCACTTATTGTGGCAAGTCCTACATGGAAGAAATCTGAACCTCAGCCAGAGTTGCTTCAGCCCAAGACTGAGGAGGTCTGTCCACTTGGTCAGCATATTCCAGTATGTTCAAACTTTGAGCCTGGAGAACAAAAGTTCCATGTTGCTTTGGTTTTCAGCTTCAGCCATGATGCCTGGGAATCAATCACACCTGCACACATTTTTGCAGAGTGGCTTTTGCTGTTCTGCTAAAGGAGCACTTTCTGGAGTAGATTCTGCCCTCAGGAGTGGGCCAGTTATTGATGCAGTCAGTCACTGAGGTCCTGGCATTCTTTTGACCTACAGATCTTTCCTGTGATGTTTATTGTGATATCTCCTGCCTTTGCTGTGGGAAGCAATGGCTTGCGCCTATTGGTATTATTTGATGAACTTGACTAATCTCTGCTTCCAGCAGTCCAAAATGGTGACCTTCACTACATCCCAAATCCTCCAAAATTAAGTTTTATTGGAAGACCCCAAGGTTCTAGTGTTTCTGGGATCAGAGAAAAACCATCTGCCTCTGTTTAGCCACTGAAGCAGGGGAAGGTGTCTTAGCTTTAATGGCACTGAAACTCACTTTGATCTGCTGTGGATCAGAGCATAGCATGATATGAAAACTGTTTCTGCTCTATTCGCCTTTCCTGTACAATGTAGAGTTTTGTGTAACATAATCACCTTTCTGATCTAAGAAGTCTCATGAGACATATCTTTTCACACCTTACTTAAATGTGTGGGTCAGTGAACGTCTGGCATGCCAGTGACACCCAATGAATTCAGAACTTACCCAGAGTTTCCCCAAGCACTGGATAAGTGGGATTACCGGTACTGATTTGCCATGGCAACAGGCATGTGTGGTGCTGTTGCCATCGTAACCAGGTAATGCAGCACATAACTGTGGCTTTACCACCACACCCCAGGCTCCATTAGCCTAAAAGAGATGCAAACAGAGCTGTGCTATGCTATACTAGCCAATGCTAGTACAGCTGTAGAGTAAGTGCAGAGCCACTTCTAGGACTGAAGTGGCTCTACCTAGTGCAGCAGATGCTCAGCGTGGGAGCAGCCTCCAGCCAGCCCACTGGAGCAAGTGTGGAAAGGCACATAAAGCAATAGCCATCACCTTGGGCATACTGAAAAGGCTGCATAGTAATTCGCCAATTCTCTTAGACAAACCAGATTTTGATCTGACATGCACGCAAAAGATAGGGTAGAAATCCAAGGCAAGTAGTGAATCACTGCTCAGCTTTTCCGGTGGCTCTTGGGTTTCATTGTACTCACATGATGTTTCAAATGGCATGGCCATTTATTATTGGTAGATCACATTTCTTAAAATACTTACTGTCACTTTTAGTTCTATACTAACAACCCTAAGTACCTTTTGTGGAAAGGCCAGTCCTAGCACTCCAATTGAGAAAAGAGCAATTGTGACCAACACCTGGTTTTTTTGAAGTTCAAATATAGTAAACTCCTCCTCAGAGCCCCTTTAAGATAAGTACTTCTGTACCTTGTTGGAAACAATAAAGATTCTGCAACTGGAACAGTTAGTTGCTCATTCTGTAGATTTATGAGGCAGGATAAGAATACAGCTTGTTCCTTTGCTGTGTGAATTAGCTCTCTGGTGAGAGTAGTTAAAACATGTCTCTTCTAGTAAACTAAGTGGATGCATCTTTAAAAATGCCAGGGGATGAATGTAAAACACACCATGCTCTTAAGTGCCATATCTGACCATGCCTCAAAGAGAGAAAATATGGGTTTCTTATGCCCACCAATTTTATAGCAATAAACTGAGAAACAGCTATCTTGATAATTTTCCTCAGCATCGCTTTTTATCTGAAGAGAAAGTATTTTCATTTGTGGGTAGAGGTGTCTTTTGCGAATTTAAAATCTGAAGTATTCTGACTGAAATAATTTTTATAAATCACTGTTTCATGTGAAAAGGGGGTGGGATTACAAAACTGACCAGGTTTTATTCATAAGTGGTGGCCTCTGGGGGGGGGGGGTTAATAGCCACTGAAGCTTTCAGTTAACATTTTGCAGAGACGGAGTGATTACTCCTGTTTCTTGTTGGCATATCAAAACATTTTGTGAAGTTGTTTTCTGGTTGATCTAAACTAGCTGTATTTTACAATTTCTCCTATACCTGCTGTGTGAAATTTGGTGCCAGCTCAAGTGCAAAGAATATATCTTGTTTGAGCAGTGATGTTTCAGGAACAGTAGTGCGGCAAGAATGCTTGCTCACCAATGCAAATCCCGTGTGTGGATTGATGCCCAGATGACACCCTGCCAGGACACAGATCAGATTGTTTTCCTTTGGTTCTAAACATTTCTACTCATCAGACGGCAGCCAAATCTTATGAAATATAGTGATATTTCAGAAAAAAGCACTTCTGGAATAATTGCTATTTGCCCAGAAAGCTGGCAACCGTGCAAGGAAAGTGCAATGGCTTGCCTGGTATGGATGGATGCTCCCACGATGTTTCAGGTACAGTTGCCATCCTCTGCATATGAATGTCCACCATTTTGGGCCTGGTTTGGCCCTGCACACGGACTGTGGCCATTTCCAGAATGGCGGAGTGTGGAAGCTGTTGTCCAAACCAAGTAAGTCCTTTTGCTATTTTATAATAATAATAATTTTATTTGATCAGTCTTATGACCATTTCAAAATTCAGTAAAAAGAAAATAAAAACACACAATAAAAAAAAATTATAAAACAGAATAAAGGAAGGCAGCTGACATTCTATTTGCAGATAGTTTGTTGTTTTCGCAGTTCTTTTTCCAAGAAGCAAGCTCTTTTCTTTGTGGCAGAGAAAACCATTCTGACAGCACTTTCCACCCACCTCCTGCTCTGCCACCTTTGCACAAACACGCAACAGTAGCTCTTCCAGCCTACCGATTGTGTGATCTGCTTGCCACTATTTTGGAACAAGTAGGAACTGGCTGACTTTCTAGGCCTTCTGAAATAGTGACTGTGGTGACTCAACCAGCCCCTCCCTTCCCCATTCTCCACAGAGTAACACAGGTTGGAAGCAGGCTGCCAAGTACCACAGTCACCTGCCAGATCTCTAAGGGCTTTATTCTAAAGTTCCCTTTCTGGCACCCTGCTTTATGTGCCTATAGTAAAGGCTCCCCTAAAGCAGCACACAGAGTCCCTTGTAAAGTGAAATATTTGAAGTTTATTGTTACAAGAAAATAAAATAAAAGAAGCAAGCTTGTGGTTTGGCTTAAAAGTCTTTAGGTTGCTTGAAAAGAAAAATGTTGCTGTATTGAGCTTTCCCTCCTTAGTCAACTGCTTCCCCAAAAGTAAATAGTCCCTATTAGGCACCATGTGTAAGCCTAATATTCCAAAGCCCCTTTTCACCAGGCTTTCCCTCTCAGCTCCGAGAGGAGAGTCCTTTCAGAAATCACACCCAGAGTCAGTAGCAGTTCTTAGCCTTCACATAAGCTCTTCTTCCCTCTGGGACCAAGCGAAGAGGCCTATGTAGTTCCCTGGAGCAATGCTCCCCGATCCCCCCCTAACCCCAATGAAGCATGAGTGAGTGAGAGACCACAAGCTGCTGCATCTGTGGCTTTTATAGTCCATGATCCTGCAGCTCCTATTGGTCCAATTTTGGCGGGTGGGCTTGGCTTCAGCGGATGCTCCACCTCTGCTGTCCATCAAGGAGCTCAGAAAGCCCGCCAAACTGCTGCTCAGCTGTCTAGCCCCTGGCACAAATGCCACAGTGTCAGGCAGAAACTTCAAAACCAGAGCCACTGAGGCCACCTTTGCTGGTTTATGCCAGAGTCACTGTAGTTCTATTTTCAAGTCTTCACATCTGCTAAGTTTTTTCTAAAGTCTTCATATCTTTAGACAAACTTCCCAGATATGAAGACTTGAAAACAGAACTGCAGTGACTCTGCCATAAACCAGCAAAGGTGGTCTCAGTGGTTCTCAGCACACTAGGGGCAGTGCCAAAAGATCTTAGTGGGAATTTGAAAAGCACTGGCATCAACAAAATATCCATCTGCCAGCTACAGAAAGCCACTTTGCTGGGATCTGCTCTTATCATTCACTGATACATCACTCAGTCCTATGCGCTTGTTGAGAAGGGACCGACTAGTAATAACAACTACCATAACCAGCATAAATATCTCATTTGCTGTGTGTTATTGTTGTTTTATGTCAATAATGATGATGATGATGATGATGAATGTATGCATATGGGGATGGGTTGCATAATATATTTTAGGTAAAGTTTAGTTCTCCAACTCTTCCTTTCTAACTTTTGATCAAGAACTTCCCCAGCTAAAACATCTGTGGTTCTTGCTTTATTTCATCAGTTTCATCAGGTCTGTGACTGGGATCATGATGAGACATTTCCCCACACTTTTGACTTCGAAGCCTGCCAACTCTAACAGGATTCTCATTAAGTCTCAAATTCAGAATGCATTCTAATTCCAAATGAGAGTGAAGACTTCGAAGAACCAACTGTCTGTGCACACAAATATATCAATGAGGTTGCACCCTGTTGGATTTATCTTCAAAGTATTTTCGCATGGACGGCTATTAAGCTATTTATACTTTTCTGTGACAAGGGCTGTATTTGTACACATGTTTAAAAAGCAGTTCAGAAATTGCTTAGTACTAGCAGCATGTGGATGCTAGTTTCCCCATCCAACCTCTCATCTATATTAAAGGCCAGATCATTATTTTGGAAGTCCATTTTCTGCCCTTTAAATAAGTGCCCCAAAACCTACCTCACTTTTTTTACACTGAAGTCATTTGCCTCCATGTCTGGCTATGCCTTCCCTGACAATGGGTGCTACTCTCTGATTGGCTTCTTATCTGCTCACCCTTCGGTGTCTTTGCTTAGTTGCTCACCTGTTGCAACTGTTTCCATGCTGTGATTGGCTAAAGTTCCCATCTCTATGCTTATGCAACTTCCTTCCCAATCAGAGTAAAAGAAAGATACATTCTTAGTGTTATTAAACCCTGAAAGAGGAAGAGGAACCCCATACCAGACTTCAAGAGAAGGTAAGATGACACATACAGAGGGAGGAAGTGTTGTTATACCCCTCCTTTTCCACGCACAGTCAAAGATCCAGATCTTTGAGATGGGGTCCTCCTTGAGATCTGGATCTTAAAGATGCCTGAAGACCCCATTGCTTTTGAGTCACTTTAAAAAAACATAAAACTGTGTGCACATGCAGCCTTGGTCTGAAACAGGGACCCTGCCATTTTTCAAACTATTGTTCTAATAAAGGAGGCAAAAATTATTAAAATTTATTGAAATCCTTCATTAAGTGAGGAATTAAACTCACTGACCCTAGAGGTCTCTTCCAACTCTGCCTTCCCAATTGGTACCAATTGGTTCCTAATGGGGTCTTAGAAGGGCTCTAAGCCCTAGTGGGAAAAGGCCCACAAATTCGAATTTGTTCAGAGGATGCCTCATTGTATCTGATCGCATCCTAAGTAATGTTCAGTTTTCTTCCATTGTGAGTTAAGTCTTCTGGAGAATATTACAAGAAGCTAAAATAAGTGAGGTGGTAATGAATTGTATCTTTGTGCATTCCTCCCCCAGAAAATAGTTGTGAATAAGAAGGTAAAAGAATCTATGATTTGCATACTAGTATTCTCTGCCAGCTGGTATTTCCCTTGTTCAGCCTGGAAAATTTTCTGATTCATAATAATTGGTCCTGCATGTCATTCTTCCAGGCATCAGTCATGACCCACCATACTCTGGGAGGTTTTACACGTAATTGATGAGATTCAACCTTTGTCCAAAACATTTATATGTCAAATTTTACCCCAAGGAATTTAAGGTGACATACAATTAAGTAGCAGTTATGGCAGATGGATAGCCTGGAGCTATTTTTCAGATTTTTTTTAAAAAATATATTTTCTAGCAGGCATAGCCTTGATATTATTTACTGGCTATTATTATATTTTGCTGGCTCTACATTTTGCTGGCATAATGGTGATTTAATATGGTTATTATTCTTTTATTTTATTTCATGATGCTTATAACCCATCCTTAAAAAAAAAAAATGCACATAAGGTGTCCAGCATCAAAAATATAACGCAAAACTTGTAAAAGATGTGGATGAAAGCTAAAGATTGATCCCAGCTTTTGAAAATTACATGGAAATATTTGTGTTGTTTTCTTGGCAATGTAATGGAAGTAGTTTGCCATTGCATTTTCTTCTAGAATGTCTTTTGATTTGCCAACAGGCATAGTATATCCTTGTGATTTTGCATTCCTGTGTGAATGTGCTCCAACCATGCTTGATTCAAGATCACCAAGGGTGGCTTTGTCCTGCTACCTGCTGACTTAATGAGTCCTTAAAGGGTCCTTAATGGGTACTCTAGTGCTAAGTGGAAAAACACCCCCCAAAAGAGTCCTCTTTACTCTTTATATCCCTACAAGAACCCAAGAAGAAGAAGAGTTGGTTTTTCTGCTCTGGTTTTCTCACCCATTTAAGGGGACTCGAAGCGGCTAACAAAACTTTCTGTTCTTCTCCCCACAACAGAAACCCAGTGAGGTAGGTGGGGTTGCAAGAGCTCAGAAGAGACCTATGACTAGCCCAAGGTCACCCAGCTGGCTTCATGTAGGAGTGCGGAATCAAACCCAGTATTCCCAGGTAAGACTCTGGCTCCTTAACCATTTGGCACTAGTTGGCTCCAAGGTCATTCACATACAGTAAAAAAGCAACTCTGAAATAGCTTAAAGAGAATCTAGATATGATTCATGGGTAGGATCATATGCCAACTGTTAAAGAAATTAAGATTCCACACACATAGGTACATCTCCCATATCAATGTGATATTTATTGATCAATTGATCTACTCACGTGCCATGGAGGATGTAAGAAAATCGCTTTCTTAGTACATGAGCCTCCAGATTTTTTCTCTTTCAATCTTTATGACTACATGATCATACCTTCCAAGCATCAAGCTACCAACTTTACTTGCATGTGTTCTAATGCAGAAACCCACAGCTTCCCAACAATGAATCATGCCCTCTTAATTAAAAAAGCTCCTGGGAAGCTACAAACTGACACAAACTGACAAATACTTGGGAAGGCATAGGATCCTCGCATTATACAGTGATTTCTTAATCCTTGGATTCACCCAACCAATTCCCTTATGAGTGAAATAGATGCACGAACCCCAAACCACAACTTCCCATTTCTAGCTTCTAACATACTTTATGCAATATTATCTTAAATATTACAAATCTGTCTAATGAAGCAATTTGCATATACTATGTCAATCTCTACTCCATTGGTGGAAGCTTACTTTTACTGTCACTTATTGCAAATCTTTCTACCTTGAACAGTGATTTGTCTTATTTGCTATGTTATATATGAAGTTTCCCAGAACCCTTTGGAACCTGGCTACTCACAGTTGCTATCCATTTTGCCCCATGTTCTTTTTTTTTTTTTATACAACCTGCCCTCCCCCCTCTCATAAACATTCCAGGCTAGAAAAGGAGTATGAGATGTGGGATGAGAATGCAAGGGCCATGCTCTATCATCTCTAAAGTGCTTCTGAGTTACCTTTGGTAGGTATGAACACAGCCCTTGTGAAATTCACATTCGAGTTGAAATCTGCGTGAGATCTCCCAGGTGGATCTTTGGGCCTTTTCACACCTTCCCTAGTGCAAAAGCTGGGTAAGTACTAGGGTGTATTGGATTTCCATACTTTGTGACGCCTGATACATCTGAAACTTAGGCAAACAAAAATCCCTAATAGAACCCAAAAAAAGCCAAAAGCAAAAAACCAAACTAGGGTACTATGCCAAAAATACAAAGAAATATAATAATTACTAAAAGGGTATGGTAACCCCACTGATAGAAAAATATAAATGGTAAATTGCAACAGCACTCAAAAGAAATAAGGTGTAAAAACAAACATAACAAATTTAACAAGTTAAAAACACACACCAAAATAAAAATCGAACTTAAAATATAAAATATAAAACAGCTGATAAAAACAAAGAATTTATATTTTACCTAACAGGCCACTGATGAAGACTTTTTAGTTGAAACGCGTATGGCCCTAAATTCTTTTGTTTTTCTATCAGTGGGGTTACCATACCCTTTTAGTAATTATTATATTTCTTTGTATTTTTGGCATAGTACCCTAGTTTGGTTTTTTACATCTGAAACTTACCCAGTGGTTCCCCAAGTGTTGGTAAGTGCAATCACTATGATCACCTTGCCATGGCAATGGACAAGTGCAGCACCATTGCTAGGATGACTAGGAAATGCAGCATGCGCCTGTAGCTGCACTGTCCTACCCAAGGCTCAGTTCACCCAGAAGATGTGTGAATGGAGCTGTGCCAGCATATACTATCTGGTTACTGCCATAGCTGTAGAGCATAAAGCATGCTCTGACACACTCACAGCCATTTCAGAGCCCAGTACTAGACCAGGTAGACCAGGTGCTCTAAACCAGGTTGTGCTCAGGTTTTGCATGGCATGTTAGGAGGTGAATGCTGTTCAGGAACATCTGGGGAAGCACAGTTGAGCACCCATGCTCTTTTTTTTTCCAGGAAAGAAACCTCAGATCAACCTCAGTATATTAAATAGAAAGCAATCACCTTTCAAAACTAGCCATTAAAAACAAACAATTGTTCTGTTTCTTCCAGGACCGACTCTAATTTATAGCATGCTACACATTTCCCCCTGTCTTTGGCCATCCAAATGGGGTCAGATTCTGAGCAATGGTCTGTAGCAGTCACACTGGGAGTGCCAGAGTATGCTCCACAATGTGTGTTCTAATGGAAGGCAGCCTGAAGCAGCTCAAACTGCAACCAGCATTGCTGCACGGGCCACAGTCTACTACTTTTTCCATCGTGGCAATGATATTGGACATATTTTTAATCATTCAGTTGACTCATGCCTCCAAAGAGCTCCCAGGAAACGACTACCCTCAGCCAAAGTGTTGTCAGATTACTTAAAAAGAGGTTTACAGCAAGGGTTCCTTTATCAGGGGTTAGGTAGGGTTGGGTGGCATCAGGTGGGGGCGGATGTCTTGGTTTCAAACTCCCCAGGAGCCCAGTGATCTCCAGAAAGAGGCTGTCTGTGTGATACCTTGAACCCAATCAAATTTGCTATTGTGAATTAACAAAATGCTTCCTGCCTCATTTGGGTTGCATGGTTCTACCTTGGTGAAAAAGAAAATTAAAATGAAACAAAATCAATGGCATGAATTTAGTCATGGAGATACAGTCAGAATAACCTTTATAAAATGCATTTGCCTACTTTTAAGGACTTAAATGCTATCACCATCTTTTCCTTTGAGCCCCAAAGTACCCTAGGTGATTTTTCTTTTTCCAGAATGTCTGTTTTGCATGCATGGTTTTCTAAAAAAAATCCACAAGCTCCTGAGTGTAGCTGTGCTTTATACATTTCTTTGAGGGGAAAATTATATTTTGGGTTGGATCCAGGCTGTCCACTTGTTGGAAATGAGCTTCATCGTATTCTGTTCAAAGCCATTTGCTCCTGGTAAGTTGTGTTGGGCGGCAGCCACAGTGTTAAATCAATGGCCCAAATTGATCAATACTAATTTGTTCAATTAATTTCAGTGGGAATAAAACTTCACTCCATCCCACTGAGAGGTTAAGCCTGAAATTGTCCTTCAGCTGAACAGCTCCAGCCATATATGCATATTTCAAAGTAAATAACTACCC
The DNA here is from genome assembly GCA_023333525.1 of Aspidoscelis tigris stejnegeri. Taxonomy (NCBI): domain Eukaryota; kingdom Metazoa; phylum Chordata; class Lepidosauria; order Squamata; family Teiidae; genus Aspidoscelis; species Aspidoscelis tigris. Next base: position 25,072,004 of record JALMGA010000002.1, on the reverse strand, counting down.
GTGGTGGCTTTCATAGTAGATGCAGTTAGCATTTGCTAGGTCTTTTCAGTGACATCAAGTCTGAAGTTTGAATTTCCATTCTTGTGGATATTTTAAACTGTTGATTTTATTATTATTGTGCTGTTCTAGTTTGGGAAAGTGCGCATGTGAGTGAGAATGAATAAGGGGGATGGAAGCAGTTGCTAAAACTATATTTTACCTTTTCTGGGTACTAATCTGACATGCTGCATAGACATAAATCTTTTATGATGTTTAAAGTGTATTATAAAAAGGTATGAATCCACTTTAAGAGATAAAATGATTGAGATTTGCAAGTACAGCTCTGTTCTGGGATTAATAAATTGCACAGCAAATAGCTGATTTTATGTTGTGATGTCTTGGGAAGCTGGTAAAAAGTGCTGGCGTGAGAATCAGGTGTGGATGCTTGGGATATGGGATGGATTATATTTGGTTAGTATTGTTTCTGGAATAGCATTTTAAAATTAGCTGTGATAAAGCCCAGACATATTTGCAGAGCCTGTTAAGCAGGAACAAATCCATCTGTAAACCTAAGTTTCCCTTCATTTCCTCCACTATATATCTCCAAATTACAGTGAATTCATTCCTGGGTTGGAAAGGTGCCAGAAGTTTCTCATCTAGCTATTTGTGGGCTGCTTCTCTCCCTCCTCCCTTTTGAGGCTTTCTGATGCCTATAGAGTGAGCTCAACTCAAAGGTTTTCCAGCTCATACTTGCCTTGTATTCTGTAACAGTCAGATCAGCCTCTGAGAAATCCTAAGGAATACTGTGGCAGCTTACGATTTCCCTGTAATTTCTCCACTGCAGGTGACCCAGCAACTTCACAATGCATCTGGTAATGTATTTTTTTTTTTTAAAAAAACTAAATAAAGCTGTATGTAGTCTGTATATATGTGTGCGTCTATGTAGGGGATCCCCTTGATTTTTGTAAATCTTTCCAGGTGAATTAAATGAGAGACTCTCACTTGGATCTATTTTACATGTGTTTCTGCTTCACACGGAGATGCAATTATATGTGCATGCTTTGAAACTGAAATACATTTAAAGTGCATGTGTAGAAGATTGTGGCTTGAGCATCATCTACTCTCTGAGCAAAGCTTGTGCCAAAGAGATCAGTGCATGTAATTTATAACGAGTAAGTTTCTCAGACCACACAGAAATTGAGGAGTACTGTTCATACTAGTGAATCTCAGCACTGAGATGAGATACTTGTCTGACAGCAATAAATTTAAAAGCAAGCATTGAATAAATATCTGGGGACTCACTGAACTCTGGAATAGCAAAGATCCTGCTGGTGTAGCAGCATTTCTGTAAGATTTTAATATATACAGTATATATGTGTGTGTTTGTGTATACATCCTTTTGCATTTTTGTGTTGTAGGAAAGAAATGTAAAAATGTTTCTATGGCTCTGCAATTCTGAGCTTGTTATAAAAATTAAATCAATGTATACCTCTGAAGCTAGGACAGAGCTTTCTTTCCCCTAAGTATTTATGTAATGAGGCAATTCATTAGATCTTTCTAACTGACATATGAGATCTGTTTGATAGCACTGGTATTGCGTGACACAATCTAGCCCTAGCACAAATGTGTAGCAATTAAAGTTATCATTAAAAGCTTTTGAGAAGCAATTCCAAAGAGCAGTGCCCCATTGGTATTTACTGATGTGCAATGACTCGTTTGGATGACTGGCAGTGAAGAACACTAAAAATATATAGAAATATTACTCCTAGACATAAAAAGAATTTGCATTTGAGATTGTAACCACCACATTTAATTTGAATGACAGCAAGCACTTTACTGACTTTTGAGTAAACGTGTATAGGATGATACTGTTGGATTTCATGCACAGTTAAAGGGACCCCACCTTCAACCCATTCTTTGCATTTTTGGCTACATTTCTGCAAGCAGATACTGCAAGGTGATGATGATTTTTAATACTGATACACTTTTACTATAATTAAGCAACTTGAAGCTACAGCCACCAGGTACCCCTTTGCTAGTCTGTTGAGCTGGAAGGCTAGCTGCTTTTACTGGGTCCAGATTTGAATGTTCAGATACCCTAGGACTAGCTATAATTGGTTGTACTCTAGTATTGCCTTGCACTGGTCAGCAGCATTTGAAGGTGGAATACAGCTGGTTGAATGCATTGTCCCAGGCTCATATACCAAAGTGGTAAAACAGGTTAAGTGGCATCAGAACTTTTCTCTGGGATACCCCATGAGTTCAACTGCTAGTTTATTCTGTGTTGATTCCTGAGCCAAGTGTCATGGATTGGTGTCACAACATGAGGTGTCAGGGAACAGAATTGGAGGAGAGGTAGGGACAAGTGATACCACATTAGACACTTAAGATCTGCTGGGCATTAGGTTTCTGTGGCTTTGGTTCCATGCTATAGCGAAAAGACCTGGCATTGTATGAATCTGTATGGTAACTATGGGTTTTTCAAATCAATTGGAAAGTGAAAATTGTGCTCATCCACATCTCTGAAGTGTGATAAGCACTGATATCATGAAAATAGTAGGGTCTGTTTCCAGATTTCGTGTATTCCCAGTATGGTTATGACTTTAGAAAGCTGATAAAAACATTATTACTTAATCTCTCAACCGTAATAATGCCACCTATGACATCTTTCCAAGGTAAGACTCTTTTTCTCTCTTACAATACCCTTGCAAATGCCTATGGTGAAATATTTATGGAATGAAATTAGCATCGTTTGGGTATTTTACAAAACAAATGACATTAATTTTTCCATTGTCACTCTCTCAGTAGCATATCCTTGGGAGTCATTGTGATGGCTGGAACTTAGGATTCTATTTGTGGAGATAGGCAGAAGAGTCGTGTGCAGCAAATGTGTCCTTAGCACTGGACTCAGTACCCACAGCATTGAGAAGACACGGGGTGGTAATGACATAGAAGCCCATTGATTTATGTCCGCCTTTAAATATTCCAATAGCATCTTACAGAATTCACTGCAAAAGAGACCTTTCATCCCATATTTCTTTTACTAGCCTGAGACTTTTTGTTACCTTTCCAAAGGTAAAAAGAAAAAGAAAAGCTCAAAGTCTCATGTTTGGGACAACCTAGGTGAGTAGGAAAGCAGAATTTGGAGCCTGCATAAATTGTTTCAGGAAGGACATTCATCTGACTGACATTTGTATACAGAAGATATTTTGTTGATGGTGGTTCAGTATTCTTCCTTTCTGTATATACTGTCCTGGGCCAAAATCTTTATGAACAGACTTGTGTTACTACACAAATATATGATCGTGCCTATTCAGTAGAACACTCTTATGCAGAGTCTTGGCTTGGAATTTAAAATATTGAGTAATGGGTTATGCAGAACTCATATAAATCTCAGCTGTTGCATTTTCTAACAAATTTATTGGACAATTACAGACTGTTTTCTTAATTCACATAAATGAAAATGTGCATTAGTGATGATTAATTTACCCAAAGGTGGTTAGAGTTTGATTCACTCCATTGTCCAGCCAAGCCTCAGCATCCATTTGCTAATGGTTGCCTATATATTAGAAATGTCAGCACACTCAAACTGCCAACCTTGGAACTTTAATTACATATTGAATACATAATTTATTTGAAAGGCAGCTTAGTGACATAAAACACCATAATTGAACTCTACTTGTTCACAAATTAAGCCATTTTAAAGATCAGAAGCATCTGCCATTGATTGCGATGGGTTTATGGGGCTATTTTTATAGGTTTGATGGTCTAACCCTACTATGGTGCACACAGTACTAAAAGTGACTCTAGCATGGTGTTGATTTTGTTCCTGTGGTTACAGTATAATGTAACTGGTATACAATGTCATGCACTGTGTGAATATGGACAATGAGGCTTTGGTGCACCACGTATGATGTGAAACCATTGGCCAGCAGTGGAAGTAGTTTATGCAGGCAAGCAATTCTTCTGAAGAGAAGAATAAATCATGAGTTCACTAGGCAGATTTGGAGAAACCACCCATCATGGGCTTATGATCACATATGTTTGCATATGCTAGGTTTGGGGGGATGATGGATTGAATCCAAACATAATCATTTATGGCGTACTGTGCTGGTGTTGCTAAAGACTGCATCTCCACTTACTGGGCTTAAAATGTCTTCTGCCACTCTGTTGTCACGTGCAGTGGCAGAAAGCACCTCACAGTGATTATGGTTCCACACTACTGGGCACAATTGCCATCTGAGGCACCATTTCATAAAGGTACAATTTTGCTGCCATCAACAGAGATGCCATGGACTGCTGCTTCAAGGAACATTTCTTCACTAAAAAACAAAGACAAGGCAAGGTCATTTTGAGTGGTCATGGTAGCATCTTTTCTACTCACCTGGGAAGCAGCCGCTTCCATTTTAAAGTGGAGACACACCCAAAGTCTCTTAACTTGGGCTTCTTTCCCACTAGGCTTCTCATCCTCTGGATGGGGGAAGTGCATTAGTGACTAACTCATGCCTGGTAACACTACTACATGTTAAACTAAGCCCCACGTGCCTGGAGACTTACCGGTGTCCAGGCACATGTCCAATTGCCACCATTTTGAGATTGGAGACCAGTGTGACTGTGCATGTGCTGTCGCTGTCACCACAGCGGTGATGCTCTGCACTCGTGCAGTTGTGCTTGGGGTCATCTGAGGTGTCAGCATGCTTGTGCAACACCTCAGATGACTCCTCATATCAGAAATGGTGCAAATGGTTGTGGGCTGGATGGGAATGGTAAGGGTTGGGTTGTGTGTGGTGTATGACTTTGTGCACAACCTCTAGTTGATGATAGGTTAACATTTGGAAAGGCAGGAGGCGTTTGTAGGTTGTAAATGCCTCCTGCAAGTGCATATATGCCTGCCCAGATGTTAACCTGTCACAAACTATGGGGCCACGTGTGAATTGGCTTCTTGTTTCCTGAATCATTGTGACTGATGGGGGGGGGGTGCTCTGACATGGCAAACAATCCAGAGTTGTCCAGAGTGAGTCAGTTAGGTCTAGTGGTTAGGGAGCCAGACTCTCATCTGGGGATACCAGGTTGGATTCCACCTTCCCCCATGAAGGCAGCTGGGTGACCTTGGGCTCGTCACAGCTCTCTTCTGAGCTCTCACAGCCCCACCTACCTCACAAGGTATCTGTTGTGGGGAGAAGAACAGAAAGCTTTGTCAGCCACTTTGAGTCCCCTTAAATGGGTGAGAAAAGCAGGGTAGAAAATCCAACCTCCTCCTCCTCCTGAGTGGTCTGTACTGACAATTATTTGTGTTTCCTGAAACCCAAGCTAAAAAGTATTTAGATTAAAGGAGTTCTCAGTATAGTTCAGAGCAGTAGCCCATTTTATTTAGGAAAATGATAATGAGCAAGTAGTCTTTTTTTGGGAGGGAACCATACTTTATTGTATGTGCTCTCCATTTCCTCCTGTCCGATGACAGACTGTTGTGGATGTTGGATTCAGGGTGTATTCAGAAAGTCACCATTGGAGAGTTACGAGAGAACAAAAGAGAAGACACAGCAGAAGTTATGAATGATTTCCCTTTCCCTTTCCTTTCAATGCCTGCAAGGAGGACAATGTATCCTCCATTTCCTTTCTCTCCCATCCCTGCAAGTAGGACATGAGCAAGGGAAACAATGTTTCTTTTCATTAAAAGGAGACTTGACAGAAAAGCTAAACTGCTCCAGCACCTTTTGGGCAAATGGCAGAGTACAGCCTATTGTTTTTCTTCAGACGTGGCTGGAGGTGGTGGTGGTGGGGTCATGCTGGTTGGGTTTTGCCTCAGCTGCACCTGTTTGCTGTGACAGTCCCCTTACCCCAACAGTATCCTGTGTTACTATTGTGTTTGGCAGCAGCATATGGCTTCAGTGTGGGAGGCATGCCTCTGTGGATTGCTCAGCAGGGACAGGTGGGGTGAAGGTGCTTTGCTGATTGCTGGCTTCACTACCATGAATATTTGACCCCCTCATGGATTTCCCCTTTTTTTGTTGAGCTCTCCCTTCGTGCAGGTGCTTTGAAATTACACATTTCTGCAAAACTCCAATTCTGTAAAACTGCAATTACAGAGAAAAAGAAATTGAAATTGCAAAGTAGTGCAAAACTGCTATTACAAAGGAAAAGAAATTGACTCTGGGCTTTATAGGAGCTCTGCTGTGCTGTTGATGTGGAACTGAAGTTGTGCTTGGGTGGATACAGGATGGAGGGGGAGAAGGAACAAATGGTGAATGACTAATAGTGTCGCCAATGGAATCTGTTTTGATGTGACAGCAGGGAAATACAGAAGGGTGGAGATTGACTTCCTCACTCCAATGAAATCATGATTTGCAGGTTGGAGCAACATCCAACCACTATTTGAGGAGGAGTATTTGGTGAGGACAGGAGAGAAAAAGATAAGGTTGCTCCATGCTGAGCATGGGAAAATGAAGAGACCAACAAGTTCACTTTGAGTTTGCATTATAATGCAAATGTGGCAATCTTGTGGAAATATGCTTGATCCCTGTTCTCCCACAATATGGATTTTCCGTGCCATGTTGGAATGTGCCCGTGGTATAGAAAACTTGCAACAGGTCTGAATCTCCAGAGACCAAAGTTGTCTGCACTTGTTCAATCCACTTGTGAGGGAAGTTTGGCTAGGATTAAAATTTTGCAATTTTGGGTAGGATAAGGATTTCCCTGGAGAGTGAGAAGAACACTGACAAGCAAGACAACTGAAGGGGACAGCACATAAGAAAATGAGCAGAAGCACAGGAATGTAACTGAGGAAGTTTGAATTGAAGTTTGAGGAAGGAGAATGTAAAGACCTATCTTGCACTTGTTCTATAGTAATACAACCTCAGTGTTAAGTGCTGACTTTTTCAGCATAGGCAGCCAGATGATGATGTTTGTTGATAATGGTTAGGTCTCCACTTACTGGGCAAGGTAACTCCATCCAGATCCATGGGTGGGGATGTAAAAATTGGAGAGCACAACTGTGATGCATTGAGTGTCCACATTTTGGAATGCCCAGTGCACCCCAAACTTACTTGGCACTTCACCAAGTGCTGGGTAAGTGTGATTGCCTTGATAGTAGAGCCCGTGCCCTGGCACCGCTCATGCATGCTGATTATTGCCACAGTGGTCAGGTGACATGACACAGAGCTACAGCTGTGCCAGCCTGCCCCTGCACCCATCACCTGGAAGAGGTGCGAAGGGTAGTTGCCAGGTTATACTAGCTGCATCCCAGACCACATGGGGGATGGTCTGCACACTGGAATGGAAGTATCTCTGCACTTGGTGGATGCTTTGTGTGGGAGCATTCTTAGCTGTCTCACTAGACCAAGTGAGAAAAGACCCTGCTGATAGTTGGACAAAATGTTGTGAGGAGAACAGTTTGCATTTAATGCCCTGGAATGATATTATACAATTCCAATGCAGTTATGGTCAGGGACGGTGGCTTGCATTTACACCATGAGCTCTGCAGACATCTCCCACTTAACTACAGGTGCTTGCAGTGTGGATTGTGGTTGTGCACGAATGTTGTTGTTTTTTTGTATTTGATTCTTATTGTATCAAATGCAAGAAAATTAATATTCGTTTGCCTAGATCCCCTTCAAATGTGGTGGGATTTGTATTGGTGCAAATGTTCAGTCCCATACGAACCATATGAATGCATATGAATAGCATAAAAATCCCATGCGAATGCATACAAATAGCATAGGAATACCATACAAATTCCGTATAAAGCTTCATATGAAGCTTCATACGAACGTATCAAAACATTTGATTTGAATTCGAATGTCACTCTTTGAACTATTGATTAGAATACAAATGTCTGAATTTGGCCAAATTTGTACAAATTTTGAATATTACAAATATTCGTGCACATCCCTAGTGTGGATGGTCCATCTGAACCATCCAAATTGCCTTCACAATGGCTGCAGGAACTTCTGCCGCATGCCTGGCCATTGCTATGGCCCTGGCGATAGTGATAGGAAAACAGTGCACATTTGTGCAGCTGCAGCCAGACTGCATGATACCTCTTCCTCACAGCTTTGAACTCAGAAGTGGGTATGAATACTAACTGGGAGCATACTAGATGCTCCTGCTCAAGCTTCTTCACAAAGATGGAAGATCGGGATACTCTGGGATGCTCACAGATGCTCTGGGGCAAAGGCAGCAGACAGAGAGACCTGAAGTGTCCCAGGGTGTCTCTGCGCAGTAAGTGTGAACAGGTTCTTAGTTTGAAGGTGCTTGCTGCATTCTACAAGACCATGAACTGGGAGCCTGTGAGGAATTTCTTTTAGTTTGCAGAATTTCCATGAATAACTGCAGAGTTAAGAGATGTGATATGGGCAAATGTGATATGTTTGGCAGTTCAGAATACTATTGGGAAATATGTAATTCATATAAAAACACTTGTCCTTGATGTGATGAAGGCCTTTATTTTATTCTTGAAAGTTTCTCACTCACCCCTCCTTGTAGACTGAGTTGTTGTTGTCTTTAGGCACACCTAGCAGTTTGGAATGTAGGGTTTCAGCACTTGTACTTTTTAAATGATGCACTTTTGGAGAATCCCATGGAAATCAATTAAGCTTTTTCTAAGTAAGTGGTTTGATGATTTTAGCGCAAACATCTGCTCTTTAAGCTCAAGAGGGTTTTGTTTTGTTTTTAGTAAGTGTGGTGCTAGTCTCAGTGGTGTGCAGAGTGTTTGCGGGACCTGAATTACATTATCTTGTTTAACAATTCTGGCTCAAAAGCAGCTTCTGCAGATTGCAGGGACAACGCAGTAACCAGACTGCTGCTTCAGAGTTCTCCAATTGCTGTATGGTCAAGTGCTCCAGCATATCTCACACAGCAACAGCATGCTGTCTGCATAGGTGCTGCTGTTCTTAGTGGTGAAAACATTCAAGTTGGAGAACTTTCATTTCCTGGTTTGGTGTTTCCACCCTGGGACATTTTTTGCAGGGAACTGCTGTAGTTGGTCATTTTTGAGCTCTGCAAAATGGTGGCACAGTACAGGTAGGTCCAGACAATAAATGATTGGCAGCATTGTCAGAAGACAGTCTCAAGGGATTTCATGGCACATTTAGTGAATTTTCTTATAAAGAGGAAATGTAATTAATAAAGGGTAAGGCACTGATCTTTCTCAGATGGCGTGACTTCCACTAGCAGCTTTTGCTGAATTCAGTTTAGTTTGTTTAACTTAGCCTGCTTCTCCAGTGGTTAGGTTGGACGGTAGACCCTGGATACATACAGTAGGTGGCATATATATGGGCATTACAAGCTGCCTCTCCAATTGGCCCTGAAAGTGGGCCTCTAAACATCTGGATGCTCCTGGGATGGTGCCTGTCTGCTCTTTCTGGTTTCTGGCCTACTCTTGCTTCAGAATTAATGTTATCAATGGGGCAGTTCCAATGATGGTTGGTGCACAGAAGAATAGACACTTCTTTCCCTTTAGTTCAGGAGCCAGGAAGCATATTACAGGCATGGTTTCCAAGGATGCCAGAAAGGAACAAATTCCTGGAACACTTATGGAGTAAGCTTGTAGCTAGCTACGGAATCCATGAAGCCAGCCTTTTTCATCCAGTGGAATGCCCTCGCCCAGTAACGGGATTTACTTTCAGGGCTGGGGACATGGCAAACTCGTTTGGTGCACCTATTGCCACCGGGGCAGTCCATGCATACTTTGTGCAGGCTGTCCTGACACTGGACTGCACTTTACTCTGTGGGAATCAATAAAACTTCAGATCTTTCCTCTCCTCAAACTGGAGAGAACAGATTAGAAAATGTACATCTGATGAAAGCCAACTTTAAAAATCAAGATGGTTCCTTCTGGTTGTTTTTTTAGCTGCTATTTGCACAATTCTTTTGCCTTTTAGATATTGCTAGGTCAATTCCTGTAATGCTGAGCTAGGTAGAGAAATAACAGCAATTACAATTAGTGGAATATCACAACCGCTATATGTGCAGGATGGACGTATAAAGGAGTATGTGTTCCTATACTGATGAGTGGGATTCCCTAAAGTGTTAAGCAGATTATGTTTCCAAACATAAGTCAGGGCACTCAGGGAATGAACATGGAATCTTCTGTGCATGAAATATGTTTCATGTCTCACAGTTATGAATTGCCCTCATCAAGGCTGTGTCCACAGCCTGGGCATCCAACTGTCCACACATAAGTTCAGGCTTGTACACAACTAGGTGCTGTCCCTCATAGTGCATCTTTCATAGTCCAAGTCCCTTTTCTGCATTGGGACTTTACCCAGAACAAGCATAGTGCAGAAAGGGCCTGAGGATACCCTGATGTCTATTTCACAGCTGCTGCTCCAACAACTAGAGGCTGGCAGCAACATGTGACTGCTACTGACAAAGAAAAGTCACTCCATAATGCATGCATTAGGGCTGTGCAAGAATATTCGAAACATTCAAAATTTGTTCAAATTCAGACATTCAAATTTGAATAAAATGTTTATACATTCCTTTTTTTTAGTATTTGAACAAATTCAAATGTTTTGAGCCATTTGTATGAATTATCGGGACGTTCGTATGTGTATGGATATGTATGCATTATATACGTATTTATATGCATCTTATTCGTATATGTACGCATTTGTACGGATACGTACAGGAAAAAAATGGGATGCATATGAACGTGAACAGATGTGTACGGACACATACAAATGTTGTCAACATTTGTATCATCAAATACGAATCAAATGTTTGTAAAAATAGATATGAATGCATTTGAATCGGTTTGAATTTTAATACTGGTACATTTGTTTTTTCTCTATTTGTACAAATTTGGACATTTGAATATTTGATTCAAATTGAATCAAATGTCGAAAATTGCATTCGTGCACACCCCTAATTAGCACATTGTGGGAGAATGTGGGAGTGGGCTGAGGACATCCTGTTTCCACATTCTGCTCTGTAGTCATGTCTTTGAGTATAATGCTGTGGCCCAAGTTGGTAGCAACCCTCTGTTAGAAAGAAGGTACCATCTGCAGTTGAAACAGGCATGAGTTGCTATTCAGGGCGGTTCTGACTTGGAGTTTCCCGAAATAGGTTATAGAGGGTTTTCACCCCAAGATAGCAGGGCGATGCTTAAGTTGTCACAGATACGTGTGGCAATCACAACATAGGCAAGTCATCCCCTGTCTGTGTGGGACCCATGTTATGATGCCTGTGAACTTTCAGTCAGAGGTTTTTAAAGTGTTTTGTTCTATTTTAGGCAATCTGCTACCTGTCTAGATATTGTGCCTCTACACAGCTGCCTATTGATTGCTTTGTCTTTCATAACCAAGCCTTGCTATTTACTAAGCATTTTGAAAGCTAGTCTAGTGCTGAATTCCCATCAACATCTTTAGACCTTACAAAATTAGCACAGATGCTCCAGCGTCTCCCATCTGTATGCTTCAGCTACTAGATCTGTTTGGCAAGGCTGTCACACGAGTGAGTCCTCTCCTCTGTAACACAAGACTATTTTGCAGGTGTCTTAAGTTGAAAATAGACTTGTGTGACTTCTGATCTTATATCAGGTTTTGTATGAAGTCATTATGGTACTATTGGAACTGGCCTGACAGTGCAGGGCTGTACATCTGTGTGTCCTTGTTGGACACATTATATGCAAGTCCCTGGGCCATTTGAGCATCCATTTCATTGTAAGTGCTCGCACTGAGTGATATAATGGCAGAGCAGTAGAAATAGCCCTGACAGCTCTGCCTACTGTGTTTCCCCTTCCAATGTATGGAGGTGGATGTACTTCATTGTGCTTCCTGTTTTGCTGAACACAGGAAATGGCCGACTCCTATGCCCATTCTCTGTTTTCAGCAAAACAACTCCAGGTAGAAACACTGAAGTCAGAGAGTGAAATGCCACTCAACACAATGATTGAACATTAAAAATCAAAGCATAAGAACATTAGAGGAGCCCTGATGGGCAGGAAAATTAGGATTAACAAAGGAAAATATTTTTCCCCCAGTGATTTCATTGGTTTATGGGAGTTACTGCCAGGCATTAGCCTGGATAACTTTAAGAAAGGGTTAGACCAATTCATGGAGGACAGGTATACCAAAGGTTACTAGGATGGATGCCTTACTGCCGCCAGGTTGGATAGACAGGCAGGATTCATATAAAGACAATTTGCAAGGAACTGAGAGCAGGTGAAGATTTTGCCTTTGTTTTCTGTTACTATATCAGAAGCTACAGTTTATAACTGTCAGAATTTTCTGCTTCATAATGTTTAAAAGATGAACGTATTGAATCTACCCGTGAGTCTGGTACATCCTGGAAATGTTTAAAAGATTTCATTTGAGGTAAGTTGTCAGGCTCCCAGCTGAATGCTACAGGTGCTGTATGAGAAGAACTGATTAAAATTAAGAATATTTTGCCAAACCCAAAGACTTTGTTACAAATTGCCAATTGCTATATTTAACAGATCCTTAAACTTATCTCCATTAATTATCTGTTTTTATTGCTGTACCCAAGATATTTGGAAGAATTTACACAAGTGTGAATTACAGGCAAAAGCAGGTTATAAAGGGTGCATGGGGATACTCCCAGGTTACGATTGCAGCATTAGCCAGTAGGGCTTCACTGTCCCTGCCGCTAATGCTGCTATTCCAAGTGCTTAATCACCCAGGTAAGGGGTTGATTTACCACAAACACTCACCTGATGGCTGCCCTGCAATCAGCTGAGCAACTGTCAGGGGGTTATAGCAGCTCTCATGCATACAAGCAGAGCTCCGCTAATGATTAAAAGAGAAACGCAAGCAAAGAGCTAATTAATATGGACCTCTTTCCATTGAATTAGCTGCCTGTTACCTCCAGTCTTGGAAAGAGGCTTTTGGCTTCACTGCCAACCTTATTGCCCCCCCCCCCCCCCGGGAACGAGAGAAATGTCAAGCCCCTGCAACCCCTGTTTACGATTGCTGACAGAAAGAGGCTTTTGGCTTTACTGCCAAAGTTAATTTGGCAGTAAAGCCAAAAGCCTCTTTCTGTCAGCATTTGGAATGAGGGGGTGTAGAGGCTTGAAATTTCTCTCCTCCGGGGGGCAATAAGGTTACCTCCCTGGGAAAGAGAAATTTCAAGCCCCTTCAATGCCTTACTCCCTTGCTTTTACTTCCCTTTCGAGGCTAGCAAGTGGCTTGCCTGGGAAAGGGAGCAAAATAACGATCCTGGCAGGGAGTAATCATGGAGAAAACCACGGCATCCCAATGCATGGATTTGCCATGGTTTTCATGGGGATGGGCGGGTTCGGCTTGAACCCACCCTGTCGTCCATTACCATGGGAACACACTCATACTGACTTCTCTGCAGCCAAGTTATAACAATTTTACTCAATCTTTCTTTCTTGACAGTTTTTGAATATGATTTCCAGCAGCTGCCACCACAGGAACAGAACTACAAAGGCAGAAGGGGCCACCTTTGGACCTCTCAGAATCTCATTTTATCCACACCAGAACAAAAACGTGGTTTGAGGGAGACCAAAGAAAGAATTCCAGTCAGAACCTTGATTTTCCACCTTCCCTTTTTGGAAGTGGTCAAGGAGCCGCTGCTGGTTAGTTTATTTTCTTTTTAATTGATAGAGAACAGTTGGACTGGGGGGAGGGGGGGAATGTAGAAAAAAACTTAAAAGCACAAAATATTTAGTTTTAATTACTAAAAATGTTAGTAATGTGTTTTCCTATAGAAATTTCCATAAACAATGAGACTGTGTAGAATCCATGGCTGTTGTTTCTTTATACAAGTACGTAAGAGAAGCCCTGCTAGATCAGGTCACAGCCAATCTAGTCCAGCATCCTGTCTCATACAGTAGCCCACCAATTGCTGCTGGGCATCCCAAGCAGAAGATAAAAATGAAGAGAAAATTCAAAGTAAAGTTAATAGGAAAATTCCAGCAATAAGAAGCAAACAGAAGAATTGGAACGGAAAACCTCGAGCGCTTGCTTTTTGCTGTTCCCTGTACCCTCTCACGCCATTTTCCTTTTGTTTCTTGTCTCTTTATATTGTAAGCCTGAGGGCAGGGACCTGTCTAAGATTCATATAATATTGTAACCCACCCTGAGACCTCCAGGTATAGGGCGGGATAGAAATACAAATCAATCAATCAATCAATCAAAGTAGAACTTTCACCTGCTCTCAATTCCCTACAAATAGCCTTTAGAGGGATCCCATCTGTCTCTCCAACATGAAGGAAGTACCCAGGCATCAATTCTAGTAGCCATCAATATATCTGTCCTCCATGGATTTGTCTAACCCTTTCTTAAAGATCTCCATACTGGTTGCTGTTGTCAGCTTTTCTGGTAGTAACTTCCATAGACTGATGACCCTCTGGGTGAAAAAATACTTCCCTTTGGCAGTCTTAACTTTCCTGCCCATCAGCTTTAATACAGAGGAAGCTTCCTACATCCAAAGTGAAGAGGGAAAAGTGACCTCTATTACTTCTACAGACTTAGGTTGTCTCTTCAATTTACTTCAGAGAAAATGTCCCAGTGGCAAAAGTGTTTATTTCGTCCTTCAAAAACCATGACAATGCACAAAGGAATAAGAACAACAAGGACAACAAGAAAACATAACCAAACAATATTTAATAATTTTGTTAATAATACTAAACCCTACTTTGGATGTTGGCCTTTTTTGACTAGTGGGAAACTGTTTTCCTCTGATTTCTCCTTGATACACTCCTGTTGTTAATATTTTCATGTTATATTTTTATGGCTTGGCATGTATTTTATGTCTATTGATTTTTGTTTTTCTTTTGTTTTGTTTGTCACTCTGAGACTTATGGACTTGGGTCGTATATAAATCTTAATAGACTCAACACAACACACAAAAACACCATAAAAATAGACAGTGCAGCACAGTGGATGGAAACTGTTCATTTCTACTTAGAAACCCCCATTACCCTTACATTGAAAGGCCGCTGCTAGATAGAATGCAGTGAACCACATTTATTAGATTGGATGGCTTTCATCAAACCACCGACAAAATAAAGAAGTGTCCATTTTTACCAATTAATATTTTATTTATATAATGAATTAATGCCACATATCCTGCTAATTATTGATATGGAGACTCATCCAATTTTAAAAATCAGGATGCTGCTACATATTAATAGATGCTGCCATTTTGTTTGGACTACTTAGTGTTGTCAAGAGAGGTGTGCACTAATGCGATTTTCAACATTCAATTTGTAAGGAATCGAATATCTGAAAATCTGAATTTGTTTGAATAATGAAAAATGAATGTCTCGATGTCTGATTCAATACAAACAGATTTGTATGTATTTGTTCAAATATTAAATATGTATCCAATGATACCCGTCCTGTATGCATCCGTATGCATCCCATTTTAATCCCGTACATATCCAGAAATTTGAATGTCCGGACTTTTGATTTGTATACGAATGTCTGAGTTCATACGCATTTGTACAAATATTTTGAATATTCATGCACATCCCTAGTTGTCAAGCTTTTTATTGATAATTCACATTACAGTTATAATTTACCCTTTCCTTCTGTAATGGGTGTTTGTATTTGGAATATTGGACTGCACTGTTGACTGACTTATACAGAAAAAAATATTCACAACAAAAACCATTCCTGAATGTGGAACGGTGAAGACATTTTGGACCAAATGTTTGATTCCAAAAATATATTCTTTTTGTATGAAATAAATGCAGTCTGAAGGTGCCCTTCTTTTTAGAGTAAGGGGCTTTTTCTGCACGTATCTTTCCTCCTGCATCTGTAAAGCTCTTGCAATCTTTGCAGGAGCCACCCCAACAACTGTGACAGCTAAGAACAAAGGTTTCTAGCTTGGGGACGTGTTTCATTGAAAAGCAACTCCTCTCTAGTTCCAAACCATGCAGGCATGATCTGGAACAAGGGCCAATTAAATGGGTCCCCAAAATAACTGGACTAAAGGCCTCTTAATCTGGATCTAGCTCTGTCTTGTGAAGATGGAGCAGGACTGATGGCAGCAGGGCCTCTTTGGTCCACATCAACATACAGATGGGAGGCTTGTGAACCAGATTAAGATCTGGATCTAAAATAAGTGCATGAGGCAGTAAAAGCTGTATTAATCCATGAAGCTGATTAAGTTTAAGTAATAATGTGCTTTTTTTTTGTCTTCTAGGCAAAGGGAGTTGATTTAAACACCTGTTTAAAAGAAAAAAACTCTTGGCAAAGAAAAAAATTCCTGTGAGCTGCAGTTGTTATGACATCAGTACTGTTTCTGAATTCAGGGCAGGCCAGGGGGTTGACAGTCCTTTCTGTATCAGGTTTTGCATTGAATCCTGGCAAGATTCTTTGCATTGAATTTTGGAAAGAAAGGCCAGAAAATCCATCACTGGCAGATTCCTACAAGATTTTGCTGGAACATAGAGAAGGGGAGTGAATAACAACTGGTGGTTCTACCACTGAGAAATGTCTTCCTGTTCAAAAACAATTCTTTCTTGCATAAAATGATAGTACAGAGGATTTCTTCTTTCTTTTAAAATCTCCTGTTAAAAGGAGGAGGAGGAGAAGGAGGAGGAAGAGGAGAAAATGGGAAAGATATGGAGATGGTAATAGTCTAGCAGTGGGAATAGTTTCTGTCCAAAGTGGTAAAATCTCTTGAAAGAAAAGGATGTTCCTTAAAACAGAAGAAATCACTGTTTGCAATAGGGAAGCAGGACCAATCCATCCAGGCAAAATCATTGATATGTAGTAATGGTTGCTTTTTATTTTCAAGCGATTTTACCAGTCTGGAGGGAAATTATTCTCAGCAGAGATACACCGAAAGTGAGGATAAGGAAGCATAGAAGAAGAACATGTCTTCCCACTCAAATACAATTTTTACAAGGATCAGCTGCCAATAAGTCAAAAATATAAGTACAATATTGGAGGATAACTTGCTGCATCTTTCCAAGCTTTCTGTTACATCCTCTGTTTAGGTGCACAGAGAAATAAACTTTTACAGTGTACTTTAATGATAAATTATACTACAGTTTATTCTGCATTCAGGACTGTAGGAGATCCTTCACTTTTGCCTTCTTTAAATTGAAGAACAGCAAAGACAGAGCTTAGCACACTTGCTTCTGTTCATTCTATTTTTTCATTAATAAAGATCAGACGGTTTGCATGGATTATATTTCTGGTTGTCACAAATGAATGACAAGAGATTATATGGTCTGAGTACATTTGTCCCATTCTTAAGTAATAATTTTGCTTTTGTCTTCTATTTAAATTAAGAATCTCTACTTAAAATGGCACAGGAAGTTCTGGGTCAGTTATTTAAATTTAGAAGAAGAAGAAAGCTTGAGTTTGGTGGGACAAGAAATCCCTAGATGACCATGGAACATTCTGTTCCATGAAGAGTTCATAACAATGACTCTGGCCCAAGAGGTTAAAGTAGCACCATGGAGAGCTCCAAGTGGTGCTTCTGTGACTTCAATTGCAGGCTGAGAGTAAGAGGAACATCCTAACACGGTGCTGTTCCTGGCCTCCAACCCAACCCACAGCAGAACCTGGATTACTCTGGATCAGATTAATTCAGGGTTGTTCTGGGTTCGCGGATAGATGGGAATGTGATCTTAGGGGACTAATCTCTTTCTCTGTTGACAATGGAGCATCAGCTGGTAGACAACTTTTTGCAGATCCTTTATGTATAAAAGAGATGAGGAAACTGCTAGGAAAAGAGGAAATGTTTGCTTTAGCAATTAGGGCTTTTGAGTTAATATGAGGCAACTGGGGAGGGTTATTCAGTCCCTCAGTTTGTCTATTTCTCAGAATTGATGGTGTCATCTTTCTCAACAAGGGCTAAGGCTTTAAGCTCTGGCTTACCACTGGAGGGACTGTTGTGGTATAGTAAATCATCAACATTCACAAGGATTAGATTTCTGAGCAACATATCTATAAACAATGAAGCCTTGAACTTATAGGCAGGGATGTGCAAAATGCTGTTTCTAATGCTTTTTAAAAACATTCAGGTTAGCATTGAATAGCCCTATTGTTGTATCATGCCATCCGATGATGGAATCATACGGCAATGGGATCTTGAGCCTGTTGAGGTTTCCCTAAATCCTTGCTGTGCTTGTCATGCAGTGGCATCCTCAAGTTGCACAACAAAAAATTAGGAGGCTCCACCAACTTCTGAGAAAGCCAAGGGGGGGCAAGGTTTGCTCAGACGAGTGCTTGTGGTGCTCCTAAGACCATGTGGACCTCTTGTAGAAGTGAAATTCCATTTCAGAAAAACCCTTGAGTTGGTATTTTGCACATAAAGGAGGAAATATTACGTACCCAAACTCTGAAAATAAACAGCAAATTATGAAATATTTCACTCTCAAAAAATAAAAAAAGGGTACAGTCGTGTTTAACCATTGGATATTTTCATTCCATCTAGCACCAGAATAGCTCGCAAGTAACTTAAGACCCTGTCTTGTGCATGATATAAATAGCCAAAACTTAGTAAGTTAAAACTATGAATGCTGTAGATTAGTGTAAAACTCCATCAGGCATAGTCTCATATTTCAGAAACACCTAGCCTGGAGGACTCAGTTTGGTAATTCAAAATGAGGCAGATGCAATAGCTAAGCAAGTTTCTGTTGATAACAGAAGATAACATGAATGTAATTTTCATACTTAAATGATTTGGATGGTACCACTGAAGTTATGTGCTGAATAAGAACATAAGAGGAGCCCTGCTGGATCAGGCCACAGCCCATCTAGTCCAGCATCCTGTCTCACACAGTGGCCCACCAATTGCCCATAGGCATCTCAGGCAAAGACAAGGGCAAACCTTCTGCTCTCAAATCCCAGAAAATGGCCTTAGAGGCATCCTGCTTGTCCCATGATTTGGGGTTTTCAACACACAAGATGCCAACTTTGGGTCTCATAATGCAACTCCTTCCCTCCAGTGGTGACCTTGCTAATGCCCTGGAAAAGGAATTTGCTGCAAATTAGTTATGGCAGTAGTCCGTACTCCATTAAAACAAAATAGTCATGGTAAAAAAAAAAACAACTTAATCTATTCTTGAGGACATGGTACATTCTATGGAGCACTAGTGTGAATTTTTGCCAAAGTGTATCAAGGCAGTGCCTGAAACAAGTCTCAATTAGCCAATGTGTTCAAGCAAGTTTATATACAGTCAATGTTTCTAACATAAGGAGAAATTCTTAATCATTTAGGAATTTCTGTAATAACTTTTCCTTTGGAATATCTTGCCAATATCATCTACAGAAACACATTTTAACAGTTATGTACTTTATCAGCATAAGTGTACTGAAAGCTGAAGCAACTTGCTGAAGTTAATTGCCTGAAATTCACACAATTTAGCTATCATTTGACAATGTGCGCCCAATAAAAATGTAATGATGCATTCCTAATTTGAGGTTACTCAAAGACTTACTCAAAGTCGAGATTTTGGCTTCATCTTCATAGCCTCCTAAAAGTCCACTTATGTGGAGGCATCAGGTCACCCTGTTTCTGGGATGGGAGGTACAGTGTGCACACGACAGGTGCATGCCATCCTTCCAGGCTTTATGGCTGAATAACTTTAGTTCTGTAGCTTCTGAAGTTTATACCCACCACAATTAAAGATAAGATGTGAAATGCCTACAGAAGTCGTGTATTTTCTATCCTATGCTTAATCATGCCAGGCAGAAAATGGAGCTAGTAAGTTGCCTCTGCAACTACATTGTGGGCACAAGACCGAAGTAAGCACCTTCAGTGAGCTTTGCTAGGGTTTTCTGGTAGGACATTTCCTAGGGTGGTTTTATGTCCCTTGGGACTGGCTGCAATCTGGATGGTTGTGGCAATGCACTGGCACTGTGCCCCAAAGGCCCTTAGCAGATAGCCTTTTTGGCTATCTGGATGGATACATCTTTAGATGATGATCACTGATGATGAGTTAAACCCTAGGGGCCAGGGAAGTCATGAACAAGTCCAAGTCTTTTCCAACATGTCTTATGGGCGGCATCAAGGTAGTTGTTACATACAAGAATGGTTCTTTAAAAAGCAAAACTCTGGTCCAAACGAGAAGAATGAATGACTTTTCAACTCTGCTACAAAAGTCACTTGGCAACAAGAGGACAGCAGATTTTGAACAGCAGGCAATTAAAATTTGCTCAGGCCTTTGGATAAATGTTCAACCATGTTTCCTTTGCTGCAAACACCACTGTTTTAATTGATATTGTTTGTTTGTTTTTTAACATGTTGGATTTTAGACATTGTGATGATTTTGTCTTATTATAGATTATTTGATATGGTGGATTTTAAGGTTGTAACCCGCCCGGAGACCTTCGGGTGTAGGGCAGGATAGAAATATAGATAATAAATAAATAAATAAAATTCTAAAAACAAACAATATTTTTGAGAACACCAGAGGCATAAGACAAGAGTCAGAAAAGCAGTTGGGGTTTTGCTGAGACAGGCATAATTACAGAAGTTGTGGAGGCTGATTGCAAAGGACCCGATCTTCATTGAGGAGAATGCACCTTTTTCCGAGAAGGTTGTTTGCAGATCAGGTTCATGCCCAATTAAGCCACACCCCACAGGGTCAATGAAGCTTTCTCTTACATTAACATGCTCAGGGTTGTGGTCTAAGAAGTAGCCAGGTCTGAATGATCACACTGAAAAGTATAACATTCTGCTAGGAATTCTTAAGACCTGTTGCCTTAACAATAATTTGTAGCTTGTTGTAGGAGTCTGGATGGATTTTTGTTTGTTTAAACAGGACCAGAAATGATATGTTTTAGGTCAGAGGTTCCCAAACTTTTTTTTCTCGTAGACCACTTTCAAAATTTTACTGATTTCGATGGGCCCCCTGCTGCTACATTTCTACCATGTTCCCAAAACTCGTCAAAAAATGTGAAGATTAGATCTAACAATGGAAATTTGCATTGCGGTTGAGTTCCAACCCTAAATTCGGAGTGGTAAAAAGAAAAATAGTAGTTCATCCCTTTGCATGTCTGAACAAGCATTGCGGGTGGGCGGGCGGGCAGCGCTTTGCAAGCCTCAACACGCGTTGTACTTTTGTCAAATTCTGAGAGTGGAGACACCAAAACAAAACAAAAAACCTATTAAGCAATATATATTTAAAAAGCATGCATTATAGAGTTTTGAGGCTGCAGAGAAGAAACTCTCTGAGGCTGGAATTGCTTATGAGAGACATGACTATATGTGTGGATGAGAAGCAAAATGGAGAAATTAAACAGCAGAGAATCATTGCATTATTTGACTTGCTTCTAAGATTTCCCCACTGTATTTGAATGGAAGAGCTGAAAATCTAAAGAAGCGCT
Organism: Aspidoscelis tigris stejnegeri; assembly: GCA_023333525.1. Taxonomy (NCBI): domain Eukaryota; kingdom Metazoa; phylum Chordata; class Lepidosauria; order Squamata; family Teiidae; genus Aspidoscelis; species Aspidoscelis tigris. Next base: position 25,050,747 of record JALMGA010000002.1, on the reverse strand, counting down.
GAAAAACCATCATTGTCATCCTATGAAGGAGTTCCTCTTTTACAATGACTGCCTTTAGAGGCTTATAATATAAGGCAATCTGCATTCAAATTGACACTTAAATCCAAGGTGGATTTCAATATCTGGAGGTCAGGGACACCTTATGGAGACACATAGGCCAGAGCTGACTTTGCTTGGATGCTTTTGATTTCCTTCTTTTAGTGACTTTTAATCTAGCCTGGTGATGTTAGCAGCAAGTATGCGGGCCCTTTTTGCACTTGGCCTTATTAGGGCCTGCCACAGTTTACACCAGCATAAGGATGGCAAACTCCTATGCTGGGATATAATCTGGAAAAAGGCCCAGTAGAGAAATAGCCTATGAATCAGGGTATCCCCTGCCTGTGGCCAGTGTTTTTACCCTTTTACTCCTATGGGTGTGAGCCTGTTTGGTCTAGTGGTTAAGAAGCCAGACTCTTATCTGGGAATACTGGGTTTGATTCTGCATTGCTCCATGAAGCCAGCTGGATGGCCCTGGGCTAGTCACAGCTCTGTTCTGATCTCTCACAGTCCCATCTACCTCACAGGGGATCTGTTGTGGGGAGAAAAACAGAAAGCTTTTTCAACCACATAAATGGCTCCTTCTTCTTCTAGGAGCCTAACTGTACACTGAGAAAGAGTGTATTGCATTTGCTGCTGGATAAAGAGAACTGAAAGAAGACAGAAGGAAGCAAAAACAATAAAAAACATAAAACATGAATTTGGTCTGCTAGTTGCTCAATTTTGTTTAACCTTTCCTACCACATCAATAGGTTTACAGTTCCAAAATAGAAAAATTAGTACAATTTTTAAATATAGCCACATTTTAGGTCAAAAGTAGACATGATTTGGTTTAAGAAACATGAGCGTTGAGTGCAAAGCCCATTCTCCCCAGTTATTTATAGATACAGGTATAGATACAAATGATACAGATACAGGGCGAATCCGTACTTTGCCTCCCATCCTAGGAAGGTGAAGTTCTGAAATACGTGCAGATGTCCAAAACACTCAAAGCTTAGCCAGTGTTTAGCTAAGTGTGAATCAGCACCATTATAGTGGCAATTGGTGAGCCCCAGCAATGGTGCCAATGCGCCAGTGCAGCAGCATTTCTGCTGTGACCTGAAAGAGGTGTGAATGGGAGCTCGCTCCATGCCTATACGCATGGGGGAAACTCTGGATGCACAGAACCATTTCTAGTCAAGAAGAGACTCTGCGATGTGCGGATGCAACATCTGGGAGTTCACCCCATCTTCACCTTTTCATTATGTGCGAAAAAGGCTCACAGATATAATAGTATTCTCCTCACATATTCAAAATATTCAGGATTTTTAAATACCTTGGAGGAGATTCTTAAACAATTTGGTTTCTGTTGACTTGTCTTTATAGAGAACCTGCCTTTATTCCTTAGCCACCTGTTTTGGATATAAAAACATCAATTTTGTTTTATGTCATTTTGCTCACAATGGGCTTACCCAGATAGGCAGTAAAAGCTGGTAACCTTCAAAAACAGTTGGTCTCAGTTGCTGAATGAAAGGGACACAGACCTGAGGTCCTGCCCCTAAATCACCCAAGTATGTGTACATGTCTCCCTGATGAGATTCTTTTGCCAGACCTGTCTGACAAGGGAAACCAAAATCAGTGTACACCGTTTAGCAAGGACTCCTCTGACATATGGAAGGGGAGTAGCAAAGGATGAATAACTATCCTTTGCATATGCCTCTCTCTTTGGCAGCCTTAAAAGAAGAAAGAGCGAGAAGAGAGTGCTGCCAGCAAAGGAAGCATGCATGCAGAATAGTAATGCGTGCATTATGTTCACTCCATGCTCAGCTGCACTGGAGGCACCAGCTGCTATGGATTCCAGACATATACTACTTACTTCATGGCTAATGCATCCACTGGTTTAGCTTTCTAGTAACAATGCAGCAGAATCTAGGCGGTGTCTAACATTTTTAGCCCCAGGTGATGGATCTCCTAAGGAAAGGGAATTCAATGATCACAGCAGGATGGGCAACTGAATTTGTCCTAATGATGGTGCATCCTCAATTTTTTCCCCAACCCCATATGTTGACGAGCAATTAAAACTGAAGAGGCTAGAAACCTTTGGACTAAAGCTTTCATGATCTTTAGTCACTGTGCCTGTCCCCATGGCAAGGATATTGTGAGGCGGAAAGTTAGTTTGCCTCGCAAGTGTCCCTATGCAAAGCCCTAATTCGGGCTACATGAGGGACAAAATCCTCTAAACCTGTAGTCAGTTCGGCAGGCTGTCAAGAGAGGGGCAGAGCGCCAGTAAGATTAAAACAGATGTGAAAGCCACGTCTGTTTTAATCATTTGCGGAGCTCTACTTGTGCATATGATTGTTTGGGGTAAATCAAGCCCTTACCTGGGCAATTAAGTAAAGGGTGGTGGAGAAAACCGTGCATCCCGATGCAGGGATTTGCCATGGTTTTCATGGGGATGGGTGGGTTTGCCTTGAACCCGCCCTATCCTCCATTGCCATGGGGACTCCTTAATGTGAATTCCCCCAAAGCCACCGCGGGGCATTGGCAGCCCCACGGGGACTCAGCCACTGTGCCACTGTGGTGAAATACCATGGAAAGTTTAAACTGAGGATCCATATTGGTTAGAATTATAATAGCATTCCAAGACTATAGAGCTCTTTGAGAACGAGAAGGCCCAAAGCATTATGAATATAAGTAATAAAACTAAGCTCTGATATTCATTCATTCATGCAGTTTGTCCACAGTACTCAAGTCACTCCTGAGTAGGTAAATACTTCCCTGTCTTCCATGAAGAAGAAATTAGTAGGAAGGAAGGAAGGAAGGAAGGAAGGAAGGAAGGAAGGAAGGAAGGAAGGAAGGAAGGAAGGAAGGACAGCTTCAGATCCATAACATTATACGTGATCCAGTTTGGTCTTGTGGTTAGAGTGTTGCTCTTATCTGAGAGTCTCTTGATTTGATTCTGCACTCCTCGACAAAGCCAGCTAGGAGACCTTGGGCTAGTCACAGTTCTCCTTCTGGGCTTTCACAGCCCTACCTACCTCACAGGGTGTCTGTTGTGGGGAGAAGAATAAAAGGTTTGTCGGCCACTTTGAGTCCCCTTAAGAGTGAGAAAAGTGGGGTATAAAATTCAATTCTTCCTTTTCCTCTTCTAAAATTTCTAAGTTCAGAGGAAAGAGATGAAAAAGATTCCAACAACCCTAGAACCTTGGGTTATTTTACAAAAACTGAGGGCAGGAATGCTACACTTACGGTTGAGCAGAAGAGGCATTTTTGTCATGTGTTGTCTGTAATGCAGGAAGTCTGTGTTGAACTTACTGCTTTACATTCAGCCATCAAAGGTATAGCAGTCCAGGTTCTCTTTTCCATATGGGAACCCTACTAGGACTCTACCAACACTATGGGTTATATACAATGTAAATTTTGAGATTCTGTTTTCGCTTTGAAAAATATGAATCTATCTTAACATTTGGTCATTTCTAATACTGAACCATATTTTAGATGAATATGAGGGTACTTTATCAGATTCCTGGAAAATTGGTCCCATTATAGCCCCTTAAAAAAATAAAAGGCCTGGCAGCAATGGTGCTATGTGAATTTGACTATTTTCCTATTTAAAGCCATCCAAATTGTTAGTCATCACTTTACAGAACTATGTTCAGCTATGCATGAGCAGCATTTCCAAAGCCAGCTGAAGATATTTTTTGCTATCTGAGGCAAATGCAGCCCTGACCCTGCCAAATAAAAATGCACAGTATCCAAGGTCAGCCAAGCTATTTTGATACCTGAGGAAGAAAACCTCAAAAGATCCTTTTCATAGTGGTAAAAATTCAATAATATTAAATAACTAGCAATTTGCCTTATAGTGCTCATTGAAACATAGGAAGGATTTGTAGAAACCTTCCCCATGCTGATACATGAAAGCTTTTGTACACAGATGACTGGACCATGTCTAGCATTGTAAAACGTTTAACAAATCACAAAAACTGGTACCTCTGGATATTCCATTTGGTTGAAAACTTTACTCACAATCCAGAATTGGGCAGCAGGGTCTGGCACATGGGGTACAGCCAAAGGGCTGAATGAGATTTCAAGGTTCATCTTGGATGCCTTGGAAGCACACCAAGTAAAACTTTGAGCCTGTAGGGAATTAAGCAGGTCAAATTTCAAAGGCATCAAAGGTGAATAGCAAATTGGCATTTGCTTCAGCCCTTCTGTGTCCCACACAATGGCTGCCATTCTCTTGGTTTCTGTGCTTTTTCTAGAGCAAAAGGTGCATGCAGAGAGTTTATTACTACAATTTCCTGGAGATAGTGAGGAGACTCCCAAACTGAAGACCCAGAGAAGCCTGGATGGAGGAGGTGTGATGGAACAGTTTTGGGAGAATCTAAGTACAAGAGGTGGGGAGGGATCTCCAACGGAGGAGGTGGCAGTCACTTTCAGCTCTGCCCTCTGCCCTTCTAGTGGTTAGGGAGCCGGATTCTTATCTGGGAATACTGGGTTTGATTCCTCACTTCTCCATGAAGCCAGCTGGGTGACCTTGGGCTAGTCACAACTCTCTTCTGAGCTCTCACAGCCTCACGTACCTCACAGGGTGTCTGTTGTGGGGAGAAGAACAGAAAGCTTTGTCAGCCGCTTTGAGTCCCCTTAAATGGGTGAGAAAAATGGGGTGGAGAAGCCAACTCCTCCTCCTCCTGTTCTTCTTCTTCTTCCTCATCATCCAAAAGAGGAACACAGAGAGATTGAGACTGATGTATAGAAAAAAGGCACCTACCATAAAGCACAAGAAGAGAAGCTCCCACTGTCCTGGCCAGTGGGGGAAGGACCTTGCTATTTATAATTTCCCTGCCCCATTCTTCTGTGCTGGTACTTGGTGGGCTCATCTCTGATTGGATGCTTAAGCAGTGAAGCACACTTTTGGTTGCCTTTTCTAGGTTGCCTCTGGACAGCAAAAGGGACTGCAGGATTTTCTTTAGATCCCGCAACCACCTTCTGCCATCCCCGCCAGGTTGCAGGATTAAGCCTGGAATATCCCTGCACTATTACCTCATGTGGTGTTTGTTCATCTATTTGCTTCTTTTGCACAGTGCCTGGATGTTAGCAAGTGCCCTCCTCCTTCCTTTTGTTTTTTCTCCACATTTCCTAACATTTCCCCCACATTTGCTAACATAAGGATATTTTGCAAGAGCAACGATTACAGAAAGAAATGCCAGATGTGAGCAATCAGAATTATGGAAAACTTAGTGTCATATCTGGATTTTCCATTATGCTGATTTAGTGGATCAGTTCTTCCAGGAGCGTAATGGGATTGCCATGGATTTGTGTGGCAATATAATCCAGAGGGAAATACATGTATTTATCTGCATCTGGATGCATCCACTACCAAATGGGCTGAGCCACCTTTGTGTCACCCTTTCATCTCTCATGTCACCTTTGTTAATTAATGTAGCTACCAAGTCTGCCATATTGGGTGTTTTTCCACTGTCACTAGAAGTACCCATTAAGTACCCATTAATGGGTACAAAAATGCCATTATGTACCCATTAATGGGTACTTTTAGTGACAGTGGAAAAACACCCATTGTGTCTGATCAGCCTAAGACTTACTATTCACTTGGAAATACCCAGGACATTTGCCATCCCACTTTAATTTGTTGAGACACCAGACAAATAACCTTAAAGCCGAGACTATCTATTTAAAACCAAGGATCCCAAGTAATGGTACTTAAGGGTTTGTAGGTTTGCTACTGTATGGAATCCACACTTTGAAATATCTGGCCATCAACGCATAGGCCATGGTCACACCTTCACTTTAAATCTACTTCAGCCCATCTTCAGGCCTGACAGCTCACACTTTTTTATTTCTATCCATTTTATTTGTGTACTTTCCACCCTCTATTTAGACTTTCCTGAGTGGAAAGTCCACAAATAAAACAGATAGAAGTGAAATGGTGTGAGTAGTCAGGTCTGAAGATGGCCTGAAGAAGGCTTAATATGATGGTGTGACCACGACCAATGAAAAAAAAAAAGGTCTCATTTGTAAGATATTTTCCCACTTTACATTTTCAGAGAGTTTTCTTTTGTATTTTATTTTTAATTCTATATTTTTAAATAATAAAGACCAGAGGGTTTTTTTTCCTGCCTTATTTCTATCTAAAAGGTTTACTTGGATGTTCTAGAATGCCGTGTGCAGGTGTTTCAATGAGCTGATCATACGGGAACAATAAACAGACCTCATCATGAATATTTTGCTCTCTGTTAATTGAGTACCAGATTGTGTTTGTATAACTGAAAGCAGTTGGGTAAGTATATTTTTTTTTAAAAAAATCCCCTTCTGTGGATGCATGAGATTTAACTTCCTTTGATGCTTTCTCTTGATTTATGAAAGACTTAACTGATCTTGCAAAATGATCTGGCATTTAACATTCTCTCTCTTCCTTTTAAAAAAGTGTTTATTATTTCACTGTTCTCAATGTGATAAGTACAAAGCATTAGCGCTTTCCTTAAACTGTGATAAGTGGATTTAATATGAGATTGAACAGACTAGAGATGCACACAAAGGTTTTTTGATATTCTATTCAAAGCGAATACCCAAAAATCAGATTTGAATCTTTTAAAGTAGAATTTAACAAGATTCAGTTTGAATTTACCAAATTCGAATCTAATCGTTCAAATTTTTTATTTGAATCTGCACATACACATCTTCCCCACATCTGTACGCATCTGTACATGTCTGTATGCATCCCGTAGTTATCCTGTGTGCAACCCGTTTTTGTCGCGTACAGAATCGTACAAATGTGTACAGATGCAGGAAAGATGCGGATCTTCAAGTACACATTGTGTACGAACCCCTACACATACAAATGTCCAGAAAATTTGAACAAATAGATCTGAAATTTTAAATATCATTCAAATGGTTACATTCAAATTTTGGGATATTCAATTCAAGTTCGAATGTTGAAATTCAGCACATTCGATCAGATTTTGAATGCCTATGAATATTCTTAGCATCCCTAGCACAGACTTTGCACTTTTAAGCAGGTGTTGTTTTAGGTTCAAAGAGTCACGCTAAGGCACTTTCTAATTTGATCTTTCCTGCATCTACAAATGCCTTGTGGACTCACAGGCTGTGGTCACACGTTCACTTTAAATCCTTCTTCAGCCCATCTTCTATCACAATGCTCACACCTTTTCATTTCTGTTTCATTTGGTGACTTTCCAACCTGGAAAGTCCAAATGGAGGGTGGAAAGTCTAGAAATAAAAAGGACAAAAATTAAAAGGTGTGAAGATGGACTGAGAAAGGTTTAAAGTGAAGGTGTGACCAAACCCACCGGGGGACAGCATTAGTAACAGGTTGTTAGCGTGCCATGGTTCAAGGGACATTTATTTTTCTTTTACTCCATCCAACTCCTACTCTGTGTCTTATGTAAAAACCAAAAGGACTTATCTGTTTGGAATTTTTGTGTGTGTGATCTACCATCTTGGAGATGGTCCCCAAGCAGATGCTGGATTGAAACCTGCCAGAGCTCAGAAGAGAGCTGTGACTAGCTGAAGGTCACCCAGCTGGTTTTGTGGGGGAGGGTGAAACTGAACCCGGTATTCCCAGATAAAAGTCAAACTCCTTAACCACTAGACCAAATTGCACTCAGTAGTGAATCAGCAGTCAGTACAGCTCTTTTAAGACCACTGTGATATGCGTCTGCCCAGCTGTCCCAGTCAGCAGTCTAGTGTAGCCCATGTAGAGCATATTATAATAATGGATGGAGCACATAATATATAATTTATGGATGACAGCTGTATCAATGGCTACTAGAATGAATGCCTAGGTGCATCTTTCAGGCTGAAGGGGGGAGGAACTGGGGCGCTTCTAAGGCCATCTGCTAGGACTCGAGAGCAGGAGAAGGTTTGTCCTTGTCTCTGCTTGAGATGTCCATGAGCATTTGGTGGGCCACTGTGTGCGACAGGATGCTGGACTAGATGTTCTTAATAATGTTCTTAATAATCCCATCTGGAAGTTAGCGAAGCATGGATAACTGTGGTCAAGACATCTCTGTCCAAAAGAGGCATCAACTGTTGAACCAGCAATAGTTGGGAATAGGCACTCTTAAGCACCGCCTCCACCTGAGCTTCAAGCATCAGCACAAAGTCCAAGATCACTGCCAGAATTTCCACCTTTCCCTTCCAGAGCATTACAACCCCATTCAGGACAGGGTGTCTCCCAACTACATGGACCTGAGAGCCTGTAACACACAGCATCTCTTTCTTGTCTGGATTCAGCTTTATTGTCCACCATCCAACCCATTACTGGCTTCAGGCATTTGTCAAACAGTTCAACCACCTCTCCTGATTCAGGTGGCACAGAGAGACAGAGAGAGCGAGAGCTGGGTGTCATCTGCATACTGATGGTACCTCACTCCAAATCTCCTGAAGACCTCTCCCAGTGGCTTGGTGTAGACATTAAAGAACATGGGTGATAGGATTGAACCCTGGGGAGCCCCACAAGTGAATTCCCAGGATGTCAAGACAGAAGGCCAATTCACACTTGGCCCTGTAGGACATAATAGGGTAACATCTAGTAAGGAGCACCTGCACTTGCAGGATGCGTTTTCAACCCAGAAATGCCTCCAGCCTTACCAGATGATACCCTATTGTCTACTAGTAGTGGTACACAAAATCATGCACCACCCAACCCTTGCCCGGAGCTTACCTTTTCATAATACAATATTATCATAAAAGAGGGTGAATCATGTAATAATCTTATTGAACTGATTAACACAGCCATGTTTTCTTTTCCTGTGTTTCTATAAAATTGAACAAAACCATTTATAGTTAATATCAACTTTTTTAAAGTGCCTGGGGGAAAAAAATTACATGCCTTTAGATTTTACTAAATTCACTGCACAGTTATGTACACATTTATTCCTGAGGGACAGTAGAAATATTCCACAAATGGTTAGAATAAAGCTGTACCGCGCACTTGCAAAATGTAGATATGCATTGTTTCCATTCAAGGTTTGCCTAGAAATCTCAATTGCATATGTTTGTTGTGGTTGCTTAGGACTTGGAAATTAATGTTGCCTCTGCTGAAAAACCTAAGTGCTCTTCTGCAAATTAAAACCTACATTTTCCTTTGCTTTCAAACTCAAAGTAACATTCTTGAGTGAAGTTTTGTAATTAAAAGTAAAACAGAGGCCTGAGGATGATAGATGTGACCTGCAGTGCCAACATACTGAAAAGCTTGTGCAATTTTTCTCTTGCAAGGAGCAGGCTATAGATTTATCATCGGGACAGCAAACATATTCACTTGAGTTGGGGATGGGGAAGCAATTAAATATAGGCCTTGGTGACAGTGCCTGTCACAAAGAAGGGTATGAATATCCTTACATGAATTTTAAATTAAAATCTGAAGTTTATCTTCCTTTTGAGTAACTTTGTGTCCATTTCATAAGCCAAGCAGAGAGATTAGTGATAGATATATCCTTTTTAAGTGTATTATGTGGAAGTGTTCTGGTTGTGGAAAGATAGGATGGTCTTTGTTACTGCTAATGGTGCTGGCTGGTGAAAGTAAAATAAAAGGCATTATAATTAAATGGCTTGCATCATGTAACAGATTGGCCACTCAAATGATCAAGGTTGGTGTTACCTGTGTTATTCTATTGGTGTCAATACAGATGAAAGGAAATGAAATGAATGGCAATTGATAGAAAGAAGCAAAAAGCATTTCCTCTCCTGCCTGCAAAAATTTGGAAGCATTAACCTAAGCATAGATGTCATCAATATTTGAAAATGTTGGCTCATTAGGACCAATAATGTATATAATAACAGCACTTTTCAGCTTTATCATGGCTTTCACAGCCCCAGAAGGTACAAAATTGTTGTATGAACTTTCATTGCATTTTTCATTTCTGCCAAGCTAACAAAAGGATGCTAACATTTCCACTACCCATTACATAGCACTGTATGTTTGTCAGTTGTGTAAATGGCTTTATTCACATCTGTATTTGCTTAGATGAAAGCTGGATAGGTTTTCTATGAATATGGGGCTTCTGCTGTGCATTGCTTCAAAATGGGCAATTTGTTGTACTGGCAGTCTGGCTTCCATTTTGTCAGACTTTGCTGAAGTTATCATAGCCTTTTAGAAGTTCATACTCCAGAGCTTCTGGAGAAATAGGGACTTTGGAAGTCCGAAGGAAGACAGAAGTTGTTTTCTTTTTCTTTAGTCTCCTTCTCATAGACTACATTCACATGTACATTTTAATCTAGCTTTAGTTCAATTTTAGAGTGAGATAATGTATTGGCAAAGTAACAAGCTGATTACTTTTGGCTTTGTCTAACTCAGAAAATCCACCTTTTGGATTAGATAATGTGGAAAGAAGGGCCTTTCTGGACTTGACCAATTGGTCAAGGCAGGGGGAGCTCTGAGATTGTGCATCCACATGTCACAGAGCTGTTTCCTCACCAGAAATGGCTCCACGAGTCCTGGAGCTCCCCACAGGCTTCATAGGCAGGACTATACTAGTGCCGGACGCACTATCTGCAGGTCTTCCTGTTTGGAAGATGTGCAAGAGGGTCACATGCTGGGCAACTGGGGCCAGCCCTGGTGTTTGAAGATGGCTGGCATCTGGCAGCCATCTGCATTTACTGTAGGTTTTGGGACTGTTTAGGTAGGTTGACTGAGGCATAGTGCTAATTCGCCCCAAATGACAAGTCAGTTTGCTTCCACTCTGAAAGTGGACTGAAGCTGGATTAAAGCTTTGGTGTGAACACAGCCACAATTTGTTCATTATGAATTTCTGAGTGGATTATGTATTGCTTAAAGAACAATTGGTTTTTAGGGCACTTTATCTTGAAAGTAACTGCACATTGGGTATTATAGGAACAGGGATCTAACTAGTGTAGAATGCAGCAACCTAGGTGCTGGTGGGCATCAGTCACTAGACTCACTGGGCTTGAAAAATGTACACTGGTTTCCTCTTCAATAATGTGCCTGATTCTAGGTACTGACTCTAAAATATAAAACCCTAAATGACTTGAGTCCCAAGTTTATGAAGGAGTGCATTCTTCCATATAGATCTGTCTTAGTTTTCCATCCATCCATCCATCCATCCATCCATCCATCCATCCATCCATCCATCCATCCATCCATCCATCCATCCATCCACAACACAGCACCCAGACCATCCATCCTGCCTGATCCGGCCTCCCCATGTGTGTGTGGATACGCAAGGGCCCTTCAGATCTGTCCCTATTTGGGATGGATCTTCTGGAGGATGGCTCGCTGAAGAACGGATCTTCTTTGATCTGTTTTTTGGTGGCAAATGCAGAAGCACCCTAAGATTCAGTGCAGAAAGATCCTTAGGCTGTGTTCACACTTAAGGTTTAATCCAGCTTCAGTCCACATCCAGAGTGAGATAATACATCAGAAAAGTGACAACCTGTTTTCTTTGGTGTTAAATAACTCAGAAAATTCACCTTTGGAATGGATAATGTGGAAAGAAAATTACTGGTCACTTTGCTGATGTGTTCTCTTGATCTGTAAGTATATAGACCAGTGATGGCAAACCTTTTGAGCTCGGTGTGTCAAAATTCACAAGAAAACCCAGCTTAATTCGGGCGCTGTGTCACATCTAGAAATACCCATCATTTTGTGATATTTGTAGCTCTAGTAAAAAAGTTATATTTTTGATATATGTATTTTATTAAAAGCAAAAACAAATAATTCTTTACATTAGTGACTTTTGTTGCTGAATTTCGTTTGATAAATCTTCAATTGAAAATTGGTATTTCATACACTTCAAGAACAAGCAAGCACTACATGCCCAGGTGCCAGGTTGACCAGAGGCATTTTCGCACTACATCCATTCCATTTGGAACGGGTGTAGGACGGGAAGCCTAAGACACTTCAGGACGCTTTGACCATTCACACATAGGAGCGCAGGAACGCGTGTAAACGCATTCCGGCGCACCTGTGTGCGAATGCTCAAAGCATTCTGAAGTGCCTTAGCCGGCAAATGCCAGCAAGGGGTGGGGAGACGGCTGCCGAGGCTCCCGCAGCCGGCAAGGCAGGCAATCAGCTGATTGTCAGCCAGCGCCGGCGGGGGAGGCGAGTCCGCGGCTGTCAGGGAGAGAGAAACATGAGCGAATGCTTCTCTCCCCGAACGGCTGCGGGCACTTTGTCCACGCCGGAATGGATGTAGAGCACTTTAAAGTGCTCTACATCTCGAACGCGTGCAAGACAGCTCCGGACACGTTGGAGCGCAAGCCCCGCTGCGGCAATGCGTATGCCGCGTTCGAGGCTGTCTTGCACGCGTTCGAAAACCCCGTGTGCGAAAACGCCTCAGGTGTGTCACCCAAAAGGGCCTGGAGTGTCATCTGTGACACGCGTGTCATAGGTTGGCTATCACTGATATAGACTGAAGTTGGATGAAACCTTAGGTGTGACCACAGCCTTAGTGTCAACCCCCTGAACTGAAAAATAACACAGACTGCAAGAATATCTTTTCATGAGCTAATGGGATCCTCTTTGTAGTTCTATCACATCAGTGCACATTCATGACCACAAAGCACCTTGAAAGCAGCAGTGCCTACAAAACCGCAACATGGCAAGCTCATGCTCAATTGTTCCTTGCCACCACATAGATATTGAATAATTTACCAGTCACCATTTTGCTAGGTCATTATGAATAGGCTCCTTAGCTCCCTTGAGGTTCAGCATGAGTGCAACACACTCTCTGTGCTGTCTGCTACGCTTCCAGAGCACAGCTTTGGAACTGCTTTTCCTGCAGTGTTTTCTGTAGATGCCAACATTTCATACTTCACTAAATTTAGAGTCTGTAATTAATGGCTTTTGTTTGCCAGCTTCAGCCAGCATAACGCATGCCTCTGAAGTTGAATGATTTCATGTTTGCTAATTGAGGGAAGAAATAAATAAAATGCCAGTCAGGATAATGGAGGGACTTGGTGAAGGACTTTGTAAACTACTATAGATTTCTCACAGTTTTCTAGCTGTTTATTAGGCAAATGTATGTTGCCCTGTTCGTGGAGTTTGTGGAACCTATGGCTGCCTTGATCCAATAAAGCTTTCTCCCTTAGTCTAGGGCCCTTTCTGCACTGGGCCTTATACTGGATTATATCCCATAGTAGGGACCTGTCATCTGCATGCTAGTGCAGACTACAGTACAGAATGCCCTAGGCTGGGCCTACTGTAGTCTGCATTGTCATGCAGATGGCTGTCCCCTATTGTGGGATATAATCTGGAATAAGATCCAGTGCAGAAAGGGCCTAAGACTAAAAACGTCTTGTTTATTTAATGACACAATGTGGTGATAATTGATCACTTTGAAGATAGTTCTAATGGTGAAACATTTCAAAAGACCTCCAGTGCCTTGCTTTTTTGGCTGGTTCAGTTTCTCAGCTTTAGGCCCTTTTTGCACTCACTGTAATCTAGTCTAGGAAGACTCTTAGACCAGATCCTGGGCCTCCTCATCTAAACTTTAATGCAGATCAAGGAGGTCCAGCCTCCCCCCAGCTCTGCTCCATCTGCACAAGATGACTAAGGACCTTGTTCCAGATCATGGGAGGCATGCAGATTGCAGGTTTTTGTGATCTGGAACTATGGGGGCACTGTGAAAGCAGGAGCTTTGCAGCTGCAGAAAGACATGAGCCAGTTTAGCCCTGTTAGTGCAGACAGTGCTGATCTGGCCCAATCTTCTGCATGATCTGGATCAACAGAGCCAGTAATTTTGGATTTACTGATCTGGGTTAAAGACAGTTGCAGAGGCAGTGTAAAAAAATTGTCACTCCAGGAGCAGTTTCTTCTAGCCAGGCAAACAATTCTTGTCCTTTTCTGAAACTCTGGCATGAACAGTGGCAAGAGTAACAGTAGGCATGTAAACATTAGAAATACATTTTATTAAATATGAATAATGTGTCCAAGTAAAATTTGGGGTGCATTTCTTAAAACATCAAAACAGAGACAGTCAATGAGAGCCTCTCAGTTATTGCTTTCCATATTTTTAAAGGTACACTAGTGTGCCATTTGCAAGTGCTGGGACATACTTTATGCTTGTATATTCATAGACAAATATCAAATGTTAAAGAGAGAATAGATCTTGCTCTGAAGCGAAAAGCTTAAAAGGGAGGCACAATATGTTGTGGGGGGAGGGAAGTGAAGGAGGCTTCAACTTCTTCCAAAATGAAATGTTGTTGAACATATTTGGTTGAGGTATTGTTTTTAGAGGCCCTGAGGAGGTAGACCTGCAACAAGCTGCATTTCTATATTGGGAATCTCCAGTCTTTTTGAATTACTATATTTCTTTTCTTCACAACTCCTTTAAAAGCTAAATATGGGTTTGTGCAGGAATCTGGGTATATAAGGCACTTCGGCTATAAGTAGCCAGAAAAGGTAGTTTGATAGAAGGTTGACTGTGAATAGCCTTCTGGTGTGTGATCAAATCAGATAATTTTGGAAGCAATTAATAGGATTTAAATTATGGCTGTGAAGAACATACAAAACTGTAAAACCTGGCTGCAATAGGAAGATCCACCCTAAACAATCATTATATAAGATTTATGTCTGATCACTCCCTTGAATTATCATTTTATTTCAGTGAAGCTAGAGATGCTTTTCACAACTGGTGGATTTTTACCTCACTCCCACCCCCTCCTGTCTCCTCCACAGCTGTTTATTTGCCTTCGGTTGATCACCTGCATCTTTTTCAAATATGTTTTCTATTTACCCCTTTGCAACTAGATATTCAAAGCAAGCCATATTTTTTTTTATCACGTTGCCTTTTGAAATCAGGTACTCCTAATGGTTATAATACTCATGTCTGTTTCCTCCTGCTCCATTTCTCCTGTTATGGGAGCCATGTCAGCCCTCAGGAAGTGCCAGATGATAGCATGTACTGTCCTCATTGCATTCAGTACTGTAAAGGCAGTGTCAGAGATCTTTATCTCGTCCCCAGAGAAGGGCACATTTTCAGGGCCTATTTCCACTTAAGAAAGAGTACAGAGCAACACATTTGCATTGCGAGTGCTGATGTGCCCTAACTGGACCACTAGAGCTTGCAGTGAGGATTGTCCCACCTGGACCATCCAGATTGCCATGGCAATGGTTGTGGCAACATCTGCTGCATGCTTGACTGTTGCCATAGTGATTGTGATATAGTGCACAATCAAGCAGCCACAGTTACACTACCACACTGCCATGCTCACTCATGGCTTTGCACCTGGAAGGGAGTATGAATGCTACATCTGGGAGCTTTTCCCCAGCTCACAATGATCAGAGCAGCTGGAGGAATCTTGTGGATTTTACAGGGCACTCCAGGACTGCAGAGGTGGCTTGGCATAACTATGGACTTCTGCTGGAACAGCTTCAGAAGCTTTAGACAATGAAGTGTGAACAAGCCTTCAGAACCTAGAACAGATCTGGGATACAACATGAGTGACATCTGCATGTGGTGGAAGTGCCTTCTGCTCACTTCAATGTTGCCTCATTTCTTGCACGTACTGTAGATGCCGTTATATCTTTTTTCCAGACTTTTCAACTAGAGTGCTTCATAGCTCTACATGGCGGCCATAGAAATTGACTATCCTCTCTTCTTTGTAGAAACCAGATATTCTATCACCGAGAACCTACTTTCATTTTAAATATGATTTCAAGCTTTAAATATTATTTATTCCTCCAGTTACTAGGCAGGAAAATAAAATAAAAGCCGTAATTCCAAATAAAACAAAGTGTGAAAAATTTAAAATGTCTGGGGGAAGATAGTCATATTTCTCTGTCATGGTTCAGATTATGACTCAGGCAATATATTGGGCACAGTATTGTGCTTACTACTCCGAAATTCCTAAGAATATATGAAATGCCCTGCTAGAATCAGACCAAAGTCATCCATCTAGTCCAGCATTTTGTTTCACTGACAAACCAGATGCTTCAAGGAAGTCTATTAGCTTGACATGAGCACACAGAGTCCTTCCTGGTGTCGTTCCTATTGACAACTATCCAAAGACACACTGGCATTTTGTTTGCATGACCTGGGCTATAATGATTTGAAACTTTGTAGATTGTTGTGAGCAGCCAGACAGCTCTGGTGATGAATCCACCAGCAGTGATCAAAGGCTCTCTCATCTCTTGCTTAGGCAGCAGAAGCAGGTGAGACAGAGATCAGAGTGATTAGCCCAGCTGCATTGTGGGCGTGGTTCTGACTCCTCTATTTAAGAACAAGCTCACCTTGCCTCAAGTTGCTGCAGACAACGTCTTAGCAGCCTCGTGTTCCCTGAGCTTGAAATCCTGGACTCCTTGTGACCTGCTGACCCTTTGGACTGCCTGACCCTTGCTGACTTTTTGGACTGCTAGACCCCGGACCAGAACTGACCTTGAGAACGCCTGGTACCCTTGGGACTGAGTAGCTGTGCAAGTGTTTGCCTGTTGCCTGACCAGCCTGCAACGTGACAGGTACAGCCACACCCCTAGTGGATGCAATTCCCCCAGTCTATATTGGTAATACCACATATAACTGTGGCAATGGGCCCTGGATATTGAGGTGATATCCTGAAATATCACTATTATGGGAAACTCAGTAACAATGTTGGGCTTCCTTTCATGTCACCTTTCTGCACTTAGGTGATTAGGCTGCCATGAACTAAGGCTGGTAAACTTCAGGTACAGTTGGACCATTCACATTTGCTAGGAGGAAAGCTTCCCCAAAGTGTCCATTACTGGCCTGAAATGTGGATGGTTCTCCCATTTACCAGCCTGCGACGATGCATCCGGAGCTGGACGTTCTGCCTTCTTGCTGCCACAATTGGCCTCTCAGACATTGTTCCAAGAGGGGCGTATTTGATCACAGGCTAACACCATGGGTGTGTGATCGATCACAGCATGGGTGTGCAATCGGTCAGCACTGGCAATGCCACTGTGCCTGCACAGATGCCGCATTCCCCACCCACCAAATGCAGTGAACCAGAAACAGAGCAAATGGTCATGCTGCTGGACCCTTCAGGTAAACTTCTAGTTAACCTCTAGTTAACTTGGTGAAGATATGGTGCATGAAAATTGCTCTTGCAAACATGCAGAAGCTGCTGGTCTGGAGCACAAAACAAAGCAAAAACAAATGAGGTGACTGGGTGCTTGAGTAACTTTCAGGAAGTGAAAAAAATGGCAAAAATGAAAGGAGCCTGCAGACACAGGTAAAATTTTGCAATTGCCTCGGTCACCTAGTGGGGGGACCATGAGGTAACTACTGGATCTTCTTTATATCTTGAGCTCCCCCCCTTAAACTAATGCTACCTATTTCTAGTTGCAATTGCCCAAGTGGAATTGCACTGGTTACATACTGAAATGATCCATCTCAAAATTCTCAAATCCCATTCTTTTTCCTCCTCTTCCGCCCATAAAAATGAACTGATGTGATTTAAAGGTGGATAACTTGCCAAGAGATACAGAAAGCATTTACATAGCTTTAAACAGGTATTCTGACTTAAGGAAATTACCTGTGTGTTTGATCTAAAGTGAACCATTAGCCACACAAAAAACAATTTATGTATGTTCATAAAGGTCCTTGATATTTCCTTTATTCCACCACCCCCCTTTTAAAAATAGGCCATCTAATGTGTACACTGCCAAAGTTGCCATCAAAGTGAAATTTTCTAATAAATAATAGCTCCAATTTCAGGTATGTATTACTGCTTTTGAGCATATATTCACATATGAAATGGCGTCTTCTGGAAATCTGTTGCTTCATTTCATCAGTGAGATGTCTGATATGAATAACAGCTTTGAATAAATGAGCTGAGAGTTCATCTAAGGACTCTAGGTTCCATTTTCTAGGCCACATTCAGTCCTTGGTTGTGCATATATTTCCCATCAACTCCCATGCATGAAGGAAGGAATTATAACTCATGAGCGTTTTGTATAATTAATTCAAGTAAATTGATTTAAATTATTTAACTGGATGTCTGTACCAAGCTTACTATCTGGGGATGAGGGTGGAAAAGTTATATATGCCAAAACATTCTGCAGAGATAAATTGATTTGTACATCATCAAAATGGGAACCGAAACTGATTGCAGGGAAAGGGAAATGTCTCCCAATATAAAAATAAGATACTGCTGTAAAGTAGCAAACAGTTTCATTTGTGATGATTCTAGTTCTCAAAGAGGTGTTTTTTAAAAAATGAGCAAAATTTCATTGTGTGAAGGAAGATATATGACGTTTCTCTTCTTTGGTTGAAATGTCAGTGCAGAACTGAATCTTTTGAATGTACAGGATTAAATTACTTCCTTTGTGTATATTTAAATTGCAAAACTGCATCAGGGCAAATTATAATGCCACTGCTTACACTTTGCTGAGCATCTTAACACTTACGTGAACATATGTTAAGATGTAATGATGTAGAATTCCTTAGGGAAAAGCAGCAAGCAAGAATGAAAAGGTTATTAGAAAAGGTTTTAGAATAAATACAGGGTGGGGGAAAGGAAGAGCTGATTAAAGATCTTACCTCATGAGAACTAAGGCAAAATGGGGAGATGTTAAGAAACTTCATAGGTATGAAAAATGGTCGCACCATACAGCAGGTCTGACCTTTGTGAGGCTGACTTTTGTGGATTTTTAGAGGCCAGGCTATACAGAATAATTTCTAAAGATTTGACACAAGTTTCCTTTGCAAATTCCTGTGGATTTTACGGAGGTGAGGGGGGAAGTGTTAAAGAAACTTTTGATTTTATTTTGGTTGGAGATTTCTTTAATGGGATGATGTCTGATTGCACCCATTTTGTCCTATCATCTGTTTCCCTTGGGGACCCATAGAACTATTTACAGGGAATAGGGAACTCAGACTGGTCTTCCATTGTCCCTTATTGGCAGAGCCCTTAAATGGGAACACTCTGAATGTTTAATGGAATTTGGCCTCTGTTCCCAAATGCAAAATCTGTTCTGAGGATGTCTCTATGGCTTATCACACGAGTACACTTAGAAGAAAATCCCATCCTTTTCTAGGTGATCCCATTCAAAAGAACATAAGAGAAGCTCTGTTGGATCAGGCTACAGCCAATCTAGTTCAGCCTCCTATCTCACACAGTGGCCCATGATTTGTTCCTGGGCCTTCTCAGACAGAAGACAAGAGAAAAATGTTAACCTGCTCTCAACTTCCTGCATGTGACCTTTATTGTGCTTGTCTCTACAACCTGGAGACAGTATCTAGGCATCCATTCTAATAGCATTGATACACCTATCCTCAGTGAATGTGTCTAACTCATTCTTAAAGCTATCCAGACTGATATTTCTCACCACTTCTTCTAGTAGTAAATGCTATGGACTGATGACCTGCTGGGTGAAAAATATTTTCCGTTGCATCCAGTCAGTGAGAAGTGGTGCATGGCACCCTTGTGTTCTTGCTCAGTCAAACACCTGGTTTACACACATACTTAGACCAACCCTGTTTGTTTTGCTTTGTCTTCTTTCCATCAGTGTCAGTGAGTAAGGAAACTGTCATGGCTGCAGATAAATCTTCCGAGCATCCTTGTATTTGGCATGTGGTTAGACTTTCTCATATCAGTTCACCTGAACTGAGTTCTGGTGGAAGGTGCATTGGCAAATTTTGCATGGGAGATACCTAACAGCACTCTAAGTAGAGTGCTGCTAGGAATTGCATTAAGAGAAGGCTATTCTTCAAGGAATTTTCAAAGTAGTGGCATGCTGACCTTAAGCCTTCTTGCAGTACAGCTGAATGGAAGGCTAGACCATGTGGGAATGGATTCTCCATTCACACCTAGGCAGGTAAGGGATGCATGAGAATGTATCCTTACCTGCCTAGGTGCAAAAGGGGAACCTGCCCCCACATGGCTTAGCCCGAAAAGGCTGGTGTGGGGTGGGATGCCCCTCCCAGGCTTGCTGCCATTGGGTTGGAACTGACCCAGGGGCAGGCAGGCTGGTACCGTCCCATCCCCAGGTTCCTGTGGGCTTTAGCTATCACACACATGTCCCTGGGGAGGCCCTCAGCCCAGGGTGGGGGTGGTCCCAGGGGGCGTCCAAGGGGTGCAGTTGCCTAGATTTAGGTGACTGCGCCCCACGGGGGCCAAAGATCCACCTTGGCATGCTGGCAGCTGGCATAGCCCAGATCAAGCTGTGCCAGCTGCCAGCCCCCCCCCAGGTGACCTCCCCCCAGCCCCCAGGTTTGACGTGGTGGTCGTGCTGCTGGCCGGGGTGCTGTTTGGCTCCGGATGATAGACAGGCCCCATGCTGTCAGCGCATGTGGTGCCTGTCTACCAGCACACACCTCCATTCTGATGCACTGACAGTGTGGGGGCTGTCTACCATCCTGCGCACCTGCACACGGAGCTGAACATTGCCCCAGCTGAAGATGTATCAGTGTGGGGTTGGTCATACGTGCCTGTGCAGAGAGCAGCAGATCACTCTCCAGGCTGCGCAAGGAGCACCCCAGGCGAAGCAAGGTAGGTTAATTGCGTGGGTCTGCCAGCTGTTGGGCTGATTTCGATCCAATGACAGCAGCGGAGGGGGGGGGGGGAGGGCCCACAGCTGTCCCGTAGGGAGAGTGCAAACGCTCTCCCTCCCGTACAGCTGTGAGACAGCCTGTGACAGCCAGGAATGGGTGTAGAGCATGATTTCATGCTCTACACCCAGAACTCAATTAGGGCACCCTGGGAGGGGCTGGGGCAGTTCAAAACAGAAACGCCAGTCCAGCAGAGTGAATGCTCTGTGCCAGGGCTGTCCTACTTGCATTCCAGAGGCCTAGTGCGAATAGGCCTCTTATGCCCGCCATTGTGCCTGGCCATGAGAACTTTATGGGCAGATGGTATGAGTGGACACCACACTTGGTTAGCACATCCATGGGGCAGGAGGAAGCTGGGTCAAATGGATCTTCTGCCATTGAGACTCAATTATGGGACTGTAATGGCAGCATGCAAATATGGCCATTGTCACTTGCCTTAGATTAGGGCAACAGCATCCTCTTTGGAGCATTTCTGTTACCACTAAACACACAACAGGTTTTGTTGCAATGCAGAAGTGAAAGAAAGGGGGTTCAATTAATCTCATCATTTTCTAATTCTCCAGGGTTGTCTTCCTCTTGTCACTACATTATAGCTCCTCCTACCTACACTTCATGGACTATTTTTAAAGCCAGAAAGCTTTAATTATACAGAGAGCAGTATAGTCAAATGCCATTAGCTAGCAACTGTATCAGTCAGTGTTCAGAACTTTGTGATAAGTGCTTGATTTTGATCAAAGTTGGACAAAATACAAATTCAAAATAGAGGAGCATCAGCTAGATTTCAGTACATCAATGACAGAGTTTATTTACTTCTTCCTTTTCTGCTATGAGCACACATTGCATGCTGTAGCACAGAAGCTACCTAGGCTAAGGGCTGTTAACAGATACCAATGTATAAAGCTAATTGACTTGTCCATGGGAAATATTTATGCTACAGGTGTGCTGGCTAGGGGTGTGCATGGATGTTCTAAACATCTGAAATTTGATTGAATTCAACTGAATGTAGACATTTGAATTTGAATAGAATGTCTACACATTCAAATTTAAACATCTGAACAAATTTTGAATGTTCCAAAACATTCGTTATAATGATTCAAAACGTTTGCATGTACAGATACAAATGTACAGATACGTTTCTGTATGGAATGCATACAGATACGTGTGTCACATACAAATGTTGTCGAAATCCGTTTCTTCAAATACGAATGTTGTCGACATTTGTTTCTTCAGATTCGAAGCTAACATTTGAACGAATAGATTTGAATGTATTTGATTCAAATTGGATTTTGTTGCATTCAGATTCTAAACATTCAAATGAAATGCAAATGCAAAAATAACATTCATGGGCATCCCTAGTGCTGGAGTGTCCTGATGCCAGGATAGCTGTGGAACACACTTCTGTGCTCCAGAATTATTCTATTGGCTGGGCTGGGGTAGCCCAGCATGCTCCATTTGTACCTCTTCCAGGTGAACCAAGCAGCACAGGCACGGTTGTGCACTATGTTGCCCAGTCACTGCCGCAAAGGTGGCATGCATGTAGACACAACATGCTAGTGGGGACGTGGTCTCTCCTGTTCTGTGCCAGCACTGTGGCAGGAGAGACCCTGAAGAGGACCAGGCCCTCACACCATTCTGTTCAATGAGAAGTGCGGAAAGGTCCTAGGATTTACAGATTGGGTTATACTTCAATTCAAGTAAATGTGAGTAGAAGCCTGCTGTAGTTCTTTTCAGGTCAGTACAGAAACGGGGGAGGGGGTGTCTCTGTTTGAAAGGCTGCCTAGTTTAAAGATAAAGGAGCCCATGAACAGCAGTCATTTCCAATGGCTGCCACTTTCTATGAGAGCAAACTGAGGCTTTCTTGTCAAAGTTTTCCTTACTGTTTTTACATTTCTACTTATTTCTGTATCAATACATTCAGATTAGAATGTGCAGCTCTTCTGAAAGTCAGTGGCTTCTTACAATCTGAAAATGACATGGTGATGATGCAGGGTGGAGCTGAGGTGTGGATTGCACCTCCCCCTTTCATATGTCTCCAGATTTGGTTTAAGTTCACAGAAATGCAGTTTGGAAGAGAGATGAGCAAATCACCATCATCAATTGCCTCTCTAAGAGGGACCAGTTCACTGTATCTCACCTTCTCCAGCATATAAGACAGAACTATCTGTTGTTGTATCATCCTACATGATTTTGGGCATTTGTACACCCGTATATTCCAGAAGCAATTTTACAGGTATCGCTTCACTGTAATTTAGACTGTTGTTATATGGTTAGTGCAGGAATATGGTTATTCTATTCATTATTTCAGTGCTACAGAGTACCAGCGCGGTCTTCTGTTATCTTTTAATAATACAATAGTCTTGTTGGAGATAGCATCTGAAAGCTCATCAGTAGATTTAGTAATCTGCTCAGTCTTTACAGTGTTCTCCATTTCTCTATAAGTTTTCAGGCTAACTAGGACTGGTTGCTTAAGTATGGACAATCTATGTGCCCTTGTGCTATTGTATTCTCTGTGCTATTCTTTTGTGTCCTTTTCTAGGCCAGCATAAAGTGGATGTTTTATGATTTGCATGCATGGGAGCTAACATACGCAATAGAAATGGATGAGATACATCTCCCATCTTTCCTCCTCACTTTGTTATTTATAAATGCTTTTCTAAATGAGGGCATTTCTAAAACTGAAGATATCACACATTTTAGAACACTAATGGACTAGTATAAAATGAATAATTACTGAAGTCCAGCCATGAATAATTGGGCTATTGTAGCAACAGAAAGTATTGATTTTGATATATACTGATTCACTTCCCCTCCTTGCTTGGTAACAGAATGGAAAGTGAATGATTTAAATAGAAAGCCATACACTTCCCAATTGTTTGACTGCATTTCTTCTAAATTTAGGGTTAATTATGTTCTTATGGTGGGCAGCAATTCACTTTCCTCTTCTTCTGGAGCATTTTGAATGATCAATATTTTTTTTGCAAAGCAAAACATTTTCTTCTTAGAACCATTTTGTTTTGAAACAAAAGGTTTACGATTTTCTACTCAGCTTACGGTATCCCAGTGAATAACAAATTAGTGCTGGAGTGAAATGATGGGGTGGTTTGAATGACAACCACCTGTTTTGGGGTAGGACATGGTAATCAAAGATCTTCGTATATTTCCAAAGAGCTTTTCTCTGAGAGTTTAGCCAAACACTCTGAAGGTCTAGATGCAGTGTTGCAACAGGGTCAAAAAGGCATAATTTGAGCTGGTTTGCTCTAGTGGTTAGGGAGCCAGACTCCTATCTGGGAATACCAGGGGCCTTTCTGCACTTGGCTTTATTCTGGAATGTATCCCAGAATAGGGACCTCCTGCCCACATGCTATGGCAGCCCCCAGGTGAGGCCTGCCATAGTCTCCATTAGCATGCAGATGACAGACCCCTATCCTGAGATGTATTTGAGAATAAGACCAAGTGCAGAAAGGGCCCAGGTTTGATTCCACATTCCTCCATGAAGCCAGCTTGGTGATCTTGGGCTAGTCACAGTTCTCTTCTGAGCTCTCACAACTCCACCTACCTCATAGGGTGTTCTGTTGTGGGGAGAAGAATAGAAAGCTTTGTTGACTGCTTTGATTCCCCTTAAATGGGTGAGAAAAGCAGGGTAGAAAAGCCAATGCTTCTTCTTCTAATATAAAAGCATGACTTCCTTTACAGACAAACAGTAAGACTTAAGATTTCCATGTATTAGCCATTAAACAGAGCTTTTAATTTCATTTAGTCCAGATTTGCTTTCAGTGGACTTGTAAAGGAACCTAAATCTATGAGTGTATCCAACGCTTTTTCTTTTTTGATGTTTTAGGTTTTTTATTTTTTAATTAGTTTGAGAAAAGCAGTACTAATATATATAAAAATAGAATAATACAATTTATATAACATAATTAGAATGTACAGCACTACACATATAATGTATGAAGGTAATTGCATAATTACGGAATAAGCAGTAAACTATCATACACAATTTAAAATACATAAAAAGCATACAAATTAAACACAGATTCAGTGTTTAGCAAGCAAGCTGTCTCTCTAAATAAACTGAGTAGTTATTGTACGCTTATTGGTATAGCTGGATTAAGGCTGTATCTCCATTAGGCAGCAAAGGCACCTTAACTGAAGTCACCTTCTCCCACTTCCCATAGGGACCACCCATCCCTCTTGAAGTGCAGTTACTTCGTAGTGGAGACACAGCCTAATTTTCTTTTTAAAAAGACAATAGATTTCAGATTTCTATGTATACTATAATAAAAAGTTTAACCTTTAAATAATTTTAACCCCTGCCCCTAACCTGATAGCCAACTGCATCTTGTAGTAGTGAATTTCAGAGTTTGATTTTGAGTGAATTTGCACTTCTTTTGTTCAGGAACTCTGGGCATTCTCCCAGATGGAGCATTCGCACTATGTGGACTAGGGATGTGCATGAATATTCTTAGGCATTCGAAATCCGATCAAATGTGCTGAATTTCAACATTTGAACTCGAATCATATGTCCTGAAATTAGAATTTTCGATCTATTTGTTTGAATTATCCAGGCATTCGTAGGTGTATGGGTTCATACACGATGTGTACTTGAAGATCTGCATCTTTCCCGCATCCATACGTATTTGTATGGATCCGTACAGGATGAAAACAGGTTGCATATGGGATAACTATGGGATGCATACAGACATGTAAAGAAGCATATGGATGTGTACAGATGTGGGGAAGATGCGTTGTCGACATTAGCTTGTTCAGATTCAAATAAAAAATTCAAATGAATATATTCAAGTCTGGTAAATCTGAATCGAACCTTGTTAAATTCAAATTTAAATTATTCAAATTGAATCAGATTTTTGGGTATTCAATTCGAATAGAATGTCAAAAAAACATTCATGGACATTTCTAATGTGTGAAGCAGGTTCTTTACCATTAGTGGCTCAGTGAATGCCAAAGTTCTCTCAGCAAATATAGTGATATACCAGCAGCAGGGCTTGGACAGCCCTGCTTGTTCCATCCACCCCTCTTCCCAGCGGAAAAGGTTAACATGTGTGTTGCATTGCCTGGTCACCACAGCCATGGTGCAATGCATGTGTACTCCTGCCGTTGCTGTGGATATGTGATTCCTCCTCAGTGGAAGAGATTTGCAATTAGCTGGTGCTTAGTTAAGCGCTGGCTAGGTTTTGAATGATTTGGGTGTCCCAAAGTGCAGATGTCCAAGGGACACCCAAATCATTCAAAACTTAGCCAGCAAAATGACTCTATATCTTTTATTTTTTTAAAAAATATATTTTTGCCTGTCCTGATTTGCCCAGGTTTTAATATTATTGCTTGGCCCCTGTCAGTGGGAAAAGAGGAAAAAACTTCTCTCTACCCACTCTTTCCAAATCATGCCTAATTTTTAATATTTCTATCTTGTCTCCTCTCATTCTTCTCCTTTCTGGACTAATAAGCCCCAAGTGTTGCAAGCTTTCCTCATAACAAAGGATTTCCATCCTCCTAATCATCTTAGTTGCCCTCTTTTGGACCTTTTCTAATTCTGTTATATCCTTTTTCAAATGAAGTGACCAAAACCGCACACAGTGATTCAGCATGGCTGTGAGTTTGATGTCTGACTGTCATGTCGCTCACATATTGAATGTAAACCTGATGTTCCAGATTCCACACAGTGTACGTTGCCAGGTATAATGACTTGGCTTCCAGCCCCTGGACAGCATTCCCAGCCATGGAATTCTGAGTCCCACCTGAAGAAACATTCTGGGGTGAGTAGCACTGCTCCAGCTCCATCTGCTTGGTGGAGCTCCATGCTGGCTGCTGAAGCTGCAGCCCTATCCAACCTGAAGAGTGTTACTTGTGGATGCAGCCTCGGTTATGGAGAGCCGGTTCTATAATACCACTCCTCCGAGGAGAGTGAAAGCTAAATATTTAACCGAGGATAGATTATATTTGGCTTAAAAGAGTAGGAAAATAAATCTTATAGATAAATTGACAAACATTTGTTACAGTGATTCAGAAGGCGGCAGGAGGGAGAATTAGAAGTGGAGGCAAACATTAGCGGAAGCCCGTGACTTGCTCAGCTGCATAAATCTAGACTAAAAGTATTTGGTATCCCAGCAGGGGCTTGACACGCCTCTTGATTTTGTTGCCTTGCATTGCAAAAACAAGTGAATATTAAAGCTCTTGCTTATACTCTTCCAGTTTAGCTAGTGGGGCTTACAGTGTTCAGATTTGGCCAGATTATGCTTCTTTTTACAAATGGCTTGTTAACATCACTGTTGTTGTATATCCCCTCCTCCCCTCTTAAGTTGGAACCAGAAGCAGTGTATAGGGAAGGAAGATCTGGGATTATGTAAGGCTACAATTTTCATGGCAACAGGCATTTCTGTGCTGCAGCCTTGAAAAGATCCATACTTGTTGCCTTTAGGAGAAATTAGTTCACAAGTCAAACCAATGTTTTCACCAAGGTTCATCAACAAGGAAGTATTGCAAATCACATAATGGATTTCTCCCGCCTCTCTCTTCACTTGCAGCTCTTTGACTTTTACTCTATACCCATACATCCTTTAACCCCTTCAGCAAATGGCAGTAATGCATAGTGAGTAGCAGAGGGTAAAAAATAGAATCAACATTGTGAAGAATATATTTACCAATATTTTCATGGCTTCCTAGATTTTTTTTTAAAAGAGTACATACAGTCTGAGACCTCTGGTTTCATTCCATTCCATTTTTATTTGTATAAAACTCCATTCCATTCCATATTTTATTTGTCTTCTTATTGAATGTTGTTCACCTGAAAGCATTCTTCCTTGACCCCAAACTGGGATGCATGATTTGACCTTTAGCTCCTTCTATTGGCATTGCTTAATAAACACAGCCCTTTATATTCTGAACCTTCAAACTTTGACAGATGCATGTTGTTCTCATCTGTCCAAGACTAACTTCACTGCAGCATTTATAGAGCATTTCAAATGGAAGAACTTTCATAAGGAAGTAATGTATCTGACTTCATCTGCCCATTTGACCTTTTCTTTAGTTCAAGTCAATAAGTTTCTTCCACCCTATGATTTCAGTGTTCCTTTAGTTCAAAACAGAAAACTCCTTCAAAAAGATAGCAGTGCAAAATATATCTAGTCAAAAGGCATTACTCTTTGTATGAATTAAGGGAGAAAATGTGCTATCTTTCTCACAATACAAGAAATCTTTAAGCCAGGGACTGTGAATCTGATGAGTCCCAGATATGTGTCCCTCTGTCTTTGTTATGTGTTTACATTTCAACTCTCCTTTCATCGAAAGATGTTAGGATGTGTTATACTAAAAACCAAATGACTAAAATGTACGCATTAAAAAATCAAGTTAATAGTAGTTAAAACAGTATTCACCGACCTCAGAACTGTAAGACAACATACCAGAGGGATCTTAAAAAACAAAAAACTGAGATGTCTAAATGTGTATAATGTTGGGATTGTACCTCAGAGAGAAGGCACTTCTATACCTCAGGGGATGCTCCATGGAAAACTCTTTCACATGCTGCCACCCTTTGAACAGACCAATTAAAATTCATCAATGCAACACTGAAGTTTCTGAAGCAAATTTTCAAGTTTTAAATCCAAGGGAATGAAGAAGAAAACTCCTTGCAGATTTTAGAAGAGGAATATGAATGAAGGAAGCAATAATTTCATTTTTCCGTAGAAGCAACAGTTCAAGATAACATATTCGCTTCTTGCAATGGGTCCTGAAAGGGGTGGTTGGGTGGGGATCACACAGGTCTTACTTGGCAAAACAGTGGTTATCATAAGATCCCATTGGCTGTGTCTTCACGGCAACCTTATCTCAGATTCAAAACGTTTTCAATCCTCGGAGTCCGCACGGCAGTTTGGCTTAACACGCTTTTCCCGTGTTAAATCACCCCAAAGTGTGGTGAATCTCAATCCTGATTTCAACAGGTCTCACTCCGGATCATGCGCTTGAAACATTTTACATTTTTTACTGTGTGGACAGTACCGTTTTAAGGGATGAGAATCCATGTTTAGGGTTTCCCTCTCCCAATAGCTTGCTTCCAAAGACAGTGATTTCAATGTAAAAATCCACTTAACAGGGATCACTACACTGTAGTGATGGAACCACTTCACACCTTGATGGTTGGAATAACAATGTTACAATTTTGCACAATTCTAGCTCTTTGGAGTTCTGACTTTAGAAAGGGAAAGGGAGGAAAGCAGTTGAATGTGAATGTTTAAAGCGAAGGGGCTTTAGTTGCCGCTGCTGCTGTGTGCCCTGAGTAATGGGGAGAGGAGGGGAAAGAATCACTGGCTGGCTGCCCGCTGCCATTTTTCCTCCATCCATGGAAGCGGCAGCCACCCCGTTAGACTTGGTAAAGGGGTCCCTTATGGGTGGCGCATCCATGCCAGGAGGAAGAGGGCAGGGCAGCCCCGAAAAGCGGCTTTTAAAAAGTAGCCATTTGAGTCCCACCTTGAGTCACCTATGCCACGTACGATCGTCAGAATCCGGATCCAACACGATTGAGTTAAAAGTTATGGGAACAGGCAAATTCGCGTTTGCATCCGGTTCTATTATTTTGGTTTAGGGAAAGCGAAATAAGCTTGCTGTGGGGATTCATCCTTATTTTCTTAAGTAGTAAATAAGGGGGGATTTTTGCCAGCCAAGACTCCATTGACTAACGTTCTTTGGAAGTAAAGAGTTTAAGAACAGAAAAAAGAACCTGTGGTTCTCAAGTTCCAATTGACTCTCATCAGCCAGCTTGCTGAATCCATGGTTAGTTGGTCCAGCACTAACATCGATTTCTGATACTGTGACTCTTGAACGTTCAGTGTAAGTGCAGAAACTAGCAAATAGTGCCTGTTTTTTTGCTAGAAAATTGCAGAAGCCATAAACGTCCAACATACACTGTCAGTGCCTTAAAGATGCTTTAGTGATTTTTTAGGAAGTATTCACCACTTCTAAGCTACAAAAGTGGTATCCACATGCTTATGCTTCTAATCCACATTAAAGGCCAGGCAATATACTTAAAATCCAAAAGCATTATCTGGACTTTAGTGTGGATTAAAGGTTGGGATCACTAATGAACTTCGTTTTGCAATCTCAAAACCATTTTAAAACTGCTTTTTAATTTTAATGCTGTAGCCCCATGGGTAAGTATTTTTAAAAATTTATGTAAAAGATTTATATGCTGCTTTTCATTTTAAAAAAAGTCCGGAAATGGTTTACAGGAAAGATTAAAAGAAGAATCAAGGCATACAAACACAAAAAACCATTAAAAAGACATTAAATTATTTTATTTGATAATTGGATGTTAATATGGACTACTAATCACCATGGGTTTTACAATGAGATATACTTCTAAGAACAGCTCTTTGGAAACATTTAAAAGGCAATAAAATTGTGCCATTTTACACTACTGTTGTTTGCTGAAGCACTGTAACCTTTTCAAGTTACTGTGCCTTCCTTGGCATGAATACCGGAGATTTGTTGTCAAGAATTGGCATCCAAGAACATTTTTAAAGTAATGATTGTGGAGGAACAGTAATAAAAATGGAAAGTGTTTCAGATATTTATGTGGAAATAAGAAATATTAGTTGTACAGGACATCTGGTGCATATGAATACTGAAAATCCGGGCTTTTCCAAGCCATTCTGACAGTTTTTGTAGATCTGGGTCTTAGTATTGTGGCTCCTAACTTTGGATGTTTTGGGGGGGATATGAAGTTCCTATTTGAACATCAATCTAAATTAAGGCCAGAGAATGCATTTTGGAAGCAATACTTTGCTAAGTGCAGCTTTTTTGTTTTTTAATAGCTTTGCAGATTATAGCAAGGGAAAAGGGACATTCCATGCAGTTTAAGGTACCTCAGGACTGCCCCCCAAATGAGAACACGGAATAATTTCTTCTTCCTATTCTCCCCTGTGGCAGGCAAACACTTGGGTGCTCTGATGAAACATTTTGATGGGTTCTAATTTGTAGTGTGATGAAGATAATTTGTTGCAAGAAAGGAAGACAAATAATAATATTTTGTATATGAGAAAAAAATTCTGAAGAACTTATTCTCTTCTCCCAGCATTATACAAACTGTAAATGGTTGAAAAGTATTGTCATTTTGTAGTGCGTTCCTTCTAGACCCAGCAATGTCTTGGTAAATTCATCATCCACAGTGAAGGAATTTTCTAATACACGTTGAAATTAGTTCTTCTGCTTCTGGCATGTTTACCTGTCTCCTTGCTGACTGATGCTTCATGGCTGGGAGCGTACTTTTGCATCTTCGCCATATTGTTGTGTACTGAAGAAGAAAGAATCCATTATAATATGTCTTACAGCTGTGGATAGAGCCTACAATTATTTTATATTCTGAGATCTCTTATTTTGGACAATGGAACACTTACACTGTGTTCTGTGTAAATTATACAAGTTTAAAATTATATATACATAAATTAGGCATGCCTATTTGTCACCCACTAGACTAGTGTTGCCCTAAAGAACGGTTATGTTTTAGCAGAGAACAAGAACTGAAGTTGGTGCTTTATAATCATTAACATATGCATGGTGAGGAAATAAGCAGTAAATATCTTATAATATTTTAAAGGTTTTTGGTTTTGGTACACATGTATGGGTACCTACACAAAGCTTACATAGAGTCATAGAGTTGGAAGAGAAATCAAATCCAAGCCTTGCCCAAGGCAGGGATTCTTAGAACATCCTACGCAGATGGCTATCTAGCCTTTACTTGCTTGTTTTTGCACTGGCCCCATTAAGAACCCTTTAGGAACCCAGTTGGTACCAATCAGGCATGCCCTGTCCCCACGCAAGACCCCATTAGGGCCCTATGCTGAAGGCCCTGTCCCCACGAGTGCTGGGGAAATTAGGGTTTAATGGGCCCTTCAGACCCTTAAATCCAGATTTCCTGCAGACCCCTTTAATGGTGTCCACAATTCAGTCTTCAGCTGTGAAGACCAGATTGGAGGACAAGTGTTGCAACTACTTACCGGACCAATGGGGTCCAGAGGTAGGCTCAGCAATCACCATTTGCAGTGGGGTGGCTCCAGGTTTGCCCTGCTACTCACAGCTATGGAGGACTGCACAGACTTTGTAGCGGTCTATGGAGTCGAGCACGGTTTTGTAGCAGCTACGTAGGCAGCTATGAAGCCATGTCTCTCTGTAACATGAAGTTGCCCCTGATTGATGGCTATGCTGGCCAGTCACACTGCACCACGTGTGGACCTTCCTGCTTGGGCCTAATCGAAGCCTCAGGATGGGTGCTACAGTCGCTGCATGGTGGCTCTGTTTAGCACCCATTGCCATTGGGTGCTAAAGGGCCCATGCAGATGCATGGGTTCCTTGCCAAGATCTGGATCTTCAAGGATTGGATTCAAGGGAGGACACCATCTCCATGATCTGGATCCAAAGATAACTGCAAAAATGGGGCTTGAAGACCTCCAGTGAAGGGTAATTTATCACTTCATGAAGTAGCCTTTTCCACTCATTGACACTTTTTCTAATGTCTAACCTGCATCTACTTCCTTGAAGTTCCATCCCATTGGTTCTAGTCCTGCCCTCCTGAAAAAGTGAGAATAGATCCAATCCCTCTGTAGTGTGACAGCCCTTTGGGTATCTGAAGACAGCTATCATAAATTCCCCATCTCAGTCTTTTATAGGCTGAACATGCCCAAATCTATTAAATGTTCCCCCAAAGAACTTAGTTTTCAGTCCCAGAACTAGATACAGTATTCTAAATGAGGCCTGACTAAGGGCCCATTTGCATCTTAAGTAGGTGCGATGCCCAGCTAATTTCTGAAATGGTTCAGGTGTCCGCACTCTGTGATGGCAAAGCCCAATTCATAGCAGCAGTGAAAAAAGCAAATCCAGTGCCTGGAGTAATTATGAAGATAAAAGAAAATGGGTTGGGACAGGTGTATCATTGGCTACTAGATTGGATGCCTATATACTGCCTCCAGGTTGGAGAGACAGGTAAGTTGCCTCTAAAGGTCATTTGCAGAGAATTGAGAGCAGGTGAAGGTTTTGCATTGGTCTTCTGCTTGAGAATGCCCAGGGAAAATTAGTGGGATAATGTATGAGGCAAGATGCTGGATGGGATGGGATATGGCCTAATCTAGCAGAACTCTTCTTTTACTCTTATGTTCTTGTGTATGTTCTTATATTTATGTTCATACCATTATATATTTTCCAGATAAACCCCACTTTTCTATTTTGAATCTCCAGGAAGTCTTTGCTTTGTTGTAGTCAAATTGTTTGTGAATTGCAGAAAGCTTCATAGAATTAAAGGAAGCACTGGCTAAATAAGAGATCAGAGATATTTAGATAACACTGTCTAGTGCTGTTGGACAAGAGCACATAGTAGGTGACAGATAACTTGCACGGTTCCATTCTACTGTAGAACTTAGTTGACCAGCTATGATGCAGATAAGGCAAAGCTGATGGTGGAATGTGAAATAAGGCATTTCTTGGCTCTGTGTGTACATTGCACAGACTCAAGATGGAGGACTCTACACACCTTACACAAGCACAATAAAATGAAAATTAACTTAACCTTTATTATGTTTCTCTTGGTGAGTGTATCTATGAAAGTTCAGAATGCTTCTATTAAATAAATCGTTAATGCTGAAGAAATGCTCATTATAATGTCACAAATTGTAATAACCAATTTCCAAAACTAGAGTATGAAACCTCTGCCTTGGAGATAATTCTTCTTCATTACAGAGTAGAAATTTACAGGCCTATGTAATAGTATTTATTTAAATAAGGAAATTAGTCTTGGGAACAGTGAAAGACTTATAGGCATGAGTTTTAGAAAACGACAATCCTGACTGTAAATATAAGGGCTGAAATTGTTTAAATTATTTGTATGGTATTGGTTTGCTTTGCATTAAGACACATTAATACAAGAGTATAGATAAGACTCCTCTGTTAATCCAGATCATAAAATATTAAAATTTCTATTAAATTTCTTGTTTGGAGTGTTGCCGTTATTAAACTTCAGCTCATTACAAAACAGCATTATATGGAACTTAGGGTTGTAAAGAACCTCAGAGATCACTTAATCCAGCCCTCTGCTGCTGGTGGAAAAATCAGCATCTGCATAAGTCACCAATCTAACTTCTGCTTAGAACTTCCCAACAGTGGAGGATATACTGTCTATTGAGAGAATCTGTTTTGTCATCAAAAATGTCACTTCTTTCTGAAGTTCTCCACGATACTTAATTATTTTTCTGCTCCTACCCTATGGGCATGAAACCAAACCCATGGTGTTGCCACAGAATGCTTGGGCAGGAATTTCAGTGTACTCCACCAGAAGCCAGTTACAACCCAGCACACACTCTCTTGGATTTCTTCTGGGTAAAGGGCATGTGGGGTGGGGCAGCAGAGCTGCAGTTGTGTGCTGCATCAGTTGGTCACTATGGCAACAGGTGGTGCCCATGTCTTTTGCTGTGGTGAGGAGAATGCTATTTGTACAGCAGCATTCACATTTGCCCATCATGTAATGAAGTGCTGGATAACTTTAGGATGGATTGGGCATCCTGAAGTGCAGACATCCAATACATTCCAGAGGTTTGCTGGCTTTTGCGCCTAACAAAGGTGTGAGAAGGCTCTTAGATTTAAGTGTTGAGTGGAGATTTAAATCTCCACTCACCTACAGTGTCCCTGGGTGACCTTGGGAGAGCCATGGCCCTTTAGCCTAGTCTTATAGGGCTGTTTGAGGACACAATGGAGAGCAACAGAATGATGCTCACAGCCATGAACAGATTAATGGAAGGTAGTGGCAGATAAAGTGTAACACAGAAACAAACCAACTCTAGTTGGACTATTTTAGCAGTTGAAAATAAAATATGCAGAGGTATTGTTGGCCTGCAATTGCATTCTTAGCTATGGCTTAAAAAATATAAAACAATTAAAAGAACTAAAACTAAAAAGACAGAGGCAACATTATTCTTTTGTTAAAGGTATGAGTAAAAACGTGTGTCTTTGCCAGTTCCCTAAAGATGTAAGGTAAGGGTGTATGGCTTTACCTCCGGAGCTAAGATGGAGGCTATCACGGAGAAGTCCTTCTTATGTATTTCCACCCCCTTAACCAAAGAGTATGGTATCCACAGGGCGTCCTCATCATTTCATTCATTAGCAATCAGGTCAGTAAAATAAAATAAAAGCTCTGTGTACAAAGAGGAGATCTTCAGTTTTGCTTGTCTTTGGATTTTGACCTCAGAAATAGCAAAGGCACCCAGAAAATAATAGCTGAATCGATTTAGTTTGGATAGTTGCTATGGTGACTTCCTACTGGTAGAAAAATACAATGAAAGGGTTAGGGAAGAAAAATAGGACGCTGTGTTATGAAAGCAGACAAAATGAAACTATATTGTATAGCCCACATTAGGTACCATGCCAGAAAATAGTTCTTAGAATTATATCTATTGATTCAGTAGTGTAAAAAAGATCAACAGCCTAAATTAGGAGAAAACTACCTTGCCTTAGAGACAAATCATAGCAATTAAACTATTCAATTGTAATTGTCTACTGTCTAGTGCTGCCTGACCTCTAACTGCACAGACTGGGACCAGCACAGAGAACTGTAAGGTTTCTATGAAAACCTTCTGGATTTCATGTTCTAAATGTGGTGGTTTGAATGGGTAAAACTGAAGAGGGGTTTAAAGTTGGAATTGCTTAAGGAGGTAGAGAAAAAGTGGTTATTCTTTGATGGCCCCTGAGTTTACAAGTGGCTTCCGAAGTGTGGAAGAGGATATACTAGTTATCTATGAACTGGTGCATGTCTGCATTTATTGAACTATCCACTGGTGCTGCAGTTAGGAATCTGACTTAAAAGAAAAGAAATTGAAATTCATTCAAATATATTTTTAAAATTATATTTCTTAAAATATAATTTTTGCTTCCTTTAAATATGGTCTCAGACTGATTTAGATACTGGGGCAATTTCCTCACAGTGAAGGTCTGATCTTGGGCCTTGTGAAGACAACACCAGAGGGGCAAATGGCTCATCCAGTGTAAAGTTCCCAGCCTCTGGAGTTGCTGGAAGAATTTTTTTAGTCAGGCATCCAGAAGGGATGGACTTCCAGCTCCACTTCTGGGAGTCTGGCAAAATGGTGCTGGGCTGCTTGGAAGACCAGCCCACCATCTCATTGTGATGCACACAAGCACTGGGATGGTCTGCTGGAGAATGTGAGGGAAACTGCTTCAAAACATTCTTCTCTTAGAGTGGGCCTGGGCACCATTTTCTTATTGGGGCCTTCTGCAACATTGTGTCCATGCCAATGTGACTTTTCAGAGGAAGAAGAGCTTATACCTCACTTTTCTTATCCTTTTAAGGGGATTCAAAGCAACTGTCATGCATAATACAAATTCTGTTTCCACTTGGAATTGTTGGTATCCCTCTGTCTTGAATGGCAATGGAAAGAACTTGTACATCTGAATTTTCCCTTCTGGCCTCACAAGTGTTATCCAGCATTGGGTAAGCTACAGGAGCTGCCAAAAAGATGATGCATGGTCCATCTAACTCCCTGGCAAGCTCTGGATTTTCTGTCATGGTGTGTGCCCTTAGCTTTTACCTTTCCCAAGGCACTCACAAGGCCATGATACTATTTTACCCATAGCTATTGGTCTGTAGTTCACAATAGGTGAATTTCTGGGCAGCCTACAAGTGCCCCCTGCCTTCCCAGATGTTCACCTATCATGAACTAGCTGTGGTGCACCACAAGCTCACCAACCCTCCCCAATGGGAACTTACCTCACATGTCCAGCTGGTGACCATATGCACTTCTGCCGCCTCGGGAGGTCATCAGAGTTGCCACGGCTGCGACTGCGCAGGGAGTCAGTGTCATCATAGTAACGCTGGTGACGCACAGTTGCAGAGGGCACTGCACTCAAGATGGCGGCACCCAGAAGAGGAGCAGCGCAGCAACTGAACACAGGTTAGAGTTCGATCACACGTGGGGTGGGCTAGTCAAGGTTAGTTGATTGCATACGGTGGGAAGGGAAGTGCAAAATCACCATAGAGATTTGAACCAAAGCACATCTGTTCTGGCCTGGTGGTCTTAGTTATTGTGCTATTAGAAGGCTTGGGAATAAAACTCAAAATTGTTTCAGTTTCAGATGTTCCAATGTTAGATCACAATAGGAAAACCATTTCAAGTTCCTGATTAGGGGGCTAGATTCCAGCCCATGACACATATGGCCAATTGAAGGATTTTTAAATAATGTTTTTAGCTGTGTTTTTTTCTAAATCACACTAGTTTTTCTTTATTCCACAAGAAGGAATTATTGTTAATTCTTCATTCATCATGGAACCAGAAACAAGGGAGGCTGGCAAATCGCCCTCCCAAGACTGCAAAAATTAATGACAACATTCATCCAACTGATATACCTCTGTAGGTATATCATAGGGGCAGGGAACAATTCAGCCATGATTGCTTTGCTCCTGCTTCTGTTAAAAAGCCCCAAGAAGGTGTATGTTAAAAGTCATGGCTATTAGTCATTATTATTTTGGAGTTTTACTGCCTCTCCTCCAGAATGCCGCCTCCTTTTGGTGCCATGTAGCTCAAAAAATACAGCTGGTTGCAGTCATCAATCTACAGTTTCCACAGTCTTCTGTGGGTGGGGAACGCAAGTGTTTCATATTATTCTCATTTTGATCCATACATCAGTACAAAGTGATCACCTGAAGAAGGGAGGATCCATGATTATTTTCTTTTTTTGTGGGGGACATGATGATTCTCATGCAACTGAAGGTTATAAATAAATATTCATAAATACTCTTTTTAAGGTTTTGATTATCTACACATTGGGTGATGAATACATAGGCATCATCCAGGCCACCTGCTTCTCTAGGGCCTTGGTCATACCTGTATGAGACAGGACGTCCTATTCATAATTTGAACTGAGGGTTGTACCAGTTCTGTTCACACCTAGATCATTAACTTATAGGTTGTTTTCAGACCATCCTGCTTTGGCTGCATCACTCACACCTGTCTCCATGATCGAATTGAGCCTCCTCACAGAACTCTTGGATCCCCACCACATTTGCTGCATCTCCTCTCTTATTGGATACTGTTGTGTCACTCAAGGGAGGTGAGGGTGTTTGTGGTTCTTTTTAAAGCCTGCCCCCATCTCCATGTCCGCTTTCCTTTTTATGTGCCTTTCTTCTCCATGTGAATAATTTTTTAAAATAATAATAATAATAATACATATGCAGAAAAATGTTAGGTAGAGTAATCATACACATAAAGTGAAGAGAGAAGGGGATGCCGCACGAACTCTGCATGTGCTACTCTCCCCTAGACATTTGCCAAAAGGAAAGACTGGACCCTGCCCACTACAGCACAGTTCAGCCTCCTTTAGCCCACCCAGCCGCTGCTCACACTGAGAAAGAGAAGATGCCCTGGCATGCCAGGACGAGCTGAGTCCTCTGGAAAAGAGGACTCCACTTAAAATGATCTGATGGGATAAGCTGGCTTGGAAAACAAATTGAATAAAAATAATTTGCGTAACATGACCTGAGGATGACCTGAAGTTGCCTTAAACTAAAGGTGTGACTAGGGCCAAGGACTCTCAAAGCCTTTCCACACTTGACTCTATATTCAAGTGAGGTGGTGCTCCTGGATGGTGCATCCGGACCTCACAGAGCTACTTCTTAACCAGAAATGGCTCTGTGCGTCCCCAAGGCAGTATAGGCGTGATGCAGTTAAAACTACACTGTGCTTATGTTAGCTGTGCAAGCTCCCACTCACCTCTTCCAGGTGGAAGAGGTGCATGTGATTGGGGTGTACACAAAATTACATGCTGCAACACCTGATTGCCCTGGCAACAGCTCTGTGCAGGTGCAGTGGTGCTGTTACTGGGGCTTGGCAATGGCAACTGCCCAGGTGGCCATTCACACTTTGGGTATGTTTGGAATGCTCTAGCCATCTGCAAGTGCAGATAGGTAAAGCATTCTAGTGCTTTGCCTCCTAATGAATGGAAGCATAGAACAAATTTGCCCTCAGAATCTATGGTGAGATGGGTTGGGCAAATGCTTCTTCCCTCATTCTTCCCCAAGCATCCTCCCCTCCCCCCCCCAGCTGTCCTTGTCTGCCATTTGAATTTGTACAGAAGCCAGGAGACTTTTACATTATGTGCTGAGAACAGCTGCCAGGGACTAATGTGTTAACCTTTTGCCAGCATTTCTGGCCCTTAGCAGCTATTCCAAGAGTCATTTTGGGTGTTGTGGGTGAAATTCTATCTGCAGTAGCATCCCCATGAGCAATCTGGATTAGGGGTGTGCACAAATACATTTTTTTGCATTCGACTTTGAGCCGAATTAAATATCCAAAAATTTGATTCAATTTGAATGGAAAAAAAATTCTGAATTTCCAAAAATCTGGCTCAAATCCAGATTATCCAAATCTGCACATTTGAAAATCTGATTCAAATCTGAAGATACGAATGTCAACAACAATTGTATCTGTTATTCGAATTTGCGTGATTCTGTATACATCCTGTTTTTATCACGTTTCCATCCCGTATTATAAGTGCAAATTCATGTACAATATATATGAATCCGATCATTCAGAATTATTCAAATATCCGTATTTTCAAATATCCAAAATTTGCCTGAATGCGCAAATTCAAATGTTTAAAAATCCAATTCCAATTTGAATGTCGATATTTGTCGGATTTGAATAGGATTTTTGAATTTCTGAATATTCATGTACATCCTTAGTCTGGATTGGCCACCATGCCTCCAGAGCAGCCACTTCACAGGGTGGACTGGATCTCACATCTTTTAGGGGATGTACAGATTCAGTCCTAGGTGTTCTGGAAGAAAATGATTTGTATACAGAAGCATTAAAGCACTTGCCCTGGTAATGCTGGTTTCTTTGTGATAAGTGTCACGATGCCCAGCGTTCCAGTAAGTGCCTGCCCTCTCTGAGGAGTAGCTTGGCCCTGTTAGGATGCTGAGTTTGTGCAACGGCCAAGTGAATACTACAGTGTGGACACAAAACACTGGTAGCAAGTGTTTCAACAGTAAACAAAAACAAGTTTATTATTATACACAAGCAATACTAAAAAGATAATAAGGTTCAGGTAGTTGTTGGTTTAAATTTGCAAGTCTCTTAAAGCTAGGAGCTACCCCTTTCTCTAAAGGAAAATAGTTCCCCTTTTAAAAGACAAACCTCTCCACGTTCCTCCCCCTCTGACTTGCTTGGCCACAGCTCAAGCCAAGCCAGTGTACAGGAACGTGGCCCTAGATGATCACAAGGTCCAGTCCGTCCTTGCTTGTCCGATCATCCAGCCTTGGATAGTTGCTAGCGAAGTCTCCCTTGGAGCCCCAATCTTCCTCGATTGTCCCCTTCAGAAATCGCTCAGCCAACAGCCCAATGGTCAGCTACAGGTTCCAGCTCCCTCAGGATTCAGCTCTTCTTCTCCTTTCAGCTCTTGTCCCAGCATGAAGACCTAGTCTGCTGTCTTCTGTGTTCCTTTATACTCATCCCCCTGACCCTGATTGGCTCTAGCCGCAATAAAATGCTGCCGGAGACTCCTAACAGAGGTTGCTGTCCCTCCAGCCTGATTTGGTGGGAACTCCTACTCTAGTCCCTCCAGTACTCAGATCCCCGGACAGCTTTTCCCTCCAAAACCTTACTCCAGCCAATCACTGCAACAGGACCCGCACAGGATTTCCCGCCCTTTTTGCAGCCAAAACCCTGGATTTGCAAAAGGCTGTTTGCACCAAGGCTGGCTATTGCAGCTTGCAAGAAGCCTGCAAAGCCAGAAAGCAAAACAGTTTGCAACCTGTACCCAGAAACTGTCACAGTAAGCAAGTTAATAAAGCTTGTTACAGAAGGAATGAGTATTTTTGATGAAAAAAAAATCTATTTTTCTGGTGCCTCTCTCCACAGAACAGTCAGAGAAAGAGCAGCAGTTTGCCCTGTGGTTGTCTGCACAGCAATCCTGATCAAGGAGCTGCTAAAAACGCACCATCTGCACAAGAGCAGAGTAGATCCATATTAGAATTGTGCTAAGGGCCCACTAATCTGGATTAGTGTAGACCTGAGACCTATTCTCACCACAGCTGGTACTGCATGATTAGTGAACTTCAGGGGAAGTGCATCTGCACTTGGAGGAGGCTGCTACAGCCTCCAAGCATGTCCTGCCTTCCTAGAAGTTCACAAATTGTTGATTAGGTGTGAAACATGAAATCATGCTCCACACTTTAACCAATGTTGACCGAAAGCTTAATTGGAGCATATGGGCAGTGGCTATTTGCACCTCTTCCTGTGCTCTGGGATCATCTGAGGTGCCACCTTGGATGACTGTAGACGCGACTCTGTGTGCGCAGAGTGTCAGCACCATCATGGCAACAGGGCTGATGCATGCACAGTCACAGAGGCTGCAACAACCAAAATGGCGGTTCCCAGAAGAGGGCCAGTCCCCAGATTGGTCACAGGTGAATGACCAATCTCACAGGGCTTAGTCTGTTTGTGACTAGTGCTCACAAGTTCTAGTTAGTGTTGGGTCATCACACTCCTTTCTCATCAAGCAGACAGGAAGGGAAATGCAAAACTCCCCAGATAAATGTGCTAGCATTCTTTTGCACCCATTTGCTCCTCCAAAGACCAATGAATGCAGATGTCTCTGCCTGTGATTGATCCAGATCTAGCAAATATGGATCTAGCTAATGCAGGGTTAACCTAGGTAAGTGCAGAAAGGGCCTATAAGTAATATTAATGTTGTTTCTTCAGAAGTCAAAGCGAGGGTTGGTAATTTGGGGAAACATACATCAAAAATTTAACTTTACAGTCAAGGGTATGTTTCTTCTGGTAAATTTATTCTGCTTTATTTGTGTACTGTGACAGGGATCAAGTTCAGAATATTACTAAAATGTGTAGTAAATAAAACAGGTCCTGCCTTTGCTGTCTATCCAAGTCACCATGTATCCTAAACTCTGCTAGATGGAGAAAAAAGCATAAGTGCTGGTACTGCAATTAGAGAAACTGAGGCAAAGATCTCATGCAGCAATGCCTTCATGGTGGTAACCCTCATCTGTTTCTTCTGAAACTCAAGAAACAAAGGAAACATATGAGAGGAGACAAAAAATTGGGTATTACTAGGATTGTTTCATATCCTATATTTTGCTTGCTGCTTTTAATTTGGCAATATTACCAGTTCAGTGGGCCTCTGAAAGGGACCCCCCTCCCCGAAACTAAAATGGCAGAATTGGTCCTAGATCTGAAAAGTCTCTAAACTTTTTCAAGAGGTCTTATTTGAGTATTTTAAGGATGCTCTGTTCTCTATTTCTACTTGTGGAAGAATCCTACAATAATATTAATTTATTGATACCAAGGGAGCATAGAACAGAGCAACATCCTGAATGAGTTATCTGTTACGTCTGTAGCCCAAATGCTAAGTCATTTACTCAGAGGAGGAGAATCTCAAATCATCAAAATGATTTAAAATGTTCTTTTCCTCTGTGGAGTGATTAGATTAAATGATATCGATATATCTGTGCAGTGAGAAAATCAAATGCTTGCTTAAGTGAGAAATATGCTACTAGTGTTGACAGCATTGCAGAGCTAATAGAAGAATTCCTCTTTTTTTCATTTTCCTATCCATACTCCACACAGTGATGTTCTGCATTCCAAGGGGCTTTAGCCAATCAGTGACAATGTGTTAGAGACACTGGACAGGCATCATTTATGTTAGCTTCTCAAAATACTGATAGTAGCCTATAGCAACACCCTTGTGGGATGCTTCGAAAGGAACTTTAGCCAATTAGTGAAAATTTGTTAATGACATTGTGCACATATCATTTATGATAGGTTTGTAAAATCCCTGTGGGATCCATTAATTCTTCACAAGTAATTAGCAGTTAATATTTGACAAATAGCAATAGAAACAAAAACTAAAAACAGCCATCCAGATAGAAAAGCCATCGAGAGATACATACAAAGCTAGCCAGAAATAGAAACAAAAATAAAAAAGAAAAGCCAGATGGATGGATGGATGGATGGATGGATGGATAGTAGGATGGGAAGGCCTTGCTTTGTACTTTCCAATTTGTATTTCAGTCCATTGCACACCCCAACACAATTCAGGAAGACCAAAGCAAGAGGTGTTTTTGCACTTGCCTTCCAGTCTGCTGGGTGGGAAGAGCACACAGAAGAGACTGGCATGTAGTAGTGTTCACACTAGGGAACACGAGCACACGGATAGCTTAGTCTCCACACACCCAGAAATTTACCACTGTTTGGGTGCACATCCATCCTCTGCAGGGTGTCACTATTTTGCCTGCAGTGCCCTGCATGACTGTGTATGTGTCAGCACTGATGCTATGGCAACAATGGCACTCTGCACACATGCAGTTGCATCAGGGGTCATCTGAGGTACCAGCTCACTCACACTGGAAAATGTGTGAGTGCTTACTGCCTGGATGCACCAGATAAGCTTTGGGTCTGGATTGGGGAGGGTTAGGTTGCTTGTGGTGCACAATTTTGCCAGTTTGCAATTAGTTGACATCTGGGCAGGGGACATTTGTAGGCTCTGAATGCCTCCTGCAAGTGCAGATGCACCTGTCCAGATGTTAGCTAATTGCAAACCAAGAGGCCAAGTGGGAATTGGCCTTAGGTTCCAATCACTATCTTATTTCAGTATTGGTTCCCCTGTGGGGCAGCAGATGTAGATGATTTGACCTGCAGGTTTTGCTTCCTCCCCATTTTCTGTCATTTGGTATGAGACAGGTTCTGAAGAACTTGAATGTTTGCCCGTATTTTCTGACAGTTTGGTAGACGTATACAGAACACTGCATATATATGAATCTTTGTGCCTATATTGCAATCACCCAAGTGTGAAAACAAGAATTCTTGCTTATATTTTATCCTAATCAAGAATAAAGGCACCCATGAACGTGTATGGAACTTATTTATTCGATGGGGATAATCCCATATGCTTGATGAGAACCAACTTCAAATTATTTTTGTTTGGATAACGCACCTTGTCTTCATGGTTTTTTCTCATGGCATTATGCAATTAAATATTAAACACATCATGACTTTTTTGCCCCATCTTTCCTCCAAAAAGTTCACAAGAATCTTAGGGATCTGATTGGTGGAATCCTGCATTGAGCAGGGGATTGGACTTGATGATCCTAGAGATCCCTTCCAACTCTATGATCCTATGGTCTGAAAAGCTGTGATTTGTCTAAACCCTTGAGGGATCTAGATGTTGGAAGAGTCTGCTGCCAGAAGGGCTTTTTTTGGGGGAAGTGAAAAGCATGCTATCGTTTATTGGCTTTACCATCTCTACACAGAGTTTTTTGAAGGGACAGTAAGTGCCCTTGGAAGTCTAGCCAGATCTCCAGTTAACTGAGGTGCTGGCTTCTGTGGAGGTGCATGAGGGAGGTGACATAATCACCATGGCAAAAAATGCCCCTGCGTCTTTATTTTAGAGCATGGAGGTATCATTTCAAGCAGTGATCCAAGACACTTCCACTGAGGGTGGAAAATTGCGTCCTGCACAGCAGGCACTTCAGATGGCAACCATGTCTATGGGGTGGCACAATTATGACAGGGCACTACTTGCCACTGGAGCAAGAGATGTGGCAGTGAAAACATTTTACACTGTGGTCTAGTGGTGGCAGCCTAGACCCCTCTGCCCTGTGAGTGGCTCTCCAGCCTGAATTGGCATGGACATTTGTTGTAAACCAGCTTGGGTAAATTGTCTTTTGGAAAGGTGGTATACAAATAAAATGGAAATGAAATGAAATGCTGATCTCATGTAAAATCAGACATCATCTCTTGATACATCTCACCTCTGCCCCGATACATGTATCTCTTGTGCTAGGGGGAGAGAAGGGCCAAGGCAGGGAAATCATGGCTTCTCATTTGGGAGGGAAGGGAGGGGGGAGGGAGGGAGGGAGGGAAGGGAGGCTGGAGCTGACAATTGCGCTGGAGAAAGTAGGCAGGCTTTTGATTTCTTGTACAGGCTCTATTATAATCTGCAGCCTCTCTCTTTACCTCTATCCTCCCTTTTAGGCAGCCCATAGTGGAAAGCCGGCCACAG
Organism: Aspidoscelis tigris stejnegeri; assembly: GCA_023333525.1. Lineage (NCBI taxonomy): Eukaryota > Metazoa > Chordata > Lepidosauria > Squamata > Teiidae > Aspidoscelis > Aspidoscelis tigris. The sequence goes on along the minus strand of JALMGA010000002.1, from coordinate 25,006,147 downwards.
GAAATCATACCCCAAAACATGGTCCCCCCCCCAAACCTGCTTGCATTTCCATTGCCAAATAGTGAGGATTATTTCAAGATCCAGCAGCAAGACCTCTTTTAATCTGCTGAAATGGGAGATCCCATATGCTTGATGAGAACCAACTTCAAGTTATTTTTGTTTGGATAACGCACCTTGTCTTCATGTTTTTTTCTCATGGCATTATGCAATTAAATATTAAATTAAACACATCATGACTTTTTTGGCCCATCTTTCCTCCAAGATCCTTTCAAGATCCTTTCCTTTCAAGATCCAGCAGCAAGACCTCTTTTAATCTGCAGAAATGGGAGATCCTTTGCAATTTGTCAGGATGGGGAGAACTTGAGCCAACTTCAAGCCAGACTAAATCCTCTGTCAGAACTCACCCTGTGCCACTCTGTCCCAAGATAAATATCCCCATATGTATGGTAGAATTAACAAGTTGAATGTCTAATTTAGGATCACAGTCCTTTACTTTTTTAGATTCACTGAGCAGTTCTTAGAACACTGCATACACAATAGTTTTAGTTTTAGTGATGCCCACATCTTTTCATTATTTTCAAGATCAGATGGTATGCTCTACCTTTAACTGTACTATCATGTCAAGGTTATGCATATCACCTAATGAGCTACATAAATGGATGGCAATTTGGATCCAGATCTCTTGATTCTAGCCCTTTATTTGAATAACTAGCCTATGCTGACTCATGGTCTCTGTTATACATTAAGCTATAGCTATTATAGTCCATGTAGAGTTGATTATTTAATTACAGATTTAACCTAGTAAGAGTGTTGGACTACCCTCCATCAAAAATATAACTGAAGCTAGATGTCATGCACAAGAGAATAAAAGTTTGTGGATGGAAATCTTTTCACGATATGAAAGAAAGCACAATCGTTTCTATTAAGGACTAGAAGAAACACATTTAGGAGGAGCACATCAATATTTAATTGGTGAAGGAAAAGAATATTGCAACCTCTGGCTCCCTTTATAAATAGACTTTTCCATAATTTAGCAGATATGTGGCTGATTTCACTTTGGTTACTAAGGGTATAATCTCATGTTCAAAATCTATTTGTGGCATATACAGGGCTTTATAAAAGTTATTTATATAGAACACAGAGGTGTCTGTTATGGTCATTGTGAATTCTTTGGCTATTTTTGAGGGTGGCCAGAAAACCAGAGCCATCAACAGCACAACCTTTGCTTGTTTACCTCTATGAAAGTCTGTGAAATGTCCTTGCTATTTCTAGCCTTTTGTATTTCACCACATACCTCTCCTCGTCAGCTCCCATGCTGGTATTTGTAAAATGTAGGAATCTTTCTATCAGCACAACAGCTGCATATTTTTCATCCTCATATTATGGTTATAAGGCCTTTCTGCACTTGCTTGGTAAACCAGATAAAGAAATCTTTGGGTGTTTCCACACTTACCACTTGAAATCCGAATTAAAGAAATCCAGATTTCTGAAATCCGTCCCTGGGAAGATCCATCTGAAAAAGGGATGGGTCCAAATGAGGTCTAATGCTTCCACACTCACCTGGGAAGCACAGATAGCAAGGAACACTTCAGGTGTTTGCTGTGTGGATGCCGCAGCACCGATATCCAGAAGAATCAGGCTTCTCTGCAGCGCTGCAGCCCAAGGAGCCGTGTGATTGAAGCACTCAGCCATCAGTCACTGCTCATTTCCCCACCAATCTGCAGCATGCTTGAGATCCCATGGCTGCTGTGGTGCTACTGCCTCACTCAACATGGTGACTTCCTGTCCCTCCCACATGCATTCCCTCTCCTGCCCCTGTGTGGAAGCGTCTTCCTTTGATGCAGATTTTGCGAGCAGGAACAGTTTGAAGACCTAATTTTTCAGGTCTTCCCAGAAACGAGTTGTGGCAGCCTCTAGACCCCATTAGCGATGGATCTTGTGCAAGGCTGTGCGGAACCAGCATCCTTGAAGGGGCCCTAATCTGTCCTGCTATGCGGAAGGTACCTTGCACATGTGTGCCATATGTGTCCTTATTGCATGCTTAATGGGGTTTTAAGGGCCAGTGCGGAAACACCCTTTTAGTCCACATTGTCTGCATGAGACTATTGTTAATCCGGAACATATCTGCAGTAGAGCACAGTAATCTGGATTAGTGGTAGACCCAATAGGTCTGCACTACATCTATACTAGTGCTGTTTGATCTGCATCAGGGAAGGGGCATATGCGTGTAGGAAGACTGTGGGGGTGTGGCATCATGGAACATGCATTGTGACAGTGAGATTGCCTGGTTAAGACACTTTGCCCCCAGACATAGCATTTGATCAATGAGAGTCAGTTGCATTGAATGTGGAAGATGCTGTCACTGCTGTTTTTCACATCCACTAATACAGAACATGCCTTAGGCATCTGCATTGCACCACTCCTTGAAATGCATTTGCTGCCATCCAGCCCACTTAATGTGGGTATCTCTGCCTGTGGTCGATCCAGATCAAGCTAATCCAGATTCATTAACCTTGAGTAAGTGTGGTAACTGGCTGCAGAAAGAGCCATAGCATAGGATTCTTCTACTCCAAGAATGCTTCAGATGTTCCTGAAGGACCACCATTTCCTGAACCCTGAAACATGTCATCAGGCTTCACCATAGGCCTTGTGTCACTTTTGCCACTGCTGTTTATCTGAGTAGTGCCAGTGGGAATGGAGACCCAGCCTGGCCAGTGCAAGAAACTACTTTAAAGTGGAGCACTCCAGAGTGTGGTTTTTGTACCCAAGAGCAGGCCAGGTGTGAGGGCCATGTGGCCACCATGTTACATTCCAAGCCATGCCTTCCAATGGCACATGTTAGCAGTCCATGCTCATATCTGGCCACAGCCCATATAGATGTTACCATTTGGTCCCTCCTTTGCAGATCAGTGCTCTATCCAGTGCAAATCCTTCAAAGACACTGAACGTCTCAATTATCCATGTGTGTTTTCATAATAATATGGAAGAATGTTAAATAATTTACACGGACAAATGAAAACTAATTTGCTAATTTTTATTTTTTATACCCTTGCACGATTCATGGTGGTGAATAATTAACAACTTAGAAATGCATTTCAAATCAGAGATTTGCTCAGTAGGGCCCAACTGTAAATGTTATCATCTGCATATCCTGCCTGAATGCTCATTTATTATAAAAACAGTTTTTTCCTCTTTTTCAAAAAAATAAAACCCAGAGGAAAGAACATTCAGCGTGAACTGAGCTATAGGAAGAAAGAATGGCAGACTCCAGAGGGTTTCTGCAAAGACCCAGGATAACTTGTTGGATACTGATTCTGAATTATTCATGTACACTGAGTTCTTGGTTTTCAGAGATTGAATAAATCTAGCTTTTATCATATGCCTTCTTAGGCTGCTTTTTATTTGCATTTAAAGCTTTCTAATAGTATGTCTGTCTTATTCAGCTGCATGGTTGGATACCATAGGATTTGATCTATCACCCTTTCTGTAATAAAACAGGTATTACTAGTGGAACTGCAGCAAGATGTTAATGTTGTAGAGTTCTGTTCTGAGTTTCGGTTAGCGAATTGTTACCTCCTCCAAGATACATCATTTCATTTTCTCTCTGGCCCAGTTTTATCTTTTTCCCTTTCTGACCTGTGGTTTATTCTGAATTGTTTCCCAGAACATGGACCTGACAACTATATGCTAGTGCAGACTATGGCAGAACCTATCCAGAGGTGTTTCTGTCCTTTCCCACAGGATGGGAAAAGTGCATCCCCACTGGTGTGTACACTAGCATTCACACTTGCAAATGCTAGAGCATGTCAAGCAACCCCCATATCACATCACACATGCAGAGTCACATTTGGGGACCTTCAGCCAACCCCTTGCATGGAACCTTAGATGAGCCCTGGTACTGGTAGACGTGCGAATGGTCGTTCCTCTGGCTGGAACAGGTAAGGTTTTGGATGCATGTTGTGTGTGAGTTCATGTACCACCACTAGTAGCCACTGGGGTAGCTTCTGGAATGGCAGGAGATGTTTCTGATGTGGAAACGCCTCCTGCAAGTACAGATGGTGCTTCCCAGAAACTACCCCAGCATATGCTAGCAGGTCTAGTGTGAACTGGTCTCAGGGTCTGCTGTAGTCTGTACTAGCATGTGGATAGCAGATATGGATTCTGGGATATGAGCCACAATAAGGCCCAGTGCAGAAAGAGCCTGACTGTGACCCAACTGTTACCTTAGGCCTTGGACAGGTGATTCAAAGCCTGAAGGAGTTACCTACTGTAGAAGAAGCAGGGTATTTGCTTCTAAATTAACAACAGCATTTCTGAGAAACTGGCTGAGAATTGAGGGATATATTTAGAAGTGGAAATTGCCTACAGAGTAATCCAGTGATAAACTTCCCAACTGTAAATAATATAAAGAAAGTAGTAAGAAGACCACTGAGTGACCTCAAAATATTAATAAAATTAGGTTGAAGAAGAGAAAGGAAACAACAGCGAAGATATATAAGATACTGATAGCTGTTAAAGATGATATTTGTAATCAACTAGCATAATTATGGCAGAAAGACATAAATATAGAGAAATGTGATGTCAGTAGCAGGCTCAAAGAAATTAATCCACAAAGGAATATAAAATTAAAGGAACTTACTATGAAAATATTATTGAAGTGGTATATAACACCAGCTCAGCTGACAAATATGTTAGGTTATGTGTCATCAAATTGTTGGCCTGGCTAAGGCTTGAAAGGAACATATATGCATATGGTATGGTTATGTCCACAAGTTATAAAATTTTAACAATGGGTCTTTGTACAGATATTGAAAATAACAGGTTTAAATAAAAGAGCATACCCTGAATTAGGGGTATTGCTGATTAGTAAAGGTCAAGTAATAGAAAACAAGAAAATATATTTAGTAAGACAATATTAGCTGTCGTCATAATTGTCTTAGGGTGGAAAGATAAAGATAAATGGAACAAAGATAATTGGATTGAATATGTAACTTATCAATTTAAATTTGATTTTTATCGGCAGCATCAGATGAGATATATGGGACTCCAAGATAAATATACGTTAGAGAAAGATTTGAAGAACCTAATAGATCATGTTAATAGACAGGATGCAGATGAAATATTGAAAGATGAGATAAGAAAAATACTGAATAGTTTCCCTTCTTGAGTTAAAAAGTAGATGGCTGTTGGGGGAAAAGGTTGGAGGGGGAATAAATGGAATTGTATAATGTTATTGTATAATGTATGATATATACCCTAAAGGATTATGAAATAAATTCATTTTGAAATGCAAAAAAGGAGAGAGAGAGACATTGTGGCCCTTTCTGCTCTGAGCCTTATTCTGGAAGGGGATATACACTAATGGTTTGTTTGTTTGTTTGTTTGTTTGTGGCATTCGATTCATATTGAATTGAATGCAAGAAAAGTTGTATTTGTTTGAATAGATCCCTTTCAAATGTGGTAAGATTCAATTGAATACAAATGCTCCATATGAATTCCATATGAATGTTAAATATGAATCCCATACAAATTCCATATGAATCCCATATGTATCCACTCAGAATGTGTCAAATCTGGCCTGAATCCACTTTGAATTTGCTCTCAATCCACTTCAAATCCACTCTGGATCCATTACAGGTGTGACTGGGGTAGCCACTTTCCCACCTCCCAGATTCATGAATATAACAAAGCTTTGTACGAATGTTCTGAAGCATTTGAATAATGAATAATATGAATATCCATGCACATCCCTAGCACTGACTAGAGAGAATTCTAAAGAGTTAGGTACAGCTGATCCTTAAATGGTTAAATCATGAAAATAATTAGATTGATTTTAAATAAGTATGGCAAGCAATGCCCTCCTGGAATATTGCTGCAGTGATCTTTGAGCCCAAATCTCATGATAAGTCAATTTGAAATTGACATGTGTTTTTACACTGGAACTCAGCTGGATCTGCATCACAGTGGTCTCTGAGCAAGCGGAAAGTGCTGTTCACATGGTCCCCTTATCCAGCCATGAAGCACGAATATTAGGGTGTTTCCGCATATACCGCCGAGAAATGGATCAAAGAAGATCTGTTTCTCAGTAAGCCATCCTCTGGAGGATCTGTCCCAAATAGGATAAGGCCACCCTGACTCTGCACACACGTGGGGAGGCTGGACTGGGCGCTGTGCAGAAGCCACAGCACCTGTTCCACAGAGCATCCAGCCTCCCGAGCCACTGCCGCCACCCCCGGAGCTCTGGGACTGGAGCAGCAAGCTACCAGTCACCGCGTGTTTCTGGTGGCCCACAGCACATGGAGGAGGGACTCCGGAGGCAGACCGTCCTGCTTCCGCCCCTCCCAACATGGCGGCTGCCGGGATATGCGTCCCTTCATCTGGCCATGTGCAGAAGCATCCTGCTTCCACATGGATCCAGGCGAAGGGACTGATTGAAGACTTAATATTTTAGGTCTTCATTTTAATCGTTTTCAGCAGCAAGACCTGTTTTAGAAATGGATCTCTCCAAAGTGCGGAAGCAGACACCAGGAAGGGTCCCTAATCCGGTCTCCAGTGCAGAAAGTATGTCTAAATGTGTCTCGTATGTGTCTCTAAATGCGTTCTAAGGGCCTGTGCCGAAGCACCCTTATTTTATATGAATATTGTAAATCACGCTTAGATGATGATGATGACAAAATGTAATAATAATTAATGAGAGGTGATATATAAACATTTTAAAATAGAACGGTTAAGGTGGTGAACTTTTGTACCCCAGCTTCATTGGCTCCTGCCAAGATCTGTTTTCAGAGACACAGGAAACAGCCTCAGAAGTCAGCCATTTTCTTTGTCTCTAGAAACTGGCTCTTACTATTTAGCCTGAAGCACATACTTTGGGTGATGGGGATAGGGTGAAAGAGTGAGGGACAAAGTGCTGTCAAAATGTTTTCTGCCATTCAAGCACCAAAGTGCTCCTGACAACTTTTATGGATTCTTGGCTTTGAGAATTCCAGGGGTGCCATTTTGGTTCCATGTTGATCCTGCTCCCTGCAAAGTGTTTTAATTGGCATTTGTTCTTAAAGGTGAAAAATCTTAGCTAAAACAGATAATGTAGAGCTAAGTTGCTATGCAACCATATAAAAGCCTTTTAAATTTTGGCAGTGTCAGATCAAGATTAGATTAACTGCTGGGGAATTGAGAGTGGAACAGTTGTCAAGGTGTGTTCTTCTTTCCTTGTCAGTTGCTGCTTTCAGTAAGAACTTACATCAAATTGCAAATGTCAAAGGTACAGGCAATTTTAAATTCTGGTTGAGATAAAGAAAACTCTGAGATTCTACAACAAAGTCACCATCTCTTGTAATTATATGATGAAACTTGTTGCCTTAAAGTTATGTAATCCTGGTGAAGCAAGGACTCTTTTCAGGAGGAGGAACTTCACTTTCACTGGGATTCAGTAGCAATTGGTCCCTTGCTGAGTTGTTGCAGTAGCGTGTTGCACATGTAGTACCAGGTTCCCTTGGTTGAATGCAAGCAATGGAATGGAAAGGAATGAAATGAAATGTGAATTTCTGGAGTGAGATGAATGGGCTTTTTCAGGGCTCAGTATGTGGGCTGTCATTTCATGTGGGTTTGATGTTGAACCAGGGGCAATTTTGCACTTTCCTTCCCAAGGACAGGAAAGATATGTAAGAGACTATTCATTGACTAGCACTTGCACTTGTGAGCACTATGCAATGACAGCCTAGCACCAACACAATCTGCCACTTCCTTGAGATTGATTGAATGGCCAATCCACTCCTGGGTTCTGCCATCTTGAGCATGGTGCATTGTGTGACTGCTGACACTCTGTGCAGTTGTGTTAAGGGGTCATGTGAACTGCCAGCGTGCTTGCACAGTAGCTCAGATGACCTCCCAAGCTAGAAGAGGTGCAGATGCTCACTGGCTGAGCACTTCCCACTAGGTTCCCAGTCATGTAGGGTAAAGGTTACGTAGCTTGTGGTGCACGTTGTTTTACACCACAGCTAGTTTACATTTAGGCAACATCTGGGCAGGCTTATCAGCTGTAAGGGCCTCCCATAAATGCATCTGCATCTGCCCAGGTGTTGACTAATTGTAAATGATGGGCTGAAGTCCAAATCGGCCTCAGGTCTACTTTCGGTCCATGCATGCATGGCAACAGATGAGTGTTCGTACATGTGGCTCAGCTTAGCATTTATCCCATTCCACTGTCAGTTGAGAAAAATTAAGCCTGACGCTGAAGTTAGTGTGTTTTTATATCTGGTATATGTGTGTGAATGTTTGCCCAAAGTCCCCAATGAGGCCCATATCACACTGAAAAACTATGTGTAAGGTGAGGGGATCTGAAGGCAGTTCTGTAATCACCCTGCTGCCATGTTTCCTGTCAGGGTTGGTCATTGTCATTTCACAACATCTAACAACCAATGCAAGGGGCAGCAGGGCAGCACAGGTAGCTCCAAGAGATGGGATGATCAGCAGAGAACGCATGTCCTGCTTTGAAGAATTGTGGGCCGTCCATGAATACAAAGTCACTGTTGTGTAAACACCATGTTCTGGGTCCAGAATATATCTGGATGCTGTAGATAAATGTAATTGCATGTTGTGCTGCAGCAGAAGGCTTTACTTTGATTTTCACTTTTTACATTTGGGTGAACATCTGCACTTCATGAGATGGTTTGGAGAAGAGAAAAGGTGGAAACTTACAGCTGAAAAGACACATCTGAAAGGCTTATTTTTAAAATATGTTTTAAAGGTCTTTGTATATTTTTATCTTTTTCTTATTGTGACCCACTCTGGGATCTCTTGGTGCAATCAACTACCGTTAATTAGCATTCGCACTTGCGATCACTGGTCGACGTCCTATCCCTCACTCACCTGTGATCAATCCATGGGCTGGTCCTCTTCTCTGCGCAGTTGCAGTCACGCCAGGGGGTCACTGGAGATGCCAGTGCATCTGCATGGCAGCTCTGATTACCTCTCCAGCCGGAAGAGGTGCATATGCTCACTGGCTCAATGATTTCAGGTAAGTTGGGGTAAGGGTTAGTGAGTTTGTGGAGCAAGATTTCGTGCTACACAGCTAGTTGATAATTAGGCAACTTCTGGGCTGGCAGGGGGTGCTTCTATGCTGCAAATGCTCCCTGATTGTGAAGATGCACCAGTCTAGACATTGCTTAATTACATGCTACGGGCTGAAGTGCAAATTCAGCCCCTAATTAGAGGTGTGCATGAATGCAATTTTGACATTCAATTCAAACTGAATATTCGAATGTCTGAATTTGTACAAATAGAGAAAAAATGAATATATTAATTCAAATCAATTTGAATACATTCATATCTATTTGTACAAATATTTGATACATATTTTATGATATGAATGTCAACAAAATTCATACATATCTGTACGCATCCCATTTTTATCCTGTATGCATCCCATTTTTTGTATCCATACAGATGCGTACGGATACGCATGCAATATGTACATATCTGAATATGAATACATATGAATGTCTGAATTATTTGTACAAATGATTCAAAATATTTGTGTTCGTTTTAATATATAAAAAATTAATGTCTGGACATTCAATTTGAATTCCAATTTCTGAATCCAGCCTAATTTGAATATTCTTACACATCCCTACCCCTGATGAAAAAACTTTCTGCTGTTTTTTGTGAGAACTTACTTACTATATATTGGGAGATTTTGCACCTTCGCTTTCCCAGGAAAATCTCCCAAGAAAGCAAAGGTAGGAAATAGGTTTGGAATCAACACTGTGGAATGCTAGACCTATCCCTAATCTCTAAGCTTTGGCTAGCTGTGAATCACTGCTGTTATGGTGGTGATCATGGAACCATGGCTGTGGTGCTGATGCACCTCTGTGGCATCATTGCTGCCATGATGTGATGATGCAGCACTAACTCCCTGGGCTCCATTTGAATCTCTCCAAGGAGGAATTGGTGTAAATGGAGCCATGCCTGGCTGCAGGGCCATAGATGTAGAGCAGCTAAAACTGCTCTACATCTATACATTCCAGGGAAAGTCCTACATGCACAGAGCTGTGTCTGGGAAAGAAGCTACACAATGTGGATGGTCCAAGCAGGACTCCCCCTCCCCCCCTCCCTCGAGTTTCCCCAGCAGATACATGTGGAAAGGCTCATAACCTCCACTTTTTTAAAGACCGTGTTTGGATCCTTCCTCAAAGTTTCCCACTGAGGCAGACAAAGGCTGAAATTAGATCTTTTCTGAGAAAAAAGGGCTAGAATTCTTTTGTCCAATGGCTCAGGGAATCTGTAAGACTATAAAAATTCTCCCTGCCTCTTTTTCTGTATCAAAAATACTTGCTGGGCTTATCTTCTGGCTTTTTTTTTCCTGTCAGGGATTTTGCTGCTCCTTCTTGTTGCCTTCTTGTTTCAGACAAATTGCACCCCAGGCAACTGTCTTTGGACAAGACGTAGGTCATTTAAGCCTAAAGGCTACTGCCTGAGAATCAAAGTGCTCTTGTTTGGCTCCTGGGCTCCAGGTAGACTCAATTGTCAAATTTAAGTGGCTAATATGACAGGGAAGCAGAGCAAACACACACAGTCCCCTTGTGGCTTTATTGCTTCCTTCAGAAACAGCTTTGGAATGGCTTTGTTCAAGTCAGTTAGATTATTTCCAGGTAACAAAGGAGAAACTACTGTAGTTGGGGATTCTGTTCTGTGGTCTTCTTTTTTTGAAACTGTGTATATGAGGGAAAGATGCTCAGGTTGTAGTTTGAAGTCAGAGATCATCAAGGTTGAAAGAGGGAGGAAGAACAGGGGCTTCTTAAACTATTTTCTTCAGTCCATTCCCACCCCACCCCCCAGAAACTCACTTTCCTCAAATTTTCTTTCTTTTCTTTTTTAAAGCAAAGCTTAGCTCAGTGTAGTTACTTTGGATAAGAAAATTTTTTAAAAAAAAATCTGAAACCATGGTATTGTTTGACCCAACCTGTTTGAAGACTTCAAGCCTCACTTCAGAGCATTCACGTGTCCCATGTCCAGGAAGGCTGTGTGTATGGCTCTTTAGAGCTGTTATGCACACAAAATAAGTGTGCTAGGAAATGGGACAGACTCTCTTCCTAATCGTTCCTCATAATAATATTGCTGAGGAGTGTGCTATGACTGCCCATTCAACAACCGTGTGCCCTTTCTGTACAGACCAAATGTTGAAGTGTATCCTCTATTCTGTGCAGAAGTCATTTGACGGTGCTTTTCACCTGGAGGCATCCAGACAGGGACAGAAACCCATAATTGTTTCATAACTGTACTTGATTTGTCATGGTGCTCCTGATAACGTCCTGGAATATAAACCTTATTTAGTGGGTTATTGTTATTCCTGTTAAATTAACTATAGTAGTGAAATATCTTGTTATTCTGTAAATGCAGCACCATCTGGGGCCTATTCACACTACAGCCTGTAGTGCATGATTCGGGAACTTCTGAGGAAGAGCATCCACACCTTGAGGAGGCTGTTACAGCCTCCAAGCACCCCTTGCCTTCCCTAATCATGCACTAATCGTGCTCCACACTTTTACTAACCTTAACTAATTGCTTACCTGGCACATCCAACAGTGAGCATCCACACCTTTTCTGGTGCTCCAGGGGCATCCGAGGTGCCATAGAAGCACAATGGCACCTCAGATGACCATAGATACGACTGCACATGCACAGAACATCAGCATCATCATAGTAACGGTTCTGATGCACACACAGTTGCTGAGGGGGCCACAAACAAAATGGCACCACCCAGAAGAGCACTGGCCTGGAATTGGTCACAGGTGAGTGACCGATCACACAGGGTGTGGGTTGTAGTTACCTAGCTCGCAAGTAAGTGATTACATTTAGAAAATTGCCCCTGGACTGCTGCATGAGAAGTAAAGCAAGAGTTTTACTGCATGAGAAGTAAAGCAAGCTTTCCAGTTCCTAGGATGCTTACATCACTTTCCGCTGGGCTCCTTGTGGTCTCTGTATGGAGGACAAAAGAAGGCATCTGTGCAATGGGAGCATGGGGCCAGGTTTGGAGGCAGGAGGTATGTGGTTCACACAGAACGTTTGCAGCTCAGTTCACTTCAGAGCTGGGAAATGAAAGTTTCCTGGGTTCTAAATTTCTGCCTGGGCCCATTAAAAGACATGCAAGACATGCCCATGGAGGCTGGCCATTTCTGCACAACTTTTAATGAGTCTGACCACTGAGAGCATAGAATAAGTTGCAAATGTTTTTACAATTCATCTGTATGGTGGCAGTGAGCAAGGAGGAAGCAGCAAGCTCCATCAGAGTAATTTTCACACTATGCACAAAGGATGCAACCACGGTTACTTACCCTTCTGCAGTTCGGCTACAGGGCCAATGGTTGTGTGCACATGTAGCAGCCATGCCCCTGGGGCTACTCTAGGTGTCCTTTCTGCACCATATTGGTCTGTTCCTATTTTGTCATCAGTCCTGTTTTGCACACCCCATGAAAGGTCACTATTATAGGATATAATAACATCTTCCAAAATGTGTGGGGGGAGGGGCTTAGTGATCTTCTTTGAGTAGGAGGCGGAAATGCCACCTTGATCGAACAACATATAATAGGTCTATAAGGAGGGAGAACTAGTTCAAGTCTCATCTTCAGGGTGATTTCCAATCCACAGCTCTTAGGAAACACATACTGTAAGTGAAGCTCAGCTTCTTGCAGGAACAGCTAGAACTCAGGTCTCATTGAAGTAGTGGACCCAAGTTTCAGCTCTTGCAGTGATACTCAAGATGAAGGGGAAGGGGACTTTGGAATGCTAGAGAATACTGAGAGCCATGTAGTAGACCCCAAACTAAATGGGAGACACTGGAAATGTACTATTGGATCCAGTAAAAGCCAGAGATGGATGAAGAGTTTTGTGGACCCAAAGATATGATTAAATCAGAGGAAATCTATTCTAATACCTCATAGGGATGTGCATGAATATTTGGCACATTTGGAATTTGTATGAATTCATATGAACTTTGACATTTGTGGATGAATCAAAAGGGGGCCACATTTGTAGGCCTTATTTGTCCATGAATTGAATGGATTCATAGAAAAATAGAATGACCAAGTTGGAAGGGACCTCTAGGGTCATCGAGTCCAACCCCCTGCTCAATGCAGGATTTCCTAAACATCCCAGACAAATGTAAGTCCAGCCTCTGCTTGAAGATCTCTAGTGAAGGAGAACTCACTACCTCCCATGGTAACGCATTCCATTGACTGATCATTCTCACTATCAGGAAGTTTTTCCTAATATCAAATCTATATTTACTCATACCATTGTTTCTAGTCCTCCCATCTTGTGCAAGTGAGAATAGGGACAATCCCTCTGCACTGTGACAGCCCATCAGAAACTTGAAGACTGCTATTATGTCTCCTCTCAGTCTTCTCTTCTGTAGGCTAAACATTCCTAGATCGTTCAACCTTTCCTTGTAGGACATGGTTTCCAGACCACTGACCATATTGGCAGACCTCCTCTGGACTTGTTCTAGTTTGTCAATGTCTTTTTTGAATTGGGGTGCCCAGACTTAGACACAGTACTCTAGATAAGGTCTGACCAAGGTAGAGGAAAGAGGGATAATTACTTCTCATGGTCTAGACTCTATGGTCCTCTTGGTGCATCATAGGTTGGTGTTTGCCTTTTTTGCAGATGCATCCTTTTAAACAGAAGAACAGACTTAAAGATTTTGGGTCACTGGTCTTTAGTGTGTGTGCTTCCTTATAATATTATTTCCTGTAATGGGAGACTGACATAGATGTAAGTCTGATTGCTGAAAATGGTCTCTTGCCACTATACAGTCTAGGTCCCAAGGTTCTGGCAGGGTCCATGTATATCAAGGCTAATGGTAGGGGATTGTGAAGTTAAGAAATGAATGAAGCTTTGAAGGTCATTTGAAGACTGCTTGCTAGTAGGGATATGCATGGATATTCAAAACGTTTGAAATTCTATTGAATTCTTTTGAATTTGGACCTTCAAATTAAAATAAAATGTCTATAGATTTGAATTTAAACATTCAAACGAAGTTCAAATTTTTGAAACATTCGTACAAATTATTCAGACATTCGTACTTGTCTGTACGGATCTTTTCCGCATCCATACGTATTTGTACGGGTACGTAAGGGATGCATACAGATGCATATGGTCACATACAAATATTGTTGACATTTGTATTTGCAAATACAGATAAAAAAATTTACATGAATAGATTCAAATGTATTGAAATCAAATCAAATGTGAGTACAGTCGAATTTTTAACATTTGAATCGATTTGAATTTTTGGATATTCAGATAGAATCAAATCCTGAAAATTGCATTCATGCGCACCCCTACTTGCTAGAAAGATATCACAACGTGTTTAAAGACAGGCATGCAGATAGTGACTTCCCTCCTTTAGGACGGTGCTTCTTCAGCTGTGGTTCTCCAGATGCTTCTGAACTACAGCTCCCAGCATTCCACCTCCCTCATTTGGTGGAGTTATTCAGTGCATTATTCAGTAGTATCTGGAGTATTGCAGTTTGAGAACCACCGCTTTAGACATTCTTGAGTTTTCTCATCTGTTTTTGTGAAAAGAATGAATGTACGAGCTACATAATGGAAATAACCAGTGTATTTAACTACAATGCAGATCTGACCCGAGTAGTTCAAATCTCTGCCTCCCAACATGATTTTAATCAAAGAACCTTGTATACCTTTTGTACTAATTTAATGGGTGCAATTTGTTGCTATTCATGGAAAGGGATATGTATCCGAAGTGTCTTTCCCGCAGAATATTGTGTACCACCAAATTACTTTAAAAAAAAATCTGCAAATTAGATTGGCAGAGATATATTTTCGTCTCAACCTGTTACTTTTCACAGTATGTTTCTTAAACTCATTTCACTGCAGCTGAGATGTTAAAGACACAGTTGAATGGAATGGTAATTTGCTTCTGAGTCTAATTTCTGGCCATCTTTTTAAATGGTACAGTAAAATTATACACAGGTTGTAAAGGGACCGCAGTGGATCGAACAATCATGTTAATGACTATTATCAAGTGATTAACTATGAAGCTGGAATGGAGCGAAGATTAGATTATTTCACCTGTGAGATTGCCATGTTCTGTCTCTTTATGGCATACCTAATTAGTACAGTTCCATATTATAATACTCCCCTGTAGTATTGCTTGCATGAAAAACTTGCCAGGGCATTTCCTTCTCCTTGGTACATCACCTTTGCTGTTGCAAAAAATTGAAGCTTGCAGCTAATGGGCTTTGCATTCTGACAGTTTCTGAGCCAAGGCAGGTTCTGTATTAGTATATTTTTTTCCAGAGCATTTCTTCTGGAATGAATGGAAATCACACAATAACAAAAGACTTGCATGTGATTACAGTAGCGAAGGTGGGTTCTAGATTTTGTGCTCCCTGTGGCTAGCATACATGTGGTGGGTCCTGAACAAGAGATCTGTGCTTCTGCAAAACCCTCCTGACTCCATGCCACTCAGAAGGCCTAAATTAGGGGAACTGCTAGTGATTGGCAATAGCAAATATAGATGGGACATGGAAGTATGGTCAATCCAAGATGCCCACATCCCCTGCTCATATGCTTCCCTTAGTGGCATACACTGTTTGGGGCAGGAGGTGAAGTCTCTTTGGGCCTCCTTCTCTGGTAGCTGCATGCATTACTGAGCAGTTCTCATGATCGTTCTTCAAACAGCTGGGAAATTATGCCAGACACTTTGTGAAAACTTGTTTGAGGGTTTTATAGAAGCATTCTTTGAACATCCACCTGGGCGTTCTGACTGCGTATTGACCCAAAATCATACCACCTTGTAGTCCAAAATCCATGGGCTTCCATTGCCTCACCACTGGACTGCCTTGGAAGAGGATGGACTCTTTTTTTCCTAAAACATGTTTAAACAGAAGGTAGACATCAGTTGTGGTCCTCCAGGTACTATTCAGATCAAGAATTCTATTATTCGTCTTGTTGAGGTGGGGGGAAGCAGGACGCTTCTAAGGCCATTTGCTGGGATTCAGGAGCAGGAAAAGGTTTGTCCTTGTCTCTGCTTGAGATGCCCATGAGCATTTGGTGGGCCACTGTGTGCAACAGGATGCTTGACTAGATGGGCTGTGGCCTGATCCAGCAGGGCTTCTCTTATGTTCTTACGATACTATCAAAGTAACACAATGTTTACATGCTTTCAATTTAGGTTTTTATGTTAATTTAGGTGTGGGCGAAACTTCATTTATTTAGGTTTAAAGACATGATTAAGGCTCCGAATTCCCTGTGCACTCACTTTCCATTGTCCTGACAGGACATGGGAAAGCTGCACAGGGAGGGTGGAGCCCTTCATGGCTGCGGAGCTTTTGCCTGTGTTTGGAAGTACCCTGTGACTCTGATAAGTTGTGCTTACTGGGGCTGATGGGAAATGTGATCCAAAACAGTTGATGGCTGCTGAGTTCCACTGGCTACTGATCTTCTCTTGCAAGCTAGATATAATAATACTGTCCAGAGACATGTGAATTACTATGAATGTGCCAAGAAGGTAAGTGCTAATCATTATATCAGTTGCGGGGTGAATAAGTGTGCCCCCATTAAACAGGCATGCCATATGACTAGAAGAATTTATTCAAATGCCTGTCTACTATGCAGGCAATTGAAATTAGCCCAAGGAATAGTAGCTGTACTATATTTCATATATATTTCAGCTAGTATTTCTGTGTTGATGGATGCTTGAGCTGATGAAACTCTTGTTCTGACAGAGTGAAGAGATAATGGTTTGTCGTGAAGCAGATCTGGATTAAGAAGCTTAGGCAGCGATGATATGTTTGCCTTGCAAATGCCCCCACTTCACGTTCAAGTGTTATAGAAGTGATCATTAAAAAAGATTCCCAGGCACATATGTGGCCATTATCAAGTTGCTTCCCTTATCTAAGGATTATTGTGGTGGCCATCTTTACACAATTTATTGGAGGGTTGCCTGACTGAACTCACTCCTACTTCTGAGTAGACAAGTGAAATTCTCTTCTTCTTCTTCATTAACATGCCTTTAGCGTGAGCTGTGATTCAGTGAGGCAGTTGACATCCTCTGCAGACTGTTTGACATGTAATATATGTCAATCTGTCCTCAGACAGAGCAGTGGAATAGCTTTTCTATTACATGAATCTGTACGTGAACAGTGGCACAGAGCTTAAGAGCACTAGGCTTGAACCCAGGAATCCCTCAGTTCAAATGCCCGCTCTGCACATAAAGGGTGGCTGCACATGGCTTCAGCCACTGGAATCTTTGTCCAAGGAGGAGGAAAACTTTGCCATTGCTCCTGGAGATGGTTTAGTGGTGGCAACCTAGACCACCCCCTTGCTCCCGGACTTGCCCTCTCCTGTCTGGCTTGTCACTGATATCTTGGATGAGGTGATTCTTTGAAGTACTGGGGCCCTTTTGTTCTGGACTCCACCTGACCTCAGCTGCTTCTTTTTTTCCTGCTTTGTGCTTTTGAAGGGATTTGCCCTGAAAAGAGAAAAGAGACCAAATGAACTTGGTCTCCCAAATTTATCAGTACTAGCCAATTCATTTCAAATTGAATGCCCCCCCCCAAAAAAAAAATGTCCACATGTCTACTTTGGACTTTTCTGCACTTGGCCTTATTCCAGATTATATCCTGGAATAGGGACCTGCTCTCTGTATGCTAGGGCAGACTACAGCAGGACCTAGGCAGGACTTGCAATGGGAGGCCCTAGTGCAGAAAGGGCCTTTATTTCTTTCATGAAACCAGTTTTTATTCCCTTTCAAAAAACTTCATAATCACATATAATCATGATCACATTTTTCTCTTGTTTTTGCTTCTTCTTCAGTATTTCCAGATGTTGTTTTTGAGGTGAATTCAGAATCAGAGTACTCAGCAAAGACATGGTGACTGAACAGTGCTTCAAGCTTCCTCCTACTCATTTGCTTCACGTATTTTGAGCTTCCATTCCTAGAGTGGGCTGTTTCTGCATCTCTGGCTAAACAGCTGTTAGATGTTAAATCTGAGGTTGTTTTACATTGCAGCAAAGAAGAAAATGAAGGAAAAGGAAATAGTAAGGGAGAAGAAAAATAGTAATCACCTCTTTTCACTGTGGCACTGTTTTGGTTGACAATCATTAATGGATGGTTGATTCCTTAGGTATCTCTTAGCTAAAAGTAATACAAATGATTAAATGGCTTCATTACTTTTAAAGTGGGGAAAGATTGGTTTTCATGACATCCTTATAGCATGAGAAGATACTTACAGCATATAAAGATTACAACCATAAAACAAGTCAGATTTTAGTTTACATAATAAAATTGAAATTACAGGTGCAATGTGGTCCATTATTTTTAATCCTGTATATATTGATCTATTCATAAGTGCCATTGATTTTGATTGGATTGTTGCACATCTAACCAGTTATAATGCAGTAGCACCCACAAAGATTATTTAATTGTACCTTAATTTTTAGAATAGCATTTTCCAGAGGTCGTCAGTCTATTATATTGAATCAGAAGGTTGTTTAATCAAAGACTTCTGAATGAGAAGTTCCCAAAGTTGATTATTTCTTTATAAAAAGAAATTACATTTGCATTTATAATATAATGATCCATAGGTTCAAATTATCACTGTTATCATTTACTAGCTTTGAGGCTGCAGATGGAGGCAAAAAGCTCATTCAATCCAGGTGGAAAATATGTTACCTTTTCTTTATTCGATTTATTAATTTTTATTTTTCCCTCAAGGAGAGAATCAGATTTAAAAAGAGTTAAAGGTACACTTATAATTTCATGATAACACTACTATGTGCACAGTGTTGAAAAAGTACAATAGGATAATCCGATGAAGACAGTTTTGCGAGGCTAATGCTGACAATTTGAATCTATAAGCAACTTTGAAATCTGAAAAACCTCAAACTGAAAAACCAAAATCTCTAGAGCCTAGAAAATGTGGTGTATAGACATTCAGTTCGAATTTGAATATCCAAATTCAAATGAATTTGATTGAACTTTGAATGTTTCGAATATTCTTGCACATTCCTAGTTAGAACATCAGTCAGAACTGTAGAGTTCATCGATCTGAATCCCCAGGCATCCATGAAAGCTGTTGAGTCGTTTAGAGATAGTCACTGCCTTCCTGCTTATCATATGTTACAGGGCTAAAATGAAAGACAGGAGAATAATGTCCCCTGCCTTGAGCACTTCAGAAGAAGGGCAGAAAAGGTAAAGTGGTTTCCCCTGTGGCTCTGGAGCTAGAGCTTTTGTTCCTAGCCTTTTGGAGTGCTTAGAGCCTGGCCTGAAGCTCACATGAGCTTTGAAGTGGGGGAGATGAATGCAGAAAGCCCCAAGGACTCTGGAGCCCAGATACTTGGAGATAAATTCAATTTCAGTTAAGACAGTCCATCACAGTCTACTACCTAATGGTGATTTTTCAGTGCTGATTTAATTAATTTTATATCGATTAGATGATGCTGTATTTCCAAACCTGCAAGACATGCACTCTTTGAATTTTTTGAAAACATGTATTGATGGTTTCATGAAATAGGTGATAACTGACAATGTAATGACACAAATTCTCACAGTCTCTTATTTTTTCATTGGAAGATACTATCTATATTTCTCTGTTTCATTTCCTCTAGCCATGCCAGCTTGAGGATCATAGCAAAACAAAGCAATAGTTCCTATTTGTTTCATTTAAATCTGTCTTTTCAATTAATCAATTGAATTAAAGCTAATTAATTAATTAGCCAAGTGAGTTTGGGGTTTTAGCACACATTTTCCAAGGGAACTTCCATCCAAAAACTGATCAGGTCCAGCGCAGATCAGCTTCAGGAAGGTATTATATGTGTGTAGTTTTAAGCCATTCTTGGGATCCCTGTTGAAACTGATGAAAAATAAAAGTAATTACTACCCTTTCTGCATGAGGCCTTGAACTTGATTAAGGGCCTCCATGGTCACCTTCTGGCCTCATCAATCTGCCTGGTATGTTCCACCTGCATTAGACAGAGTGTAATCTCAGTGTTGGAGGCTCTGACTGGTAATATCTATTGTGACGTTCAAGGAGGCAGACTGCAGCCGCGGAGCTGTTTTGTGGCCTTTCTGGCAGCCTGAGTGACAAAGAGGTGAACTGTCAGGAGGAGCCCCGTCAGCCTGCCAAAAACGGACCATAGGAACAGCTGGATCACGGACTATATAAAGCAGCAGCAGCCCAGTGTTCCTGTCGTTTCTCTTCTTGCGGCTTTAGCAGAGGGGGATCAGGGAAGGTTTGTCTCACCCTCGTGTTGTCTAGGCCTCTTTCTCTTGGGGGAGAGGGGAGAGGGTTGGAGGGAGGTCTTGCCTCTGTAGTAGAGGTAGATCGCACTGACAAGCGGGCGTGTGGATGGACCACTCCACTTGGAGCCAGAGCAGAACAGGGTCCAACAGGGCAAACAGCATTGCCTCGAGGCTCACTCTATGATTAGGGGGATTTATCTCACTGAATGGTAGAGGGAGGCTGATAGGAAAGGACTGAGGAGCGAAAGTGCTTACTGAGGAACTTATCAAAAACTGTTAGCTTACAGTGGAGCACCTTAAAGGGAACAGGACAATATATTATTGACAGCATCTATATTTTCAAGCAACTCTAGAATGTTTAAGCTATTTACAAACTTGCTTCTTTATTTTATTTCATTATAATAATAAACTTTGAGTGTTTGGTTTACAACTGTGTCAGTTCACTGCTTTAGGGGAGTCTATCTTACAGGCATATAAAGCAGGATGCCAGTGGAGAGGGGAAACTTGTGGATATACAGCCCTTCCATAAGTGGCAGTGGGCTATGGTCCTTGGCAGCTCGCTTCCTTTCTGCGCTGCTCTGCAGAAAGTGAGGAGGGAGTGGCTGGGCTGAGTCACCACACCTGTAGACTCAATTAAACATGTCCACTGGTGAACCTGTGAGCCCTGATTGCATATGAGGAAATGTGACCTTGGGCTCTCTTCTGATCTCCCACAGCCCCACCTACCTCATAGGGTGTTCTACTGTGGGGAGAAGACTAGAAAGCTTTGTCAGCCACTTTGAACTCCCCTTAAATGGGTGAGAAAAGTGGGGTAGAAAAGCTGCTGCTGCTGCTTTCTTCTTCTTCTTCTTCTTCTCCTCCTCCTCCTCCTCCTCCTCAGATTATATCCCAGAATAAGGACTTTCCATCCTCATGCTAGTGCTGGCCCTTGGTGGGACTGCCATAGTATGAACCAACATGTGGATCACAGGTCCCAATTCAGAGATATAATCGAGAATAAGGTACAATGCCGAAAAGGCCTTTTTCCACATTACTTTTTTCATGTTAATCTGTTCCCAGCCCTGTTTTCTTGGTTAAAAGAGAGAGAGAGACTACATCCAAAGAAATCTATTGTCTTTACTGCACTTTTACCTGTGTAAAAATGTGGCATATATTCTAACCACAGTTGAAAAGTTATCACTACATCTAATATGAAAAGCAAGGCTTTTAAAAGCACTTCCATCCTGTATTTGAATGGCTCCTTCTGCCCATTCTGTACTATTTTCAGAATGGTCACAGCTATGGAATAATTCATTACAATGAGAGAAAAAATGGGCCCTGTGGTTTCTCCTTATGCTATTGAAACTCCAGGCAGGGAAGAAAACAACTTATTAACAACCAGAGAAATGGGCCAGAGCACAGCATGGCATACTGCAGAGATACAAGTGGGTTGGAAATCTAAATAGGGAAGGGCTCTTTGGATTTTTGTTCTATTAGTCTCTTCCCTGTTACAAAAGAAGCAGCAACTGTTAAGTATCTGTGGACACTTTTATGTGGAAAGGAAGTTTTCTTCAAGTAATTTGTTTGTCTCTCCCCCTGCTTCTTCTTAATACTTATGTATTATTGTTGTTGCCATTAATTTTTAATTTGCATTATGAAAAATGATCTGAACAAGATCCCACTAAGTGGAGAACTGTGCTGCAAATTGAGTTGCAAAGGGCATTCCTGTTGACTTACGTTGAGAGAGAAGGTTTATATGGCTGCTGTCTATCTCATGACTGATGAAGGTAATGGAAACCATGAAGGTCTACATGGGAGATGATAAACATCCACCCTCCAACAGAACCAGCAAAATTAGTTTCATGATGGGACCAACAGTTTTTCCTAGCATAGCAGGTCTCTAGTGAGGCTGTAGAAGAATTTCGTGAAGGACAGAAGTGAGGGAGATAATGCTCAACACCTAAGCAGGCTTTTGGATCCCATCCCATCCATTATTTTAAAGGGATTTTTGAGAAATCTGTCAAGAAGCCATCAAAACCATGACTGATTAATGAAGCCCCACACACAGACACACACAAAAAAACAGAGTCCACAATTTTGTTTACTTTAGCTTCATTTGCCACCATCTCCAGCTGAAAAACTGTCATAGGTCACTGTAGACCCTTGCAGGTAATAACAAAACTCTCTCTCTTTCACTGTCCCTGCCAGATGAGGGCAAAATTGTGAGGGCAAGCATGGACCCTCTGGGTGCTTCCATGTATTTTTATGGTATGAAATATACAGAAGTTGTGATTTTTGCCCCCCTCCAGCCAACAAGATTATGGCTCCCAAGAGTAAGACTCCAGAAGTCCATATTGCTATTCTGGGAAAACCCAAACTGGGAGGTCCACCACACACACATACACAGAATGGTGGTGCTGTGGGATTTCCCCCTTTATATCCTGAGGCTATGTTGAAATTGCCATGAATACATGTGACAATCCTGGTATAGCCCTGAGACAACTCCATGTTTTAGATCCTGTCTGGACACAGCCTATTTGTCTACCCACCTAACTATCACCTATCACCTATCATTTATCATCTTATCAATTCATCCATCCATATCACTGGTGGACTAATTTTGTGCACACAAGTACTTTCCCTCTGCAGTGCATCATTCATAAATCTAATCTTCCAATTGAGGTCCAAAATGTGGTTGGCTCTTGAAGTGCACTTGGTCTTGTGTACTGACCATTCCACCATGTGTGTAGCAGTACCCATGCTAAATATTTGTTTGGCAATGGTAGGGAGCTGTAGTCTTGATTATTGCCCTCTGAACAGTATCTAATAAGATATAGTAGGGCACATGTTGAACTGCAGCATCTGCTAGAATTGAGAATAATGAAACGAAGAGCAATAAACAGTATGAGTTAATTGCTTAGTGCTACTGCTCCCGTAAGTATATTCCATTTATCGGGTAGGTATTTAGAAATGTTGCTTGCAGTGCCGTCACTTAACCATTTCCCACTAAGTATCCACAAAGCTTAATGTTTATCCCAGTGGTGTTCTAATTAGCAGTTATATCTTTCCAGTTTGAAAGGCTCCAATTATTCCTGCCCTCTAGCTCCTGCTTTTGGCTTAATTTCTGTACAACATGACACCTTCTTCAGCTCTGACTTTCATTGGTGTTTGATTGATGTATGTAGCTTAGCAAGACAAATGCATGCATGAAAGCATCCAAGATGTGCCTACATGCATATTCTCATTATCTGTCATTCAGCAGCAACAACAACAACAAATGGGTTTTCCTGGTTGTTGAGGGAGCAAATGAGTCTCAAATGAACCTGTTCTCCAGGAAAAAAAAGAGGGAATAATTCACTGATTGTATCTATCTACTCTTCTCCTGCTTCTTTTGTTTGTTCCTTATTTGTTAGCATGAGTGCCCATCAGTTCTAAAACAGATGGATTATCAAAAAGACTGCAAATGAGAAACCTTCTTCTTCTTCTTCTTCTTCTTCTTCATAACCTCAGTCATATTAATCAAAATCAGTATTATATAGTGAACATCAGAGCTCTTATCAACGTCCACCAAGATGAGCATTTTCAAATGATAATTTTAAGGAGAAATATGTAAATTTTATTCACACTGAAAAAGAAGAAGAGTTGGCTTTTCTACCCCGCTTTTCTCACCCATTTAAGGGGACTCAAAGCAGCTAACAAAGCTTTTCTATTCTTCTCCCCACCACAGAATACCCTGTGAGGTAGCTGGGGCTGTGAGAGCTTAGAAGAGAGCTGTGACTCACCTAAGGTTGCCTAGCTGGCTTCATGGGGGAGGGTGGAATAACACCTGGTATCTCCAGATAAGAGTCCCGCTCCCTAACCACTAGACCAAACTGGTTTATGAGCCATAATAGCCTCAGAGCACCCATGAGGTGGCCAGTGGCAAAGGTGCTAAATGTGCTCAGAAGGCAGGCAACTTGGTTGTGGAATCTTCAGACAGCCTTGTGCACCAAAAATGGAAATCTGGAAGTGGCTGATAATGCTATGGGGAAGGTGCTTCTTCAGAGTCATTTGTACACAGATGCTTGCTGTGCCATGAATGAAAATATGGTCTCAAGGGTTCCAATTAGAAAGTTAATATTGTCTCCACAATTTTATCAACTTTTCTGAATCTCTAGGTAACTACACATCTGAATTGTTCTTTGGTAAAGAGAAGCTTTTTTTTTTTTTAATCCACAGAAGCAAAGTTGGGAGATTGACATTTTGTATGGATCAATCATTCACAGTGTTGGGATGGAGTAATGGAGAGGGGTTGGGAGCACAGCAATATTAGAAGTGTGTTCTGTCTTTTATATGTGTTCTCTCTGGAAGATTCAACAATGATGGCAGCGGATTCTATTTTAAACTATGAAGTAAGGTTTCAGTTTTAGTAAGGACCAAAATGTCCTCTGCTGAGAGACTGTGAGTATGACCACTATTTATGCTTATGGTTTGGTTGTGGACTTCCCTTTTCAACTGCTTGGCCTATGAGGCAGCTTCCACATTGTTTGCCACTGTTTGTGCCATGAATGATTCAGTACAGTGGAGTGGAATTATTCAGGGCAAGAACATAGTGGAATAATGTGGAGTATACTGCAGCAATCTACATTAATGTAAGTTCCCTAACCTTGAAATTGCTTGTTGGGAAGAGTTGAGTGATGCACCTAAAAATGATCCTGAAAATAGACTATTTCTGCAGCCTAGCAAATGTTACCAAGTTCCAGAATGTGGCATGGCCTTCCCCTACCACCACTAGTGGCTGGAATTGCAGCTACAGGAATAAGTCCCAGTCTGGGATACAAGGAAGACCACTTTCAAGTGGTATCCCACTGGATCACCCTCAGTAATGGTTTCTGTACCCAGGAGTGGGGCAGGCTGAGGGCCAGTGGAGCATAGACCCTGGTATGTGGATCTCATGGTCCCAGATCACCACAAATGTTGCCCGAGAAAACAGGTTGCTAGGCTGGATGTGCCAGAGGTCTAAACCAGCAAGACATTTCCTATGTTTATATATTCTTAAGATACTAAAATGTAGTGATCCTAAAGTCAGAGGAGACAGGAACAAAACATGGGTCACCAATCTCTCCAGTGCCATAAAATGAAGACCAGGGTGAGAACTTTGAGAGACCCTGTATTATGTGTGATGCCTGAAGTAATTCCCTGTGGCTTTAACCTTCTCCTTGAGCTCTAAGGAGAAAATGCAGTATACAAGTTGATAAAACTTCCAATCCCATAGTAGTTGTATTTTTAATCAGCCAGTTGGGAATTGTTGTGTTTTTGGTGAGGGACAGTGTAAGAATGTTTCAGATAACTAAAATAAATGACATAAATAATATTGTTTTCAACTATCTAAAATCAAAATTGGATTGTATTTTAAATAATCAAAATAAATTCGATGGAGAATACTGTATCTACACTGAAGATCAAATTATAGCCAAGGATGCTCTCACTCTGGGCAGTGGATCAATGCAAAGATATACTGGATTGTGTATAAACTTGGGTAGGCCTGAATACAGATAAGTAGCAAGGAGGATAATAAAATTGCCTTTTGAACTCTTTTGGCTGATAGATTTTTCAAAAGCCACTCATGAGTATAGGTCCATGGTGTTGTTCCTTATCCATATAGATCTATAAACTCCATAAATGCTACATGCACAGGCATAAGAGAAGAATAACTTCTTTTGCACCTCAAAAAAAGCAAGCTTGCATTTTTGCCCTCCTCCTCAGTTTCTTTAACTATTCATGCCCATTCTCAACAGAAGAAGCAAGCACCAAGATGAGGGCACTGAATTTTACAGTACATTTACATTATAACAAGTTTATAGAGGCATTGTAATTCACCGTGTATTTCAACAGAAGTTTGGACTGCTTCCAATTTAATTTTCTGAAGTTAGAGTCTGCAGCTGGATCACTCCTGGCATAATCTGAGAGATGTATCTCCTAAGGCTGTGAATTGGAACAACAGCATCTCAGCTGTAGCTTGTCACCAGGAGTCATCATTTATGGTCTTCTAGGTCTCAGGGCAAAACATCAAAATCACTTTATGTGGACACAGCAACATAGCTAGCTTCATAAATTTTGTTGCAAGGAGCAATAATCAATACTTCACGTTTAATGATGCAAAACTGAAATTAGTATAGATTTTATGTCTTCTGCTCTTCCAAATTATGCAAACTTTACTAGCCCCTTTTGTAGTTGTCTTATTACAGCTTCTCATAAAGAACAAGCCAATAATATATAATTGAGTGATGGAACGTCCCCCAAAATATCACAGACATTTTTGGGGTTAAGTCTTTACCCTTAGGTTAATATAAAATGATGTCCAACACATGTGCAAAATGATTTATGTAAGTTACGCAGGTTTTGTCACCCTTGGCTATATATAAAGTCAATTGTAAATTGTTTCCACATACTAAATTACATTATATTGCTTTGGGATATACTGAAAACAAAATAGACCACTGGAATGCTTCAGAAAATGAAAAAGGTTATCTCTTAGAATCAAGTACAGTATAGGCAAGTCATTTTTCAGGAAACGTCTAGGAGTTTTCTGAATTTTACAGATATCAAAATGGCAACAGAAAATCTTACCAAGAAGGGTAGCTCAAGGACATTGTTCTCCCCAAAAGCTTTTAAATTGGTTAGCAATCCTCTAAGTGTTTTTTTTTTAAATTAGCAGCATTTTAGTAGTTTTGCTAGACGTGGATGGAGAATCTTGACAAATCTACTTTAGGCCTGAGATATGTTTAAAGTACTGATCAGCATTCCTAAAGCTACTAGGAGATGAAAGTTGCATGATTATTAAATCTGTAATGAATTGTGATGCCAGGTCCATTTTTAATCTTAAGATAGACTATACAAGGCTTGTAAAGTCCTGTTTTCCCCAACAAGAATGAGAGTAATTTTCTCAGTGGTGTGATGTCAGAATGAAGATTAGGGTCTGCTAAATAGGATCTCCAATCCCTACCTGGCCATGAAATCATGCCTCTCAATTGTATAGAGGTGTTGAAGGTGTAAAATGTAGAAGAGACTAAAAGTATAGCAAACTGAGCTCTTTGAAAGATGGATGCAAAATAGGGTTGTGCATGAATGGCTTTTTAGTATTCAGTTTGTATAGAATCCAATGCAAGAAAATTTGTATTCATTTGAACAGATCTCCTTCGAATGTGGTAGGATTTGAATTTAATATGAATGTTCATATTAAAGCTTCATATGGATGCATCGGAACATTTGATTCAAATCTGAATGCCAATCTCCAAATGTGCCAACATTCAATTTGAATTCAAATGTGCAAATTCAATTGAATGCATATGAATTTCAAATGCTATGAATATTTGTGCACATTCCAATGTAAAATACAATCAATGCACGCCTAATGTTTCCTCAGCAACTAGTTTAATGTTTCCACCTGGAAGAAGGGATCAATAGACTGGGATTCTCAAACCATGGGCCAATTCGAACTTAGGCCTCTGGTATGCAATTAGGACAGCTCTGATACTCTGTGCCAGAGCTGTCCTAATTGAGACCAGAGACCCAAGTGCAAATAGACGCCATGTCTACACAACATCCCCAATGCAGGGGGTAAAATGTCAGCTTGTAATAATGTGACTAGAAGCCTGCCACTACCACCCTGAGGTGAAGAGCAGTGTGCCCTGACCTCAGAATGGGATTTTTTGCTTTGATGGTGACCTGTTCCACTGATTCAGCTTACAGCAGCCATTTAGCTCCCATGAGCCTAATGAAACAGAGTATACTTGTGCCTGTGCGGTGTGGAGACCAAATTCTTGGCAACTCTCAACTCAACCAGGGGAGCACCCATATAAAGAGACAAAGTCAATTCCCCCCTCTAGCAAGCTCCTGCCTGCCCCAGTGTGCATGTGGCCTCTCTTTAGATGAAAGTGTGGTTTAGGGAGAAGAGAACAAAATTTACTCTCAGGATTCCACCATGTGCATCACTACTGGCTAGAAAAGAACAGGACATTATAACTTAACCACAACTAGTGAGCTGGATTTACCCTGTACTGCGCATATAGCATATATGGGGAGCAGTAATGTTAATCAAATGAAAAGTGGCATAAGAGAAGGGCCAGGGAACAAAACTGAGGCAGAAAGACAGTGAAACCAGTGGGCAGAGATTAGGGATGTGCACTTAAGGTTTTTTTTAATTTGATTCATATCGAGTCAAATGTAAGACATTTTGTATTCATTTGACTAGATCCCCTTCAAAAATGTATTGGCATAAATTTGTATGAATATCCAATATGAACACATACATGTCCGATATGTATCCAATACATAACCCTTAACATTTCCACTCTGAAAGCATCAAATCTGCCCTAAATCCACTTTGAATCCACTCTCAAACCATGCTGAATGCATCTAAATCCATTGCAGATGTGACTGGTGTAGCTACTTTCCTACCTCTCCCATTTCACAAAAGTTCTGAAGCATTCACATGAATACAAATGTCAGTGTACGAATGTTGTAACATTCAATTCATATACGAATGTCCAAATTCAGACGAATATCAAATGTTACAAATATTTGTGTCCATCCCTAGCAGGGATATAGACTGCATCCAGATGTAGCACAAGCAAATATTATTTCCATCTGACCTGGAATGGGATCCAACATTCACAACTTTGTTCCTTTGCGGTCTTCAGCGGCATACACTAAAATAACTATTAAGTAAATTAGGCTAATAAATATATTGGCATTGTATTTATTTATTTATTTATTTATTTATTTATTTATTTATTTATTTATTTATTTATTTATTTATTTATTTATTTATTTATATTTCTCACTGCAGGAAGAACTCAAAAGATTACAGCATACCTTGGGGCAAATTGGTGATGGGAAATATTTACTGGAAAAGTAAGTACTCTGTTTTAAACGTTTTGTTCAGTAGAGCTGTTGTTGCTGGTTAAAAGGATAGCTGGAAAAAGCTAGGATGTTCCACGATATTTCCCAGCATAAGGATTTTTGTAGTTACCTTTGTCTCCCCATTGCCATAATGTTAACAGGGTGGGATAGGAAAGTTGTTTAAGATGCCCTGCACCCAAATGGCATACATTGTTTGGCTTTTATGAAAAAAAAAGTTAGAGTGGAAAACAACTCTTAGTATTTTGTTTTTTCTTGATATTTGCTTATTCATTGATTTTGTTTTGCAGATTAGCTGGGCTCAACTTTGAAGATTTGGATGCAAGCAAACATTGAACTCTTAACTAGTTGGACAACCAAAAAACCCCACATAAAATGGTCAAAATATTAATCTGGGGTCTTTCTGCGCTTTGCCCAGCAGTTGGCTTCCAGACTGAGCATCTGCACTGGAAAGGGCGTTTCCAAGTTCACATGTGCACTTAATCAGAGACAGCCTTTCCCACCTCTGTGGTGCTGGACAGGTCAGCTGATGTGCCGTGTAAGCTCCTTTAATGTGGATTAGAGGTGGAATTGGACCTGTAGCACATCTAACCACTTCTAAGCTGCTTTAAAAAATAAAACAAAAAAAGTGTGCAAATGTAGCCTGAGTTGCTCTTTTTGCTCTGAGTGAATGCAGTTCCCAGTGCTGATGCAAACTGTGGATGTTGCCAACTAACACAGCTTGCATGGTGGCTCCATCTTTTGCAATCCCTTCTGAAATTGGGAATTAAGCTTCATTTTATCACCTTTTATTCTGGCATATGTAACTCAGGATGGGAAGATGAGCCAGTTTGGTCTTGTGGTTAGGGTGTAAAACCTGGGAATAATCAGGCTTGATTCTGCACTCCTCCATGAAGCCAGCTGGGTGACCTTGGGCTAGTCACACCTCTCTTTCTGAGCTCTCACAGCCCCACACACCTCACAGGGTGACTGTTGCAGGGTAGGGATGTGCATGAATCATTAGTGCAATCAGAATTTGGACGAATATGTCTGAATTCCAACATTCATGGATGAATAGAATAGGACCCTATCCATCCACGAATTGGATAATCCAGTATCTGTAGAAGATTTGGCCAGCATTCCTGAAGGCAGCAGGAAACATGCCCAGGGCGCTGCCGGAGTGGTCCTGTCCACCTCCCCAGTGCCCCCTTACTTTTGTGTGTGTGTGTGTGTGGGCTCCGGCGGCACCCCGGACCTCTTTTCGGGCCTTCTAGAACACCAACCAGGCTTTCCAGAAGCTGGAGACAGGGCCTTCCAAAAGCTTGGAAACAGGCCTGGGATGCCAGTGGAGCTCTCCCACCTGCCTCCCTGGCACCTCCTTACCTTTGGGGGTGCTCTGGTGCCGTGGCAGTGGCACAGATGGCAATGGTGAGGAGATAAGGTAAGTGGGGAGGGGTTGGAAAGGAAGGGTGGGGGAGGGCATGGGAATGGAGGGGTTGGGGGGAGGATTTATTTGTTCTGGGCATGGGTATTCTACAGATATTGGATTATCTGATTACCTGATTCATGGATGGATATGAATACCCCAACATCTAGGGGGCTATTCAGACTGAGCTGAATGTTTCCACATTCTATTCATCTCGAATAGAATGTGGAAATTGGCTCCGTGCACACCCCTATTTCAGGGAGAAGAATAGAAAGCTTTATTAGATACTTTGAACCCCCTTAAATGGGTGAGAAAAGCAGAGTATATAAGCTAACTCTTCTTTTTAATATATAAAACAATTTCAGTAGTACCTCTCATTCCAGAATAATGTCATTTATTTATTTATTTGTATTTCTATCCCGCCCTATACCCGAAGGTCTCAGGGCGGGTTACAATATTATATTAATCTTAGACAGGTCCCTGCCCTCAGGCTTACAATGCAATGAGTAGCAGTGCAATGAAAAGATTGCATCATCAACAACAGCCAAGTAAATTTCCCCTTAAGAACAATGACCCACGGATGGCCAAGTGATTACATGGATAATCATCAATGTATACAAAGGCAGAACTGAATGGGTAGCCATGCAGTTCATGTTGATGAAGAACACTTTACACGGGTTAGGTTTTCCATAAGGACTGAGACAATGCACATTTTGCTCATCTTACAAATCACTTTCCATTGCTGTTCTGGGAAGACAAGTAGGGCATGCCCAGAGAAGGTCATTAAGTGCCTGAAAAACTATTCCCTTGTCAATTTCTTAGGGCAGCCTTTGTTAGTTCCCCACACATCGTTCTCCAAGGGAGATCCATTTTCAGATAGAGTGACAGGCAAGGAAATGGTCCCGGTGTCATGCTGAAATTGATTTTAATGGATAACCTCTCTTTTACAGCCATCAGCTTGCAATGGATGTGGAGAATAATATTGAGAAATATCACATTAATTTACAGCCCTTGGAATCAAAAGTTAAAGTGTAAGTGATTTAAAATCTACTTTCCTCTATTGAGCTGGCTTGAAAATATAACTGTGCCTGTGTCTCCACTTCACTTACTGAGCAGCTTTGCCACCATATTTCCACTTGTGGAAGCACAAGGAATCCTGCAATGAGCACCCCACCTAAGCAAAGAGTTAAAGGAGTTGCATTACTACTGAGCCAAATTCAAGGTGTTTACTTTGACTTATAAGGCCCTAAATGACTTGAGCCCCAAATATCTAAAGGAACCCATTCTTCCATAGTGACTTGCCCATGCATTAAGGTCTGGAGGGCAGGCCCTCCTGGTTGTCCCACTGCCCTCTGTACTAAAAGGAGTGGGCACCCAGGAGAGAGTATTTTCAGTGATGGCCCCTAGGCTGTGAAATAGTCTCCTCCTTGAGGCGTGTCAGGCTCCTTCACTGTATAAGTTTAGGAAGGCAGTGACACCTCTTTACCCTGGCCTTTGGTTAAATAGGAATATACTGTCTCTTCCCACTTTACAGACACTGTTACTGTTTGAATATATACTGTTGTTGTTTTACTACATGTTTTATTTTAAATGATGTTACCTGCCCTGAGACCTTTGGGTATAGGGCAGGATAAAAATACAAATAACAAATAATACAATAAATTAAATAAATAAATCAGAGGTGCCCCCATATGAAGGAAGAGCTTTTGGAATGCCCTGAAGAGCATACGCGCCAGAAAGGTGTGCCATTGGGCACCATCATGTTTCAAAATGGAGCTGCAGAAGCCCTCTTCAACATGGTAACTGGGATTCTTCTTCCACAGCACCCACCTTTTGGCCCTATTCCCATTTATGTGCAGACACGACCAGTAATTCCAACACTCTAGAGAGATGGTGTATTTTGTTATTGTCTTGGATTTTAAGTATCTTCATTTTAAGACTCTATGGGCCTTTTTGCACTTACCTTTAGTACTGATGGTATTCATCTTCTGGGGTTCTTTTGCCACCATCCTGGGGCAGATGTCCTGCCCTCACTAACTGCTGCTGGTGTGCTCTGTCTGCACAAGAGAGAGCCTATTTCTTAAATAAAAACTTGCTGAGCAGCTCCAGAGTGCAATGCAAATTCAAGATCCAGTTTGGTGTGAGTGTATAGAATGGCATTCATTTGCAACTAGCAGCACTTGCTGATGGTGGCACATATGCCACAGATGCAGAAGCACCATTTGCCAGGGGCACTACAGGGGGAGGGGAAGGACAAGATCATAAAGACCAGGAGTTTGGATCAGAGCTGCCACATAACACTTCTGGCAGATTCAGAAGCCTGAATTTGGGTTTTGATGTCAGCCCTGAAATCATGTGTGCATCTGTTTGTGTGTATGTGAACACCCAGATGCTCATGTGCACAATTTTTTAAAATCCAAATGTCCCAGAATCCAATTCGAATCCATAACATTCGAATCCATGCATTCAAATGTTAGATTTGTATTTAAAGATATGAACGTCAACAACATTTGTATCTGTTGTATGTATCTGGGCACATTCCGTATGCATCCCATTTTATTCCATGTGCATTTTGTTTTCATACCACATTATAAGCGCAAATACGTGTAATACTCTCATAGATACGTATGTAATACGTACAAATCTATACATTTGAATCATTTGAATATTTGAATGAATGTTTCAGAAAATCTGAAATCTGTTCGAATGTCTAAATATGAATGTCAATATTCATCAGATTTGGATTGGATTTTTGAATTTTTGAATATTCATGCACATCTCTAACTGAGATTAAAAACAGCTCTAAGTGGCCAATGGAAATAAAGAACAAATTTCTGGAAAATTTAAGTTACTCTATAGAAGTAGAATGATTTTACCTTTGGCTGAAAAAGTGGTGCACTTACCTGCAGTGT
Source organism: Aspidoscelis tigris stejnegeri (assembly GCA_023333525.1). Lineage (NCBI taxonomy): Eukaryota > Metazoa > Chordata > Lepidosauria > Squamata > Teiidae > Aspidoscelis > Aspidoscelis tigris. The sequence continues at coordinate 24,972,681 of JALMGA010000002.1, read as the reverse complement.
TTCGAGACAGGATGGGCCAACCACTCCTGGAGCAAGTAACTCATCCCAAACTGAGGTGGGTTGCCGTTGGATAACCTGCCCCCTCCAGCCCTCCCTGCTACCTCTGACTATCCCTTGGAGTTTCTGGCATGGCCACTGTAAGGGCAGATCTACTTCCAGTGATGCTTTCTGGAGGACTCCCAGTAAAATCCCCCATACTATGCTGGAGAAGAAGGATGTGTCATCCACATACCTTCATGATCTTTGTTATCCACTTGTAGACCTCAGCATCAAGGTCTACAGCTATACTGGAATAGGACACATTTTGGGTGCCCTAGCCCAGCCTACACTTTCCTCAATGCAGACAAAGCATGATGGGGGTAGGGTAGCATGTGGATGGCAGAAGCCTAGACCTGCCCATGATCTGATCCACCATCCAATGCAGAAAGCCCCAAGGAATCATCCAAATTTTCTCTTTTTAAACATCTCTAGGAATCTCAGGAGCTGAGCAGATAGGCATGTCCACCCCTATTTGGTCCCCAACCCAGCTCAACAACTCCCAACAAAGGCAACTTGACCTATCACCCTCTTCCATGTTCTTTGAGGTTGCCCTGTTGGGGAGTTCCTTCTTGGCTGCCATTTGCATGCATGTAATATCCTGTGGTCAACTGTTGAGCTGAGAATATGGTACAATCGCTGTCAGGACTGAAAATGTGCCACGCTTCCACCAGCAATTCCAGCTGTGTAAGTGGCATTCCACTGCAGCTATTTCTACTCCAGCACTGTGTGCAGTGTTCAGTGTGTACTGTGCACTCCTCCTGAGGCAGCTGTTCCACGTTGGTGACCAGATCCCATCTCAGTGTGGATGAACCTTAAGTTTGCCTCCTCCTAGTTCCAACCCTGCAAAAAACCACATTCCAAACAGTAAAAGCACCCAATACAGCATAATGAGGAATATTCTATACAAAGGGGGCATGAACTGTGGAGATTCCCAGCTCTGGGCCTGGGGTGCCTTATCTTTGCTTTACAAAAACCTCAAGCACTTGCTGTGTGAAATATGTGTCACAGATAAAGATAACAGTGCCATTGACTCAGCCTTAACACTTAATGGTTATTGGATGGATCCATGCAGCTTTCTTGGCAAGCATACAAAAGTGGTTTGTCATGACATACTTCCCTACATTACAGGAGCCTATAAATTTATTCCAAACCATATATCAAACAGACTTTTATTTGAGAACAGACTGCCATCTGGTGTCAAATACAAAGTTGTTATTGAACATCTTACACATTCCTAATTCTGATTTTTAAATATTTCTCTTTGAATTCAGAGCTTCTTTTCAAATTATCACTTTTCAAAAGTATCACTAATGGTAGCAAATGCATATCTTCGCCATCTTCCATATTACTTGCACATTTATTTGGGGGGGGGGACTTAGTCATGCTGGTATGTTGCAGCAAAGAGAAAATGGTGTCAGTTAAAAGGTTTAAGAAGGGGGTGAGGGCACCAGATTTTGTGATCTACTATTTGCTTCTTCAAAGGTGTGTCGTGTTGCCCTGCACTGCAGGATAAGTACCACTGGTGGAACTCTAAGTTGCAGAACATACAGTGATTTGTTCATAGGATTAGCAGTGCCCATTCAGAAAAAGAGTGGTTGGTAGCAGTGGCAATGGTATCCTTACACTGCTAATGGCATTCACAACTGCCATATAGTAAGAATATGGGTGATGAAAAAATTTGGGTAGATCTGAACATTAGTATCTGCTTCCCCCTAGTATGTTCTGTATGCATAGGACAAAGCATAGACTAGATCATTATTTTAGTGGGTGGTGCACCAAACCACAGAGGTGCACAGATGGCGTGCCTCCGTGATCTAGCATGCCACGGGGAATTTCTATTTAAATGACACAATAAGTTCCTGACCTTTGGAGTTTTTCCACACCAGCTCAGGCTATCCCAGTGTGATGGCCTTGTTCCAGCCCAGGAGAAATTTGTCGACTTGGGACAGATTGCTTATTCTGAAACACACAATTCAGCTGTAGTCTGGATTACTAAAATGGGGAAGGGAGTGTGAATTCACCCTTGATCTCAGACAAAGTGGTCTGTCCTACTACATTTGCAAATTAGTAAAATGCTCTTTTTGTGGGGTTAAGCTGGCCAGGTAGAAAAGAAAACAAACAATCTGTACATCTTACCCTGGCCAGATACTGTTGAACTACATCACCCATGAAGTTGTTAATTCTGTGAATATTCTATAGGCCTTAAATAGCATTGCTAATGGTGAAGCATGAGAGAAGCTTGGTTCAACCATATCTGGGATCCAAGTTTAGAAACCATGGTAATGTAGCTTTAAAAAAATGATTATTTAACAAATCCTCTTAATGCTGATGAATTTCATTTAAAAATTCCCTTTTCAGCTTCTGGTTTAAAACTTGGCAAGCTGTTGTTTGATGTGAGCCAGTTTGGTCTCGTGGTTAGAGTGTTGGACTCATATCTTATAGTCATGGGGCTTGATTCCACATTCTTCCACAAAGCCAGCTGGTGATCTTGGGCTACTCACAGTTCTCTTCTGAGCTCTCACAGCCCTACCCACCTCACAGGGTGTTCTGTTGGGGAGAAGAACAGAAAGCTTTGTCAGCCACTTTTAGTCCCCTTAAATGGGTGAGAAAAGTGGGGTAGAATCATTGAATCATAGAGTTGGAAGAGACCTCTAGGGTCATCGAATCCAACCCCCTGCTCAATGCAGGATTTCCTAAACCATCCCAGACAGATGTAGGTCCAACCTCTGCTTGAAGACCTCCAGTGAAGGAGAGCTCACTACCTCCCATGGTAACCTATTCCATTGACTGGTTGCCCTCACTGTCAGGAAGTTATTCCTAATATCTAATTCTATATGTACTCCCTTGAAGCTTCATACTATTGTTTCTAGTCCTCCCATCTTGTGCAAGTGAGAATAGGGACAGCCCTTTGGATACTTGGAGACCATGATCATGTCTCCTCTCGGTCTTCTCTTCTGCTGATTAAACACTCCTTGATCTTTCAACTTTTCCTCATAGGACATGGTTTCCAGACCACTAACCATTTTGGTAGCCCCCCCCCCCCCTTTGCACTTGCTAATTCCTTCTTCAAGAAAAAAACATTGGACAGCCTCTGGAGGCTTACAGGCACCAAGTTGGCCACATAGAAAAAAGGTCAAGGGTCTTGGATTGTTTTAAAGAGCATTTTTCCAATCAAAGGGACACAAAGGAAATGCCCAAAGAAAATTTGTATTGCAGAGTCATCTAATGTTCCAAACCCTCCCCTTTCCCTCATGCCTTCTCTCCATTTTAAAACAAGATCCACAAGCCAAACATCAGTCATGGAGGAATGTCGTCTACTGGGAAGCCATGCCTCTTAAGCTGAGGGTCTGAAGTGGCTTGTGGCACACAAATAGCACTGTAGCCAACTCTGAGAGCCTGTTTGAAAGCTGTCTCCAAAGTACCCCACTATGGACTATGGACTGGACTAAATGCTCATGAGTAGATGGCCCCAAGCAGCTGATACAGTCCATCAGACAAGAGGTGACTGGTGCCATTTCACTGGGCTCCCAAAAGCAGCCAGGGAGACGGGCCGCTTGTGAGCCCTGGCTAAAACAGCCCTGGGTGGCTTCGTTGTAGGAGAGGAACTTTTGTTTCCGGCCTCTGAAGTTGGACTGAGATGGGTTGCCCATGTTAAGGATGACCCTTGGTGCTGGCCACAGTCTCCCATTCCAGTCTTGGCCTGGATTTCTCAATCAGTTCCAAGACTGTTCCAGCATAGTGCAGAATAACATGCAGCACACAGAAACAGCCTATATGTCAAAATTGCTGTTAATCATTGACAGATCAGATGATCATGGTGGAAGAGCTAATCTGCAATTGAAGGTTTAATTTTGATCTTTTTATGACAATCAGCCTCTGATCTGGCACAGAAATCTGATGCATATGTTGGATCAAAGACTGTGTTTTGTCATCAGGTATGAGGATGACACAAATTGCAACACAACCTTTCTGCTGCTTCTACAGGTGACATTGCCTATGAGTGATGTCAGTGGAGCTTCTGTTATGTAAAGCATTCAGTTAATACCTGAAGAAGTGCCTTCTTCCATATAGATCTCCCTGAGTATTCAGATTATAAGATGAACCCCTTCTTGTAGTTCCATTAGCCAGTTTGGTCTAGTGGTTAAGGGGCTGGACTCCTATCTGGGAATACCGGGTTCGATTCTACCCTCCTCCACAAAGCCAGCTGGGTAACCCTGGGCTAGTCACAGCTCTCTTCTGAGCTCTCAAAGCCCCACCTACCTCACAGAGTGTTCTGTTGTGGGGAGAAGAATAGAAGCTTTGTCAGCCACTTTGAGTCCCCTTAAATGGGTTTTAAAAAGTGGGGTAGAAAAGCCAACTCTTCTTCTTCATCATCTTCTTCATCTTCATCTTCATCCTCATCCTCATCATCACTCTCAGAAGTGCAAGGTGGCATGTGAGAGGGCCCTTTCTGTGGTGGACTCCCCAGCTTTGAAACAGTCTCCCAGTGATAACATAGCAGGTGACTATGTTTAATGCTTTCAGTGAACACACAGTCCAAATGTTCATGCTTTCTCATTTTGGGGTGTATGTTTTTGTGTGTGCACCCAACTGTGCATTTTCTTCCTGCCAGGATGTTTCAGGGGAAGACCAAAAGGTGGGTTCATTTTCCAGAGGTTCAGTCAAGAGCAGCAAGGAAGGGACATGACTGTGTGGTGTTAAAAACCTTGCCATGTTGTTTGTATTAAGATTTCCAGCTGCAAAGTACTCCAGCAGTGATTTCTATACATGTTGCTCTCAATTCCTTTATTCGTACAAAGTGAAAAATTGACTGAGGAGAAATTTGTAAAGGCGGGGGGAAAGCAGCCAATGAGCTATCAGATCATAGTTATAACAGCTTATGGGGAAAGGGCAGGATCAAAATAACAGCTATCATTTCTGTCACTCTGTGATAGAACAGTCTTTGACAAGGGCTAGACTTGCCTTTCCCACAGTTATGAGCAGTGGTGCTGGCTTTGCAACTGTCCTGAGACAGAAAATTACTGACAAAAAAAATACAACTCACATGCTATTTTGTACAAAATACAACCATGTGCAAAAGCATAAAATGGTCCTGTAAGGTACAATTATGCTGTTACGGTTCTCCAGAAAACCACACATAATGTAAACATTGAAAAGAATGGCAGGATGCAGTAGCCAATCAGAGAGAAGGGTGGAGTTGATCTCATTTCCTCTGTGAGACAAGCAGGGCTATCCCTGTGGGCCCAAAATGAATGCGCTTACAATGTGATAGTGTAACAGAAGAACAGAACAGCAAGTATGAACACCTTGCTTCTGGATTTATACAGCAACTCCAATGGAAGCAGAAAATAGTACTATAATCACCCTGTGTCTAGTAGGGATGTGCACAAAATGGTTTTTTGACATTTGAATCGTAACAAATCAAATGTTAGAAAATCCGTATTCATTTGAATAGATCCCTTTTGAATGTAGTAGGGTTCTATTTGATACAAATGTATCCATACAAATTTGTATGGATATCTGATACATATCCGATACAAACCCATATGTATCTGATATGTATTCGTAACATATCGGTGCTCTGAAAGCAACAAATTCAACCTGAATCCACTTTTAATCCACTCTTGGTGCATATCAAATGCAATCTGGATCCATTGCAGATGTGACTGGCATCCTGCTTTCCCACCTCCCATGTTTAACAAATGTGCAAACTATACATACAAATGTCTGAGTGGAGGAGATTCATTTATTTGTTTATTGGTCTTAAAAACCAAAGCATTTATAAAGGCTCTATGTAGTTTACAGATCAAATATAGGCCCTTATTTTTAGGAAGAAGAGATGGCTTTTCTACCCCGATTTTCTCACCCATTTAAAGGGACTCAAAGCTTTCCATTCTTCTCCCCACAACAGAACACCCTGTGAGGTAGGTGGGGCTTGTGAGAGCTCAGAAGAGAGCTGTGGGTAGCCCAAGGTCACCCAGCTGGTTTCGTGGAAGAATGCAGAATCAAACCTGGTATTCCCTAACCACCAGAATAGGGGCCTGCTGTCCACATATTAATGTAGACTTTGGAAGCCTGCCATAGTCTGCACAAGCATGTGAACACAGGGCTCCTATTCCGTGGTATACTGCAGAATCTTGCCCTGTGCAGAAAAGGCCATAGACACAGAACAAATAAAATACAGAGAAAAGTAATTATCACCAATTATGCCCATTATCCTGAGCTCCTTTTAGTCAAAGGCTGAATATCAAACTAGGAGGAACAAACATATAACAATCCTTCCCAATAAAAAAGAAATTGTTTTTGCAGATCTTTCGCATTGATCTTTGGAAAGCAGCTCTTGAATTTTGATCTGAAAACGTTGTGCTCAATTGCAGTCCTAAAATTTCAAGATTTTCTGCCATGAGGTCCCTTTAGAAAAGAAATATTCCAGGTGTTAGCAAATATGTATGATCTGCCTATATTTACCACCCATATTTCAAATTGCATATAGTATTCAGAGAGCATGGCGTGGATATCTACAGCGTCAAGATTCACAAAGCCAGGATCACTTGGAGAAACGCAGCCCATCGCCACCTTCCTTGACTTCAGACAAGATGAGCAGTTCTATTAGTATGAATACGTTTTCAGACGGTAGCACTCCTGTAAGTAAAGTTTCCCCTTTCAAAGGCTTTATTGTTATTACTATTACTATTCTTAATATCACCATCATCAAAAGGAAATAGAATTTTGGAAGGTAACTTTTTTCATAATACCTTTGCTTCTTGATAATTCTTTGCTTAGTCTGAGGATTTTGCAAACTCTGTAATTAAACTGGAGATTTAAACAAGCCACAATAATATAGAAGAAAGAATCTCTATCTACTGAATATGATGGCCAGTGGCTTTGCATGTCTTTTACTGTAACTGGGGATTGGGAAAGTAAATTTCACTAGGATAGCCTGTAATTCTTTCTACAAAACTATGCAAGATGTGAACGTCGAGTTCTGTCAGATCACATTAACAATGAGTTAATTTGGTTTGAGTTTTTGGGGAAGACTGATATTTCAACCTGGACAAATAATCATTAATTTTGTATTCTCTTATCTTGAGACTATCAAAATTGTAGTGTTATGGAATTTGTAATTAGAAGAGTTTGTGTTACAAAAACAGATTTGATTTTCTTTAGTGCCATACTATGTGCAACCCATTGGAACTCATTTGCCTTCTACAGTCTGTAAAAGAGATTAAGGATGTTTCAGGGAATGCTAGAAGAGAGTGCTTGTGAATACAGGAACCAAGTGATTTCAGCGTTTGCAGTTTTAGTATCTGAATGTAGACATAAAATTCTTTGAATTAGATAGCGATGAGCCAAACTGAAATTCTTTTCTTACTGAAAATATCTAAGGGCCAGATGATACATCAGAATAGTACTTTGTTATGCATCCATGTTTCTTAAATTGACTACATTTGCTCCAATTGTTATCTCATCTGGGATGTTTCTATCTTCCTTCCTCAGTTGTAATTCTATCTCCCCAACCGTAGGATCCTCTGCTTGGCTAAGAAGCCTGGTTTGTAAGAGGTTTAGTACTAGTGAGATATTTTACCCCAAAGCATTATAACTGCATAAGAGAACCAATAATTAGAGGTAGTATAACTGGAAAGAAATGAGATAAAGCTCTATTCTCCTTAACTTATATATCAGTTACATAGAATCATCCCTCCTGAAAAAGGTTTTCTTTCGCACTTCATAAGCCCATGTACACAGATCTCATCTGGCTAGAAGATTTCCTATTTTAAGTACATGACAATATTACATCTTTTAATCACTTAGTCTGTTCCAAAGCTTTCATGTTGCCCATTCTTTTCAATGCTTTGCCCTTGCTTTAAAGTGAAAACAACTCAAAGATTCCAATGCAAGTCATACATGGATGAGATACTATTTTAAATTCATATGTAAATGAATTTGATTAAACATTAATAGTAAGTACAAATGCTGTTACAATGCTGTGATAGATTCTCTGGCATACAAAGAGGTCACATTCCTTGTATTTAAAGCAAACTAGTCCTATGAAATAAATAGATGACTTTGAATATATGTATATAAATATATTGAAGATAATTAAAAGATTCAAGCCAAGTGGGCAATGCCTTTTGCACTTGGGCTTGGAGGGAAATTTTGTATTATGCTCTAAATGTTTTGTGGGATGGAAAGTTTTTCAGAAATTAAAGGGGAAAATTCTTATAATGAATATTAAAATAAGTCTTAAGAGAATTATTGACTAGTAGATGCTATTTTAATTTTAAAACTTCACTGTGGTGTGGTTCATGATGTCTATTGAAAAGTCATTTTTCTGTATTCTGTGGCAGCTGACTGTAATATGTGGGGGCCTATCCTAGCTTTATATTATGAGATCTCTGCCGCCATGAAAAAAAATCAGTAAAGAAGGAGGAGGAGGAGGAGGAGGAGAGTTGGCTTTTCTACCCTGCTTTTCTCACCCATTTAAGGGGACTCAAAGTGGCTGACAAAGCTTTTCTATTCTTCTCCCCACAACAGAACATCCTGTGAGGTAGGTGAGGCTGTGAGAGCTCAGAAGAGAGCTGTGACTAGCCCAAGGTTACCCAGCTGGCTTCATGGGGGAGGGTGAAATCAAACCCAGTATTCCCAGATAAGAGTCAGGCTTCTTAATCACTAGACCAAACTGGCTCACGAATGAGAGTTTCTTAAACATTTTAAAGATATCTCGTTTGAAGTTGTGGAGCAGAGACAATCTGATATGATTTCTTCCTTTATCTGGAAAAGCACCATCAAAGCACAGCAGAATTAGCACTGATTTTTTAAAAATTAATCCATAAAATTATTACAGTATATACAGATAATAAGATGTTACCTCTGAATAGAGCCTAGTAATGGTCATACGTAGGCTTTCACAGCTGGACTGAATTTCTTTTATAGCAGTTTGGGGGCTGTTATGCCATGTTCTAAGTTTCTTCTGAGAACCTAAGCTTTTCTACCCCACTTTTGTTACCCATTTAAGGGGATTCAAAGTGGCTGACAAAGCTCTCTATTCTTCTTCCCACAACAGACACCTTGTGAGGTAGATGAGGCTGTGAGAGCTCAACAGAGAACTGTGGCTAGTCCAAGGTCACCCAGCTGCCTTTGTGGAGGAGTGTGGAATCAAACCTGGTATTCCCAGATAAGTCTGTCTCCCTAACCACAAGAACAGTATCCTCTGAAAATGGAGATCACAGCTATATCCAAAAGCTTAGGTTTTCAGAAGAAACCTGGACCATGGCACAACCACCCCAAAAATTCTACAAATAGAGTTTAGTAATTTTCTAGCTGAGAAGGAGGAAGGCACAAGGCAGGTACTGAAGCTGGGTTGCTGTCCATGGTACTGAAGATCCAATATCACATAATTGCAGTTTGCTGGTGCCCACTTCAGGAAGGCACAAAGCAGTTAATAGGCACAGTTGAAGTGGAGCCAGAGTAACATCTCAAATAATTTCCTCATGGCAGTTTTCAAGAGTGTGTTGATGGAAAAGGTTCTGATGAGTCCGACGTTACATTCCTTCTATCATTACTCTTACAATGTTTGTATTCTATTCTGTATTCCTCTTTTATGAAGTTGTGAGTTGTTTTTGCCCAGAAATTTCAGCCTATTTTTGTTATTAATGCCCCTTGGAAATCACATGTTTCTAAAGATTGAGAGAAAACAATTTTCTAATGTGATTTATTTTTTTTAGTCAATGATACTGGCACATGAATATAACAGTGTAATTTTTAAAAGCTGCCACAAGAGGACTGTCTTGTACCATGCGAAAGTGGCTAAACCTGGATGCTAAAATGCTATGAAAAACCAACTACTTTTGCAGTGCTTATGGAAAAGGTTTTAATCCTGATCCATAAGCATTAACTGGAACTTGGCCAGTGTGCTAATTGGGATGTGGATCTCTAAGTAAATTTATGTGTGGGTTCTTCTATTTACATATTTCCCACATGTGAAAAAAAAATTGTAGCTGTCTCTTTAGTTACCTACTTTTAATATGATGAACTTGAGTATTATCTGTGTGGTGGTAGATGAAGTATGATTAAAAATAGAACAATAGAAAATATTGATCTGTTATTATGCATCCAGATGACTTATGAATCTGACCAAAGAAAAACATTGAAATGGCAATTGTTTGGTTCCTTCAAACAATTTGAAAGAGTAAGAGAGCTTTGTATTTTTTTAATATGTGTTGCTATGTTTTCTTTCTATTATATCAATAATTTTTTTAAAAAAACTTTAAATATGCTACAGTAAAATTATGTATGTTTTCCTATATTGTTCCCAAGTCTGCATACATTATGAGCTTTTGTTACTTGAGAAAATACAGCTGAAAATTCTGACAGCTGAGCTTGGTCTTTCAAATTTGACTCAATGCAGGTTTAAGACTACTATGTGGAAGTCTAGTCATTTGAGATTACAATTTATCTTGGATAAAAGTGCTTTCCTCACAGGAAGTTGAACTGTTCTAGTAAAGGGCCTCTGGGAACCCCTTCCTCCATTCTGGTTCAGAGTCAGGGATGCCTCTCCCACTCTCTGCATGCTCCATGTATCGACTACACCAAGGTCTACTGGTGTGCTAGGATTCTGGCCTGGACTACGGAGCTATGTGCCACTGAGACAGCCCCCCCCCCCCAGAACTCCTAAAGTCAGGAACTTTTGTTCCGGGCTTTTGGCAGCTCCAGAGCCAGCTCTGAAGCAGGCACAGCCCTTGGAGATGGTGGTTGAGGATGATGCTGGTTGTCCATGGCATCTCGCAGCCTGAAACAGGTTACATATCCCAGGATACAAAAGTTAAGTGTGAATAATGGGGAAAGGTTCATTACAGTGGGGTTGGCCCTTTTGGCCCTTGTGAATAACTTTTGCTCAAGCTGGCAAAGACATCTGAGGACAAAATGGAGATCTGCATAGCATGACACCAACTCCTTGCCTGCTCCTGGGCACTGAATTTGCAGAGCAGGAAAAACTGCTCTGCAAAAGGCAATGCAGGTCTGGTTTGCACCTGTGGCTCCTGTAAAGCTGCTGGACTGACTGACCCACCCAAGACCATGCTGCAAAGTGCCAGGGGCCTGGCTGGAAACTTTGATGTCGGGGAACGCTTCTTCCTAGCATCAGTGTTTGTACAGGACAGGATGCGCAGCCCACACATCCTACTCTTGGGCCAAAGCAAATGTCCCAGCCCAGGAGCATTCCCTGGTGTGTGCTTCTGCAGATCTTGCCAGAATTACAGATGTTTGACTGTGTTGTCAGAACCCAGTTACAGCTGCCATCCTACTAACTATGCTTCCCATTTATCTCCACCTAAATATCTAAGAATCTTTGCTCCAGCTAAATCTTCTACTTTCAGTCAGGATTCTAGAAAGACTTCATCTTCTGACTAACTGCATTTTTGTTCAATAAGATCTAGTGTCATTTTAAACTTGACTTTTTGCCTGACCAGTTCTGTACCTGGATCCTTCTAACTGATTTAAGAGATATATTTGACCATTTAGTGGAAGTTAAATAATGAAGAACACAGTTTCTCTATTTGTGAAGAAAAGCAAACAGTGTATTTCCCTCCCTCTCTCCACCTCTCTGTCTTTCTAGCCACATTCACTGTCAAACTATTTGGTATTACTCTCACCCCTTCCTGCCTGTTCAGCGTGCTTCTTGCTTCTTTTGTTATCTGCATTTCTGGATGATCACTGCATTCTGACTCCAGATGTGACTGTTTGCATTCCTGCGTTCCACTTCAGCGTCCTTCTAGGTGCCAGTTGTCATTCTTCATGCCACCAACTTGCCTGAGCACTGTGGCACTTGGGTGAGGCCCTAACACCATTGAGGTAGCATATCGTCCTTGGAATGGAAGAAGTAGTGGAAGACAATGAACCTAATCGCCCATCCACATGTATAGTGCCATGTACCCCACTATGAGTGGTCTCTGTGCAATCAACAGACTTCTATCTTTCATCCATGGTCTGGTAACTTCCAGATCGGGTTTTGTAATGAGCTTTATTTGGGGCTGCCCCTGAAGACAGCTTAGAAGCTGCAGCTGGTGCAGAATGCAGCAGGAAGACTGCTACCTGGCACTGTGCCCAGATGCATATCATACCATTCCTAAAAGAACTCCCCTGGCTGCCTATTTGCTGCTGAGCCCAGTTCAAGGTATTAATGTTAACTTAAAAGGCTCTAAATGGTTTGGGCCCCAAATATCTAAAGGGATGCCTCCTCCCACATAGACCCTCTTTGGCAACACCCTTCAGTAGTTAAGGGTGTTGAGGCACGTGGAAAGGCATTTTTGATGATAACCCTTAGCCTACAGAATGGTGTTACCTCTGACATGTTCCAGGCATCCTCACAATATGTATTTAGATGTGTAATGAAGACACACCTCTTTACGTAGGCCTTCCCATACAGGAACTGTTACTGTTTTTAAATCTATTTTACCTGGATTTATAATGACTCAGCTTGAGACCTTCAAGTATAGGACTGGATAGGAAACTAACTAGCTAGCTAGCTAACTAAAATGACCAAATCATGGCCTCAGTGAAAACTGTCACTTGGATTCTAGGAGCATTGTGACTAAGAGGTTGACCATGTCTTTCTCAGTCCCTTGAAATCAGTGGCTTCAGTCATAATTCAGTGGGTTGACTTTTGTGTTAGTCAGCCATATCACAGCTTTCATTTGGGTGGTTTTATAAGAGTTTTTAAAGCCTATTAGGGTTTCATGAGCTGGGGAGAGCTACTAAAATTGAATTTTCCCCTAGCCGATATGATGTGGCCGACATGCAATCAGTCATTTGATCACTGGTGCATTATCTGGAACAGTAGGGATGTTCCTTCTGGTGGTTTGCTGCTTGTACACCTTCTTTTCCTCTTTTCTTTTCTTTTTTTTAAAGGCAACAGCAGCAGTGATTTAGTATCTATTTGAAGACAAGCAGCTTTACAGGAAACTAGATCTAACCCTATTTCTGTTCAGAGACTTTAAAAAACCCAATCTTGTCCTTTCCTCCCCTCTGCTACAGCTCTTCTGCCAGCTAAATCATTGATAGTGTTCCTCTGTGCAGAATTAAAGCTATGTCCCGGTGTCACTATCTACATTCAGACAAAACTGATACTATTTTTTTGCAATATAATGGGATGCCGCAGACTTGGGAATTCATGTCATCTTTGAAGAGCCAAGGGGGAGTTCTTTCCTCCCCACCTCTCTGATAACAGCTTTTGTCACCCACCTCTGTCAAGACATAGAGATTTACCTGTTCGGGATGACATAAATCCTACAGAAAGCCCAAGTATCAGATGTCAAATCCCCATCACTATTAAAGTCTGCTGTAAGGATTATGGAAATAGATATACATCTATACATAGCATGTGTTTAGAACTGTTTTCTAGAACTTTCTGTGTCTCTGATGGATGGTAGACACCGGAAACTGGTCCAGTTTTTTTTTCCCTTGTGTCCTGCTTCCACTACAGGGCCAAAGAACCCTGTAGCAGAAGCTTCGAAGGATACTTTGAAGGTCATTTGCTGGGATTCAAGAGCAGGAGAAGGTTTGCCCTTGTCTCTTCTTGAGATGCCCTTGGGCAATTGGTGGAACACTGTATGCAACAGGACGCTGGACTAGATGGGCTATGGCCTGATCCAGCAGGGCTCCTTTTATGTTCTTAAACCCCTTTCCACACCCAGGAGCGGTGCGTATCCACTACCCTTGAGAATGCCCAGAAGCAATTGGTGGGTCATGGTGTGAGACAGGATGCTCATCTAGAAGGGCTGTGGCCTGATCCAGCAGGTCTCCTCTTATGTACCCCCCAAAACTGAAGCATTTGGGGAAAGCCTCTGATGCCCCTGGGGAGCAGGAATGGAGTCTAAGGGTTAGGGTGCAAGGAATGACTCCACTGGAGTCGCTACTTTGCACCCTGACTCCTTCAATGTTTCTGCTGTATTAAATTGATATAGAGGCCAACTCATGGGGAATCTGCTAATCTTGGCCTTCATGTGCAGTTTCTGGTCCTCATCAATGCACCCTGGCCAGTGAGAAAGGAGATGGCTAGCCACTTTGGCCAGGTCACAATGGGGAAAGAGCCACTTCCCAGATACATTACCGATATCAGTAATAGCATGATCTTAGTCAGTAAATGACTTGTGGCATTTGAAGAAGAAAAAAAGATATTATTTGCTAAGCACTTGTGCCTAATTTAGAAATGACATTCACAGCACATCCCAGCAAAGAGCGGCATCTAGCAAAATAGGATCAGAGCTGGTCAGTACTTCGGTGGGAAACCACCACGAAATCCAAAAGCAACAGGCATTACTGGGAAGTCAGTGGAAACCACCTCTGTATTGTTGCCAAGAAAACTGTATGGATGTGCACATGGTCTAATTAGGAGCTAAGCATCTTTCCTTGAACTTCCTTGTGTAATTCTTGCATGAGTGTGGGGAAACCAGAAACTCCACATTTAGGGAAGCTGGCTAATGATATCCAGCAGGAGAACTTCCTAATCTAACAGACAGGGCAGGGGATAAATGCAAATTTACAAAACTTTGCATTTCTTGAGCCTAAATGTGATTGGTATTTCTTTGAATTTACTTCTCCAAATTTAGCAGTGCAGTTCTACAAAAAAATTATGGTAATAGAAAAGCATGTTTTAGAAGGAAAAGTGCACAAAAATGTCAATGTAAAATAGCAAACAACATACACTATGTTGTGTATATTTGGCAGAAATGTGTAGAAAAATGCACATAATCAGTAAAAGAAAAAGCAGTCATTGTGGAAACAAAACAGTCATCTGATAGATTTATTGTTTCCTATTTTCTTTCTTTCTTTTTCTTTCTTTCTTTCTTTCTTTCTTTCTTTCTTTCTTTCTTTCTTTCTTTCTTTCTTTCTTTCTTTCTTTCTTTCTTTCTTTCTTTCTTTCTTTCTTTGGTAGCTACCTCTGATGATCCCTAGCCGTACTGGCTACTGACCACTCTGCTAAGAAACATGGGAAACGAAGTTAAAAAGGAGCTTGCCTGACCTGGGTTATAGGAACATCCAGGTGGTGTTCTGGAGCCATTCTAGGAAAAAGAAGATGTGGGAGAAACTGCAGCTTTTAGCCAGGTTTTGCAGTTTGCTTCTCTCACTTGTCAATTTCCACTTGAAAAAAAGTAGCTGCCCATGAAGGTCCTTCCTGATACTATGCCAGATGTTGGCATCAATCCTGCCAGCAATACATTAGATCTACTAACTTGCCACAGTGAATGTGCAAACTGTGATTTGACTGAGTTGTTCAGCAAACCGCAAGACTCCATAACTAATCCCTGTGCCTGACTGATTCACTTTATAGGTAACTTTTGTTCACTTCTGCCACTGTTTGGGCATCCCAATGTGACCCTGATTTGTCAGCCAAACGTGGCTCAGTGCCTTAAATATGTTTCCTGTCGTGCCGATTCCCTGCTCTAAACATGCACCCACACACGAAAGCTGCTAAGCAAAAAAGAAATCTTTCTGTTCCTACCCCCTAAAGGTTTTCCTTCTGTTTAGGATTCTAGCACACCAATTATGTTCTCCTGCAAGGTACTATCTGAGAATTTTTAAAGAACTCAACTGAGAAATTGCTGATTTTCTAGATAAATATATATGGCCATTCTCTAAGATCAAGATCTGTGCCTGAGGACGTGGGGGAGGGCAGCAAATGTAACACCAATCTTTAATAAAAGATCCCAGGGGTGATTCAGGACAGATCAGACAGCTTAACATCAGTTTTCAGGTAAAGTGATGGAAACCGTCATTAAAGATAAATTACTGTGCACACAGAGGAGCAAACATTGCTGAAAGAAAATCAGCACGGTTTCTGCAAAGGTAGATCATGCCTTACTAACATGTTAGAATTCTTTGGGGGCAAGTTCCCATTCAAGGAATAAAGCACTATATACAAGGCTATTTACATTGGGATTTACATCGATAGGTAAAGCGCATTAAAAGGAAGCAAAGGAATATCTGGCAATCGGATGCAACCCCAATTTTGTGTCCCCACTCTTAAACACTTAAAATACTTCCAAAAATGGATTGGGGAAAGCAATTCTTTCCTCTCCTCAGCCTTTCCCCACCCCTCTCTCCCCATTGCCCAGGGTGCATGGCAGCAGCAGTAACTCAAGCCCCATTCGCCCGCTCCACCTCCACAGCCACCATTCCCAACAGGGGTACCCTCTGAAAAAAGCACCCTGGCTATCTGGCACTCTGCTGCCACCGCCACCTGCACACACACACTTAAACATACACACATCTCCCAGTTGCCGCAGCAGCTTCACCCCTTTCCCTTTTTAAAGATCAAGGAAGGATGGAAACAGCCAGAATTGTGCAAGATTGCCTGTTTCCTTGATCTTTAGGCTTGCGTGGGTGGGAAAGGAAACATTGTTATCAGTTGTGAAGTGGCTGAATTGTTACAATGAAACAGTCTGTTGTATAGGGGAATACTCTAGGGTTCCCACAGCACTAAGGAAGAAACGTTTTAAAAGCAAAAGCGGAAAAAAACACTGGAAAATTCCAGTGTTTATTTATTCCGTTTTTAAGCCAAATAATCCTCAAAATACCTGCTGAAACTGATTGGGAATGGGGATGAAGAGGATCCAAACTGTTTTGAAACCATTTTAATTGATTGGGGGTGGGAACAATGAGGATCCAAACCATTTTGAAACTGTTTTAAAGTGGTAATGGGAACTCACCTTGGGAGTGTTAATAACCATGTAGATGAATAAGTATGTAGATGAAGGCAATCCAGTTGTCATTGTGTACATGGACTTTCTGAAGGGTATAAAAACTGAAAGAGATTGCAAAGAGCTCCAGAGGGATCTTTTTACGTTGGGTGAATGGGCAGTCAAGTGGCAAATGCACATCAGTCTTAACAAGTGCAAAGCAATGCACATTGGGGAAAAGAACCCCAATTTCACATATAAAATGGTGGGGACTTCTGTGACACACCAGGAAACGGATTTTGGGGTTCTGGTGGACTACTCAAGGGTATCGATCCAGTGTGCAGCAGCACTGAAAAAAAACTAATTCAGTACTATGGGTAATAAGGTAAACATTAGAAACTAAGGCTACGGCTACACCTTAGCATTTTAATCCATGTCAGGAAGGCAGCTGAATCCAAGCTGTTTGACACACCTTCCTGTAGCTGTCACTGGTAATCTTCAGCTTGTTAGTGGGTGGAGGAAATGCTCTGCTTGAGGGGGAGGCATTCTGGGAGGGTAAAGGGGGTAAGAGGACTGGTGGGGGCTGGAGGAGGGAGACAGGGGTGGGGCAGCAACCATGGGGAAAGAAGAAAGTCAATGCAGGAGGGAGGGAGCATGGAAATGGAGATCGTGCAACAGGATAGAGGAAGTCAGGGCAAGAGGGAGGAGTGTGGGGATGGAGATTGGATGGAGCAGAAAGGAAGTCACAGCAACTGGGCGGGGGGAACAGCAAGAATCGGAGTAGAGGCTTGCCATGGTATCATTTTCTGGGCAGCAGGGAGCAGGGCCAGTTGTCTCCTGGAAAGGGATTAAAAGCTTAGTGCTGTGTTGGCCTAAATCGGTGATGGCCAACCTATGACACGCGTGTCACAGGTGACACACCAAGCCCTTTTGGGTGACACACATGGTCATCCTGGCAACTGGACGTGTATTCTTGCTTGTTCTTGAAGTGTATGAAATACCAACTTCCAATTGAAAATTTAGCAACAAAAGGCACTAATGTAAAGAATTATTTGTTTTTACTTTTAATAAAATACATATGTCAAAAATATAGCTTTTTACTAGAACTACAAGTATCACAAAATTATGGATATTTCTAGATGTGACACAGCACCCAAGTTAAGCTACGTTTTCTTGCGAATTTTGACACACCAAGCTCAAAAGGTTCGCCATCACTGGCCTAAATAAAGGAAAACCTGAATAGAGGGAGAAAAATCTGGGGGGGGGGAGGTGGGAGGCTTAGCTTTTAAAGGTGTAACCAATGGGGCTGGAATTTGGGCTGAAGAATGATTAAAGGAAAACTGTAACCTCTTTATATATCTATGGTGAGACCGCACTTGGAATATTGTGCACATTTGGAAGCCAAGATGAACAGGGAGCTGGAACACCCTCTTTACGAAATCAGACTGCAATGTCTAGGTTTCTTCAGCCTTGAAATATGGAGGTGCCCTGATTGAAGTACATAAAATTATGCATGGTTTGGAAAAGAAAATTTCTTTTTTCTCTCAACACTAGAAATAGGAAGCACTCTATGAAGATGGGCAGGAGAGTTAGCACAAAGAAGGGAAAGTAGTTTTTCACCAGAGGGAATTTACTACCGGAAGAGGTGGTGAGAGCAACCAGTCTTTAAGAACAGATTAGACAAATTCATGGAGGACAATCATGTCAATGGATGCTTAGAATGGATGTCTAGATACTGTCTTCAGTTTGGGGAGAAAGGCAGAATGCCTCTAAAGGCCATTTGAAGGGCTCTGAGTGCAGGTGAAAGTTTTCCCTTTGTCTTCTGCTTGAGAACGCCCAGAAGAAATCCACAGTCCTCTATGAGACAGGATGCTGGACTAGGGTCATGGTCACATCTAAGGTTAATCCAACTTCAGTCCACTTTCAGAGCTAGAGAACTCAACAGCAAAATGTCCAATTTTCTTTTCACATTATCTATCCCAAAGGTGAATTTTCTGAGTCATTTAAGACTGAAAGAAAACACCTTGTCACTTTGCTGATGTATTATCTCACTCTGAAAGTGGACTGAAGCTGGATAAGACCTTAAGTGTGACCACAGCCTTGGATGACCAGATCCAGGAGGGCTTCTCTTATGTTCTGACTTCACCAATTGTCCTACTCTTAATTTTCCTTCCTTCCTTCCTTCCTTCCTTCCTTCCTTCCTTCCTTCCTTCCTTCCTCCATAGACCTTACAATATCCTCTGGCTCCTGAGTATTCTATGAACAGACTTTTTGGCAGTGGAGACTCTACCTTTTTTAGTCATTTGGGTTCAACCAATAAAGCAGATATAACCACTATATTCTCTATTTCCGTCCTCTTCATAGTTTCCCTTTGACATCAAAGGCAGAGGCAGCTTATCTTCTTTCAGTCACACCTGGTTCTAGCTTCCCTTGCCATGCTTTCCTACAAGAAAAAAACATTGCTTTCATGACTCTGGTCTTTGTTAGCTAATGTCCATGTTGATCTTGCCTAAGCTTTCCATCACCTTCTTTCCTAGGATTTCTCTCCTCTTTAGTTCTACAGCATGTTACCCATCCTTGTTTGTTCAAAAGCAGTACTCTGCTTTCTTATCTTGCCTCTAAAAGAGAGACATTTGTTTCCTGGTGGATATCAAGTGCCTCTGGGTTGAAGGGGCACAGGTGAGCACATGCTCCCTCTTTCACTGGCAATACCATAATGTCCCCCTAACATAATGCTTACTAGGATGCCCTGATATTATTTTTAAAGGCCTCCATTATGTGGAAAATCTTCTTATTCTTTTATATTGCGCGGGGAAGGAGACCTTCATTTTCTCGTCAAGTGAATTTGTTTCTGGGCCTTTTGGCTGTAGTTGCTGAAGCTTCTTGTCTCTGTGGTGTTTCAGCTTCTTTGCCTGCAGGTGATTATTGTCCCTCCCTTGGCTGGCTGATGAGTAGCAGATGGTAGGAAAAAGCATCCATTTATTTCCTGGATTCCTGACATCTTTGTCCTCATTCTTCCTGGCATCAGGTTGCATTAGAATCAAAATGGAGGTTTGCTCAAGGTTTTATGTAAATGGTACTTAAAGGCAGTGTAGGATTAAGAGAGGAAGCAGCAGCAGTTCTGTGGCAATTAAAACATCCCAGAAATCAGAGGGCAACTGGTTCAATCCCCAGCCTTTCTTCAGGAGTAGGCAATGAGAAATGGAGATGCCCATGGAGGTTCCCTATGTAGTCATCCAAGGGTTGGTTACAACTTGATGGTACCCAATAAAGACCTTAAAGAGCACAACGGGAATGCAAAAACATCACAAACACACACCTAGTCAATCACACGGTTAGAACTTGAGTAAAAACCACATGATTTCAGTAAAATACTCTCCCCTGAGTTAATATTAACAATAGGTAAAGATAGGAAAATCCTAACAGCATAAAAAATATCAAGTCCTCATTTAATTCAATAGACTGTTTTTACAATAGCTCTTGGAAAGACCAAAGTAACAGCACTTTTCCTCCAGATGGTAAGTCAGTCCTGCCACCCTCCTGGCATTGCACTGGGAAACACCATTAAAGAAGGGCCAGGTATGTTTGGGATGAACCAGGCTTTTCAGTGGAGGTGCTCAATCCATCCCAGTTCTCAATTGTTTCTGCATTGAAACAAGGTGCAAAAATTCCCTGACAGAGCGAGCCAAGCTATCCACTTCTGTTATCCCATTCAAGAGAAAGCTTCCTTGCCTGATGCCATTTAGCTGTAGTTGACTCTTGGTGACCATATGGATTGACTTGCTCCAGAAGGTCTTCTATGACATTTATTATGTCTACCAGTGAAGTTTTAAGAGCAAGCACCCTGTTGCACCTGGAAAAGGGGTCCATGTGCCTTCCTCAGTGATGATGACCAGTGAGGACAGAACATGCTACCAGTAGGTGGGGCCTACTGTGCAAAGGAAAGACCAGTTGACTCTTGGCACAGGGCAACTCCAGTGTGGAAAAGGACAAAGATAAACACTTAATAAAGGAGTGTTGTCTGATCTGCAAGTGAGCATGTGTTATGCATGTGGTAATAGCTATATCCATTCAGCACCTGCTAGCACCTGTGGGTGTACCTGAAAGTACACAGAAGTGCAACACAGAGAATTCTTAGACTCTTTTGAAGTCTAAAATGAACAGGAAACCTCTTTGATTTGATACAGAGCATATCAGGTGAAAGAGGGCTTTTCTGTGCCATTTCACATTTAAGAAAGCCAATGAAGCCACAAGTCACAGTTTTGGGTATTTCCTGGTGTTCTGGGGGCTGCAGATGTTAAAGTGTTAGTGAATATAGGGCTCTTGGACCTTACAAAATAATGCATTATTGACCTAAATTGTGCTTGTGAACCATAGCAGACCACATGTGGTACAGTAACCTCTGCTTATTCAGTAAACTTTCATTTAAAGCTGCAAGGTTTTATGTGCAAAGAATTAACCATGTCACATTAATAGGGAAGTAGTGATTATTCCGTTAATCTTTTGCTTCTATGCAACCATTTAAGATCTCTGTTAATCTGTTTTCTCCTATTTCCTTGTACCATCACTGATGTCAATGTAAGTCCTTGTGAAGCTGAGATCCCTCCCAGTTGGCTTCTTCTTAAAATGTAAATGTAAATTAGAATAGATTTTCCAAGCAAATTTGAAAGAATTAGATTTTCGAAGTTTATGGTCTCCCTTGTGAGGAAAGCTTTACCTAAGTTGACAGAAGTAAAGTGGATGTGCTAAGCATTGTAAATCTATCACTGAGAACTGATTTAGTTGTTAGCTATCACCATGTGGACACCAGAGAGTGATTACCGATGACAAGGTTCCTTGCAAGGAGTTTATTATTTAAAATTCTTTAATACTGTGCATTGAATAGTAGGCCTGCAGCATCTGAACCTGAATACATTGTTGTATAAGATATCTAATGGTGGCATGAAGATGCTGCACCTGTATGGATAAACAGCACCTTTCAAAAAATTTCCTGCTTTATGTTAACAGAGAAGAGTGCTTTATGGTGGCTTCAGGGATCACTTTGGGTGTGTGTAGGTATATGGTGCTATCATTTAAGACACCTTTAAACTACTAATGCTATGATGCCTGGGGAGAATGTGACCATTTAAAAAAGGGTTCTGGTCCTGTAGGTCCTGCAATTTCAGACAAATTAGGAACTCAGAAAATGACATGGTGGCATGCTCTGGTGCCACAAAAAGCCCCAAACAGCTTTTAAGGACAGACAATTTAGTGAATAGAAAGTAAAAAAAAGCCATCCCTTTTCCCCTTTCCTTTTTCAGTCATCAGCTGCCTTTGAGAAGAGGTCTCCTTTGCTTTTGAATGAGAGGACCTCAATAGGAAGGACGCGCAAGCTTCAACCTTTGGGATATGGGGAGGTGGGATGTAGGCATGATAAATGTGCTGCATTTTCATCTGCCCAAACTGCAGGGGGAAATCCCCCCTTGGCAACTGAAAACCATGGCCCACACAGAGCTTATAGTGGCCTTGCCCACACTTTTTCCTTTTCTGCTCTCCTCAAAGATCAATCAGTAAAATTTGCCAATTTCTGCACTTAGCTGATTAGGGCTGGTAAACTTCTGGTAAACGTGGACCATTCACACTTGTCATGAGGAAAGCTTCCCCAAAGTGTCCATTATTGGCCAGAAGTGTGAATGGTCCTCCCATTTATCAGTCTGCATCGCTGCATCTGAAGCCGGAACTTCCACCTCCTCACTGCTGCAACTGGCTGTTCTGTGACATGCTCGGATGCTATTGCAGAGGGGCATTTTTTGAGCAAAGGGACATAATGAGGTTGATCACATCCGTGCCTGTGATCAAATGCCCCTCTCACAACTCTACAACTGGACACCACTCTTGGGGATCCATGGTCCGGTCATGTCAGAGGTCAGCGATTGATCATGGCTGCCAAGCCAATGCACCTGGCACAGACAATTGGAAGAAGAGTGTATGGTCACGTCCCTGGATGCTTCAGGTAAGCATCTGGTCAACACGGGTAAAGGTGTGGAGAACAGTTAGTGAACTTCTGGCAAGGCAGGGCACACTTGGACACTGTAGCAGCCTACTCCATGTGCAGATACTCTTTACCAGAAGTTCACTAATTGTTGACTATCAGTCTAAGTGCGGATAGGCCTAGGGACTACTACCTGACTATTGGTTTGGGATGAAATGGCAAGTCTGGTATGGCTGACTCTAACCCAGAATAGGAGCACCGAACAATACAGTCCTGAAACAGGAGCACCAAACATGATAGTATCTTCTTTCAGTTAACAACTTGAACAAGAAGAAAAGAGTAGAATTTCATTCAGCTATTCCTTTGATAACTGAAATCAAATGGCAGGAGGTGGACAAGAAAGCATCTGCCATATTCTAAGAATTTTCAAACAGGAGACAGGTTTGATTTAAGCCCAGTGATGCTGAATAGACATGACTCCTGGCATCTTATATGGAATAGTAATTCCGTGTAATTGGCATGACTTCAGGTGATACACTAGCAGACTCCATGCTGAGGTGGAACTGAAAAGCTGGCTTTTCCTCTGCTAGAGTTGGACAGTCAGTAAATCGTGGCACAGAAACACCTTGAAGCAGACTGAAAAAGGACAGAATTCAGTGAATGCCAGCTGCAATTAGTCTTGAGTGAAAGGGCATCATCTGTATGGGGAAAGAGCTTCACTACATTCTTCCATGCAACACAAAGACAGATTTTATCTATTTATTTGGATTTAGACAGATTTTATCTATAAATTATTTGGATTTTTATCCCACCCCATACACAAAGGTCTGAGGGCAGGTAACAACATTTAAAATCTGTATGTATGTATGTATGTATGTATGTATGTATGTATGTATGTATGTATGTATGTATGTATGTATGTATGTATGTATGTATGTATCTAAAAATAATAACTATATATTAAAGCAATCACAGTGTCTGAAAGTGGAAAGAGAACATTAGGCCAGAGCAAAGAGGTGCATATTCACTGCCTTCCTAAACATTTACATTGAAGATGCCTGATGCACCTCAAGGGAGAGACTAGTCCATAGCCTAGGGGCCATCATTGAGAAGGCCCTCTCCTGGGTGCCCACGCTTTTTACTAGTGAAGGTAGTGGTACAACCAGAAGGGCCTCCCCTCCAGATCTTAAAGCATGGTCAGGTTGATATGGAAGCTGGTGTTCCTTCAAATATTTGGGGCACAAGTCATTTATGGCCTTATAAGTTAATGCAGTCTGGGGCAGGTCTAATGGATACGACCCAGTATGCAGCTCCCAGCATGCCACGGAGTACAGTGGGAGCTGCACATGCAGGCAGTGGTGGTGGATTGGCAGTGGCCAGTGGCTGGTGGGCATGATTGTGGCCACATTGATGCAGCTGCCACTGCCTGCCGCTGACGCCCCACTGCCAATGCAGTCACATCAGCAGTGGCAGCAGTGACTGTATCAATGCAGGTGCAATTGCCACCAATGCCAGCCCCACTTCCCCGGGGCGGCTGCATCAGGGGGGTGGCAGTGGAGGGGTCGGATAGAGGAGGCAGCCACATTGATGTGAGCAGAATTGTTACTGCTGTTTCTGCTTCCCCGGGGTGGCTGCATCAGGGGAGCAAGGCAGCAGAGGCGGTGGGGAGAAGCAGCAGTTGCATCAATGCAATAAAGACCTCCACCTCTGCTGCCCCTCAGTGCAGCCACGGATGCAGCCTCCCTGATGCAGCCACAGAACCAGGACAGAACTTCCTCCTCAGGCCTAATCACATCCTCATGAGGCATGCTGCGGTGTTTGCATGGCAGACCTGTTTAGCACCCATTGCCATTGGATGCTGTGTGGATGCATAGGATCTCTGTGGTGATCTAGAGTTTCAAGGATTGGAGTCCAGGAGGTCTGGTTACCGAAGATCTGGATCTCCTTTATCCGGATTTCAGGAGGTACATGCAAAAACAGCCTAAGTGAGATTTCATGACAGAGGGAGATTAGAACCTCCAGCCACTGTGCTACACTGACTCCAAGGCTGTTTAAGGGACTATCTGAAAAAAAGTTAATTTGGCAGCTGCTCACTGTCACTGTCAGGAATAGTTTTTGAGTAATGAAATGATTCCAAGTACCATCCCAGTCAATAATCACTTCAGGGGTCTTATTATCTACTTTTCCTACTGCTGCTTTAGCCACACCTCTTGCTTTCAAGGTGAGGAGAGCAGAGGGGGCCAAGTGAGAGGACAGAGATGTAGGCTGTGCTTTTAACAAAGCTGAAAACCAATTTAATGCAATCTGTGGATTGGACAGAATAAGTATACAACTTAAAATGAATATGGTTAGAGGACTAGTTTAGTTTTGTGCATCTGGTCACAAGTATCTGGTAGACTTCTCACCTAAGGCTATCCATGGAACTTCTAGACTGACCCAGCAAAAATGTCCTTTTGTGTAGTCTTCAGTTAGGTTAATCAACAAGCTTTGACTGGAGTGAGGAACATATTTGTGATCCAGTATTTAAGATAAAGGAGCAAGTGGGGATAGAAGAGTCAATGAAGGCTCAGTGTAGCATGTGGCTGTAAAAGTGATTTATTTAAGGCTAACATTAGTTGGAGCCCCATGGTTTTTTAAGTGGCTCAGGCATAATCTCTAAAAGCCAAAGAGAGACAGCTCTCTCCACTGGTAATCCTTGGCAGATGAACACAACCTGGCAGGAGCCAATCCTGAATGTGGAGTCTGAACAGTATTCTTCTAAAATTAATTCAACCAGGGACATTAAAAAGTCAGTTCTACAGGAAGAAGAAGCTTGTTTGATGACAAATTAATCTCATTAGCATAGCCTCCCCCTTCCCCTCCCCTGGTACTTGTGTGATTCATATCTATGGGGGGGGGAAATCCACATACATTTCAAGAGCTTTGTTCTCCAGTTCTTCAGGAGCTCCTTCTGTCTAACTACTATGTATGATATGAATGCTATTCTTCAAAGAGATTTCCTTAAATGCTTTGCATTTTATACCCATTTCACTCTTAAAAATCCAGTCTGAGTGAAAAACTGTTTCACCAGGCCATGTTTAGACGATTCCATCCTGTGCTATGGACAGCCCTAGAAAGGGCGATATTTTAATTGGTTCTTTTATTTTTAATTGTTGCTTTGCTTTACTCTTTGATTTATACCCCGCCCACCCCACAAGTGGGCTCTGGGCGGCTTACAATCAAAACGTAAAATACAGGATACAGCATAAATTATATAAAACCAAAATCAAAAGAATATTTAAAATAATTTAAATGGTCATAAACCAGAGGTTAGCCAAAAGCTTAGCGTAACAACTCTGCCTTGCAAGCTCTAAATTCTTACTTTGATTTAGAGATGTGTACACATGTTTTTTTTGACATTCTATCCAAATTGAATCCCCGAAAATCTGATTCGATTTGAATCTTTACCAAATTTGAATCTATTTGTTTGAATTTTTTATTTGAATCTGTACATACAAATGTCAGCAACATTCATATGTGCACATACACATCTTCCCCACATCTGTACACATCCATAGTTATCCTGTATGCAACATGTTTTCATCCCGTACGGATCGGTACAAATGTGTACGGATGCAGGAAAGATGCAGATCTTCAAGTACGCATTGTGTACAAACCCATACACATTCAGATGTCCAGAAAATTCAAACAAATAGATCTGAAATTCAAATTCTGGGACATTTGATTTGAGTTTGAATGTCAAAATTCGGCACATTTGTTCGGATTTTGAATGCCTACGAATATTCGTGCACATCCCTACTTTGATTTGTTTGTCTTCTATACCACAGTAGGAACAAAGTATAAAAAGTAGGACCAAAGTGGCAATTGTAGGTGGTATAAAATAACTACAAATTAATTAATTAATGCCGTTTCTGCACTCAGTTTGCTTAGAGCAGATAGACTATTCTGCTCCAGTCTATTCCGGACCAAGCACAGCACCCATCCACATCATGAAGGCAGGAACATGTGGTTCCTGGTTAAATAATATTATTTTGCCCTGGGGTACCTCCAGATGTCTTGATGCTGCACATTGGAATGCACAGCCAAGACTGAGCTGTCACAGACGATGGCCGATACCTCATAGTGGCGTTGCATTATAGCAATGCTACTGTGAATTTACTTAATGCTGGTTGGAGAACTCTCACTCTGCAGCATCAAGTAAATTCAAAGTTTCCTGCCAGTCTGGACAAGATGGGGAGAATTGCTGATGAGAATAGGGACACCCCATCCCAGGTGACACATACGCCAGCGCAAACTTCCACAGCTTCCTCTTCAGAAGCTATGGGGGTCTGTTGGAGTCAGGACACTAGATCCCTGCTACGCAGCAAGTAAGCTGCAATTTTATATACCGTATTTTCCGGCGTATAAGATGACTGGGCGTATAAGATGACCCCCAACTTTCCAGCTAAAATATAGTTTGGGATATACTCACCGTATAAGAAGACAACACCCGGTGTATAAGATGACCCCCGACTTTGAGAAGATTTTCCTGGGTTAAAAAGTAGTCTTATACACCAGAAAATACAGTATATATAACTGCAGATTTAATCGGCTAGTCTGGAAAGAGCCCAGGTCACCAGTTCTCCTATACAGGAAAAGATTTGCCATCCTGGTGAAAGCCAGAAGGTTTGGGTCTGCTTGGTACTTGCATTAGAAGTGCATGGGTGCTGCTCTGGGTTGCACAGTGCAGGAAAGAAGAGAAATATGTATAAGGAAACAAGAGCTGTGAAGGAAGCTCCTAGGATGTGAGAAAAGGGGGACAGTGAATACAATTTGTAACTTAATTTAGATGTTAGCACGCTAGATGTTTTTTATAGAGATGGAAAGAGGTAGAATGTGGTGATCCCTAAAGAGCTCACAAATTACTTTATGATGTCTTTCCATTATCTAGGGATAACCTGGGCATTTGGCGTTTTGGTCCCATCAGGCCCCCTCTGAGATACACAATGAGTTTGAGGCGGATGTTCTAGTGGGAAATTGCATGCGATAAAGGGTCCAGCTGAATCCTCCTTAATTGCCCTTGCCCAGCCTAGATCTTTTTTGGCTTCATGGTGTGTATCCAATGAATGTGGAGAAGCTGAATTCAATTTCACACATAATAAAACTGACCAATATTGGTGAAACAGTTTGGCTCCCAGGAAGACTTTAAAGGTCTAGTTATAAGTGGCAACTGCAGGTGAGATAATTATTAGTTGGTGGGATGTGTATCCAGCCAATGATGATTATAATGATTAGACATTTTGACTGTTGTCACAAGTTTATGCTTTTTTAGGCCCAGGAATTCACTATTAGCTGCAAGGTCAGCTCAAACTTGCATCTCTGGCCCTTTCTGCGTTTGGTTTTATTCCAGATTACCTCTTGAAATAGGAACTGGCCATTCTCGTGCTGGTACAGACTACAGCACCAGCATGTGGATGAAGGTCCCTATTATAATGAGGGACTTCAATTATGTTCACACAGACTGGATGAACTCCTGTTCAACTCAGGAAAAAAATTCCTAGACCTGCTAAATGACTGTTCCGTAGGGATTGAACCAGGTGTTCTGCACAGGCATGCACCACTGACCAATCACAGGCCGCTGCAGACCAAACTAGCAAGCCCCAACCCCGGGCTGGCCAGTCTGGCCTGTGGCAGCAAGCAGCTAAGGGAGGTACATGGTCTTGGGGGGTGAGTGGGCCCAGGGGTCCTCCAGGGGGTGCAATCACCTTGATTGAGGTGACTACACCCCATGGAGCCTGAAGACTGGACTGTCCGGTCTTGCCTGGGTATGCTGGCAGCTGGTGTAGCCTGAATCAGGCACCCAGGGGGGGTCGTGCCGTCCCCTAAGCCGCACATTTTCATATCCAGCCAGTGCAATGTGCCACACTGACATTGCCTATCTGGATTTTCGGAAAGCTTTTGACAAAGTCCCACATCAAAGGTTACTGAATAAACTAATCAGCCATGCAACAAAATGACAGGTTCTGTCCTGGATTAGTGACTGGCTTAAGGATAGAAAGCAGAAATTAGTAATAAATGGCCAATTCTCTGGGTTGGAAGAGGTGAAAAGTGGGGTCCCCCAAGGTTCCGTGCTGGGACTAGTGCTTTTAATTTATTCACCAATGATCTAGAAGAAGGGGTAAATAGTAAAATAGCAAAGTTTGCTGATGGTATTAAATTGTTTAGGGTAGTAAAAACTGAGAGATTGCCAAGAACTCCAGTGGGATCTCTCGGCACTGGGTGAGTGGGCAACCAAGTGGCAAATGTGCTTTAATCTTAGTAAGTGCAAAGTAATGCACATTGGGACCAAGAACCCAAGTTATGTCTATAAACTGATGAGGGCTGAGCTTTCTGCAGGACACCAGGAAAGGGATCTCAGGGTTCTGGTTGACAGTTCAATGAAGGTGTCAACCCAGTGCACAGCAGCAGTGGAAAAAACAAATTCAATGCTGGGAATAATTAGGAAGGGAATAGAAAATAAGTCAGCAAGTGTCATTTTGCCTCTTTATAAATCTATGGTGAGGCCACATTTGGAATATTGTGTACAATTGTGGTCACCATACCTCAAAAAGAATATTGTGGAACTGGAAAAAGTGCAGAAAAGGACAACCAGAATGATTAAGGGGCTCGAACACCTAATCAGACTGCAACCTCTAGACCTCTTCAGCCTGGAAAGACTTGCAGAGCAGCGCCATTGACCTTCCCATCCAGTAGAGGTGCAGATGATTACCACTGGATGCTTCAGTTAAGTTTTTTGAAAAGTTAAGCTTGTGTGGCCTGAAATCGTGCTCCACAGCTAGTTGATAATTAGGCAACATCTGGGCAGGCAGGGGGCGTTTCAATGCTGTAAATGCTGGCCAGATGTTGCCTAATTATCAACTACAGGCACAGTATGAATTGGTCTCATCTGTAATCAAGGGCCTATTCGCACTTGGCCTTTTTCTGGAGTATATCTCAGGATAGGGGTTTGTGGTCCACATGCTAATGCAGACTCTAGCAGACCTCACTTTGGGCCTGCCGAAGCCTGCCCTAGCATATGGACAGCAAGTCCCTATTCCAGGATATATTCCAGAATAAAGCCAAGTGCGAATAGGCCCCATGATCAAATAATAAAGAAACCAGAAAGCCTGAGAAAGAGGGCCCATCCCTGAAGTATTGTCTCAAGAAAGGCAGATATCCTCCTAGAAATGCACAGAGAACAGTGTACAGTTATTATTATCATATTATTAGCTGGTACATGGTAGGAATGTGCACAAAGCCAAATTTCCCTATTCAATTCCCTAATGTCAAAATCTGTATAAATTTGTACAAATTTTGAATTGCACAAATATTTCATGCACATCCCTTGTACGTGGGCCACTGTATTTTGGACCGATGAAGTTGTAAATTGCTCCAGGAAAACTAATTCAGCTCACGGAGAAACAGCATACATCTTTCTCATCTCTCCATCACTTCTTAGCCCTCAACTCCTAGGATTTTCCTCAGTGCAGGCCCAAAGAGAAAACAGTTCTTCGTTGTCTATGGGTAGTCTCTGTTTCTTAGCAACTTGATTGTTATCTGAAATGCAGAGGTTTTTTTGTTTTTTTAAAAACAGGGTCACCTTCCTTCCCAGGTGCCTCAGCTTGGTGAAACCCTCGTGCACTTCAGAAAGCTCTTTCTGAACTACTTCCAGTAACTACTCATCATAAATCCTACTGAAGTGTAACTGCCATCTTCAAAAATAGGTTTTCATCACCATCACAGTGATCATCACTAACTCCATTCAGTAGCAGAATCTATGCCTTCTGGGGTGAGAAGAGGAGGGGAAAGGTGGGTAGAGGGCTAAGGGGCATTTAGTTATTAATGAACTATTAATAATTATTATTAACAATGGGCAATTGCCTAGATACGCATAAGTAGTAAACATTAGAAAGAGATGAGTCAGAACAAAGAGTCCAGTGAGAATAAAGACTACACTACAGCCAGACAATTGTAGTGCACTAAAGCTGGTACATGTGGGGACGGAACAACCTTTCGCTTTGCCCAGTAAGGGATGCATTCCCAGTGCATCTCTTACCAGCCAAGCTGTGAATGGTTGTTCAGTCCCCATGTGCACAAGCCCAGAAAGGCTGCTGGGGGATGGGACACCCTGCCCTGGGCTGCTGAAGTTTGGCTGTATTGGCCCACTGGCTAGCAGCCCAGTTCCAGCTCATCCTGGGTTCCTGTGAGCTGCTGCCATCCCAATTGGCACTCTGCGCAGGCGTGTGGCACGGCTTGTGATTGGGCCGTGGCGGGTGCCTGCGCAGAATGCCTGGTTCTATCCCAAGAAACCCCACCCCTGGGCTACCCAGTTCAAACCAGGCGTCTGAAGAGGTAGGTCATGCATAGGGAGCTGGGGGCAGCATGCACCCCTGGGCGGGGATGAGCACCCAGGAAGCCCCCACAGGCTGCAGCTGGCTCAATTGGGGTGCCAGCGGCTCATGGGAACCCGGGACAGGCTCAGCCCAGTCTCGCCCCACCCCAAAAAGGGGCTGCCAGCTGGTGGGGCTGATAGGGCCCAAAGGCAGCAGCCCTGGTCAGGGCTCCAGAGCTGTCTGATAGGGAGATTGTGAATGATCTTCCTGCTGGACACCTCTGGTAGGGGCGGGAGTGGCTTGGGCTGGGTGTGGAGTACAATTTCATGCTCCACACTCTGGCTGCAACTAGGCGAGCCCTGGGATGGGACAGGACGGTTCTGGATGGAACTGCCCAGCTCACAGAGCAAATGTTCTGTCCCAGGGCTTGCCTAATTGTGTCCAGTGGCCTAAACGTGAACAGGCCTCATGTTTGATGAGGAGGAGAAAAGATGATGGCAATGAACATGGATTTCCTTTCTACTTCAAAGCCTTTCATTAATCAGCCTTTTGCAAGTAACTCACTACTTGGCTCCTCTCATGCTAAGTAACATATTGGGCAATGAGATTATTCACTACTTACTCATGTTTCAATGATGTAATTTTGATCCTGGAATGTGAAATTCCCATTAACTCAAGAAAAAATTGGAAACACTGCATGAAAAATATTAAAGGGCTGGATGCTAATGTTTAAAAGGCAAGAAAGTGCATTTGGGAAGGCACTAGTGTGTGGGCCCTACCATCTATAATCTATGTATGGGTGCAACCTTAGGTTTGGGGGCTTTTTTTCTTTTTTCTTTCCCCATATCCTTCCTATTCTGCAACAAAGAAAAATATATGATGGTTTGCAAATGACACCAAATTACTAGTTCTATTGGGTTGACATTTGTAAAGATTTAATAAATAGAACATCATGAGTCGTGGCCTGAGCTTTTCACAACTTCCATTTGTGAGCAAAATGACTGGATATGGAGAACTTGTGAACACAAAGTTCCTAATTTCTTCCAACTTGCTTTAAACAAGATAATGCATTTCTAAAATGAGAAATTGAGCCTCGGGGTAACCAGGGAGTATTTCTCGGATGCACAGTTACATAAATGAGATTGTAAACAAGGCACTGGTGTATGTGGGTAGCTTTTTTGTTATGTGCCATGCCATGTCAGCATGGTTAATCTTCCCATACATGCCCTTGTTAGAGCGATTGCACATGAAAACCTGCCCACAGTGTTCCTCATTATATTCCTACAAACTGTTTTTCAATTGCAGTCTCCCTGGTGATTTCATGGGCTGCAGGTCAGAATACATTTTCATTTGTATTTCACTTACTAACTTTTATGCTGCATTCATTAGCTTGAGGCTGGGGGAGAAGAAGAAAGAAGGGTGCTTCTTACCTGCCATAATGCTAGGTGCTCGGATGCCCATATAGCAAGGGTGGGGTTGGCCACATCTGCATGACAGCCAGAGCCACCCTTTTGTGATCTAGTCGAGCAGCAGCAAAATGAATTGTTGATGAATCACAAAAGCCATTGAATTAGTTTTCCTGGAGCAATTTACAACTTCATCGGTCCAAAATACAGTGGCCCATGTACAAGGGACGTGCATGAAATATTTGTGCAATTCAAAATTTGTACGAATTTATACAGATTTTGACATTAGGGAATTGAATAGGGAAATTTGGCTTTGTGCACATTCCTACCATGTATCAGCTAATAATATTTTTATTTATTTATTTATATTTAAATTTATATGCCGCCCCATACCCGAGGGTCTCTGGGCGGCTCACAGCATTTAAAAATAGATGTATAAAAACAGTATCAAAAACAAAACAAATTTAAAAATGCAGTTTTAAAAATACAAGAAAAGTTAAAAACATCAGTGATTTTCAGTGAGGGGAAGTGTGGGGGACATTTAACCAAAGGCCTGCGTGAAGAGGAACGTTTTCACCGCCTTCCTGAATAGGAACAAAGAAGGGGCCTGATGCACCTCGAGGGGGAGACCATTCCACAGCCTGGGGGCCACCACCGAGAAGGCCCTCTCCCGGGTACCCACCTGCCTAACTAATGAAGGCGGAGGGATCACCAGAAGGGCTCCCCCTCCAGATCTTAAAACACGGGCAGGTCGATACAGGAGAAGGCGCTCCTTTAGATATCTGGGACGCAAGTCATTTAGGGCTTTATAAGTTAAAGTTAGCACCTTGAATATGATAGTATGACTCCCATGCTTTGGTTGCTGCATTGCTTACTGGTTTGCTTTGGGGCCCAATTTAAAGCATTGGTCTTAAGGCATTGAAGCCAGTATGGTTTTATAGGTTATCAATGCCTGTCCCTCCCACCTAGTTAGTACTTGTCTAACACCTTTGGATCATTCATTAGATCTTAAACTTAGGGCCTTTTGGCACTCACCCAATTGGAATGGCTTTGCATGTTATGAAGTGCTCTACACACACACTCAGCACCATCTGCATCCCTAAGTGGTCCAGAGTATGAAAGCCCATCCCAGTCCTCCATACAGCTCCACAGCTTGACTGAAAGAATCGAGTACACTCTTGGTAAGCTCTCAGATACAGCAGTAATTATGTGCCAGAAGAAGAAGAAGAAGGAAGGAAGAGTTGGCTTTTCTACCCCACTTTTCTCACCCACTGAAGGGGATACAAAGCTAACAAAGGGTGTTTTTCTACTGTCACTAGAAGTACCCATTAAGTACCCATTAATGGGTACAAAAATGCCATTTAGTACCCATTAATGGGTACTTAATGGGTACTTCTAGTGACAGTGGAAAAACATACAAAGCTTTCTTTTCTTCTCACAATAGACACCCTGTGAGGTAAGTGTGATTGCTCAGAAAGAGAGCTGTTGCTAACCCAAGGCCACCCAGCTGGCTTCATAGAGGAGGGCAGAATCAAACCCAGTAATTCCCAGATAAGAGACCAGCTCCCTAACCACTAGACCAAAGGAAGGAAGGAAACTGAAATAGAAAATGAAACATGAAATGCTAGATTTGATAAATACACTTTTATCCCCTTTAGGAAAGAATGTTTGTAGCAATGGAGTTTTGCCTACTTAAGACCAAGTGCTTGTCAATACAGTTCTGCCAGCTTCTTAAATTTTCATTCTAATTTTATCAGTTGCCATACCAACAATGAGAGACAATGGCATCATTTTATAATGCTGCCTATAAAAACCAGAGGGCACATCGTAAAATGCAGTTTGTTCATGCTTGCTCCTAGAAGAAACTTTGTTGTTGATGTTTTAAATTGGTCTTAACATAAGAAAGGACAAAGCTGAAGAATGAGAAAGTTGGTCAATCATATGTAGTTCTCCTTCCTGTCATAACGTATACCTTCCCCTTATTGTGAGTTTAAGATGCGATTAATTTTTCCTTTTCTAAATATACAGCACAATCTGAAACTCAAGATATGCTAGGGTAAAGTATGGATAATGTGGGGCTCAACCTCTTCAGACTTAATACCTGAACTAGGGTCGTGCACAGATATTCAAAACATTCAAAATGCAATCAAATTAGTTCAAATTTGGATATTCAGATTTGAATCAAATGTCTTTCAATCCGAATTTAAATATTCAAATGAATTTTGAATTTTTGGATCTATTTGTGTGAATTATTCAGACATTCATATCTGTATGGATATGTACCCAATTTCATACTTGCCTGTATGCATCTTTCCCGCATCCATACACATTTGTACAAAAACGGGATGCATACGGAATAAATACAGGATGCGTATGTGTGCAAATTTGAATTAAAAATTCGCACGAATAGATTCAAATGTATCCTATTTGAACTGAATCTGAATACATTTTAATTTTAAAGGTGAAAGATTTATATGATCTGAAGAGAAACCAGAGTATAAATATACATTTGAATTTTAAACATTCAAATCGATTCAATTTTCAGCTATTCAATTTGGATCAAATGAAATCCCCAAAATTGCATTCGTGCACATTTCTATTCACTAGTGAGCAGACTACCACTCATTAGCAAGTACTGCATTTCTGTTCCTGTGTCTGTTCCAGAGTAATTATTTATTGCTGACACAGCTGGTAACAACACCGAGCAAGTGCCTGCTCCTGCATTGGCATAAGACACATATCTGAGAATTTAGATGACAAGAAATACCCAGAACTGCATGTGTGCCAGCCCCCATACATGTGCAGTGGTTGTTTTCACCTCAGATTTGGCCATGCACATGTGTGGGGACCATTTTATTCTGTCACAGTCACACTGCCAAACTTCCAGACAGGCATGTTTTCATGCTATCCCCTGGATTAGAATAAAGGCAGATTTAACTCCTTTAGAGCAGGACTCTATAGGGGTAGGCAATTTCAACATAGCCATGCCATAATTGCTTATTTTTCCTTGTGTTTGCCTCAACCAACCTACTTTCCTTCCTTCCTTCGATTGTGTCTTCATCTCTGGTGGTTCTCTAAGACTGAACTTCTTGTCGTATGCAGGCATATATTGTTTATTTACCTGTTAAATCTGGATGTGGCCTTTATAATTAAGAAACAATACTTGATTTCACAGAATAAGCTTAGAAAGTAATTTTGCTAGTATTTTTTGCAGCTGTACATACAGAGGGAGAATGTGTCATGCCTTATAGGAATGTCGCCCTTAATACTGATGGATGGAGCATGTATGGAGAGTTAGAGAAGATTGCAGCATTCTGTGATCCAGGAAACTCCCCTTGTATCTCTCAATTAGCTGTTTAACACATGATTCACAAATCAGGCAAGGTCAAGGTCCATGAAATCTAGGCTATGCAATTTAAAATAATAAGGGATCCTTCTGTTTTTAATGAGATCATTATCTGGCCCATCATCCTGTTCAGTGGATGTGGATATGAACTTACAAAACTACTCTTTTGTTACCCTGCTTGTCATCTTGCATTGTTCTTTTTTGCTACTTAAGCTTCCATTGACCTCTCTATATACAGACCTGTACATTTTGCTAGGGATCACAAAACAGAAAACACTTTGTGGAGATAAATCAAAAGTGATAAAATACTCCATTGTGTCATGTTTTCTTGCTGGATTTATATTTATCTTGGCCAAAACTGTTGCAAAACATGCTGAAAATCCTGGAAATTTTAATCTGCCCTTGTTACCTATTCACTACCAAGCCCAATTCAAGGTGTTGACACTAATGCATAAAGCCCTAAATGTCTTGGGCCGTGGGTATCTGAAGGAGTGCCTTCTCCCATATAGACCTGCCCAGGCACTGAGATCTCAAGGAGCAGCCTTCTTGTAGTTCCTTCTCTTTCAGAGGTATGAGGCATAGGGACTTGCAGAAGGGTCTTTTCTGTTGTGTCGCCTAGAACCTCCCTCTTGAGGTTCTCCGGGCAACTACATTGTACAGTTTTCAGCACCTGATGAAAACATGTATTTTTACCCAGACTTTTGCTTCTTAAACAGCTTCCTCAGGGTGTTGTCCTGTAAGGGTGGAGGTGGAAGGAAGGGGTGGGATATACATTTTCTAAATAAATAAACAAATAAATATTATACAATTGTGTTCTATCACTGTCATTTCTATAACTTTAGTTTTTCTTATATCGGAGTGAATTGAGCAGTTTTTTGTGCTAAATAGAGGGGAAGTAATAATAAAATATATGCTAATACATGTTTCACTTGCCATGTACAATTGCTCAGTGATAAATAGCTGAATATTATTGTTTCAATGTCTTGTATTCCTACTTTTTTTACTTCAAAGTTATTGCTCAGGTAGTAAATTTATATCTTCCTAGTCTGCAGGAGAGAATTCATATTTATGTGTTTCTGTTCTTAAGGACAGCATACATATACATCTTTTCTCTCTCTATCCCTGGGAGCCTTAATCTGTACTATTTTTTCTACCACTGGGGATGAAAGACATAACAAGCAGTTGACAGGAGATTGATAGTAAATGTTCTATATGAGTATGTGAATCTCAGTTGTGTGCAAAGTTGTGTAGTGCAGTTTGCTAACCAATGGCCCTTTCTGTACTGCTTATTATTACAGATTATGTCTTGGATTACGGACCTGACATCCACATGGTGGTGCAAACTATAGCAGGTCTTAGCTGGGGCTTGGTGTAGGCTACTCCAGCATGTAGATGGCATGTCCCTATTCTGTGATATAATTTAGAATAAGGCCCAGAGGATCATCAGTCAATGGAATTTACTGCCAGGAGAGGTGGTAACAGCAACCAGCTTAGATAGCTTTAAGAAAGGGTCAGACAAATTTGTGGATGACAGATGTATCAATGGCTACTAGAATGGATGCCTTGCACTATCAATGCTTTCAGATTGGGGGGGACAAGGAGAATGCTTCTAAGGACATTTGCTGGGATTTGAGAGCAGGAGAAAGTTTGCCCTTGTCTCTGCTTGAGATGCCCATGGGCAATTGGTGGGCTACTGTGTCTGACAGGATGCTGGACTAGGTGGGCTGTGGCCTGATCCAGCAGGACTGCTCTTATATTCTTACATTTTTATCTTTTGTATGTTCTTATGTATGAGTGAGAGGCCCTTAACTCCAGGTGAAGGTGGAACACTAAAATGTACTCCATCGCTATACTAGCTGCATCCACAGGCTGCCAGCATGCATCCTTTGCATCCCTTCTGGGTACATGGGACAGGGTGGTGCAACTGCAGGGTAGTCCCACGCCTGCACAGACGACACAGCACAATACCTGATCACTGTAGCAATGGCTAGGACTCATATTTGTTGCTGAAGTAAGGCAATCACACTTACCTGGCATGTAATGAAGTGCTAGGTAAGATTGGGCATTCTGAAATGTGGATGTGTGATCCATTCCAGGCTTTCATTTCCCTGGGATAATATCCCAGGGAAGTGAAAGTACAGAAAGTACAAAAAAAACATCAACGTCCATCTTTGCTACCTTTAGGCCTTTCCACGCTTACCAGTATCTAGGGGCCTATTTGCACTTAGGCCTCTGTACCAGAGCTGTCCTAATTGCAAGCCAGAGGCCTAAGTGTGAATTCTGCCCAGCACAGTGTAGCTTGTTTCTTGGTCTCTCTCTTTTCCACTCCTTTGTGGACCAGAGAGGCCACGTCCCTAATCGTGTGATATCACAGCAAATGAAGCTTTAATGACCCCATTCCTCCCAACATCTGTTTTGTGTCTGGGAGTGACAGAGGTTGCTTCTGCATTTGCAGGACCTAGAGCAGTCCAGTTGGAACCACTCCAACTGGAATGGGTTAGTGCTGGAGTGGTCCAGCTTTCTCAGAACAAGAATTTCTGCAATTTGAATGGCTTGTACCAGGACATGGCCCACAATGCTCTAGGAACTGAGAGCCCTGGCCTTAGAGACCTCAGGGGTCCTATTTCACTGGTGCGATTCAAATAAGCCTTGGATGCACTCTGGAGGCATGCCTCCTCCGTTCCATTTCAGCATGCACTGCTGAACCAGCTTACTAGCCAGTGCAGAAAGGCCCTGAGATCTAATGAACACCTCCTTCCAAGAGTATCTTCCTTCAGAATTAGGCAACCCAAGCAGTCTCTAATGCTTTGCTTTAAAAGCCATCCTTAACTTTTCAGTGTGACATGATGCAAATAAATTATTTGGCTCCATCCCACAGTACGCACACCGATTAGTCCATCAGTTCCAAATGGTTTCTTATCTGTACCATGTGCGTTGTGAGTGTACGAATCACACTCTGGAATGCTTTTGTGAATTAGATAGGAAATTGCTGTTTTGCAAAGATGAGTTAAAGCTTTTATGCTAGCGGAAAATATTGACCGATGAATGCTGTAATAGAATATGTCAATATTGTTGATTGGCTCATCTTGACAGAGCCAACGTTGTGGGACGCTGTGTCAAAAAGAAAGGGATGCTTGTGTGAACGCCATAAAGAACAAGCAATCACAGCACTATTATTCACAGTGCAATGGAACAAAGTACCGAATAATTGATATAAATGGCACTTGAAAGTAAGCAAGCTTTTGTACACAGTTAAAAAAAATAAAATAACTCAGCTCCCACCACCACCTGCTTATCTGTGACAGCTGTTGCTTAAGACATGCCTGAACTTGTCTGCTGGTTCCACATTAGAAGCATTTAATGGAGCTGGAATGGCCTTAACATTTGACCAGACTCGGTGACAATGAGGGTCAGATTGATGGGAGATCAACAGTTAACACCAGAAGAAACAAGTAGAAAAGCAATAAAAGTTATAACGGTTATTGTAGCTGTATATTACATTTGACATTTACTGTCGTTTCCTTTTTGGAAAAAAAAAATCTTCATGTTGTGTGCAGCAGTGCTTAATTTCTCTTTTCTCTTTTCTTTTTGAAGCTTTGGGCTGATTAAAGAAAAGTCTTTGTTTTGAGATACATATTATGATGTTGTTTTAATTGCTTTGCTTTCTCCTACCCTTTTGGTCTGACTACTCAACTAGCAAAGACAAGAGCTTCTGTATGAATGTAAATAAAGGTGTCGTGGATTGTCCAAGATATTTAAAATTCTATCATGGTTTCCGTAAGACAGAGAGCAGGTTATTTTTCACAGATAGGCAGAGCAGAGCATCTTCCTTGGGGTGGGGGTGGGGGGTATGGACAGGCTGTATAAAATGATAACACAATGAATGGGGCATCTGCCATACTTTATCAGCTGCTTAAATCAGCAGTTTCAGACAGAAATCCAATACCAGGCTGTGCTTCAAACAGTCTTGCAGGAAAGAACTCTAGCAAGAGTTTCTGAGAATTTTAAAACTTATATTTGGTATCTCACTAAACTTGTATCTTTTTGTTCCATCAGTCATTTATGCTTATCAAACATAAGGTTGGGTTGGTTTAGCAGTGATATCCCATTTTCTCCCAAAAGTTTTAGACAGCAAACATTATTCTCTTCTTCTCCAGTTTAAGCTCTGACATGGGCTAGAAGTGAAGCCAGTGATCTGTTTAATATCATCTTCATTTTAAACCTTCGTTACTCCATCTTCAGATCTGACTGCTTGCACCTTTTCATTTCTATCCATTTTATTTGTGAACTTTCCACCCTCCATTTGGACTCTCTTGAGAGAATTGTGATCAGAATATGGACTGGAGAAGGTTTGAAGTGTTTAAAGTTTAAATATGGTTGCTGTGAAGTTAACTTGTGTCACGTTCCAAAAGTATACCAAAGAATGGGAAGAATGACAGTGCAGATCTACATAAAATCTGCATTAATACACTGGGAAATTTTAAAAACAATGACTATTCAAATAGAAGTAATTTGCAAAAATTCTGGTAAAAGCTGGTAAAATCTGTTATGTGGGACTGTTGATGAAAACCCCTTGAAACCTTGGGTGAATTTGCACATTCACTTCCCTGGGAAATGGTCCTATAGAAATGAAGATGGGGGATGCACTTTGCAATGCCTGATCTATCCCAAATAGATTTGGTGCTTCACTAAGTGCTGGGTAAGTGCAGTTGCCTCTATACTGAAGATGATAACCTCGTCACAGCAATGACCATGCACGTGGGTCTTTGTCATGGCAACCAGGTGACGTGGCACGCAACTGTGGCTGTGCTGTCCCACTTGGAAGAGGTATGAATGGGTGTGTGATAGCTCATACTAGATGGCAGTTACTATAGCAGTGGTGCTATCTAAGGCTTTTCTGCACTTACCTGATTAGGCTGCCATGAGCTAGGACTGGACAACATCAGGTACAGGAGGATCATTCACACTTGCCAGAGGGATGCTTCCCCAAAGCATCCCTTACTGGCAAGAAATGTGAATGGTCCTGCCATTGACCAGCTTGCCTCTAAACATTCGATATTTGATCAAATTCAATTGAATGTGGACATTCAAATTCAAAGAGAATATCTTCACATTTGAATTTAGACATTTGAACGAATTTTGGATGTTCCAAAACATTCGTTTGAATGATTTAAATCATTTGAATGTACAGACACCTATGTATGCATTTGCACTTATAATATGGAATGAAAACGGGATACATATGGGATAAAACGGGATGCATACAAAATGCTTACATTTACGCATAATACACATGAATGTCGTCGACATTCATATCTTTAAATACGAATGTTGCTGACATTTGTATCTTCAAATTTGTATCTAACATTCTAACGAATAGACTTGAATGTATCAGATTTGAATTGGTTTTTGTTACATTTGGATTTTAAACATTCAAATTGAATGTAATATTTTGACACTCGATTTGACTCGAATTCGAATGCAAAAAAAAAAAATGTGTGCACATCCCTACTTGAAAGCTGAAAGTCCCACCTCCTCACTGCCATGAATGGGTGCTGCCAGCTGTGTCTCACATTCCATGACCTGCTTTCAGGTCAGTGCAGAGGGGCATGATTGATCACAGTAATGTGTCAGGTAAGCATGCCCCAACGCTGCATGGATCAGACCCTGGCCAGCCTGCTGTTAAGGCGCTGGCCCTCGGAGACCTGCCCGATCTCGGCAGTGTCTGGCAATTGACCCAGCAATACAGCCACGCCTGCACAGATGACACGCTCCTTACCCACCCTATGTAGCAAGCCGAAAGATGTGTGAATGGTCACGCCGCCAGCCTTTGATAAAGGTTGGTAAAGGTGTCGAGCACAAAATCATGCTCCACAACTAATCAACAATTAGTGCACTTCTAGTGAGGGCAGGGACACTTCTAGGCTGTAGCAGCCTAGTGGATGTATGTATGCTCTTCACCAGAGTTGTACTAATTGTTGACTAGAGGCCTGAGTGTGAATTGGCCTCAGGCCTGGGGACAATCCAGGATGCAAGAAGCCACTTTTACCACAGTGTAGATGCCAATCCATCTCCCAACTTCACCTCCCTGGAATGATTTCCCAGGGAGTTGAAGGTGCATCCCCCCTTAACTTTGTTCTCCATCCTTTTAGATTTCTTCATTTTTAAACATACATGCCTGCCTGAGTGTTAAGATTAGAAGGGCAGATTCTTCTTGTAGTTCTGCCATCTGCAGAGGTGTGAGGGGTAGTGGTATATGAGAGGGCCTCCCAGTCAAAGTATGGTGGGTACAAATGCTTGATGGTTTTCAGTGCCTCTCTAAAACATACCTCTTTTGATACCTAGCTTCCTCTGAATGTTGCCCTGCCAGGCTGAGAGTGTTATTTTTTAAGTATGTTTTGTAGTGGAATTTCCCCTTTTTTTCCCCCTTTGGTTTTTAGTATTTTGTTATTTGAATAAATAAATAGGCCAA
Organism: Aspidoscelis tigris stejnegeri; assembly: GCA_023333525.1. NCBI lineage: Eukaryota > Metazoa > Chordata > Lepidosauria > Squamata > Teiidae > Aspidoscelis > Aspidoscelis tigris. The sequence goes on along the minus strand of JALMGA010000002.1, from coordinate 24,930,420 downwards.
AGCCCAATAATTTTTAAAATAAATATCCTTAGAAAAATCTTGATTTAATCCATATTGCACCAACAGTCTTTTATCCACCTCTACCTCCACTTCCACCTCCTCCTCTTCTGCTGCTATTAAATCTAATAAAATTAATGACCTAGGACTAGGTACCCCATAAAAATAAATATTTGATTCTACCAGTGCCAGAAAACCTATTTATGCATTTATACAAAATTACAAAATTGAGCATTTCTCTGCAAGAGCGAACCCTTCCCTGTTCCAAGCAGAAACAATATATCTAGTATTTTTGTTTACTATCAAGTATATTCAACAGCTGCAGAACACAAGGAATCATGGAAGTTGCCCTGGAACACTTATCTCATTAAATTCTGAAATAAAATATTACTCCAGGAAAGGCTGTCCTGATTTTACATTTAATAGAAATATAAAAGTTGAAGAAGAAGAAGAAGAAGAAGACGAAGAAGAAGACGAAGAAGAAGACGAAGAAGACGAAGAAGAAGAAGAAGACCCTGAATGTGAGCCTGGGCATAACTCACCCACTCATCTAAAGCTCCAACAATAATGCTTGAATTCAAGGATGTGGATACCTAACCAAAACGTCAGCATTGCCCACAGGCCATTGGAGTAATACTACAGGGATTAATGGAGTTGGGGCCAGGCCTATAGACACTTGGAGTTGGGAGCAACACAGATTGAACATTTAGCCATAAGAACATGAGGAACCCTGCTGGATCAGGCCACAGCCCATCTAGTCCAGCATCCTGTCCCACACAGTGGTCCACCAATTGCTCACAGGAGCCCAAAGTGGACCACCTAATTGAATTAAGGCCTCCAACATATCAGAGCCTGAAGTCACCAAATGCCCCATAGATCTGGAGAGACTCATTACCTTTCATGTGGAGAAACTTAATATTTTCAATAAAAAGTCCAATGAGTTGTCTGAGGAGAGCCAGACTGATTCTACACCTAAATCAGAATGGTCAGTTGTATGAGGGAAAAAACTCAAGCTGGATATTGGCCATCAGAGCCTCTTATTGCCCAGTACTTCTTAAAATGGACTGGCTGGATACCCATAGTTCATCCATAATTTAGTTCTAAAGAAAGATTAAACTCAACTAACCAAAATGTATATTACACAAAGGCTGCGTCTTCATGGCATGCGTTATTTCGATTTAAATAATTCAAAATAACTGACCCGGAACAAAGCTGTCCACATGACTTGCAAATTGATCCGTTCCGAGGTTATTCCGATTGCAGCCTTAACGCGGAATCAATCCTGGTAATCCCCACAATAGCCCTGTGCTCCCGCCCATTGCCAGTCATGGTGCCCTGTGATTGGTCCTCCCTCCCAGGATCCCACCCTCCCTTCCCTTTGCGTCATCCATGCTCCGCCGGGGATTCCCGTTCTCTCCCCTCCCCCTTCCCACCACCACCACCACCACCAGCAGCAGCAGCAGCCATCCATCCATCCATCCATCCATCCATCCATCCATCCATCCATCCATCCATCCTGGCGCTGCGGCGCAGGCAGCTTCGCCCTGGGCTCCTCGGTGCCCGGCTCCGCTTTGCCCAACTCCACCGCTGCCACCGCCGCCGCCGGGTTCTCGGCGCCTTTCGCCCCACTGGCCGGAGCGCGCTCGCAGCCTGGGCCGCCCCTGCCTCCCCCGCTGGCGGCTCCGGCACCCGCCGCGCCATCCATCCATCCATCCATCCATCCATCCATCCATCCATCCATCCATCCATCCATCCATCCATCCTGGCGCTGCGGCGCGGGCAGCTTTGCCCTGGGCTCCTCGGTGCCCGTCTCCGCTTTGCCCCACTCCACCGCTGCCACCGCCGGGTTCTCAGCGCCTTTCGCCCCGCTAGCCGGAGCGCGCTCGCAGCCCGGGCCACCCCTGCCTCCCCCGCTGGCGGCTCCGGCACCCGCCGCGCCATCCATCCATCCATCCATCCATCCATCCATCCATCCTGGCGCTGCGGCGCGGGCAGCTTCGCCCTGGGGCTCCTCGCTCGCTCTTCTCCCAGGGGCCGGGAGGGAACTCGGAGAGCGGGGAGAGCGGGCTGGGAAAGTTCCGCGGGGACTCCCCTTTCCTTTTTAAAGTTCAGAACTGCACAAAACTGCAACATTGTTATAAGCTACATGGCTACAGTGTAGCTTTGGAGGTAGTGGCTGTTTAGAGACTGGATTCTTTCAATGGAAATCACTCTTTGGAAGCGAGCTATTGGGGGAGGGAATCCTAAACATGACGTGCCTCGAATACGGACAAGCCATTGGTTACAGTGCGATTGGGGGCGGGACAGCCTGGACACGGAATCTCATCCTGGAAAACGATACTGTCCACACAGTAAAAAATGAAACACGTATCAAGGGCACGTTCCGGAGTGAGACCTGTTGAAATCAGGATTTATTTCAAATCGGTATAACGTGGTTTAACACGGAAATACCGTGTTAAGCCGAACTGCCGTCTGGCCGAGGAGAACTCAAAACATTTTGAATTCGCGATAACGATTCCGTGGGGATGTGGCCAAATAGAACAAAGAACTAACAACAGTGCTGTTGGAAGTGCCTATTACGGATGTGCACAAATGGTTTTTTTGACATTTGATTTGTAATGAATTGAATGTTAGAAAATCCGTATTCATTCAAACAGATCTCCTTTGAATGTGGTAGGATTCTAATCAATGTGAATGTAACCATACAAATTTATACAAATATCCGATACATATCTGACACGGATGCATACATATCCGATAGGTATCTGTAACATATCTGCACTCTGAAAGCATCAAATCCGACCTGAACCCACTTTTAATCAGCTCTTGATCCATGTCAAATGCAATCTGGAGCCTTTGCAGATGTGACTGGCACCTCACTTTCCTACCTCCCCAGTTTAACAAATATCCAAACTATTTTGTAAAAATGTTGATGTACAAATGTAACATTCGATTTGTGTACGAATGTCCAAATTTTATGAATATTCATGGACATCCCTAGTGCCTATGCTGGGTAAGGATAACTTGTCAAAATGAGCCACTGCTCATGAGGGACAACCACTAGCTTGTCTGAAATTTATCAGGATTTTCAAGACAAATATGTGGAGAGAAAGAATCTGTTGTGCTCCCATCTCATAGACCCTATGACTGGATCTTCAATAAGGTTCCTCCTACATGAGCCAGTTTGGTTTTGTGGTCGGAGTGTCAGATTCTTATCTGATAGACTCCTGTTTCAATTTTGCACTCCTTCATGAAGCCAGCTGGGTGACCTCGGGCTAGTCACAGCTCTCATTGTGAGCTCTCACAGCCCCACCTACCTCACAGGATGTCTGTTGTGGGGAGAAGAAAATAAGATTTGTGAGTTTCTTTGAGTCCCATTAAAGGCGAGAAAAATGGGGTATAAAAATCAAATTTTTCTTCTTTTTCAATCCAAAATTGCAGGTCCTATGAGAATTCATAGGAAGAAATCTCAAGAGATATTTATTTATCTATCCCTATCACATATAGCCAACCCAATTAGTTCAAATTTGAAGGTTTGGTATCAGATCCCTCAACCCTCCATTATTTTCTTTTTCCAAACAGGTTCTCTAAGAAAGCAGATCAGGGGCATTTTCACACTTCCCTTCCTGTCCTATGGATGGGAAAGGTGTGCAATCAACTAACATTGACTAGAGTTCGCAGTTGCTATCACTAATCAATGTTACCCTGTCCCGCACATGACTGATCACTCACATGTGATTGATCCCTGGCCTGGTCTTCTTCTGGGTGCCACCATCTTGAGTGCTGTGCTCTCTGCGACTGTACAGTACATGCATCAGCACCATAGCAATGACAACACTGATGCTCTGCACAGTTGCAGTCTCATCAGGGGGTCAAACTTGAGTGGCAGCTCTGATGACCTTCCTAGTTGGCGGAAGTGCAAATGCTCACAGGTCACAGGTAAGGATTAGGTAGTTTGTGGAACACAATTTCTTGTTCCACAGTTAGTATGCAATTAGGCAACCTCTGGGCAGGCAGAGGGTGTTCCTAGTGTGTCGGTGCCTCCTGACAGTGCAGATGCATCTGCCAAAAGGTTGCCTAATTGCATTCTTTGGGCTGAAATGCAAATTCAGCCCAGCATATCACTAACTGTGCATATCTAAGCAGTGGGGCAGCGATTGAGGGGAAATGAATTGTATGCCAATCTCTCAAAGTTCGATTTGCATCTAATTTGGGCATTTGGGTATATAATTTCTGATTTGTAGGTTGATATGGACCCAAATAAATTAGCTGTAACCTTGGACTGAGAACACATATGACGCTGAGATCTTTAGATATGCTGACCGTTGCGGCTGTGAATCAGGACTGATAGCTAATATTTCTTTCCCTTAGGGGAAAAACTGATTTATTGGCCACCTTTTTCATTCTAGAAACACCTTTCATGGACTAAACATGTTGCCAGAACTTGGCCATTTTAGTCTGTTGGATGGCACAAAACAACCAGCTATGAGAAAGGTATCCATTGTGCTGAGATGAAGGGCCATTTTATGTTGTGTCATTTGCCCCAGAGGAAGCGCTTGTGCTTCCTGTCCCTGGAGGACATCTGGAGACAGAGATGGAGATGGGAATACAGTTGAATAGCTGTCTGAGTGTCTTAAGTTCTTTAGCCATAATTAAAATAGGCTTGAAAAGATTACATCCTAGACTTTTTTTCCCTCAGTTTTATTAAGGTAGTTGAGAAGGATTTAAATATATATTTGGATTAAACAATTTAATCATCATCATCTTATCCTCTACTTTTAATATACACAAAAATTAGAAGAAATGCCATGAATGCTAGCATGCACTCCTGGCATAGACACGTACAAGAAGCTTTAGCCGTATACTTTTGTGGTTGCACCATGCACAACTGTGGGGTAATGCATTTTCTTTTTGCCCTATAACAACTTGCCGAGATTTCCCCATAAAACCCAAAGAAAAAGCTCCCATATAAAAGTTGCCTGAAGCAAAAGAAAGGAATCAATCAAATATGCATGCACACACACACACGCTCTCGCTCTCTCCATTCCAGTCATTTTATCTGAGGGAACGGTTTTGGAAGGATAGTCTGAAATGACAATCTCCCCGAGTGATAGGACTAAGCCGATCAGGAATAATCTCCTAAAGAGGTTTGAAGAGATTATGCTGGGTTTACACACATCTCAGTACAAGCCTTGCGTTTCAATGTAGCTTGCCTATTGCTGCTTCAGGCTCTGTGAGCTTTTCTCAAAAGACTTAGGCTGCCTCCAGATGGCAAGAGACAATGTGAGATCTAAAGAAATTCCCGTGGGTCACTCCTGCCGTTCCCCCACTAAATGGGAGAGGCAATCACCATCTTACCTGTGTGTCTATCTATCAGCAGCTCTTGAAATCACTTTATTTTCTGTTACCAGAAACCAAACAAGCACCTGTTCCTTTTGTTTCCACATTCTTGGCTGGCTTCCAATAACATAAAGCAAAGTGATTTCAAGGGCTGCAGGTAGACAGAGAGGTAAGGTCACTATTACAGGAAAACCGGCATCATTGGTGGATCTCCCGTAATAGTGATGCTGTAGTTTGTTCCTTAGTTAACCCAGGACTATATTGGGAATTCTGCAATAACATCTGGCATTCTCAATATAGTGCCAAGAAAACAAAGTTTTAGCTTGCATCTAGAGGCACCCTTTAGGCTGCATTCACACAGTAATAAATATAGTCCAACAGTGTTCTCATCACACCTTCAGCCCATATTCCAAAGTTATATTCTGGCCTTTAATGGGAACTCTGGCATCCACATGCTACCAATTTTAAGCCACCCTTGAGCCACATTTTTAAACTGTGTGGATGAAGCCTGACTTTAGAGAAAAGAGCCATAACTGGAGGTAGCAGGACTTTTCTTATACCAAAAGGAAAATGGCTTACACGAAACAAGAGAAAATCTTGCTGTTTGATAAGCATTAGAATCAATGTTATTTGGTCTATAAAACTGTATGAACAGCCTCTTGATCAGTCAAAGGAAGAAAGAGCAACTTCCGATGTTAACGTTTGCTGTGCATGTTTGTAACAAGTTCTTTGTAAGTGGCGCCAAAGCTGAAATATGCTTCTCACATATACACTTTAGGAATTTCTGCATTTACTGGCCCTGGACTGCTCCAGCTGGAGTGGTCCAGTTGTCCCAGAACAAGGTCATCCACATTTGGACATCCTGCTCTAGGACAGTCTCAGCACCATCCCCAAAGCTCACAAAAGCCTTAGAGCATGCTGTGAGGATTCTGATGGCCAGGAACTAGTTTTTAGGCCATGGTCACACCTTCACTTTAATCCCCCAGTTCATCTTCAGTCCCACATCTCACATCTTTTTAGTTCTATCCACTTTATTTATGGACTTTCCTCCCTTCAACTGTACTTCCTTGAGTCCTGATTTTTTTTATAGGTCTCAAGCTGTTATTTTTTTTAGGCTGAGGTCACACCTAAGGTTCAATCCAGCTTCAGTCCACCTTCAGAGCAATAGAACACATCACCAATGTGACCAGTCATTTTCTTTCCACATTATCTATCCCAAAAGTGAATTTTCTAAGTTATTTAACACTGAAAAAACAAAAAACAAAAAACAGCCTGACACTTTGCTAATGTATTCTCTCACTTTGAAAGTGGACTGAAGCTGGATTAAACTTTAAGTGTGGCCACAGTCAGAGTGTTAATTTATTTTCATTTTTGGGGTGAGATCGGGGAAGAAGACTAAACTGGGTTGAAGCGTACTATAGTGGGTCGATATTGCACGAATTTGCCTTCTCTTTCACCCAGTGTGTGATAATATGCTACTGAGTGATACAACTTTTATCCTATCAGAGTGCAGGGGATGCTGTGATGGTGGAGAGGGGTGGAGATCTTAAAAAGTCTCATAAAGGAGTCTCAGGACAGGACAGAAAGGTGTGAGCAAAGTGACCCAAACTGAGGGTGAACTGAGGAAGGATCATCGGGTACTTAGTGTGGTCGGAATTAATGTATTTTGAGTCCAACATCTTAATAAGGAGGACTCTTTCAGAAAGATGTGACCACAGTGTTAGCCACAGATGCTTTCTGCACTAGCCTCTATATCCAGAACAAAGGATCTCTGATCCTGGGCCTCCTGGACCACAGGTTAATCCAGATCAAAGAGGCCCTGCCCCAATTAGTCTGGCTCCACCTGTACAAGAGAAGACCAGATCCTGATCAAAAGGCCCTTCCAGGTCTACAAACCAAGCTAAGGGTTATATTCTGGATCATGGAGGTGTACACATTTCATGCATCTGTGGTCTGAAATTAGTGGGAGCTGTCATTCAGTGCTGCACCATAACATGCCACCTAAATCAGCCCTGTGCCCTGAGGCTAGGAACTTTCATTTCTAGCTGTCAGGAGAGAGGAGCTGCAAAGCTTGCATAAGCTTCAGAGCCTCAAGAAGACTCTCACAGATTAGTGCCGTCAGTGCACATGGTGCTGATCCAATCCTCACTGCTCTGTGATCTGGCTGAGTAGATCTGGTAAATCCAGACTTACTGATCTGGATCTACAGCTGTTTAGTGCAGAAAGAGCAACAGAGTCAATTTGGTGTACCACTGAAATGGATCCTGCTGCTAAACTGGAACAGGCCAGTTTACTCACGAGCCGGATGACGGTAGATCTTTCAAAAAAGATCTACCATTTTCCTTGGGTAAATTTGCACTTCCAGTCCCATGCAAGGGATGGGAAAGGTGAACTTGCCCACACTTGTACTGGCATTTGCATGCGTGGATACTAGAACATGCCATTCCTTCTCTCACATGTTCATAGACTGTGGAGTGTGTCCAGGCACCACTATCTTGAGTCCCAATGTCAGCACCACTGCACTGGTGTTGGTGCCATCACTGGGACAGTGACAAAGCACTGCACACACATGCTTGTTTTCCAGGTCACCTGACATGCCAGCACACTTGCGCGGTGGGTCCAGTGACCTTCCAGCACCCAGAACAGGGCTCTGGCACTGGCGCTGGAGAAGGTAAGTACATGTGTGGAGTACTTAATCTCCACAATAGTCACCTTGCAAAGGTGTTCTTGCAAAGCAGGAGTCATTTATTAGTCAGAAATGGTTCCTTCATGTGCAGATGTTCCATCTAGGAACAGAGCACGTAGCCTCTTTGTTCCCCACCAAATTGCAGAAGAGAGTGGTCCTGAAAGGGTTTAGGCTTCACACTATAGCCATTTAAGTGCAGAAAGGCCCTTTGCCTCTTCAAAGATGTAGTGCTTAATCACCTTATATACATATTTTTTTAAAAAAAATTGGGCTGCTTCTGTGCTGCTACAGAATTTAAGGGCCTGCCACAAAAAATCCACTAAATCCAAACTTCACGATAACCTTGTAAAAATATTGGACTCATTTTTACTGCGCAGTTAAAATAAGTAAAACAAACAAGTCAGATAAAACATTTTGATGCCTGAACATCAAAATGGGTTTTCATTCCTTTTATCTCACTTCACAGTCCCATTAAAGGGGAAATACCTATCCTGTTATTTTAACTCTTTCCCTGTTCATATACTGATGCTAGTTTCAAAGAAATCTGTATCCCGAGCTGCTCTGATTCCATGTCTCATTTGCAGCATTTGTTTCCATGCTGTGATTGGCTAGATGTCTCTCTGCAGTCTCCCAATAGCTGGCATAGCACTTCCTGCTGCCATCAGGGATAGTAGCCATTGATAGCCCTGGCATCCGTGACTTGGTCCAACCCCTTTTGAGGGTATTGTTGAAAAAATTAGGGATGTGCTGAAATTATTCGTCAGGTTTGCATTTGTACGAATTTGTACGAATTTGAATATTCACATTCAAATTGGATGACTCTATCTGAAGATTGACATTTGAATGAGAGGCAAATGCTTTTGTGCATTCGTTTGATTCTTCATTATATTGGCAAAGGTTGGGAGGCAGCAAAGCGGCTGCTTAGTCATACCTGCAGCAGATGTAGAGCAGATTTAAAGTGGATTCATAGTGGATTAAAAGCACTGCATCTGAATGCACATCACTTTAAAACTTACTTATATTTGAGATAATCTACCTTTAACAAATGTCCAAATGATCTGATCCTCAGCAGCCAAGGGACTGAAAAGGACACACCAGGGGAAGTGAGGAATCTTCCTCTTGTTGTATCGCATCAGAGAAAACATCATAAGAGGAGGCCTGATGGATCAGGCTGCTGCCCTTCTAGTGAAGCATCCTGTCTCATTGGTCCATCAATGATGAATCTAATTCTTTCTTAAAGCTATCCAGGTTGGTTGCTTTCTTGGCTACTGTCTAGCAAGGATGCCTGGAAGGGAAGATCTCACCTATCTATTAGGCCCACAGTGGCAAAAGACCATTCCAGAGCTTGGCTTCTTTAAGGTCATCAAGACAAAAGGCTCCAGCTAAGGACTCCTCATCTAAAAGTAAATCTGGAAGTAAATCTGCATTTGCTTAAAACTGAATAACTTGAATTTCAAAGCTCATCCCAGTTCTAGAACAAATAGGCTTCTCTTGAAGCTCCACTGGCACCACAGGGAGGTCAAATAAAGTCCACAAACCAATGTGCAATGGGCTAGGAGATTGTGTCTGCACTCCCTTTTGTCAGTTGCCTCTGAGAATCACTAACTCGTCTTTTATTGATGGAGGTGTAGCTCAGTAACATCTGTAGAACAGCAGCTGAGCTGCCCTGTTTTATAGAATAAGCCCAATGTGCCATATGCTATTCTGTCTCTGCCAGTGGCAGTGCCAGTTTTGGGAGAGGCAGAAAATAGGCTGTAACCTTGTGTGCTTACTGCCAGGCTCACATGCCTGCTGCCTTTCTGCGTCATTTGTTCAACATACTGTTGCTATCATCTTGACTTTATTTTTTTAAAAAACAAAAAACCGGAAGGTTTGAGTGAGTGCTCACTTACATTTATTTATTTATTTATTTATTTATTTATTTATTTATTTATTTATTTATTTATTTATTTATTTATTTATTTATTTATATCCTGCCCCATACCCGAAGGTCTCTGGGCGGGTTACAACTTTAAAACAACAGATTAAAACAGAATGCACATTAAAAGACGTTAAAAATTCAATACATATAAAACAATATACCACATATTTAAAATGATAATGTCTGTACTGGGGGAGGGAACATTAACAGCTTAGCCAAAGGCCAGGGCAAAGAGGTGTGTCTTTACTGCCCTCCTAAATATATATAAGGAAGGGGCCTGACGCACCTCGAGGGGGAGGCTATTCCACAGTCTGGGGGCCATCACAGAAAAGACTCTCTCCCGGGTGCCCACCAACCTCACTGTTGAAGACGGTGAGACAACCAGGAGGGCCTCGCCACTTGATCTTAAGGCACGGGCAGGTCGATACGGGAGAAGGCGTTCCTTTAGATATTTGGGGTCCAAGTCATTTAGGGCCTTATAAGTCAAAGTCAAAACCTTGAATTGGGCTCGGTAGTGAATTGGCAGCCAGTGCAATTCTTTTAGAACCGGCGTGATGTGCATCCGGCTAGATGTTCCGGTCAGCATTCTCGCGGCTGTGTTTTGCACTAGCTGCAACTTCCGAACCGTCTTCAAGGGCAGCCCCATGTAGAGCGCATTACAGTAGTCCAATCTAGAGATTACCAGAGCATGGATAACTGTGGCCAAGTCGTCTCTATCCAGAAGTGGCTTTTTGTTATCTTTGCTTCTGTGGTGGTTCAGAACTGTGTTCAAGCCCAGAAAAAACACTTCTCCTTTGACAGTTAACCAGCTATCACTGCCACTGCCACTGTATGTCTGGGCTGTGTTCCCACCTGAGCTTCTTAAAATGCTTTAAAAACGAAACAAGAAAAACCTGATGCAAATGTTCATTCTGGTTGATGGCACCCCAGTGGCTTTAAATCGCTGTCAACCCCGATTCTGTCCCCACAGAAAATGCTTCAGAATTGCATTAGGGAAAGCTAATATTTCTCCCTCCCCCCACCCTTTTGCCAGCCGGGGCACCCACCCCCAAGACACAATTGGATGCTGCAATGACATGGCAGAGGGTGGGGAATCCCAGCTCCCACCCTCTCCTCTCCTCTCTTCTCCTGTCCTCTCCTCTCCCCTCCCACTTTTGCAAAAGACCAGCTGTGACCCTGGGAAGGAGCCCCAGATGGGGGCAGTGAGCAGCAGAGCCCTGCTTGCCTGCTTGCCTGCTTGCCTGGCCCCATGTGTGCGAGAAGCACCTCCTCCCATGCCCCACTGGTGACTGAGCATGCGCATGTATGGCCAGCTGGCCGGCCGGCTGAGGGGGGCAGGCAGCGCTTTTTCCCGCTCTCTCTCTGTTGCCCCTTTTTTGCTTCTCTGCAACAGTGTGAGATCGTCCTTATCATCTGTTCCTCCTCCCTGTTAGTTCATGAGGCCCAGGAGAGATGGAGGAACACCTTCCTGGTTTCTCCAAAGGAAGAGAAAAAAGGCTTGGCAAATTGGAATGGAAGGGAGGGGGGAAGGAAGGAAGGAAGGGGAGAGAGGAGCAAAGAAGGAAGGACACAAGGATGAGAGAGAGAAGGAAGGAAGGAAGGAAGGAAGGAAGGAAGGAAGGAAGGAAGGAAGGAAGGAAGGAAGGAAGGAAGGAAGGAAGGAAGGAAGGAAGGAAGGAAGGAAGGAAGGAAGGAAGGAAGGAAGGAGAGAGGTGTCAGGCTGGCAAAGAATGACCATGATACTCTTTCTTTAAAAAGATGGTGATTTATTTCAGCTCAGCGTTAGGACATTTCTTGTTGGGAGGAACTTTGAACAGAAAGCCCAGCATATTTATACGTTTCATAGCTGGGCGGGGTTTGACCCTTAACAAATGAACAATAACTATTTTTCAAAACCAATTTAAACTTGGAGCCAAAACCTTCCAACAGAAATGTATCACTTGACCTCAGCAGGGAGGAGGAGTGAACTGTCAGTTCCAGAACAACAGGCATCCATTATATACATATATACAGAATCCCATACAAATATTATGGCAGGCAGCTAGCCCTGCCTGACAAGAGGGGAGCAAGGAAGGAAGGATGGACACAAGGATCAGAGGAGAAAGAGACAAGGAAGGGAGGAATGGAGGAAGGACTAAAGAAGGAAGAATGAAAGGAAAAACAAAAGAGGGGACCAAGGGAGGAGGGAAGAGACAATGAAGGAAGGTAAAATGAAGGAGTGACAGAAATAACGAAGGAAGGCATGAACAGGTCAGGGGGTCCCTGCTGAATTCAGGGCCCCCAACCTGCTCTTGGGGCCCAAGGGTTCCCACTCTGTCTCTCCTGCCCCCCAGCAGCTAGGTTTGCAACTGGAACTTCTAGTCATAGTCATATCACTCCTTAAAGAGCTTTAATGGCTTCCCAGTGCATGACACTCAGGACGCCTTTCTTAATTACATTGCACTACTGATGTTTGTTTTTAGTGTATCTTGTAAGACACTTTGGATTTTTTTTAAAAAAAATCTCCATAGAAATGTCTGAAACAAATGTGTGGAGTCCAAGTCATTACAAATACATGTAATATGCCAGTGTTTCTTTCCTGTAATAATTTTAGGTAGCCTGACTCAAAGCAGGATTTTTTTTAACTCCCACTAATGCATACATTTTCATAAAATGGGGAGAGAGGAATATTGAGTAAGAAAATTACACCAAAGCTTCTCGACATGCCTGTTTTTAATTAAAACATATTTTAATTAAAGCAGGAGAACAATTTCTGAAGAACTCCTATTGCCAGATGGTGGTTCCTAATTTACCTCTAGTGTGTTGGAGGCAACTTGCTTCTTTGCTGATTAGATGAGGTTGTTTGGATATACCAGGTTTTTTATATCCAGCATGGTATGGAAAAGGTGAATAGAGGAAAGTTCTTTCTCTGTAGCACTATCCTAAAATTAGAGGTCAATTTATGAAACTTATAGGCAGGAGAGTTAGGACTAACAAGGGGGAGTATCTTTTTACCCATAGTATCATCAGTCTATGGAATTTACGATCAGAGGGGTTGTGACAGCAGGTTGCCTGGGTAGCTTTAAGAAGGGGTAGAGCATATCTATGGACAACAAGCATATCAGTATGTACTAGAATTTATGTCTATGTATTAAGACCATCTGCAGGGATTTGAGAGCATGTGAAGCATGTGAGCATCACCATCCTCTGCTTGAGAATGCCCATAAGCAAATGGTGAACCATGGTGCAAAATGGGATCCTGTAGTAGCTGGGCTGTGGCCTGATCCAGCAGAGCTCCTCTTAGGTTCTTATGGTCTAATGTGAAAATAAAACTGTCTCTTTTACCTTGAGATATTATATCAGGCATAAACCAGCAGGGAAGCCCTCAACACTGCTACTTGAATTATGGAACTGTCTTCCCTAGTTTTTCTGAAATACAATGTCTTCAATGCCTCCTTAAAACATACCCATGCTAAAAATACTAAAGATACTGTGACTTAATCTCCATCTGAAGTAGCAGACAGGTTCTTCGTTGGGGTGTGGAAGTATCACAGTCACCACTACATTATCTCCAGTACCAAACACAAAGGCATCAACAAAAGCAGTGAACTGGAATGTCTCTATGGAGGAAGAACATAAGAACATAAGAGGAGCCCTGCTGGATCAGGCCACAACTCATCTAGTCCAGCATCCCATTGCACATGGTGGCTCACCAATTGCCCACGGGCATCTCAAGCAGAGACAAGGGCAAACCTTCTCCTGCTCTCAAATCCTAGCAAATGGCCTTAGATGCATCCTGCTTGTCCCCCCAGCCTGAAAGATGTACTTAGGCATCCATTCGAGTAGTCATTGATACATTTGTCATCCATAAATGTGTCTAACCCTTCCTTAAAGCCATCTAGGCTGGTAGATGTTACCATCTCTTCCGACAGTACATTCCATAAACCGATCACCCTCTGGGTGAAGAAATAATTCCCCTTGTTGGATCCGACTCTCCTACCCATCAGCTTCATAGAGTGACCCCTGGTTCTAGTGTTGTGCAATAGAGAAAATAAATGTTATCTGTCCACCTTTTCAATATAGTGCATGATTTTATATACTTCAATCAGGTCCCCTCTTAAACGCCATCTCTCCAGACTGAAGAGACCTAGATGTTGCAGTCTGATTTCATAATAGAGGTGCTCCAGCCCCTTAATCATTCTGGTTGCCCTTTTCTGCACCTTTTCCAGTTCTACAATATCCTTTTTGTGGTGTGGTGACCAGAATCGTACACAATATTCCAAATGTGGCCTCACCATAGATTTATAGGGAGGCAAAATGACGTTTACTGACTTGTTTTCCCTTCCTAATTATTCCCAGCATTGAATTAGCTTTTTTCATTGCTGCTACACACTGGGCTGACACTTTCATTAACTGTCCACCAGAACCCCGAGATCCCTTTCCTGGTGTGTTGCAGAAAGCTCAGACCCCATCAGTTTATAGACATAATTTGGATTTTTGGCCCTGATGTACATTACTTTGCACTTATTAAGATTAGCACATATTTGCCACTTGATTGCCCACTCTCCCAATGCTAAGAGATCCCACTGAAGTTCTTGGCAATCTCTTTCAATTTTTACTACCCTAAATAATTTAATGTCATCGACAAGCTATTTTACTATACACCCCATTCTTCTAGATCATTGATGAATAAATTAAAAAGCATTGGTCCTAACACTGAACTTTGGGGGACCCCACTTTCCACCCTGAGAATTGGCCATTTATTACTACTCTCTGCTTCCTACCCCTGAGCCAGTCACAAATCCAGGACAGAACCTGTCCTTTTATTCCATTGCTGAGAAGTTTACTCAGTAGCCTTTGGTGTGGATGCCTCTCCCAAAATGGCACCTTTGATGGTTATCTGACCCAGTAATGTCACAGCATGCTCACCACAAGGTGCCTATTGCCATTGCAAGTAGATGCACAGCTGCAGAAGATATGTTACTGGGCATCTTGCTCTCTAACCAGAGACATGTCCTTACTGTTTTTACTATAATGTTACTAAGAGAATCACAGAATCAGTGACATTTGAAGAAACTTTATGATCTCTTCTGGTGATTTCATTTTTATTATTTTGTGAACAGTTCTGGGATGATAAAGCTGGTTTTAGTTGAGGGCCAATATTAAATTGCTTTAAACAACCAATAAGTGGTGATAAATTAGTTTTTCTTGGAACATTTTTGTGATGCTTAGGCAGATTACTGACACAAAACTGTGGGGTGTGTATGCATTAGAATCTTCCAGATTATTTAGCTAGGATGTGTGAACTTCAGAAACAGTGTCTCAGATACTGTTTTCCACCCACATCTTGGTATTTAAATATCATCCCACCCACCTACTTTCTGCACCCATATCTTATGAAGTATGATCACTTTTAATTGACAGATCTACTTTATATTCCTGTCAAAATGTTCAGCTGAAACCCAAATTAATCTGTTTTTAAAATAAACTCACATTGTGTCCCATGGGGCCATTTTTAATTCTACTTCTGGTCATTGTAGGATTTGTCATATTAGCTATGCAGCGGAATTTTTTTTAAACTAAATATATGATAGAGAACCTGCTCATACCATTCCAGGGAAGGCCTGTCCACACACCACACCACTGCTGCCATCCTAAAGAGTCTATGAGCTCCCTCCAAGTGCTCCAGTCTTCAGTAGCTGTTATGGCATTGGTCACAGCATTCACACCCTCTTTCAGGTGTGAACACTGGGGAAGATTGGCTGTGGTGGCTCAAACGTGTTGCTGTGGTGATCTGGCCTGCTGGTGGTCCAGGTGGTGAGTGCACTAGCACTTGAAGTGCAAATGCCTCCCTCTGTACTAGGGATGTGCACGAATATTTGTAACATTCAAGATTCAGCTGAATTCGGACATTTTAACTCAAATCAAATGTTACGATATTCGTATACTAACATTTGAATGAATACAAATGTTTCCGGACATTTTCATGAATAGTTCAGGCATTCATTAAGATGGGGGAAATTATCAGATACGCATCTGTTTGTATGCAGATATGTATTGAATGTTCGTATGAATACATACAAATAGGTTCGTATTGAATAGAATTTTAACACATTCAAATGTGTTCTATTTGTATGAATATGGATTTTTGAACATTTGATTTGTTTCAAATCAAATGCCAAAAAGCTCCCCAAAAAACATTTTGCATATACCTACTCTGTACCTAATCTTCATCTCAGTGGGATGGTACTGTTAAACATACTAGCTTATTTTTGAGGAGAGTGGGCAAACCGAGTACTCATTGGCATGGTCAATCTTTGCTGGTGAACTTTGCAAAAGAGGGGAAGGAGGGATGAAAGAAGGAAGGGGGAGAGAGAAAGCTTCATAATCTCCTAGGAATATAGTGACATCATAATGCAGCATCAGTGTCAGACGCTTTGTAATAAAGGCATGGCAACTACCAGAAAGAGAGTTCCATGTCAAGCAGCAAGGTTGCATCTATGTTTTTGCCTCAGGTGCCCTCTGAGCACCACAGTATTAGGGTGTCCAAACACACTGACTAAAAGCTCTGACTAAAGTGCTCTACTGGTAATTGAGTTTCAGGTGAACTCACAGAAGTTAGGTTAGAAGAAGTTGCCTCACCATTCTAATGTGGATGAACTGAAAGGCAAAGAGGTAGCTCAGTGGGTGAAAATCCCATCCAGAATCACCGAAAGAAGACTGAAAACTGGCAACTTTTGACCCCATTTCTGGTCCTTCAAACCCATAGCAGTTTTCCAGGAATCACAGTGAGATAAATGACATTTGCCTACCTCACTGGTCACTCTTATGACAGTTCTTGTGTGTACTGCCCCAGATCCATTTCCGTTAAGGTTGCATGTGGATGCCATTGAAGTTTCTTGCCTTGTTTATCAAATTTGATACCACTAGACTGCAGGGAGGGGGGGCTCTCCATCTGCTCTGCCACTGACCAAGAACATTGGATTTCTCCTTCAAAGCTCTCCAGACAGCCATTTTACCAGCAAAGATCAGGAAGAGAGCAGATGACACTCTAGAGACCTTTTCTCTGTCCTACCAAGAGGCAATAGCAAGAACCTCCCTGAACTGCTAACCAGGCTGACATTAGGGATGTGCATGAATTCTCAAAAATTTGAATATTCAATTTGAATCCGACTAATGTCGACATTCAAACTCGAATAGGATTTTCAAAATTCCGAATTGGCACATTCAAACTCAAGTACGGATTTTCAAAAATCTGATTCTTTTTTTTAATAATTTGAATGTGTAGATTTTCACATACAATCTTCATGAAAATTATACATATCTTGCGCTTAAAATATGGGATTAAAACGGGATGCATATAGGATAATACAGGATGCATACAGATTTTTACAGAATGCACACAGATACGTATAATACGAATGTTGTTGACATTTGTATCTTTAAGTATGAATCTAACATTCAAACATACGGATTCGAATGTTGCGGATTCTAATAGGATTTTTTGACATTCGGATCAAAAATATCCAAATTGAATTGAATTTTTTGACCTTCAAATCTACTCAGATTTGAATGTTAAAAATACATTCATGCCCTTTTTACTTCTCAATCCCCTTTCCTCGTACATCATGCCTTTGAAGAGTGTAAACCTGAATTACGTATATTGGTTACTTATTTTGCTATATTTGGATATTCTAAAGTAAAGCATAGTTATTCCATAGTATCTATGGTTTATTCCAGAATATCCAAATATAATGGACTGAGTGATGTCTGGATGCAGGTGTATCTAAAGATTTAACACTGGATATTGTAAGCCTATCTAAAGGCCTAGTCACATCGCAAGAGATCAGTCCATTTTAGAAGAAGAGTTGACTTTTCTTCCCCACTTTTTTCACCCATTTAAGGAGACTCAAAGTGGCTGACAATCCTTCTGTTCTTTTCCCCACAATAGACACCTTGTGAGGTAGATGGGGCTTTGAGAGCTCAGGAAAGAGCTGCTACTAGCCCAGGGTCACCCAGCTGGCTTCATGGAGGAGTGCAGAAACAAACCCCAGAGATTATGAGATATGAATCTGGCACTCTAACCACAAGACCAAAATGGGAACTCATTTCAATTTTGTCTCAATTGCACACCTCTAGTGCTCACTAGGTTTGTCTTTCTTTTTCCAAAGTTTTCGGTCATCCCAGCTTCAGTATGGTGACTGGACACTTTCTCCTCTTCATTCCTCCATCCTTTCTCCTCCTTGTGCCTTCTGTGATTGGATGACATCCTGTCAGTCAATTTTTAACTTCTATGGGGAGGTAAGGCCACCTCCCTCTGTCGCCACCTTCCCCACCCCTGCCCTTTCCTCCCTTTTCATGTTACAACTAGGAAAAGGGCGAGAGAGATCGACAGAAGGATGTGTGGATGTGAGTGGGGGTGCCTTTGAAGTTCCATCTGCAGTTGAAATTAAGATTGAAAGGAGAAGGTAGGGTGTAGGTCTGTGTGGATGTCCTTTGAGTCCGGTCTCTTCCCACTCCTGTCAAGACCTTCTGCAGATCTTCTTTGCTTATCATTTTAAACTTGATTGTGTGTGTGTTTGTGGGAGTCTCCTCCTCCCCCTGGCTGTTATTCCCTTTCCTGTTCTTCTGCTAAAAATAGCCTCCCTTAAAATGACAATTTCATTTACCTGGCAATAATTCCCATAATCTTCAAAGGCATTATGAACAACCAACATCATGATGATGATGATGATGATGCTGATGATGATGATGATTCCTTTCTATGGAGTCATTCCTTTCTTCCCTTAATTCCCATTGTGCCAATAGCAGAATGATTTAATATTTGTGAATTTGAAATCCACATTTCTGTGACCCTGACTGTAGCAAAGATGAGAGACTACTATTTCAAATGAGAAAAGCATTCACTTTGATCTAGTAGTGCTTTTATTACGTTCCTCCTCTTTCTGAAACTTCAAATTTTCTGCCCTCTGCAGATCTGTACACAGCAGGAACTGGCCCTGGAAGTCAGCCATCTTCTTTCCAGCGTTAAATCGCCCCAGTAGAAATCAACCCAAGTCAGTTGCTTCCACTGCCCCCATCACTCTAGGCAGTAGGGGTGGGGGCACAAGAAGGCTAAAAATACCCTCAGAGTTCTTTGCCAGGCTTTACTAGCAGGCTGTCTCCAATGATGGGTTATGGGTCTTGGCCTGCTCCTAGACATGCTTACTTATTCCACTATGTTTGGACATTCCAGAATAAAGCTTGGATATTACTACCTTAACTAATGTCAGTCTTGCAACATTGCTAACTACAATTCTGCTATTAGATTTATTTCCATTTATTATATTTTTTTTTCAACTATTTAAAGCTATATTGGAAAGTAGCAATAAAATATGTATTCTGGTGCAAGCCATTAGCATAAAACTATTCAATATTATATGTTATGTCAAAAGTGCCAAGGAGAAATCCACCACTATTGCTTTTCCATCTGGCAGTCTCTTCTAAGCCCAAACATTTGCATAAATATTTCAGCAATAAAGAGAAATTATGAAGCATAAACTCTTTACATTGTATTCCAAATTGATTACTTCAAAATTCAATAAGCCAAAGCATAGTGAGATTGCCAAACAAACACATTCTCTGTTTTTCAATTGTCTTGGCCAAGGTTCCTCAAGAAGCTGTCATTCATATTAATGACTTTTTCAAAAATCCACTCAAAAACACTGTAGAAATGTTTAGAGCTGTAGGTTGGGTGGAAAAGCACCCTAGCAAAGAAAGCAAGATGCCTTGATGGAGACTCTTCCCTTGTTAGATATAACATTAATTGGCTATCTCTGTACCCAAGTGCCTAGTACCAGTTTGTAAGGAGATTATAATTGGCAGCAATTTGCATTAATATGGCAAGGTCAAAGAGGACCATAGGAATCCTGGAACTTTCGTCAAGGAAACCCAATCTTGATTAAAAAGATAAGCTTGTAGATGTTTATTTCTCTGCTCCTTCTTCTCCCCCTCCCTTTATCCCTGCCAGGCAGGGCATAGTGGTAAGCCTTTCAGATTCAATCAAGAGTAATGGCTTGAACTGGAGGTGAACTCTATACTTAATCCTGGTGTTGGTATGTTCTGATGGCACCCCAAAAAAGAATAAATGTAATCAAGACATTTTTGTTACTTAGACCAGCTTTTTGCATAAACTGGTAAAGAGTAAATTTCTGGAATACTCCCTAGAGGAATTTGAGCAACACCTCAGGAAGGGTGGTATTTGGGTTACTGACTGGTTTATTGTCTTGTGTTAGCTACAGTACATCTGCCTAGCCCCAGGAGGGCAACTCTATCGGTAAACAACTTGAATTACCCTGTGTTTCTCCACTTGCCTTCCTGTCTGCTGGATGGGGAAAGTGCAGAATCCACTGATGTGTACGAGCATTCACACTTGGGAATGCTAGGACATGCCAAACTAAGTCTCACATGCCCAGAGACTTACCTGTGTTCAGGCACGTGTCTGATCACCACCATATTTTTTGTGCCAGCCTGCGCAACTGTGTGTGCACCGTCACAATGGTGACAGTGATGCTCCATTCATGCGCAGTTGCATTTGGGGACATCTGAGGTCCCAGTGTGTTTGCTCCTTGGGACTGTCTAGCAAAAGAAATGTAGATGTATTTGCTATCTAAGACTGCATCATTGTGTATCAAATGTTCCAAAAATTTTTGACAGTCTTCTTCGTTCAGATTCATCTGACATCTCTGAAGGGGTGATTTGCAATAACCCAAAATTCAGCAAAAAAACTCTCTGGTGGTATCATTTGAACATAATCATTCAAAAAGTTAAAGAAGTCTACTGTTAAGCAAGTGACTTAAAAGTTCTCAATCTTTAAGCAATAACAGTATGCTAAAAGCCAAGACTACTTTCTAAAAATTTGAAATACAGAGCAAGAATCGTTGGTATCATCCATCAAAAGAAACAATATATCTGCTGCTGAGCAGCCCAACTTGATTACTTTTGAAGCAAAAAAAGTAACAAGAAAGGACTGGATCAAAAGAGTTTAAATAACTCTCCATTTATCTTGTCATTAACACACAGGCAGATTATATTTGCACATGATCAGATAAAACATTTCTCCTCTCGGAGATCTGGAACTCAATTTCATCTGATGCAGGCTGCAGAATATTCATGGACTTCTGCAGATGAGTGCATAGTGTCACTTGATTGACATTCAAGATGCAACTATACACAACTTGTACCACTACAGCCCACTGTAACAATTATCACAATGTATTGAACAAAGGGTTGGAAACCAGGAGAGCTCCAGATGTGGTAGTGATGAGGGTCCTAGGCCTAATACAGAACTGGGAAGGGCAGACTTCTGTTCCTAGCTCTTGGACTGTTCAGAACATGACCCTGAAGCTAACATGCGCTTCAGGGCAGAGGCCAGGGTGGGGCGGGTCTGGATCAGAGCCATCATGCAGACAGCACAGTTCCAGACCACACCTTTCTATGGCTCTGGGGGATTCAACAAGTGGGAACATCCCAACCTCTGGTTCCAGTTGGTCTGGGATCCTGCTAAAGGAAATGCAAAGAGGCCCCAATGAATCTGAATTTGCCTGCTATAGATGCAGATAGGTTGATCAAAATAACTGGGCCCACTGAGCTAGATCATGGGGACAGATGGGCCTGTTCAGTGCCACCTGCACTGAAGGCGCTGATCTGCTCATGCCTCCTCACAACTGTGAAGTTCCTAGCCTAGGGGCTTGGGGGAAGTTGCACCCAGTAGTCCCACAACACAGAAGCATGTTATCTGTCTACTTCCCATGTTCTAGTATAAAGTTTTATTCCTTGCAGAGGCCCGATTGAATGAATCTACCAATGAACCCGATTAAGGACCTCTTAATCTGAATCTGGCTCTGTCTAGTGCAGAAGAAGCTGGACCAGCAGGAAGCTCCATGATTCACATTAACATGGAGATATGGAGGTCCAAGATCTGCATTAAGAGGGTTCTTAATCTAGATCTAAGGTAAGTGCAGAAAGGGCCTCAGTGAAATCTGCTCAGGGAACACAGAAACAGGTTGGAGTAATCCCAACCTGTTTCTGTTGATCGCCTTTGCAGTGTGTACAAATTGCAAAGGTTTGAAACTTTGCATTCAAGTTGAATATTGAAGATTGACCTTTGCATGTGAAGTGAAAGTTTTTGTGTCTTTGAAGCTTCAGAGTGGATTTGGAGTGGATTCAGAATGGAGTCAAAGTGGATTCAGAGGTGTGACTCTTGGCAGCAGGGATTCAAAGTGAATTTGAAGCCGAGCACATTCAGATTGGCTCCGTTCATACAAATGCAAAATTCTGTCCCATTCATTTTGATGCAAAGCAAACAAGAAAAAAAATAATGCACATCCTTCCAGAGAAATAAATGTATAGAGGTAAATCTGTAATGTAGACATAGACACACATAATACAGAGAAAGTGAGGGAATTGAGAAAATGAACCAAAAAAGATAAATCTTCTGTGTATGTATCTACTTTGTGGTCCTACCACAGTGTTAAAAATATGACCCAGTGACTACACAAGATTACCAAAATGCTCATTCATTCCTATGTCACATTTTAGAATGATAAAAGCTGAATGCTCTAAGCCAATTTAAGATAAATTGCTTCATGTACACCACATAATCAAACACCCAAAGGTGTATTGACACAAAGGTTCCAATATTAATGTAACATACAAGTTACTGTCCCTCAATCTAATTTGCTTTCCTCACTAATTTTTAATCATAGCATCATTTGCAAAAGAAATTAAAGTTTATTGACAATTATTTAAAAATTCATTAATCATTAAAAATAACAAGTATAATTAAACTAAAACTCAAACCTCAAATGAAACCAAAGAATCAAAGAATTAATCACTTCAAAAAAACCAAAGTACAGTATTAGCAAATTAACAAACAAGACTTGTTTCTGTATTTTTGAAAGAGATTTATTTTTATAAAATGAAAAGATTGTACCAAGATGAAACTAGTAGACAACAGTACATGTCTTTAAAAAATATGTACAAGCCAGTTTATTATATACAAACAGAATCATATTAGCTTATAATACATGATAATATAAAAATTTTGTGTCCCACCCAAAAAATATGGAATGTTTTAAAAGCATCAGTGATAGAGAGTGTATAAATATAGCAGCATGTAGACTGAAATTAGAACACATTATATATTAAGCTAATATTGGATAAGTTTGATTCTGCTGCTTTTAAGACTATTTATTAAAACATTTCTTACTCTTTCTCAAATACGAATGTCTCTGCAGCCAACATAATGCTAGGATAAAAACAACCGAAAATACTTTGGTAAGAGACAGTTGTAAAGTCTGGAGTGTGTAACTGCAGTTTAAGCTGGTTACAAAAAACGCACTACTATGGATATCAGACAAAACTCTAAAGAAATGAATTTCCCAGGAGTCCCAGAAGCTAGTGATATGTGAGCAGGTATATGTACAATCAGGTTTTGCCTCAATCATTGAGGTACTAGGCTTTATGTGGCCTATTTGTGGGACTATCCAGATGAAACACTGATTAGAGACGTTTTCGCACGGGGGAAAATGGAACGCGAAAAAGCCAGCTGTGGACACGTCATCCGCATTGGCCGCGCGCGCCTTGCGTTCCGACGTGTCCGCAGCTGGCTTTTTCGCGTTCGAAATGTAGAGCACTTCGAAGTGCTCTACACGCGTTCCAACGCGGACGAGCCGCCCGCAGGCGTTCGGGAGAAGAAGCGTTCGCGCCGCTTCTGTCTCCCGATCGCCTGCCGGCTCGCCTCCGACGCCGCGCGGCTTTGACAATCAGCTGTTTTTCAAACAGCTGATTGTCGATCTGCCTCCGCGGCCGCCGGCGCGCCCCTGGCCGGCGTTTGCCGGCTAAGCCAGCTTCGGGCGCTTTGACCATTCGCACCCAGACGCTCCGGAACGCGTTTACACGCGTTCCGGAGCGTCTGTGTGTGAACGGGGAAAGCGCCCGAAGCTGGCTTAAGCTTTCCGCCTGAACGCGTTCGGTTTCGAACGCGATTCAGTGCGGAAATGCCTTAGGACTGAATGAGCATGTGATTGTCTCAGTCAGTTAACAAAACCTCTGAACTGAATTTGTTCTGAACAAATCTCAGAACATTTTTTCAGGCAGAAGCTAACTGCAGAAGGATCCGGAAACAGGCTTATAGGTTGGAACACAGACAATGTATGTGGCCCAGACACCTAGATTTAGCATGGGAACAATGTGACATAGATGGCCTAAGAGCAGAACGTTAAATTTTGCCAAAAGGTTCCCCTCCCCCCATGATGGAATCACTTTCCATGTGGGTTTGCATGGAAATGCAGCCTTATTGTCTCACCTATCCTTAGTTCTCTTGACCTCTAGTGCTACTTCCTTGGAGAGTCCCCTTCAATTCCTTTTTAAGAGCTGAGAAATAAATGGGGAATAGTAATAACAGTGAGGAAAATCTATAGAGAGAATACACTATTTTTGTGCACATGAAAACATAACTTCATATCATCAAAGTAAGTGTCCTGTCTCACGGCGGCAGGGCGCGCAGGCAGGCACACGCACGTCAGCGGCGCTCCTGGGCGTAGCATTCTCAAGGTCAGGTCACGGTCCACGGTCAGGGTTCAGAGTTTCAGCAAGTCGGGGCACAGTCCAGGGTCGGGGGGTTCCAGAGGGTCGGCAAGTCCAGCAGATTCCAAAGTCCAAGGCACAAGTCCGGTCACACAGCAAGGTTGCACAGCTTTGTCTGCAACGCGCTCTGGGCGCCACCCGATTCCTTAAGTAGGGGAAGCTGCATCACGCCCTTTTCTCTGCAGGTGTCTGATCTGTAATGAGTGGCGCATGACTTGCTTCTTCCTGCGCAACACCTGTGGGGCGGGGCGGGCGGGTCCCTCCTAGCTATCACCTGAGGAGGAGACCACGCGCTCCTCGTGGGCAGGGTCCTCGCCATTGGGGCCGGTGCTGGCTGCCCCTGGCGATGACGGGGGCACAGGCGTGCGTGTGGGCATATCTGCCTCCTCCTCCGAGGAGCTGGCATCGGGAGCCACGACGGGAGGCATTACAGGAAGTTTCCAGTTGAAACCTCCATCCAGCCCCCCTGTCCTCAAGTGTGACAGTGTTCTGGCTACGTGTCCAGTCTTCTCACTAGTATGCATACTACACCATGTGTGGGCAGCTGTATGCCCTGTGGATGGATCTTGCCATTCCTGGGTCTTGCCATTCCTCTTTCTCTAAATGTGATGTGCCACCAGGATGTCCTGATGTGCCTCCAATCGTTTACATCCATGTGTTCCGAGCCCTTGGAATGTTCAGAACTTTACTGTGAAGCTTACTTGAGCTTCAGGGTGAGGGCTGATCTGGACCAGAGCCATCACGTAGACAGCACTGTTCCAGACCACACCTTTCCATGGTCCAACCCAGTGGGCCTGGCTGGGTTCAAACCATGGAGAGGTGAGTGCAGAAAGATCCTAGAACTTGGAAAAGAGACCACAGGAAATCTCAAAGCTGTAGGCCAGACCAAGAAGTTGAAAATAATAATCTCAAAATGCAACCACTTCCATACCATTGCCAAAGCAATTGCATGATTGAATCAATGGGATCAGAAGGAAACTCAGCTCAAAGGCATCTTTGCATTTTCATTATTTATTATACAAAACCAAGTATACTTCATGGCAGCCTGGTATTCTGTCTTTTTCAAATGCTGTCTTGCCTGGTTTAACAATTTAACAATAGGCTGTAACCCCAAACAATTTTCTGAACTTGGCCTTCTAATGCAATTAGTGCCAAGATCGTAAAGAGTAAAAGTCTGGAAATCTTAAAGGAAAATTGCTACGAAGGTCAAATAGGAGACAGAAAAGGCTTGTTTTGTTTTGTTTTTTGAAACACTCTTGCTCCTTGTTGAATTTAGTAATGTATACTTTGAAAAAGGCACAAGGTCAAGCTTGATAGCCGAGTAAGAAGCTGACATATGTTAGTCAAACAGAGAGAAGCAAAAAACTTAATTAACCTCTGTGAATTCTGCATGCAAGTGTAACAAAAGTCTGGAAAATGTTTCCAAAGTGACACTAAAATCTTAATAACCTGTCAAATTTGGTGTTGAGACAGCATTTAAAATGAAAAATAGAGCAAGGATTTCTAACAGAACAATCTGCAGTCCACTATAATTCATCAAAATTCAAACTGAGAGTTAATTTCCTTCAAGCTATGATCAGGATAAAAAACAATCATAGCCATCATTTCATTGTTTAGCTGGAGAAAATGGGTAGCTGTCTATGACTTTCTGCCTGCCAAATGCATGAGTAATAGAATAACATATTTTGATTATACAGAATTAGCTGACAGCTATATTCCAGTAGGATTAGGCCAGTTCTCAAAACTATCATTCTAACTATGAATAAATAATGCTCAAATACTACACCTGAATAAAAGTCTCTGAGATATTAGAAATAACTGGTCTAATGGGCATGACAAAATGTAGTTTAAAAATATTTGAGCC
Organism: Aspidoscelis tigris stejnegeri; assembly: GCA_023333525.1. Classification (NCBI taxonomy): domain Eukaryota; kingdom Metazoa; phylum Chordata; class Lepidosauria; order Squamata; family Teiidae; genus Aspidoscelis; species Aspidoscelis tigris. Next base: position 24,904,005 of record JALMGA010000002.1, on the reverse strand, counting down.
AACTGGTTGCTTTGACAATTGACACAGATGCAATGGAATATGAAGCTCTCAGACCAAGTAGAACAAAATCCTACACTTATTTTAGCAGCCACAAACTGGTCAGAAACTGTCGTTAATGGATAAGTTAAAAAGAGTGTGCATGGTGTGACACAAAAGTAAAACCAGATGAAGTTCGGAAAGATATTGCTTCTATTCACAGGGAAATTGCCAATGTCCTCCTGGAAGTACCTGTATGTTGTCACATTTGAACTGTAGAGCAGAGGGGAGCATGGGACTTGAGACAGAGTTCTAGGACAAGGGAGTAACTGGAAACTTTAGTGGTTCATTCTAGTATCTAATTTGGGCATACAGACCTTGTCCCCTGTTGCATCACCGCCTCACCTCCCCTAAACCCATTCTACCTGAGCTTTGTCCATCCAAAGAACCTTGATTTTCTTATAGACAACCTGTCAGTCCTTGCCGGCTAGAGGTGAAGGAAGAGAAGATGTAAACAAAACAGTAACAGAATGGAGGTGAATGATGATGGAGCAACAAGCATGACTCTTATCTTTGTACAATATCCTTGTGGTAATTTATTTTGGGAGGGAGAATACTTTTTAAAGTCTCTGTATCACAGGGCTAAAACACACCTAACAATTAACTAGGGGCCTTTTCACACTTTGGCCCATAGCTGATAATTAGGCAACATCTGAGGAAAAGCATCTGCACCTAGAAGAGGCTTGTTACAGTCTCCAGACACCCCGTCTTCCCAGAGGCTGCCTAATAATCAACTAGATGTGGAGTGTGAAATTGTGCTCCACAATCTTACTAATCTTCCCCAAAAGCTTACCTTTTGCATCCAGCTGGTGACCATCTTCTGTTGGATGGGGAGGACAAGATAGCTGCTGGGCAAGCACACTGGCAGCTCTGCTGACCTCCTGATACAGCTGCGACTGACACAGTTTCAGTTGCAGAGGGCACCACATTCAAAATGGTGGCACCTTGAAGAGGACTGGCCCAGTGATTTGATCCAGGGGGGGAGCCTAATGTTGACTAGTGCTCCCAAGTGTGAGTGCTAGTCAACATTAGTTCACCACACTCCTTTCCAGCGGATGGGAAAGGACGTGCGAAACCACCCCAGGGTTGTGCAGGAGGCACAAAAATAGAAAAGAGGCAGAGACTACACATTTTGAGAGTAGATGTTCCTTCAGACAGAAAACCCCTTCCCTTCATGGTTGCCATGATCTTGAAGCATGGCAACCCTTCCTTAGCAACAAGTGCTCATGGTACATTGGACACCCCTGGGTGATTTTCCATGGATCTGATTGGTCACTGTGAAAGCAAGATGGGATTGACTCAAGAGCTTTGTAGCGATCCCATCCCAAATTCTAACTTAACCCAAGACTGAGGAAATCCTGATATGGCTATGCCCAAAGATGATACTATTGGGGGGGGGGGAGTATTTGAATATATTAAAAGAATTGTGGAAGTGGAAGCATTACAATATCCAGAATTAAGTATCATTTTGAGTTATAAGGGCCAACAAGTGCGAGAAGGAGATAGATATATTGTCAATCAATGTATATTAGTGGCTCAGTCGACAATAGCACTTGGCTGGAAAAATCAGGTGAAATGGAGTACTCAGAATTGGATGAAATATATAGTAGATCAGTTTAAATTTTATATGTATAAACAATGTTGATTGGGGCTATGGGGATCTTCAATAGAAAACCAGTAGAGGAGGAATGGAGGAAGCTAATCTGTTTCACAAACAGGATGGAAGCAGATGAATTTTTGAGGGAGGAGGTAAGAAAAATAATGTTGAATAGCTAGGCTAGCACTGATAATGTATTGTTGGGGGGAGGGGAGGGTAAATATTTTTAAAAAGAAAAAATAAGAGGAAAAAAAAGGAAATCCTATCTGCAAAAGGGATGCACAAGGAGACACCAGAGAACATGATGCTATAAAAAAAGGAATTTTGTTTGTCCCAAGATCTCATAATTGCTCCAGAAGCATCTTAAATCTTGGTCTGAGCCCAACCAAAGATCTGATGAAGGGTATGGAATTCTAGCAAGCCAGGGATGGTCCCAAAATTGTGAGATTCCAGTGAGGGCAGCAGCCTAAAACAACTGAGTGCAGAGAGAGCATTTTGCCTTCAACTGCAATCCAAACTGGGATTTCCCTTCCAATACAGCAGTTGTATCTTTTTGATCAGGCAAGATTCTATTGCCTCTGATTTTGGAAGGGAGCCAAGAACAAGAAGCCATGCAGACATTCATTTTGACTCCAGCGTACAGTACTATGCCCTCAAAGTAATCCAAAGGTCATATCCCTTTGCTAAAGAGGCTTTAAAGCCAAATAAAGTTCTGTGCATGCACTACAGCTGGATTACTTGCCGTTTTGCATCATGACAAATTGCGTCATCCAGGGTGACATCCATTGCACAAAGCCCTTAATGTGAAAGATGCCAGCCCAGCGTCAGGATAATAGAATGGCTCTTTCTATTGTGTGGTCGGTTCTCTGTGCTACTCAGTATAATGTCAAAAATAAAGACAGAGAAAGAAGTTTCTGTCAGCAACTGTCAAACTTGAAGGTGTGCCAATATTTTTGGGGAGAATAAAAATGAATAGACAAAATAAATGGAAATGAATACATAGGAACCAGTGATTTAATTTACAAAACTTTTTTTTCTCTCAGTCTTTCTCTCTGTCATAGCTGAATGCAGCATATGGAATAACAAGCTTAGGTTACAATAAGGGGGATTCCAATAATTCCTGGCAGTAAGCACAGAAACCAATTATCTGGAAAGGTGGTGGCCTCTCTCTTTCTGATGTATGGTGTCCAGAATTCTGTTCAGTATTCCAGACAAGGCACTATTATCTCTTGGAAATAAGAGTTTTCTCAATGCAGTCTAAAGTCATATTAGGCCTTTTTTCAGCAGTGACACACTAGGGACTCATATTCTTATTGTGATTGACTGCAAAATTGATTTTTTTTCTCCTTTAAAACTCCTTAAATGGCTCTTCTAATACACAATGCAAAAGTGCATTTTAACAAGTCCAACTGCAATATTCAAATCCCAAATAGATCTATAATGTTAAGGGGCAGATTATTTTCAGCTTGGCCCTACCTTTTCCTCACTATACTCACAAAAGTTATCTGGAATAATGGCTCAGTTTTAACAGTTTAGGGTACATTGAGGAGTATGTATGTGGGAGAGGAACGGGTTTCACAGCTGCTTTAAGTCCCCTTAAGGGTGAGAGAATGAGGTATAAAAAACAACTTTTCTTCTTCTCCTTCTCCTTCTCCTTCTATTGTTCTGCCAGGGTAGGAGGGATTAGAGGGTGGGTGGATTATATTTTAAAATATGTTTTAGTATATGTTTTATCATACGTTGTGACCTATCCTGGGACTTCCTGGTGAAGGTCAGGAAACAAATGTTATAAAAAATAAATAATTGTGCCAGGACAAGGAGAGCAAGGATTATCAGTGCCAGTGTATCTCAATCCAAGCAGTCATGCAACTAGGGTCAGAATTAGAATTTGATTAGGCACCTAAGTGGAAATGCTTTAGGGACCAGATGTAACTATACTAATAAATGAGCAAAGCAGATGAACTATTTGTACAAATCTGCATGTTTGCAAATCCTGCTACAACTACTTCAGGAATGGACCTTCTCCCTTTTTCCATACACAGTCAAAGATCCGGATCTTCAAGATCCAGACCTTTGAGATGGGGTCCTCCTAGATATCCAGATTTTGAAGACACCTGCACAGCATCCCCATTACAACCTTATTTTGGTTTCAAACAGTTTTCAATCCTCGCAGACCCCACGTCAGTTTGGCTTAACACACTTTCCGCATGTTAAATCGCCCCAAAGCATTGTAAATGTCAATCCTCATTTCAACAGGTCTCACTCCAGTTCGTTCACTTGAAACGTTTTACATTTTTTACTGTGGGGACCGTATGGTGTTAAGGGATGAGAATCCGTGTTTAGGGTTTCCCTTCCCCAATAGCTTGCTTCCAAAGATAGTGATTTCACTAAAAAAAATCCACCCCTCAAAACAGCCACTATAAAAATCCACTCCTTAAAGCAGCGCTACATTGTAGCGATCTACCCACTTCACACCTTACAACAATGTTGCAAATTTGTGCAATTCTGGCTCTTTGAAAGTTCTGACCTTTAGAAAGGGAAAAGAAAGTAAAGCAGCTGGAGGTTCTGTTTTAAAGGCTGTGGCTATGAAGGGGGCTTGAGTTGCCTCTGCTGCTGTGTGCCCTGGGAAATGAGAAGAGGAGGGGAAAGAATCGCTGGCTGCCCACTGCCGTTTTTCCTCCAGGCAAGCAGCAGCCACCCAGCCACCCAGCTAGGCTCCGTGAAGGAGTCCCTTATGGGTGGCACATCCATGCCAGGAAGAAGAGGGCATGGAAGCCCCAAAAAGCAGCTTTTAAAAAGTAGCCACTTGAGTCCCCCCTTGAGTCACGTATACCAGGTACGATCCTCAGAATCCGGATTGAACTCGATTAAGCTGAAAGTAATGGGAACAGGCAAATTCGCGTTTGCATCCGGTTCTATTATTTCGGTTTAGGGAAACTGGATTAAGCTTATAATGGGGATGTGCCCCTGAAGACCCCAGTTTGGACACCTTTAATCAGGTCCACACAAAATCCAGATTTAAGGACCCATTAAATCTGAATTTGCCCTGCCCTTGTGGGGACAGGGCCTTGCAGATGGAGCCTTAAATGGGGTTCAGGTGAGGACAGGCCTTCCCAATTGGTACTAATCAGGTACTAATCAGGTTCCTAATGGGGTCTTAGAAGGGTTCTCAGGCCCAGTGGGAAAAGGCCCTGTGTCGCCACCTTCTGATCAGGGGCTTATGGTTCCTTTTAATTGTTTATTTATCGCATGAAGCATGGTAGGTGTGTTAAGATTAACTTTCAAATGTCTTCCCCCAGCCAAAAGGCACGCCACTTCTTTAGTTCTGCTCCTGCTGTAGCTGGTTGAAACTGTTTCCAAATGTAAGGTGAGGCCCCTCCCCCACTCTAGCAGTTACTGTATCCTTTCACTGCTCAAACTTCTGTATGAATATGTTAATAAAAGGCTTTGTAGCTTCTTTTATCGAACGAACAACAAGTTTATTGTACACAGACTTCTCGGTATTAAATCAGTAAGTTTCAATGAACAACGACAAACAATCTGACTTTCTCAGTCTTAGCCACCACACCAGAGATTGTATCAGCTTATAACCCTAAACTCTGGGATGCTAACTCTTGAGGATTGCTTTCTTCAGGTCAGGGCACGTTTCCCCGTGGACCTTCCTTCCCTGATAATCCTACTTAGAATCCCTGGATCTACCTTGGAGCCTACTCCAGCTGCAGGACAGGTTATCCACCTAACCTCCCTCCCTGGTTCCCCAAGCATAGAACAACCAACGGTTTTTCTCTTCTTGTTTATAAGCTCTGGCTCTGCCAGCCTTCACCTGATTGGTCAGCTCCTCCTGAGAGTTCCATCCCCCCTCCCTGCTGTTACTGGGGAGAAATCTATCTCCACTTACCTCTCTAGCTCTCAGTTTAAAACACTTTGACCCCACATTGACTGGTGTAAATGGTTGTGTGCTCACTACACTTTCATCAGTTCTAAATATTCCACTTCCTCTTAGTTACACCAAGCCCGTGGGCATCACAGGCCCCTTGTCAGATGTAGAGCCACTGAAGAGAAGGTCCTGTCTCATTTGATCACTTATGTGATTGCTGTTACAGCTAAGTACATTTGTTAAACCAATAATGTCTAAGGAAGTGGATTTGGCCATATATCCAACATTCTTATGACTTTGTTTTTCAAGAATTATCAATGCTTACATTGGTTTTCAAATCACATTTTAAAGGAATTTGCTAAACATATCAGTACATAACTCCTTAACACAAACAGCAGATAATCTTGTGACTATTTCATTAGGGTAACTTGTAGACCTTTTTTGCTCAATAAGCTTCTAATAATTGCTGGACATTGAGGTTGAAAACTTATGTTTTCCTGTAATTAAATGCTTCCATCTCTATACTCTCTGACACACAACAAATTAAGTATGTATTCAGAAAAGGAAAGAGTCATTACTCTTAAAACAAGAGGTTATATTTCTCAAGTGTACAAACTGTTAATTAGAATGAGACAGCTAATTTAACAGAGGATGTGAGAAGCTTAAATTAAGAACATTGAATCACAAATGAAATAGGAGATTTTTAAATGCTAGCAACTAGCACTAAGGGAACAATTCTGCTTACATTTTCCATGCGCACAGTGAATGGCTGCAAATACAGCAAGAACAATGAGATTTACCAATATTCAAATACAGTGAGGGTCTTTCCGCATTTACTAGTACCCCAGTATAGTATGAGGCCTAAATTCCTTCTGGACCTCTCGTTCTATACTCTGGTGTGGAACAGAAGAGGCCCCAACACCTGCTAAGCCACTCTGCCTGCATTGGATGAGAATAGTCAAATCTAGGTAGCCAAAATGGCCGCCTAGACTGAGCTACCAGTAGACCTTTTTGAAAAGAACAAGGAACTTGTTCTGGCGTAGAACAAGGAGGAGTGTGGGAGGAGGCTTTGTTTCAGTTTAACAGGGGGTGGAGCACCAAATTGCACTGCCAATATGGATCTCCCTGGGGCTTTGAGTCCAGGAATTTTCACTCCTGAGTTTTGGAGCTCTCACAGAAGGTTCCAAAGCTCACACAAGCTTTGGGTTGGCATGAGGCCTATCTTGGAATGGGTGTCTTATCTTGGAATAGGTGCTTTCTGGGACAGCAGTCCAGCACAGGTAAGTGTGGAAATGTCTTCAGACCTAAGACACTCTGGATATTCATGCACCCAGCTGCCCAAGGATCTGGGCATTGAAACACTCCTGCTTCCTAGCTATCTCAAGCATTCCTGGACCCGGACTGAAGTGACTTTTACTTTGACTAACTTTGAGGCCATATTTGTCAGAGGGATTCACCTTCCCCCTCCAAGAATCCACAAAGCAGAGAAGAAGAAGAAGAGTTGTTTTTTGTACCCCACTTTCCCCACCCTTTTAAGAGGACTCAAAGCAGCTGACAAAGCTTTCTAATCTTCTTCCCACAACAAATACCCTTGCTGCATTCACCTAAGTTTTAATCCAGCTTCACTTTCAGAACACATCAGCAAAGTGATTTATTTTCTTCCATATTATCAAAACCAAAGGTGGGTTTCCTGCATTAGGCAAACCCTAAGCTTGTCACTTTGCGAATGTATATCTCACTCTGAAAAAGGACGGAAGCTGGATTACAATTTAGGTGTGGATGCAGCTCCTATGAGGTAGATGGGGCTGTGAGAGTGCAGAAAGTGAGCTATGACTAGCCTAAGGTCTCCCAGTTGGCTTTGTGTAGGAATGCAGAATTGAACTGGGAGCCTAGGGGTGTGCACTGAGCCATTTTCCCACATTTCCCTCCAGGGTTTTACTGGAAGGCCTGTATCTAGACCTCAGAACCCTTTTGGGGTTCCAGAGGGCCCTGGAAAAGGCCTGTGCTGCCACTAGAACAGGTAAGGGCCCCCAGGGGAGGCTGTGGGAGGGAAGTTTGAAGGCAGGGTAGCTGGGGGGTGGCCAGGGTAGGGATGCCCCGTAGTATCCAGTATCCTTAGAAGCTTTTACTGAAGCTTCTTCAGATACTGGATTATCCAATTCATGGTCATATCAGGCCTTTCAAATAGGACCCTATTCGATCTGTCCACAAATTCATCCAGATTCTGAATGCATGGATAATCCATGCACATCCCTATGGGAGACTACCAGATGAGACTTCAACGTTCTAACCACAAGACTAAATCAAGGAGACACTCCAGGGGGCTAAAACCTAGCTGGAAGCACAGTGGCAAACACTAAGAATGGCTAATTTCTTTCACATTTCCAGTTTGTCACAGAAAGTCCAGGGAGGATCCCCACTGCTGAGGGTGAAAGATCCACACACATCAATGTTATGTGAGCTGCAGTGAGGCACATGGTACAGGACCACCACTTTGGATGCTGTACAACAGCTCAGAGTCTTCTACCACAACTAGCAATGTGCACAAATGGTGGGGTTTTTTGGCATTTTTTTGGATTTGTAATGAATTGAATGTTAGAAAATTCATATTCGTTTGAATAGATCCCCTTCGAATGTGGTAGGATTCTATTCAATATGAATATATTCATACAAATTCATACCAATATCCGATACAAATGCATATGGATCCTGCATACGGATCCTATACAAATGCATACATATTGGATATGTATCCTATACCAATGCATATGTATCAGATACGTATCCTATATCAATGTATACGTATCAATACATATCTGATACATATCCCCAGTTTAACAAATGTACGAACTATTAATATGAATGTTCTGAAACATTCGTATTTGTACGAATGTTAATGTACGAGTGTCATAACATTTGATTTGTGTATGAATGTCCAAATTCATACAAATTCGTACAAATAATGAATATTACAAATATTCTTGCATATCCCTAACCACCACTGGTCCTCATCATGTCCCTCACAGCCTGCAGCCTTTGGCTCACAGCACTTTTAGGCTTTTGTTATGATTTTCAACCTTCAGTATCTGGTGTAGCCCCAGGAAGGCCAGCAGAAATGTCATGCTGATGGGTTTTTTTCTCATGTTTTCTTTGTGGTATTGGAGGAGGGATTGTGCCTCTGTGAGAGAAGGAAATTCATTCACTGATGACAAATTCTAATTGTGGCGTTCAACCCAGTGCAATTTGACTGAATAGCAGACATTACAATGTAGAGAGCAAATGGCATCATATATAAACACAATGCACAAGACTCCAAAATGCTTAGAGCTAACTTTTTTTTTAATGCTGATGGCCTGACAACAGGCATGTGTCCTGCACACCCCCTCTGAACCTATTAACTCATCAGGAAAGGCAAAATTCTGAGATCTGGTTATCACAGCTCAGTGATGCGTGGTTGTCACCACGACACCAGCCAGGGTGATGATCGTTTCATGTCTTAGCTGCTGGCTTAGTTGCTCATGGTAGCAATTAATACAAGTGTCTAATATTTACAGGATTCTTTCTGCCACATTGTGTGTTACTGCACTAGCTACTGTTCATTTCCTACATAAATTATTTGATAACAGTCTTAGCTTTGCTAACCAGTAAAAAGGATCTTAATTACACAATACATTGAGCACATCGTTTCTTCTCGGTAGGCAGCAGACAATAGCGATTGGTAATAAAATGCATTAAGCCTTCACTGGTATTGTTTATACATTTATAATAGTGGTTGTGGTCTTTGGCGATAGCAGAGGCAATAAATAAAAGCTATTAGGACTGTTCTTTTCATTATCCTATGATTTCGTAGCCCTCAGTTTCTTAACTAGCCATGCATAAAATTAACTGATATCATTCACAATTATAGGAAATAACTACTTTTAGTTCCTCCTGCTGATATTTAGAGCCATAAACTGATTTGTGAGATGCCGCTGGGCTTTAGTACAATATTTCAGAATGTGTTTGTCAACTACGAGTAAAATGAACTAAAACGTTTGTGCTGCAGCTGACTGGGGAAAGGAAGGAGGCAAAGTTGGGTATTTCTCCAAATACATTCGTGAAATATCTGAATTCCTTCTACCCTGCTCCAAATGGGAAGAATAGAAAGGTCTTGTGCTCTCTACAGTTATAGATATCTCCGATTTTTGTCAATTTTATCATGCTCAGAATAGTTTTCATGGCATAGAGACCTTTCATAAATGTGTGAATTTGCAGCTGATGCACTTTAGGTACCTGTGAATCTATGGTATTTGCCAAGGGTTTTGTTTGAAATTGGAATGTACATTGCGAGTTGTAAAATATATTTGCTTCCCTGGTGTGGTCATCTTTTACAACAGTAGAGACAGGGAAAGGGTGCATAAGGGTAGTTGAGTGGGCACAGCCTTACAAGTACAGTTAACCAGTTGGGTTCAGGTATCATCTCATGCATGGTGTATGCTTCTTTCTTCTAAATATGTACTCAGAGGCTCAAGAGCTTATAATGCTAGTACATTTAAGTGTACGTAATCTTTTCTTTTGTGCTTAAATGGATTCTGCATAGGCTTATATAGCATATGCCCATAAGCTTTTAAAAAGCCAAGAATAAACAGCACCTGATTGACAGCTTGGATGGACCAATCACTGCATTTTTCAGTAAAGAGGTCTCCAGTGGATGGAATGTACTTCCAGCACATTCACTGTGAATTCCCTTCCTGTGTAACTGATAGACAAGTGTGCTTCCCTGAACCCATACGGCAAGTCTTAAAAAATGAATCTAAGGGCCTATTAACATCTTTATTAGTGGGGAAGTCTGGGTATGCACCAGCATGGGGCATACGCACTTCATGGAGCTTCTATCTCAGAAACATCTTCCATTCTGGAGTGAGCCCCACTCATATAGTGTTAGAATACTACAAAGTGCTCTGCACCTATACTAGCTGCCGGGCTGGGACAACCTGGCACACTCCATTCCCACCTCTTCCAGGTGAATGAAGCATGTCACCAGAAAGTGCAGGCATGGTTATGTGTGAATGTTGCCTTGTTGCTGCAGCAACACTGCATACTCACCAGAGGCCGTGGTGATTGACGCAATTCACACCTTGCCAATGCTCAGGGAAGCACTGACAAGGTTTGGCATGGATCCAATATCCCAAAGTGTGGATGCCAGATCCATACTCCATCTTCACTTCGCTGGGACACTTTCACAGGGAAGTGAAGGTGCAAAAGGGCCCAATATGACAAAGTAAATGACCAGTGGAGCTAGGGTGTGGATGTTCTGTTCATATGAGGTGACAAAGGGTACTTCTGGAAGATTAAAATGGCGTTTGAGGTTCTTTGCTGGTTCTATGCAATTCCATGACACACAGAGTAAAGAGGACCCAGAATGCATCTTTCAAGAACCACAGAAAGCTACTTTAAATTTCTCTGATGTTGAGTGAAAAAGAAGCTTCAGAACATGTATGCATGGAGAATTACATTTTTGCCTCTTCCTGGGGGTTGGACAACCATGCCAGGATTTAGTGCACACCACGGCCTCTGCTTGGCTACCCTGGTGGTGGTGAACTCTGCCCTTCTATGGGACTTTTTAACCTTAGTCTTTGTTCACACATCTCAGTTCTACCTTTTCTAGCCTAGAACATTCATGAGAGGGGGAGAGACAGACTGGTGAGTGACTAATTCACTACCGAGCCCAATTCAAGGTTTTGACTTTGACTTATAAGGCCCTAAATGACTTGGGCCCCAAATATCTGAAGGAACACCTACTCCCGTATCGACCTGCCCATGCCTTAAGATCGAGTGGTGAGGCCCTCCTGGTTGTCCCACCACCTTTAGTAGTGAGGTTGGTGGGCACCCGGGAGAGAGCCTTCTCTGTGATGGCCCCTAGACCATGGAATAGCCTCCCCCTCGAGGTGCGTCTTGCCCCTTCCTTATATATATTCAGGAGGGCGGTGAAGACGCACCTCTTTGCCCTGGCCTTTGGCTGAGTTGATTATATTTCCCACTCAGGCCACATAATGTGTATTGTTTTAAAGTTGTTAAATTTTTAAAGTTTTTAAATGTATATTCTGTTTTAATCTGTTGTTGAAGGTTGTAACCCGCCCAGAGACCTTCGGGTATGGGGAGGGATATAAATGTAAATAAATAAATAAATAAATAATGTTCCATGGTAGAAGGTTCCTGGATCTTGGCATTTTTTCTTTGCAGGTGGCTAACCACCAGGTTATGTCCTCAATAGAAAATTTTTTCTAGGGACGTGCACAAATACTTGCAACATTCAAAATTTGTATGAATTCAGATGAATTCAGACATTCAAATTTGTATTGAATGTTGGCACATTCAAGATTTACGTTCAAATATGAATAAAATATTTTGATACATTCATACAAAGCTTTGTTATGGATTCATATGGGATTCGTATGGATTCGTACCTAACATTCATATCGAATTTGTATGGAACATTCATATTGAATTGAATTTGAATCCTACTACACTTGAAGGGATTTATTAGAAGAAATATGGATTTTCCTGCATTCAATTTGATACAAATTGTGCACATCCCTAATTTCTTCCTTATCTTGGTAGTATTCAGTAGTATCCAATTTATTATGATTATACGTTGTGGTTGATGGGTGAATATTCTTTGTATTTGCTAGTTCTTTGTTTAGGTGATTTTGTTGGGATAAGGGTTTTCCCTGTTAATTACCTGTATTCTTAGGTGACAATTTATTGGCTGAGAAGACAGGCTGAGGTGAAATTCCCTGAGGTGTCAATCCCTCATGAACAACCCACCTGCAAACCATTAGTAAGTTACCTCTAATCTGCCACAGTGCTGGAGATGCAGTTGAAGACATCTATTATTTTATCAGGAGCCAGCAAAAGTTTGGCAACTTTTTTTTAAAAAAAAGTTCAAAATAATTGATACTTGCTATATTTTAGGGATACACCCATGCCACAAGCTGGGTACCAAAGCAGAAATGACTCCATTATAAAATAAGCCACAAAATGATAAAACAAATCAATATATATATAATTAATTCCTCAACTAAGTTTAAAATGCTGAGATTTGAATGTTGGTCTGGAGAGAAAATCTTGTTTCAAGGATGAAAAAAAAACCTATTTTGCATTTCAATTTCCTGCAAGTTCTTGATACAACAAATGTCAACTTCATGACTCAAAGCCCTTATTGAGTAGAAACGATTTCAATATTCAGAAGCACTGACAGATACATGTCCTTGCATGCAGTAGATTACAATTAGAATCTAAGTATATGGTATTCCCAATGTCATTATGTGCATTATACATTCCTTCAAAGTACAGTAAAGACAGGGACAACAAATTAAACATTTTTTTCATAAAACTCTACCTGAATGAAAATGCATTCACCAGTTTGCAGAGAAGTTTCCCCATTCCATCAGCTGTGACTCCAGATTAAATTAGATGCAGAAGAATATTTTCCTTTTAATCTTAAGCCTTTTCTGCACTGGGCCTTATTCCAGAATATATTCCTGCCATCTACATGCTAATCAAGACTGTGTCAGGTCCTGGGCAGGCCCTACTGTAATAGGGATGTGCACGATTTTTGTTGTTGTTGTTGTTGTATTCAATTCGTATTGAATCAAATACAAGAAAATTCATATTCATTTGAGTGGCTCCCCTTCAAATGTGGTAGGATTCGTATTCAGTACAAATGCACACAAATAGCATATAAATCCCCTACAAATCCCATATGAAGCCCATATGAAGCTTCATATGAATGTATCAAAACATTTGATTTGAATTCAAATGTCAATCTTTGAATATGTCAATATTTGATTCAAATATGAATGTCTGAATTTGGCCCAATTCATACAAATTTTGAATGTTATGAATATTCGTGCACATCCCTATGCTGTGGTTTGTAGCAATATGCAGATGGCAGCTCCTTATTCCAGAATATAATCCAGAGTAAGGCTCAGTGCTGAAAGGGACTAAGAAAGTGGGCAGGATTATAAGGGGAGAAATGAGGAAGGTAAGACCAAACATTTATGAAAACTGGCCTGCCCAGGATGCCAAGCTTAGATGGAAGCCTCTCCTTCTGCTTAAAGCAAGGGCCAATCTGCACTTTGGCCCCTTGTTCATGACAGGGGAACATCTGGGCAAGTGCAGGAGGTGCTTACAGCCTATAAATGCCCCCTTCCTTCCCAGATGTTCACCTATCATGAACTAGCTGTGGTGCTCAAACTCATGCACCACAAGCTCACCAACCCTTACTCCACATGCCCTGAACTTACCTGACAGTGTCCAGATGGTGACCATTCACACCTCAGCTGGCTGGGTAGGTCACTGAAGTTGCCACACAAGCACATTGGTCGCAATATTATTCTGCCCCTCACACGATCAATCACTTACCTGTGATGACTCCTGATGTTACTGCAACTGCACAGAATGTCAGCACTGCCGTAGCAACAGCGCTCACATATGTGCAGTTGTGCAGAGTGCTGCTCTCAAGATGACGACACCCAGAAGAGGATCGGCCCATGGATTGCTCACAGGTAAGTGATCAATCGTGGGAGGGGCAGGATAATATTGCGATCACTAGTCAACATTAGCTCATCGCATACTTTTCCCATCCACAGGATGAGAAGGGAAGTGCAAAACTGCAGCAGGTTTCTGAACTCCCTTTAAAGTCCACAGAACTCACAAATCCGCTTTCAGTCCATCTGCCCAGCCACCTCTGCTTTCCACCTCAATTTAATATTATGGATGGACATCATGAACCAATGGCCCGGCAGCAAGCAGGTGAGGAGCGCATCACACGCGGGTGACCCTGGGCGGGGCGGAGGCAGCTGCCAGCCTCCTCATGGTGGCTCCATGCACTCTCCCTCTTTGACAGGCTGGGCATGCGCCGGCAATCCAGCTCTTCCCCTGCCATTGTGGAAGTGTTTGCTTCCAAAATGGTTTAAGGGGAAAAGCCAGATGTAAGACCTAATTTTTTAGGTCTTATGTCTGGGTAGGATTTCGGCAGCAAAACCGGTTTAAGAAACCAGCCTTGCACACCCAAATGTGGATGCAGCTTCCGAAAGGAACCTTAATTCCGTTCCCTTTGCAGAAGCCTCATCTTAATGCCTCCCTGAGCTGGCTCTAAATCCGCTTTTGGAGCCAGTGCAGAAAGGGCCAGTCAATGTCATTTCTAGAATGATCTCATGTAGCAAAGTTTCATGCTACACAAAGGTAACACCACGACTTTAATAACTATATAGAGTACAAATAAGACTATGCTATGTAAAACTTTATTATATGACAGACAGGGTGCTTCCGCACAGGCCCTTTAACACCCATTAAGCACACATCTGGAAACGCGCCTCTGCACACGCGTTGCTGTTTCGGACATATCCGGTGAGGTGTGTCCGAACAGCAACACAGATTAAAAACACTTTTGTGGCGGTGCGTCCGCATTTGCGGGTCTATTTAGCACACTTCCGGCTAGGTGTGTCTGCGCCTATCCGTGACTAAAGTGTGCTAAACGGGCGTTACTTGCACACCACATTTGATGTGTGCTTGATGGGACTTCCACTGTGAAAATGCATCTATTTAGAATGCGTCCGCACAGCGAAAGTGTGCCTAGCCAGGGCCCTCCCCCAGCCCGGCATGATTGGCTCCTCGGAGCCAAGCGTGGTGAGCCAGGGGGCTCCTACCTTTTGGCTCACCCTCACCTCAGAAGCGGTGGATCGCTGCTTCTGGGGCCAGGGTGAGCTTCCCTAAAACCCACCCTAGGCCACCTGGGGGGGGGAGTGCACAGAATCCCCTCCTTACCTGTTCAGCATCGCCCCGATTCTGCAAGGAGGGACCCAGGATGCAGCGCGCCTGCGTCCTGCGCGCCTCCTGAGTGGCCGGGGCTGCTGCTGGCAGCCCCTGCCTTCAGGAGGCGTTCTGCGCAGGCGCGCCATCTAGCCAGGACAACGCACCTGCGTAGAACACCTCCTGAAGGCAAGGGCTGCCAGCAGCAGCCCCGGCCATTGAGGAGGTGCACAAGATGCAGGCGCACTGTATCCTGGGTCCCTCCTTGCAGAATCGGGGTGACGCTGAACAGGTAAGGAGGGGATTCTGCGTGCTCCCCCCCAGGTGGGCTAGGGTGGGCTTTAGGGAAGCTCACCCTGGCCCCAGAAGTGGCAAACTGCCACTTCTGGGGTAAGGGCAAGCCAAAAGGTAGGATCCCCCCTGGGTTGCCATGCTTGGCTCCAAGGAGCCAATCATGCTGGGCCGCGGGAGGGCCCCGGAGCACGGATGGGAGGTGGGTGCTGTGCATCTGCACAGCACCCACCTCCTATCCGGATCTATTCCACCCTCCCGCTGTGTGTGCAGAGGGCAGGGAGGGGGTAGATCCGCATTTATTAGATGCGGATCTACCCTATAAATCCGGATCTACCGGTGTCCTGGAACCCGGTTTTACTAAATTCGGGTGCAGTAGATCTGGATTTATTTGAGCCTGTGCAGAAGCACCCACAGATGTATTTTTCTACAAAGTTTTTCAAACATGCATCCTGATTAATGAAAATTTCTGATTGTTCCTTGAAAAGGAACCTAGCTAGATGTGAAAAGATAGATTCTACACCAGGCAACTTCATAAAACTGTTAAAACTAATAAAGAGAATCCAAGTTTCCAATTACACTATCCTAGTACTCGATTAACAAAGTAATTATATTTTTCTGTTTCACAGGCCATAGCATAAACCAGTCTCAGTTAAATCTCTTTGAACTCAACTAAATAGCACTACACAGCTAAGGTAGTCGTGATTAGTTTTGTCAGAATTGTGTAAAAAAGCTATAAAAAGCATCCAGGCATCATGAACCCACAATTTTCCCTTTCCTGTGGTTCACTGGAGTTGGTTAGCTTCTATTAAAGGTAATAAAATTGGGGTTAAAACTATAAAATGCCTGGTAGCCTTGGTCCCTTTCTGTTCTGTCCAATTTTGCAACAAAAGTAAAAATGATGAGTAAGACTGGACAGCCCTGGAAAATCATATACCACACATAATGATGATGGATGAGTGTTTAAGACTGGCCACACTGATGTCAGAAAACTCAGTGATAGATCTCTAAATATGAAATAGTGTGATGAAGCCCATAATATTAATAACATTCCTAACAGTTCAATACTTATTATGGTGCAAAGGATTTTCAAGAACCATTTATGAGTTGCTAAATTAAAAGTTCAAGGTTCTTGATGCAGTGTTTTGATGCTTCTCCTAGTGCCTGTGATTTGAATAACAAGTGAGCCAATATATGTCCAGGTATTTGAGTTCATGGACTGCAGGCACACCTGCACACCACAATTTAGCATAATAACAACCACTGTCAAGCTTGCATTCAAGACACTTCGCCTTTCTCCTCCTCCATTATAGAGGCTTCTATTTTTTCAGTTTTTGAGTTTGATTCGTAATGAATGGAATATTGAAAAATCCTAATGTATCCAAATAACAACAAAAAAAAAAATGTCTGGACATTCAATTTGATACAAATACCGCACATCCGTATGTATTTGTATGAATAATTTGGACATTCATATCTGTACGAGTATGTCCGAATTCCAAATTAGTACATATAAAGAATATTTTGAATATTTGTGCACATCCCTAGTGGTATATGGAGATGGTGGGCTTGTTATAAACCATGTAAACATATCACTTTCACTTGAGCCTTCCGGGGCCTGCTGAATGAAATGGCCCTTTAGTCTGATGTTGCAGAGCAACTTTTTGAGCTCATGTTTCAATTTATCTTGTTGGCATCCTTCTCTCTTGAATGGCAAGGGAAGGAGCCTGAGCATGAAGGTATGAAAAATCTGAGTTACCAAAGCATCAGAGTTGTCCCTTTGGCTTCACCAGTATACCAGTATGGTGCAAATTTCTCCTCCCCTTGTTTTGAGAAGCTGCTCAATGGAGATTGCTTGGGGATTGCTTGATGACCCTGTCTGTTCATTTACCCCTGGCTTCTGTTTCTGCCCTCTTGCAGGCTTGTGTCTGGGCTTAGAGGGCTTCAAAGGGCTAGGGACAAAATTTCCTTATTTTGGAGCCCCTGAAGGTATGTGCCTTCTACAGGCTTACATGATCCAGACTGGGTTCTGTAATCCTTGGTGTCAATGACTAGTGTTAATCCAAATCCGAGGGATCCTGAAGTGGACTTTGCTCCATCATGTGAGGACTAAGCATGCCAACAGTGGGTGGGGCTTCCCATAAGGAACACCAGAAAGGTCCTCTGTAGGTATGAACATGGGTGGGTGAGTAGGTGAATGGAAAGGAGGGAGGGGGCTTTTATACACATACCCAGATGAAAGAATAAAAAATGTGATTAAGCATGCTCTTCTTCTTTGTAAAATCTGGTGTTCTGACTCCATCTATAATAATAACATAGTTTATATTTTATAGAGCTGCTGTCTAGCCACAAGTTGTGACTCCATGCATGGTGCAGCAGGCACCTGGGAGAAGGAGGTTCTTTGGTAATCACCTCCAAGCAATGTCACTGAGCAACTTTCCATCTCCATTTTGCACCACTTCGGCTATTGAAGACATCACAACTGGGGTGCCCTCTCTCCATGCATGATTTTGTGCCTTCAGCTCCAGCCTCCTTGAGGTTTTTTCTTTTTTTGGTGGGGGGTGACTCTGCAAAGGGTGGTTGATTCCCCCAAACCTGGATAAATAGCTGGCTGGGGCTGTTTTCACAGTCCATTTCCAGGGATACTTCTAGGATCCTAGCAAAACTTGCCAGCTAGACAAGCTCAGCCACTCATATTACAGATAGCTAGCTGAGTTCTGGGAACATGTGGGAGGTAGCTTTGAAGTAGTCTCCCTTGGACCAATGCCGTTTTCTTACTGGGTCTCATTCCAACACCCGACCTGGATGTGTGACATTCCACCAGAGTCACAGCATCTTGGTGGACCAGACCACAATGCAGATGTTGCGTTTCACAGGAGCTCTGAATGGTCCAAGCATCCACAAAGGTGTCTAAACATAGCTGGAGGCAACCACACAGCAGAATTCTCTAAAATCTGAGGATTCTTGATGACACAAATAAATTGCTCTCAGATTCACAGCCCACTCTCTTTATAAATAGCCTTTACTTCTCACTTAATAATGGAGTGTTCTGGCTTAAAACATAATGATTAACTTGAATGAGTCTCTGTCTTTTGATCAATCTTTTCCCAACAGGTTCTGCTCTTGCAGTACTTTCTTTCAAATCACTGATTTGCTCGCACACTTCACAGAAGTGGAAAGATGGAGGGAGAGAATAAATTTACTGAATTCTTGATGCAGAAGTTCTTCATTAATAGTTTCCAGAACAGGTTCATACACTGTATTAAGATTCCAGTCCCAGGGATGGATAAGACCCAAACATTTGAAGATTGAGGGGAATCTTATTTTTAAAACAACAGTTTGAGCTCAGTTCAAAGGAATTGCTGGGTGGCAATGGGTTGACCCAAGAGTGAACGGATGCAAACAGGGTTGCCTTAGAGATCCATTAACTAGAAGTCTTGCCTTCCACCAGGGCAGGCCACAGCAAACAAAGGCAGGCAAGGGCAGAGCAGCCCTTTCCTCCTTCTGCCAGAATACAGCAAAGGTGCTGTGGAAAGGCATGGGGGACCATGCATTAGGGTTGTGCAAGAATATTTGAAACATTCAAAATGTATTTGAATTCATTCAAATTCGTACATTCGAATTCAAATCAAATGTCTATACATTCATTTTTTAACATTCAAACAAATTTGAATGTTCAAATCATTCATACAAATTATTTGGACATTTGTATGTATACGGATACCTACACATTACATATGTATCCATACAGATACGTATGGGAAAAACCGGGATGCATATGGGATAAAAACAGGATGCATACGGATAGATATGGATGTGTAGGGACACATATGAATGTTGTCAATATTCGTATTTTCAAATACAAATTGAATATTCATATGAATAGATGCAAATGTATCCAAATTGGTTTGAATTTGAATACTGTACATTCATTTCCCTCTATTTGTATGAATTTGAACATTTGAATATTCGATTCTAATCAAATTGAATTTAAAAATTGCATCCGTGCACACCCCTACCATGCATTATGAAGAGCACTTTGGGTAGTTCAGAGCTCTTGATTTTAAACTCAGAGTCCATAAGCAACAGCACAACTGCGTCCATTGTATCTTTCTGTGTAATAGGGATACATTGGGGGGATCCATACCCGTTTGGGTCTAGACCCTCTCTTGGTACATATCTATCACTGGTGTGTACCACTAGGGGTTTTGCTTAGGATATGGGGATAAGATTCCCCATCTCTATTATAAACTACCAAGCAATGATTTTGCACTTCTATCCATTTTTATTAAATGCTTTTCCACTGCCCACTCTCAGTGACCAAGTATTTTATGAATACCTGATTTCTCACTCATCAACATGATGAATGTCAAGACAATGGAGGGAAGAGTTAAAGCATTTGTTATGCATTTAAATTGTTTTATTAGAGTGAGTTTTCTTGCCTTCCTTAAATAAAAAAATATTTTTGAAGCTGATTCCAATGCCCTATATCAATGAAGTAACATTTGTTACTTTGTGAAATCCTGAATTAAGTTGTTAATAAAATGATGAGCCATTCAGATTTGTCGCTTTTTTAATATGATTATTTGAAGTACTGGTTTCCTTATATTTTAGGATGCACATTTAAAGGTCATTTTCAGGATATTAAAATAAGACTCTGTACTGAGGCAAGAAATCCAAACTTGTGAGGTGGGAGAATGGGGTCTGCCCTGCAGGTGGGAAGTTTGCTCTTCACCCACCTCCTGACTCTTAAACTGTGATCACACCTGGCTGAACTAGACCGTCCCATTAAGAAACTGAACTGAAGCCATCTGAATCCTGTTCGCACCCAATTCCTGATAGTCAGTCCTCCGATGGAGCTACTTTGCTCACACCTTTTAAGTTATCTCCTTCTTTCTTCTTCCTTCCACTTTGCAGGAGTCTTCTGACCTCTTTTGTTTTTCTGTCCTATGTTTAGCACTTTGTATTTTTTCTCTGTGATGTCCTCCTTCTATTACAAATTCCAGTTGACTTAAAGGATTAATTGTATGAAAGATCACTTGGTTATCAATTATACAGTTAAGACCAAAATCTTAATATTAATTCCCGCAGGAAACACAACAGCTAATTAATTAATGGGCACAATATTGAACAAGCATTTGGTCCTTGCAGGACTTAACTGGGATTAATCCAGATCAACGGGTCTGGATTAGCCTAATTCACTAATATACAGTAGATTGCGGGACAGTGTGGTTGGGATCAGTATTTTCTGCACTATTTGCACTAATCTGGATTGTTCATGCAAGCTTTGAAGCTGCACACCCATCCCTCATTCCAAGTCTTGGGACTGGAACTGGTAGATTGTGACAGCACTGCAAACAAAATCTCTCCCCAATTTGCTAAGAACCACTGATGGGGGCTTGTTTTCCAGCCACCCATGGATATGCCCAGTAGAAGCACCATGAAGGGCCACACATTTAATCAGCTTGCTTAGTAGAATATCATAGGATATTTTCTCTCACATGCTTTTGCTAAAGTCCAAATAAATTACATCCACACCACATTCTCATAAGCCAGTAGAAAAAAGAGATAGGATTAGCTTGGTAGGACTTGTTTTTGATAAATCCAGTCTGGCTTCTAGCAATCACTGCTAGATGCTCTGCTTGAAATTTGACTGACAACTCTGTAATTTCAAAATACTCCTTCTTTCACCTGGATTTTCACCTGTATGCAGGCATTTTTCAAAAGTGATTGATAGCAATTCTGACAGTTCATCTGGAAATGCACTAGGATGCAATTCATCTGACCTAGGAGACTTGAATTTATTCTCTGACCATCTTTCTGCCAGTCTCAAGCTACAGACCCACCCTGACCAGTCACCACCTGTTCATCTCATGCATCTGCTGGAATCCATGTTTGGTTTTTGCTATTATTGTTTTTTGGGAGAAGGCTTAGTGTAAGAAAAGAAATCAAATAATTCAGCCTTTTATTTCTTGTTCTCTTGAATTTTGCCACCTTTTCTGAGCAGCAAGATGAGTACTGTGTTCTCTTTTAAAATTCTAGTTTTCTAACATACAGGAAGCATTTGTTTTTTGTTTTTCCTGGAATCTCTCACCCACTTGACTTGAGGCATTCTATTTTTGTTTTTATTTTCCAATTGCTTCCTCTACATTTCTGAGCATTTTACCCATAAACTTCCCCAAAGGTTGGTTCCTCCTTTACTGGGGCTGTGTCTTTACCCTAGAAGGGGGTTCCAGACTCATCTATACCTGTTGGAATTCATTTGCCATGGCAAGATCCTGGTCACACCTTTAGATTAAGACAGCTTCAGGCTGTCTTCTGGTCACGTTACTCATATTATTTTTATTCGTTTTCAAGCCAGCTTATCCCTGTCAGATCATTTTAACTGGAGTCCTCTTTTCCAGAGGACTCAGCCTGTTGTGGCATGCCAGGCCGTCTTCTCTTCCTCAGTGTAAGTGGGGAAACTAGCTAAAGGAGGCTGATCGTGCTGTGGGGGGTGGGGCCCAGTCTTTACTTTCAGCCAATATCTAGGGGAGGGTGGCACACACAGAGTTCCTGAAGCCCCTCCCCTTCTCTCCACAGTTTATGTGTATGATTCCTCTTTCTATCTAGCATTTTTCTGCAAATTTATTTTAAAAAACAAAATTAATTGCATGGAGAAGAAAAGCACATAAAAAAGGAAGGGGGTTGCGGAGATGGGGGAGCAGACTTAAAGCACACCCTTGCCTCCCTTGAGTGACACAATGGCATCCAATGAGAAAGGAGATAGATTTTATGCAGCAAAAAGGGTGAAGAACCGAGAGTTCCATGGAGGAGGTTCAGGTTGATCATGGAGAAAAGTGTGAGCAACGCAGCCCAAAGCGAGGATGGCCTGAAGATGACCTATAACAATCTGGGTATGAACAGAATTGGTACAGCATCAGCTCAAATTATGAATAGGATGTCCTGTCTCATATAGGTGTGACCAGGATTCAAGAGGTGCCCCATGGCAAGTGTGCCACCCCTATTAAGGACATGACCACCCTCATAGATGCCTTCTGAGGTAAGGTCCATTTGCTTCCCTCAATGAACGTGCCTAATTCAGTGCATTATCCGGCACCTCCAATATGGGGTCACAGGGGTACCAAATGACATGGCCAATGAGGTGCCCAGGAAAGTTCCTTTTGGCCTGCCCTGCTTTGAAATGGAAACATGACCTCTATTTCCTTTACTTCTCAGATCATTACTAAGCTTTTTAATTCAGTTACACTGATATCTTCTTTTGCCTTTTTGATGATTGTGCTCTATAATGATCCCCAATACTTCTTTGACTCCTTTTGCTATCAGTTTTCCCCCTTAGCTGTTTAATCCAAGGCTGTTTCTGTCAGGGCGGGAGGTGACCAATGCCAAGGGCCACCTTCATTGTTGGTGGTCCAACCTGACCCAACTTTGGAGACTGGGGATGAAAGTTCTCAACCGCTGAGGCTGTTTTAGGTGGATACCCAAAAGTGACAAACTTCTGGGGCCACTTTGAGGAATCTGATGGCACTGGGCCACTTGTACCTTGAAAACTGGATTAGTTGCTCTTTGTCATCCGCACATGAATAGCTGGTCCTGTCTACAACTGTAGAGTGCTTCACAGGCTGCTTTAAAGCAGTCTCCTATTAGACTGAATTGTTGTAATATAAAGTTTGTCATTAAGTATAAATGCATTTTGAAAAGCAGTCTATGGAGTGGGTTATCTTGTCATTTTCATACCATAAGCTACTCCAGTGCCTCATTCCATAAGCGACATGCCTTCTGGCAGACTGAGCCACAATACAGACCCAGTGCGGACACTGCCTAAAGGTCAGTTTCCAGCTAGGTACAAATCCAACTGTGCTCAGCTTTAGCTTTCTTTACAATCAGTAAGTCCAGCACTTCATGCTCACCCACCCCCAGTGTTCTTCCTACTTTTCACTTCATTGATTATGACTTCTCCATTTGTCAGAATAAGGTCAAGAATAGCTGGTCTCCTTGCACCATTCTGTACCTTCTGAAGAAGAAAATTGTCAGCAAGAAAAGAAATAAATTTCCTAGAGGGACTTTCTTGGCAGAGACTGTGTCCCAGCAGATATCAGGATAATTAAATTCCGCATTATGATTGCCTCATGCTTCCTCTGCAGTGTTTTTGGAACACTTTCCCCACATTTGGTTCTTTGTTGACAGTAGACGGCAGTTACACTATTGTCTTTATCCATTTTCCATGCATTTTAGCCAAATGCATTTGATTCCTTTTGACTTTTCAGCAGGTGTGGATATTTTAAACACACAGCATGACTCTCTATTGTTTCTGTTCCTTATAAAGTAGCTGTATTCTTAGTTTGTTTCATTTTAATCATGGGAATCATCTCACTATCATCATATTTTGGGTTGTTTATGGTTGCATTGGCACACATTTTAAAAAGCAGCTCAAAAGTGGCTTAGAGATTGTAGTGTGTGGACACTGGTGATTCCATCCCACCTTTAATCCCCATTAAAAGCTAGAGAATGCATCCAGAAAGTGCATTTTTTGACATTTAATAAGGATTAGGGGCACTGGCAGCAGGATGCTACCACCTCTAACTCCCTTTTTCCATGCACAGTCAAAGATCTTGATCTTCAAGATCCAGATCTTTGAGATGGGATCCTCCTGGAGATCCAGATCTTGAAGATGCCTGAATACCCCATTGTGGACACCTTTAATCAGGTCCACACAAAAGCTAGACTTAGGGGCTTGAAGGACCCATTAAACCTTGATTTCCTCTGCCCTCATGGGGACAGGGCCTTGCAGATGGGGCCTTCAATGGGGTCCAGGTGGGGACAGGGCCTTCCCAGTGGGTACCAATCAGGTACTCATCAGGTTCCTAATGGGGTCTTAGAAAGATTCTAAGCCATAGTGGAAAAAAGGTCCTAAGCCACTCTTGAGCTACTTTCCTTTTTTTTCTTTTACTATGTGTTAGGGACGTACATGAATGAGGATTTTTGCATTTGATTCGTATCAAATTGAATGTAAAAACTTCATATTCATTCAAATAGATCCCCTTCGAATGTGGTCGGATTGTATTTGATATGAATGTATTTGTATGAATTTGTACAAATATCTATGAATGCATATGTATTGTATACATATCCGATATGTATACAATATGTATTTAACAATATATCCACTCTGAAACCATCAAATCTACCCTGAATCCACTTTGAATGCACTCTTAATCAATGTTGAATAAGCTCTGGATCTGTTGCAGATGTGACTGGTGCAGCTGCTTTTCCACCTCCCCAGGTTCACGAATGTTCCAAAATATTTGTACGAATATGAATGTCAATGTACAAATATCATAATATTTGATCTGTATACAAGTGTCTGAATTCATACAAATATCAAATGTTATGAATATTTGTGTGCATCCCTACTGTGTGTGGATGCAGTCTATGTTGATAAAAAAAATTATTTAGCAAATTACAGCATTCATATATTGCTGAAATAACTAATAATTTCAAAATGAGAGGAGAGAGAGGGCATGAATTGTTGTAGTTAATTTCACCACACCAAGCAATTTCAGAAGTTCAGGTGCTACATCAGTCTGCACACCCACAACACATCATTTATGAAGCAGAGCTTGTGTAAGTAGTAAGGGAAATTGCTCTGGCTGGGGCTTTTTATTATCCCAAACTGCATTTTGATCCACAACTCAATGAGCTCCAAGGCACCAGCTTCTTCTCCCTGTCTCTCTGGAATTCACTACCAGGAGAGGTGGTGCCGGCACCCAGCTTGGATAGCTTTAAGAAAGGGTTAGACAAAGTCACGGAGGTCAAGTATATCAATGGCTACTAAATGAATGCTTAGATACTGCCTCCAAGTTGGAGAGATAGGTAGGGTGCCTCTAAAGGTCATTTGCATGTGAAAGTTTTCCTTTCGCCAGAAGCAATTGGTGGACTACTGTGTGAGACGGGATGCTGAACTAGATGGACTGTAGCCAGATGAGCAGGGCTTCTCTTACATTTTATGTCCAGAAATATCAGTTTTCTTCTGTCTGATCTGACAGTCACTAAGCCAACTGAGTCTCCAACAGAGGAGACTAAGGGCCCCTTCCTGTTGGCTAGCCACCCTCGTGAGGCTTCCTGGGAAATGTAGGCTCCAGCGCGCCTAGGCTCAATGGACGTCGGCCCTGCTGCTCTCACAATCGCCCCACCAGCGACCAGGTAAGCACCCCAAATGTGACCACCCGGCCATGGGTGGGGTGCTGGATGGCAGCTGCAGCTTCCCCTGGAAAGAGAAGGGGCCATGGCCCTTTCTCTTGCAAGGGGAAGGCCAGGGAAGGCCCTGATCAGGCCCGTGAAACCCTGGGCGGGGGCAGGTTTTTTTTTTCTGCTTTGGCTTCCCTGGCAAAGAGAAGGGGCCATGGCTTCTTCTCTTGCCAGGGGAAAGCCAGGGAAGGCGGCAGCCGGCTATGCCATGTCTAGCTGTCAAACAGGGACCATGCGCTCTCCCTGTTTGATAACTGGGCATGCGCCGGCAATCTGGCTTTTTCCCCACTGCTTCAGAAGCGTTCTCTTCCAAAATGGTTTAAGGGGAAAAGCCAGATGTAAGACCTGATTTTTTCAGGTCTTATATCTGGGTAGGATTCGGCGGCAAAACCGGTTTAAGCAACCGGTTTTGCGCGCCGACGTGCGGACGTGGTGTCCTCAAAGGGACCCTAATTGGGTTCCCTATGCAGAAGCCACGTCCTAATCCTTCCCGCATCTGGCTCTAATTCTGTTTTTAGAGCCTGTGTGGAAAGGCCCTAACAGTATGCAGAGGAAGGGAGAAGCAAGCTCTGTGCTCATTCAAACTTTGGCAGCAAGGCTGAAGGCCGCTTAACACATGGAGGTAAGAGGCTTCTGTTTTAACTAAAGAGATGCTCCGTGACATGCCACCACCCCTCCAGCATTTTTTGCCCTCACAGCGGCTGCTGGGGGGCAGTTAGAATTTCTCTCAGTCTTTGTGTGAGATCGTGTCACCACATTCGAAAAGCAGAGCTTGTTGCTTGGCCTTTCCGCGAGATCACGTGGCCAGCATTCTAACGCAAAGGAATCTGGAGCTTGTAATCTCCGAACATTCTAAAAATGGTGGACGAGAGCCCACAGCACTGATTGCTGGGAAACTGAGTCCCAGTAACTGACAGTTGCTCCATGAGCATTCTAAGGAACGTTAAAGCCATTATTAATGACAAAAACAACCAATTTAATAGGGAAAAACAAAACAAAACTATCTCCTCATAGAAAGGACTCTACATTAAAACAACAACAACAACAACAACCAGGACGGGAATTTTAAAAAACCTTCAATTAAGGAAAATCAGCAACCCTATCACTCCTACCACGGAGAAACTGTAATATTAAAAACTAAAGCCAATGCTAGAGGCATTAACCAAACAATACAAAACCTGCCTCACCCTGCACTGGAGCTCTAGCTGCTCCAGCTGACACGGGAATTAATCTTCTTGACATCCCTTAATGCTGTCTCTAAATTAAGGTGTGGCTAAGTCAGCGACCGAAGAATGACTGATAGAAGGGCATTGTGGTAATGGTATTTATAGATTTGGTCTAGCCCCCTCTATCGGTCATTGGTGGCTTATCCACTGTAAGGCTTGCTCGGGAGGCTTACACTCTGTATTCTGCTGGAGCCATCCAGAATGAAACTTCATGTATGTGAAGACAACGTCCCGTTTTCTTCCTTATAATATTTTTTTCAAAATATAATACAAGGCTGCCTCACTACAATTAAGTAACACAAATTTTTGGAGCAACCAGGGGCCTTTTTGCACTATAGCCTGTGAGGGACGCATTCCCAACTTAGCTGACTTTTGCATCTGAGCCAGTTTGGTCTAGTGGTTAGGGAGCCGAACTCTTATCCGGGAATACCGGGTTTGATTCCGCCCTCCCCCACAAAGCCAGCTGGGTGACCTTGGACTAGTCACAGTTCTCTGCTGAGCTCTCACAGCCCCACCCACCTCACAGGGCGTTCTGTTGTGGGGAGAAGAATAGAAAGCTTTGTCAGCCACTTTGAGCCCCTTAAATGGGTGAGAAAAGTAGGGTAGAAAAGCCAACTCTTCTCCTTTTTCTTCCTTCGGACAGGTTTGCTCCTTAAAGAAAATACACTTGAACCTACCTGCCATTGTTTCACAAGGTTCTGAATTATTTCCCTGGAGTTTTCATTTTAAGAATTTGAAGCTTCCTTTTAAATGAACCTGTGTTTGTAGAGCCTGAAAGCAAAACAAATGTTGGCAAAGAACAAAGGGAGATGTACAGCAAGTTCAGTCAACTGTGGAATCAGTAAAAAGCAAAACAAAATCCTGCTATTTTTTTCTCTCTTTTTGATCTGTTTGCAAGTGATGTGCCTTGCAACTGTCCTGGGATGTGTCAATCTTAACGCTTTCAGAGAGGAGTTCTTATTCAGGGTTGTTTAGGATCAATAACACCCTTCTCCTTTCCTTCAAACAAGCAGCACAAAAGGAGGGAGAAGCACATATTATTTCAAAACTAGAAAAAAGCCATTCAGATATCAGTATATTAATTAAAACCTGGAGGTTGTAGCCTGGATGCTTCTGCTCCCTTCGACTGATTCACTGTGGTTTCTGTCGTTCTCCAAGCCAGAGTATCTGAAATAAGGGGAGCTTTGTAACTGCAGGCACTTCCTATTAGGTATGTGCATGGATTTGTTCTTGTATTTGATTCGTATTGAATTCGTAGAGAATTTGTATTCGTTCAAATAAATCCCTTCAAATGTGAATTCCATATGAATGTTAGATACAAATCCCATACATATCCCATACCAATCCCATATGAAATCCATATCAATCCCATACAAATCTCATAACAATTCCATAGCAATCCCGTACAAATCTGTAACGAAGCTTTGTACAAATGTGTCAAAACATTCTATTTGAATTCGAATGTCAATCTTTGAATGTACCAATATTTGATTCAAATCAGAATGTCCAAATTGGCCCAATTCTTTTTTAAAATTATTAGTTTTTTATGGCTTTTTTAATCCCCTCCCCTCTCCCTCCCAAGGGTAATGCATAATTCATAGTTCATATGGATTTCATAGACAAAGCTACTTAATACTCTAAAATACTCTATTCCTGCACATCTCTGCCCCCTATGTGTTTTGGAACTTGAATCATGCAGAATTCCCTAATATGCAGGATGCTACCATGATGGAGTGCTGGCAGATAGAGATAATGAATATACACCTCCTGCCTTCCAATAACTACCTCCTCCCAGGTAAGATGCAAAAGTCAGCTAAGTATTATTTGCTAGGCTTACTTTTGCCATGACTATTAACAGCATCAGAGTGATAGTAGCTCAGCGGTAGAAGAAGTGCCTGGAAATCAGAGGGTCACAGGGTGGATATTCAGCATCTCTGATAGTCACGGCAGGCCACTTCTGAATCTGCCAAGAATTTTCCCAGGTCTATGGTACCTAACTACTAGTAGCATGCAACCCACAGACTGACTTTTTCCCTGTCCAATTGTGGAAAAAAGGCAGGAAATTAGGAAGGAAAAGTTCCTCAGTTGATACTCAAGCTTCATGCAGACAGCACTTATATAATCAACATTACCTAGATAAACTGGAATAAAGCATGAATAATCCAGAATAAAAGGTGTCTGGACGTAAGCCAGTGGATCTAGTGGTTAGGGAGCTGGAATAAGCCAGTTTGGTCTAGTGGTTAAGGAGCCGACTCTTATCTGGGAATACCGGGTTCGATTCTACCCTCCTCCACGAAGCCAGCTGGGTAACCCTGGGCTAGTCACAGCTCTCTTCTGAGCTCTCACAGCCCCACCTACCTCACAGGGTGTTCTGTTGTGGGGAGAAGAATAGAAAAGCTTTGTCAGCCACGTTAAGTCCCCTTAAATGGGTGAGAAAAGCAAGGTAGAAAAGCCAACTCTTCTTCTTCTTTACTCCAGATTATCCAAATAATGTTAATTAGGACCTTTTCACACATTGCTTCCTGTCCTTGGGAAGCAAAAGTCAAAATGGCCCAAGTATGCGCTAAGGATCTGTACTTGCAGATGTTTAGTGCATACTAACCCTCCCCCAACCCATCTAGACACTTACCACAAGCATAGATGGGTGTCTGGGTGGCATCATTTTTGCTCACTGGTGCCTGTGCTAGTGTGCATGTGTGGAGCCATCACCAGGGCAACCACATGGTGCACCATATCAGCACACCTGTGTGACATGTCACATGACCCTCTACATACCAGGAAATGTGGATGGGGTGTCCAGAGCTTGACTAGCTCTGGCCATAGTGCAGACTCAGTGCATTTGTGGTGCACTTAATCCTGCATTATTTATATTTATTTTTATATTATTTATATTTATATTTATCTCACCCTATACCCGAAGGTCTCAGGGCAGGTAACAGCTTTTAAAATCCAGCATATCAAAAACAACAAAACAAAACAAAACCACCCATATTAAAATTTAAAACCAACACATTAAAAACCAACACAGTATCAATTAAAACAGTAGCATGTGCAGCGGGGGGCAAACATGACCAACAACTAGCCAAAGGCCTCAGCAAAGAAGTGCATCAAATCGAATACCCAAAAATCCAATTTGATTCAAATTTGTTAAATTCGAATTTAACAAGATTCAGTTCATTTTTACCAAACTTGAATCTATTTGTTTGAGTCTTTGATTCAAATCTGCACATACGAAAGTCAACAACCTTCGTATGTGCCCGTACACATCTTCCCCACATCCGTACACAACCTTATGCATCCTGTAGTTTTCCCATACGCAACCCATTTTCATCCCATATGGATCTGTACAAATGCGTACGGATATGGGAAAGATGCGTATCTTCTAGTACACATTTGCGTACTTCACGGCATCATTATCTCGAATTCAAAATGTTTTGAGTCCTCCCAGTTCAGATGGCAGTTTGGCTTAACACGCTTCTTCCGTGTTAAACCACGTTAAACCATTTTGAAATAAATCCCGATTTCAACAGGTCTCACTCCAGATTGTGCGTCGATACGTGTTTCCTTTTTAACTGTGTGGACAGTACCGTGTTAAGGGAAGAGAATCCGTGTTCAGGGTTTCCCTCCTCCAGTCGCAATCTACCCAGTGGCTGTCTGTATTCTGCGGACGTCATGGGGGGGGGGGGGTTCCCTGCCTGATCTGAAGCAAAAACTTTTTTTGGATCACTTCTTCTCTTGCAAGCCTGAACTTCTTGGAGCAGCCTTCACACAGCAGCGCTCCAGCTCCGGAGTGCGTGCGGACAGTTGGGGGGGGAGAGACAGAGAGGAGGGGATTGGGCAGGAGGAGGCTATCAGCGTTTTGGATTCCCCTGGGGCGGGCAAGAAGAATTTGGCTGAGGGAGCCCGGCCGCAGAAAGCCTAGCTAGTCTTCCCCTCCTGGGGAGGGAGCGAGCCGGTAGACACACACACACACACACAGGCAGGCTTTCATGACAGCTATAAAATCAGACACCCTCACACAGGAGCTACAGTGTAGCAAGAAAGCCCCTTCACTCCCGATTAACAATGTTGCGAATTTGTGCAGTTTCAGAAGTGCAGACCTTTGAAAGTGAAAGCAGGGGAAGCAGCTGAGATTCTGAGATTACTTGCTTCTGCTGCTGCTGCTGCTGTGTGCTCTGAGCAATGAAAAAGCCCCTCACTCCCCTCCAGCCCAACCTCTCGGTGCGAGGGAAGCACGGGTGGGAAAGGGGGATCCGCAGACTTCTTCGATGGGGGTGATGAGGGAAGAGCACAAAGCTGGAAGAAAAGGGGGAGGGAAAAGTGGTGCAGAGGAAAGGAGGCGGAGAGCTGCACAGCCATGAGGGAGAGGTCTGATCTCTGTTACTTTGAACTGAGAGGGGCTGATCCTGGGTGGGCTGGCAATGGGCAGGGAGGACTTGCCCGTGGGGCCTCCCAAGATTGAATCCGAGATAAGATTGCCGGCGGGATGCCCTTGACACGGATCAAGTGGAAAGTCAGTGGAGACAGTTTTGTTCCGGTTCATTTATTTCGGTTTCCTTAAACCGAATTAAAGCATGCCGTGCGGATGCAGGCCCAGTGTACAAACCCATACACATACAAATGACCAGATAATTCAAACGAATAGATCCAAATTCAAAATTTGATTCAAATGTTTACATTCAAATTTTTGGACATTTGATTTGAGTTCCAATGTCAAAGCTTGGCACATTCAATGGAATTTCGAATGCCTACGAATATCCATGCAAATCCCTACTGTCTATATTAGTTGAGAGTTATGCACTAGAGTTCACCCAGTAACAATGGGTGACGCCCCACTGGACTAGTAAGCCTCCTAGAAGCCTTCCTTCTCACTCAGAGCTACTCTTAGACCATGCCAGAAGAGGTGGTGACAGCTACCAGTCTAGATCGCTTTAAGGTAGGGCTAGACAAATTTATGGATGATAGATGTATCAATGGCTACTAGAATGAATGCCTAGGTACATCATTCAGGCTTGGGAGACAAGCAGGATGCTTCTAAGGCCATTTGCTAGGATTCAAGAGCAGGAAAAGTTTTGTCCTTGTCTCTGCTTGAGATGCCCATGAGCATTTGGTGGGCCACTGTATGCGACAGGATGCTGGACTAGAGGGGCTGTGGCCTGATCCAGCAGGGTCTCTCTTATGTTCTTATGTTCTTATGCCAGTGGGTAAAGGGAGGCTCCTGGTATGCTAAAAGGCTCTTCTGATTTAGAGGTTGCTACAATCAATGTTTCCTAAACAGAAACTGTTCTTAAATGACTTGCTAATTGCAACTCTTGAAAGGTGCTGTTCATGTGCTCACAGATATTAATTTCTAAAAGAAACCTGACATATATTTTTTTCTTTTGGGGAAATAAAAAGGTTTTCCAATTGGAGAAAATAGCAGCAAATGTAAAAGACCCATGCACTTTGCTGCTTTTAAGGTACTTAATTTGAATTCTAGGAGAAGCTGGGAGGAGGAAATTTTCTGTAACATGACTCCATTTTCCTAAGAGCTTAGATTGTTGAGGCATATTATTCTGAAGAGATGTACACAACAAGCTGAGATAAACAGAGGTAATGTAGATTAGTCTTGTTGGGATCATAAGGACCACCTAAGTGGGTCCTTTTTAAATGATGCAGTCTGACAGCTATGGCTGCAGGTTTCACCTGAGCAATAATTTAAAGGAACTGAAAACCATTAGAACAGGTTGGAGCCTTTCTAAACTCACCACCTAATGCAAAAGAAAAAAAAGGTAAATCATAACTTTAATTCAACATATTATAAAATTAAGAGATGCTCTGAAAAGGGCTAGGCAGCCCTGCCGTAAGTGCAAAAAGGCCATAGTTTTGTGACATCCGTTTTCAGTGTGAAGTTTGTGATACAGCGAAATTATTTTCCATTGGTATAAAGAACAAATTATATCGTCATGGGCTACAGTTAAGCCTTTTCTATACTAGCCCCTACCATGTGGAGCAGCAAATAGAGAACGTCACCATCATGACCCCTCAGTCAGGCCTTTTCAGTGTTAGCCCCCATTTTGTAAAATGTGCTCCTCTCTAATGTTCATGGGATGCCTACACTTGCAGCTTTCATATTCCTGCATTTAGGGATTCCCTGTCTGAATTGGCTTTTTTCCCCCTTACCCAACCCAACTTTTAAGGTGTTTTTAATTATTTTTATCCTTTTTTTTGTATGCTGCTTTAAATTTCTTACAGGAAACTTTATAAAAATGTTTAAATAAATAAAATAATGAACAATCAAGCAGAGCCTATGATTGAACAACACCATGAACATTATGCCATGCAAACCTCTTATGTTCTTAACCCACTGTTTGGATGTAATCATGCACTAGCAATGGCATTTCAAACAGAGAAGAGATTGAGTTTTATACTTACTTATTTAGGTCTCAGGATGGATTACAGCAATAAAGACAAGATGCAAATGAACATGCTAAAAACAAACTGAAATTGGGGTGGGGGAAAGGACAGCTAAAGGACAGCGTAAATAAGTGTTGGGGCCTATTTCTCCAGCACCACTTGGAGATTTTGCACATAAAATGCTGAATGCCTCTCAGTAGTACTGTTAAGCATAAGAAATGTATACTCTCATTGGAAGACATAAATTAAATCAAACTGTTTATTATGCCCATAGACCAGCACATCAATGAAAGATATACATATGTGAAAATAAGTCAGGTGAACCAATGTGCAGGAAAATTAGGATCAGGATTAGGGGTGTGACGAATGCAATTTTCAGATTTGGATTTGAATTGAATATTTGAAAGTTTGAACTCGAATGAACAGAGAAAAACGAATGTATTCAAATTCTAATCCATTTTAATTCATTCGTATCTATTTGAATGAATTTTTTATTCATATATAAAGACGAATTTTGACAACATTCATATGTGACTGTATGCATCCGTACGTATCTGTATGCATTCGTACTCATCCCATTTTTATACCATATGCATCCCGTTTTTGTCCCATACATATCCTCACAAATGCGTACGGACACAAATAAGATGTGTATGGATACGTATGTAATGCGTATGTATCTGTACACATACGAATGTCCAAATAATTTGTACACATGTCTGAGTAATTTGTACAAATGATTTTAAACATTCCAAATTCATTCAAATGTTAAAAAAATGAATGTATAGACATTCAATTCGAATATCCAAATTTGAACAAATTGGATTGAATTTTGAATGTTTTGAATATTCTTGCACATCTCTAATCAGGATTCATAGCTGATGTTATGTTCATCTTTGGCAAAGAGCTTAGGAGAGACTAAGGGTGTAGTCAGACAGGAGTTTTTTTTCAATCGCCCTTTTAAAAAATGCACTCCTTTCCAAAACAGGCAACAATTTCTCACCATGGTTGAACCTACCTGCCTTTGTTTCACAAGATTCTGATTATTTCCCTGGAGTTTTCATTTTAAGAATTTGAAAGTTCCTCTTAAACAAATCTGTGTTTGTAGAGTCTGAAAGCAAAATATATGTTGAGAAAAAAAGCATTTGCTCCTATGCTACAATTGCCTACATTACCCTCCTCTGTGTTTCCCCTCAATGTGACTAAAAAAAAGTCACTCTTATGTTATCGTCTTCCATATGAGGAGAGACAACTATTTCTAGGTTTCAGGACACAGTATAGGATATGCAGCAGTAAAAAGTCAGGCGTCCCCAACTCCAATTCTCCCAGGGGATGCTTCTTGAAGTGTGTCTGATCACACTTAAAATAGTATTCAGTATGGCTGACAATGTCTCTTTGGAACCTTAGAGAAAGAGAGAAATTAACTGTTGGAAACAGGGCCTTTTGCACTTGGCTTCGCGGCCTTTGGAAGCTTTGGGCAAAACAGCTCCAAATACACTAACCACCTGCACTTGCACATGCCTGGTGCATTCCAACCCTCCCCCACTCCCCCACCCACCCACCCAAGACTTAACTCTAATGGAATGGCTTCCAGATGACAGCCATGTTTGGATCCTCAGTTCTGGCATCATGTGACATGTCACATGGGTGTGCTATGCATCACGTGATGCATAACCATGTGTCATGTGATGTGTCACATGTTCCTCCAGCAGCTCTTTGACCAGGAGGAGGGGCAGAAGTAGCTTACCAGCGCTTAATGCAAGTGTGGAGCACATTTTAATGCTTCCTGCTTGTACTGCACATGGTCAGCTCTGGGATGCTCCGAGCTATTTCTGGAGCAGAAACAGCTCTGTGACATGTGTATGGCCTGTCTTGGAGCTGCCCTGCCCTATCAAGGTAAGTCCAAAGGCCCCTCTCTGCCAATGAATAATTTTAATAGGCCAGTCAATGAATTCTTCATGGCACCAGTCTGACTAGCTTACTTGCAGCTTATCCCTCGCTATCTCCTGTGGGTCAATGCTTGAATGGGCAAATACACAGTTTAAATGCACAACTCTTGATTTGTTGCATTGATCCCCAATAGAATGTTTTATAGGTAGCATCATTCTCAGTTGGTGGGTTAGAAATCTCTAGGAGTTCTTGGCTTTTAGGATATCCACAAAGAGCAGCAATTACTTTTCAACAGTTGTTGGGGGGAATAAATGTCCTCTGGGCCAAACAACTACTGGGACAATTTGTAAGACTGCACCTATACATGTGCTGAGTAAAATGAATTAAAAGACAATCAAGACTCTGTCCATTTCATTGCTGTACACATCTTATGTGTTTAATGCACACTACGTGCACAATATTTGGATCACACAGGATGGTTTCTTACTTGTTGAAACCAGTCTAGGTAGCCAGCCTATTACCACTCTCACCCCCATCCACCATTCCCACCTCTTTAATGTGCAGCAAGCTAATTGGTTGATTTATGAATCAGTCTCCAAGCAGCTTCCTTCCTTCCTTCCTTCCTTCCTTCCTTCCTTCCTTGTCTGCACTAATGAAAGTCAGGGAACACTGAAGTCAGGGAGGAGATGTTATTTCTTCCTTCATCTCCTCTACGTACAGCCTTAATAATTTACAAACTCCTGCTTCCTCCTTTTTAACCAGATCCCCATCTAAGAAAGGCTAATATTTTTGGGAAGCTAAACTGAAGCCCATTTTCTTCTGTCCTCAGGCTACTGTGACAATGGAAGGAAAGCTGTGCAGAGAGGCCTGGGACTGTTAAGTGCTTCAGGGTCTCTACAATATCTAGGTATGGGTAGGGAAGCAGGAGAGAACCAAGGCAAAGGAGGGCACCACAGCTGCCTTCCCTCCCTGCAGCTGAAGTATGTGGTGATGTGATGTGGTATGTGGTACCACTGCTGCCTCCTCCACTTTCCCTTCTGCCCTGGGCCTGCCAAAGTCTGCTGTAGCATGTGGATGACAGGCCCCTATTCCAGTATATAATTCAGAATAAAGTCCAGTGTAGAACTGAACATATACTATGAAGCTGCCTGCTGAACCTCAGCAGGGAGGCTGTTTTATAACTTAGGGGCTATCACGGAGAAGGCCCTTTAAAATGTCCTCACCCTTTAACTTTTGTGGATGGTGGCATAGCCAAGAGAGCCTCCCCAGTAGATCTTAAGGCCTAGACAGGTCTATATGTGGGCGAAGCTAGAGATGTTATATGAGAGGGACAGATTGGCCACAGCAGTGTTTGCATTGGTATCTTCATGATAAGACAGCTAGAACTCAGAATGCCAAAAAGAAAGGTTTGATGCAGACAGGCATTAGTGGAGGCACGCACTTCAAAATCCAGTTAGGGTAGTTAGCAATGAATTGCCCACGTTAAAAGTCTAAGAAACACAGGGTCCATGATCACACCTACCAAAATAGGACATCTTTTGGTCTTTTCAGATTGAGATAATCCAGTCTTGCTTTCACTCCAGTCCTCTGTATTTGCCCCCAGGCAGCCACCACTGCCGGCTGCTTTGCTCACACCTTAGGTGGATCCCATTGAAAGACAAAGGTTAATGTTCACATACAGTTTTGCTTTTGGGAGAGAATTAAGACTTTTTCCAAGGCAGCTTTTTGTGGATCTAAGAAAGTGGAGTGTTTGCTGCTCTGAGATCTTCAAAGGAGACTTTTCTTGTGATTCTGTCACTTTTAATGAGGTTCAGGAGACAGAGCTCAAAGGGGCAGCCTTCTCAGTGGTGGCCTCCAGGATTTGGAAGAGTCTCCCTCCACAGATATGCCCAGTTTCAATGGTGACTGATTGTTGAGACCTAGTGAAAATGCATTTATTTTAGTTCTTGAGCTATCCTCTCTTTTTTCTTCTTATTCTCTTTCAAATGTTGTCTTAACCTGCTTTGTTAACCACCCTGATACTGTGGTATAGGGTGGCATATAAATTATTTGAATAAATACATAATATTATCAGTAGCAAATCCAAACCCTATAAGCTAGTTCAAAGCAATCTCAGATTGCTTGCAGTGGCTGGGTCACCTCTCCTAGTCTATGTGGACTAGGGATGTGCAGAAATATTCATAACATTTGAAATGCGTATGAATTTGGTCGCATTCGAATAAAATTTTGGCACATTCAAAGACTGACATTCAAATTCGAATTGAATGTTTTGATACATTCATATGAAGCTTCATATGGGATTCGTATGGGACTGAACATTTGTATCAAGTACGAGTCCTACCACTTTTGATGGGGACCTATTCAAAAGAATACAAATTTTCTTGAATTTGATTCAATACAAAAAACAATTTGTGCACATCCCTAATGTGGACACATGAAGGATCAGGGGCAATTTCCACTTAGGACACTTTCCAGTGTTCATATTTCCAGACTTCCTAGAGGTAGCCCAGACTGTAAATCTCGCTGCTGGGAGAGAGGTTTCCTTGCAGCAGCTTTCCTGCAACATCCATGAACCAGATATTTGCCCACTGCTTCCTTTGCCCCTGAAACCACTCACAGCCTTCTACCCCAGATCTGACGCCTTTTCTGGGGCATATGGATGCAGACTAATTTTCCAGTAATCATTAGCTGATAGGAAGATACAAACAATACAGTTAAACTGGCAAGATGAGTAAATACCAGCCATAAAACAATCCAAGTTTAACTAACCAGGCCTATTTTCTTAAGCATTGCAAAAATCTAATTATTTTCTTTTCCAAAGACATCTTTTTATTTCTCTGGCGACAGTAATTATACATTTTAACCTAATACTGCAGTCTATTACTGAAAGTCCTTCTTAAATAAGCTGGAAGGGGTTTTAAAATGTTGCTTCCCTGAAAACTTCATTGAATTGTGCATTAAATTCCCATGGCCCTTTGACCATGTTTTCAGTCAATTCATATAATAGTTAAGTATTAAAACAACAATGAAGTTTTTCCTCCAAACCATGAATTCCTGCATAATCACAATAATACAAGAACACCAAAGTATGCACACAGTACATCAATTGCTTGCTAATTGATTTAAGATAACTCCTAAGAACAGAAGAACAGAAGAGGAGCTTTGCAGGATTAGGCCACAGCCCATCCTGTTTCACCAATTGCTTCTGGGAAATTCTCAAGCAGAAGACAAAGGCAGAACCTTCACCTGCTCTGGATTTTGTGTGGATGACCTTTAGAAGCATCCTCCCTGTCTCTCCAACCTGAAACACTTAGGCAAGCATTCTAGCAGCCATTGATACACTTGCCCCCATGAATTTGTTAATTGTTTTTTAAAGCTATCCAGAGTGGTTGCTGTCACCATGTCTCCTGGAAGTAAATTCCATAGATTAATGACCCTCTGGGTGAAAAAATACTTCCCCTTTTCAGTCCTAACTCTCCTGCCCATCAACTTCATAGATTGCCCCCTGGTTCCACAAAGAGATAGATAGATAGATAGATAGATAGATAGATAGATAGATAGATAGATAGATAGATAGATAGATAGATAGATAGATAGATAGATAGATAGATAGATAGATAGATAGATAGATAGATAGATAGATAGATAGATAGATAGATGGATGGATGGATGGATGGATGGATGGATGGATGGATGGATGGATGGATGGATGGATGGATGGATGGATGGATGGATGGATGGATGGATGGATGGATGGATGGATGGATGGATGGATGGATGGATGAGCTCAGTTTGCTTTAAGGAATTAATAACTGCATTCACATCTAAGTTTTAATCCAGCTTCAGTCCACTTTCAGAGCAAGAGAACACACCAGCGCCCTTTCTGCACTTGGCCTTATTCTGGAATATATCCTGGAACAGGGGTTTGCTGTCCACAAGCTTTTGCAGGCGACAGCAGGTCCCAAGGGAGTCCTGACAGAATGTACATTAGCATGCGGGCAACAGAGCCCTGTCCTTAGATATATTCCAGAATAAGGCCAAATACAGAAAGGAGCCAGGAAAGGCTCAAGCTATTTTCTTTCAGTATTATCTAACTCAGAAAATCAACCTGTAGAGTAGATAAAATAGAAAGAAAATGGTGGGTCACGTTGTTGATGTGTTCTCTCACACTGAAAGTAGACTGAAACTGGATTAAATTTAGGTTTGAATGCAGCAAGGGTATTCTGGACAAGTTTTGAATGGCCTATTTAGAGTACTGAAGGAATTCGTTGCATGTTATATTCAGATACAAACAAAAGAAAACAGAGCAAATCCTCCTTCATCTTCTTGGCAAAGTCACTAACAAGATCTGTTCCATATTAAGGGAAATACCCAATATGTTTCCATAGGTGGTCTAGCACCCAATAGCTGTTAGGCAGGGAAGCCCATATAAGGAAAATGTAGAGATGTGTGCAGAAGGTAACTAAGAGTCACAAGCGTGACTATCAACAAAAGTGCTCAAGGTTGGATTGTGCAAGAATTGTGTAAGATTGTGTAACACTTGCAACACAGGCTTGTGCAATACAAGGGAAGTGAGTCACCATTGTGTGATAAGAAAGTGTATAAAAGTCTGTGTGTTGTTGTTAAGTTCTGTTCGAGAGCTGAGATGGAGAGATGTATGAGCTGCAACCGCTAAGAATAAACAAGCCTCTACGGAGAGAAAGGAATTCCCATTTCCACCTGTTTTCTTACGCCATGGGCAGAGGAAGGAGGGAGAGCTCCTGAAAATTTGGACAGCTCCGAAAAATGCTGACAGCCAGCAAGCCTCCAGGAGGCAGAGGCTTGTCCTTTTCGGCACGGAAGCGCGCGACTGCTATGATTTAATACCAACGGGGTACCAAGCGCACCCCCTGACAAGAGCAATGGGTGCTAGACTCCCTGCTGTGGAAACACCAGAGCACCCATTTGCAAATCTGGATTGACCCACAAGGGGTCTGCCTGTCACCTCAGGTGTTTGGGGGGGACAGGGGGTACAATCCCCGAAGTTACCTTCAGAGATTATCAAAGACTCCAGAGTCCCTCTGAAGTTGCTTTCGGAGGTTAGCAAAGGCTCCGAAGTCCCTCCGAAGGCAATTTAGGAGATTAGCGCAGGCTCTGAAGACAAACCCCTTGGGAGAGCAATGCAAGAGAGGTGCATATTAATTAGCTCCTTGTGAGCACCAGTGAGTCAGCCTCATTAATATGCACATCTTTCCATGCCTGAAGATAACAGACAGCTCCCAGCCACATTGCTCTTGCAAGGGATTTCTCTGCAGAGCCTTTGCTAATCTCCAAAGTTGCCTTCAGAGGGAGTTCAGAGCCTTTGCTACTCTCCAAAGGCAACTTTGGATGGATTTTGGAGCTGTCTTGCCCCCTGAGTCTCCTCTAGACCCCATTGCCAGATTGTAGTGGAAACAGGCCCCCTACAATCCAGATT
This sequence comes from Aspidoscelis tigris stejnegeri, assembly GCA_023333525.1. Classification (NCBI taxonomy): domain Eukaryota; kingdom Metazoa; phylum Chordata; class Lepidosauria; order Squamata; family Teiidae; genus Aspidoscelis; species Aspidoscelis tigris. The sequence goes on along the minus strand of JALMGA010000002.1, from coordinate 24,863,194 downwards.
TCCAGGCTGAAGACCCATTGTAGACCCCTTTAATGGGGTCTACACAAAATCTGGATTATAGGTCCTGAAGGACCCATTATGATCTGGTTTTCCCTAGCTGTGGTGGAAACAAATGTGTCCCTAATGGGGTCTGTGATGGAAATGGGGTCATCCGGCTCTCAGCCAAATGGGTCCTTAATGGGTGCTTCAGTGGGTACTTAGTGACAGTGGGAAAACACCCCATGATACATCTTCAGCACTGAATCTGTTACAACTCAGGGGCTGGCGATAAAGCCCAGTCAGCACTTGATATGGTCCTCTGTCCAACTTCAACCTCAAAAAATGTGAGGAAGCATCCTTGGATTCAGCATGGAAATGAATAGACTTGATGTCCTTTGCCTGTTCTTTCTCCCTTACTCTCACAATGTGCAGAGAAATTCGTAGGAGTTTATTCAGAAGGAAAAGAAATGCCACACATTGATACCTTGAAGTTTTGTTCAAGGCACACAGGCTGGCATGATTCTGTATGAAGAAACAGCTGAGCTAAAAGGCCAAGCAAAGTAATCTGATGTAAATTGCTCATTTGCATATATCTGTGCAATTGTGATTTGCAAGTGCTGCACTCCAATGAACCATTTGTCAATATTTAATTTCTTGGCTAAGGTTAACACAGGTAGACGGCACAATTAGAAAATGTAACACCACATGTTAATTGAACATTGGCCCATTCCGTTCTGATTATAACAACCCAGAGAAGATTAAATCAATACTAGTTTCTCCTTGGATCATTTGTGCATCGACTTTTGTTGCTCTTTAAACATAATGCAATGTATACTTATGGGATGCTTAAATCAGCCAACAGATTGATCTGGAAGGCTTGCCCAGATTTTTGGAATGTAATAAGATGTGTTTTCTTTTTTGCACTATAATGGCCGTAGCCTTAATCTACAAGAGTAATAATGGATGAGAGTAGGATAACCTTGTAGTGATAGCTAAAAAAATAGCACTATAAAAGAGGAAATTAACCCTAATATATATAGAAGGAAGGACATTTTTAATCCATTCCATTGTATACCCAAATCTCAGAATAGATAGATAAGTCAGGACAAGATTTTGGCCTGTTTTAAAAACACAGATGGACATAGAATTGTGGACTTGAAAGGATCCATTTAGGTTCTCCCTGCATCATCTAAAACAAACAATCTCAAGTGGATGATTCTCCAGCTATCTTACCCAATACAAGAACACAAATCTCTTCACAACGTCAAGAAGTTTGTCCTAAAATTTTTCTAGAATTGGCTGCTTTTCAACTTTCATCCCATCAACTCATGTCCTGACTTCTGAAGCAGCAAGGAATGGTTTGCAGCATCTTCCACGTGTCAGAGACTCAGGCCACCTCCAGACAGCAGCCAAATAACTTGCTAGCAAGAATAACACAGACTATTGAATCCCTCTGATTATCCCATGCTAGCTAGACAGTGCCGCAGCTGGTGCTGTTTTTCCATGATTTACTTTATGCATGCTCAGAGGTGCTTGCCTTCCTTTCTGCACATGCATGGACACCTGTTTCAGTACCTGTGCATGTGCGCAGTGCAGAATCAAACCCAGTACTCCCAGATAAGAGTCCGGCTCCACTAGACCAAAGTGGCTCACTATAAAGGCAGAGCTATGGTGAGGGAAATCACCATTGCATTGCCATAATGGCACTATATTGCTTCCATCTGGAAGGGCTTCTGATATTTGAAGACTACTCTGCTTCATTTTCTTTTCCTGCCTAAGCAGCCCAGAGTCCTCACTTGGGTGGTATTTGGTAATGAAAGGATAGGATACCTAAGCAATTTTAGGTTTGACTCATTTTGTTTCACATGAAGAAGGAAGAGGAGAGGCAAGGAGGAGAGAAGGGAAGGGAACAGAGGAGAAGGAAAGTAGTAGAAATAATGTCTCTCTCTGCACAAGACAGATTGTAGTTAGTTTCTGAAGTAGGATAAGAGTATTTCCTTTCTTCCACAGGTTAAATGCAAGAGCTATTCATTTAAAGTTTGGAAAACTTTTTTTAAAAAAAGAAGCCATTAAAAAATACTCAGCAAGCCTTTAGGGAGATGGGCTGTGCTAATCTCACCAGTTTTTATTACATCTTAATTATTCCTATTGTTGCTTTAATTTGCCTGTTTTACATTTTGGTGAGCAAAACTGTTGCTGCTTCAAATTGCTTCCCTTGGGGGAACTTTTAAAGCTCAACTGTTGTGCTGTGCCAGTCTGACCCATCCCTTTCTCCTTGTTTATCCCAGGTCTACTTGGCTCAGTCTCACTGTGAGACAGAGGGAAGCAGCCTGACCAATTAGCCCTCTGATCTCTCTGGTCCTCTGATGTTCTGATCTTTCCCTTCTCCGTGGCTTAGCAAGTGGAAGGAGAAGGGGAAATTCTTCTTTTGATTTGACGGGGAAAGCAGAATGAAAAAGGGACATTTATTTCAGTCCCTGGGCTAAACAAGGAAAAAAGGAATAGATCAAATTGGCTCAACACAGTTGCTCTAGAAGTCCCCAGAGGACACAGTTGCTATTATGATGCCTGATGCAGCTGCCACGCTAATGTCCCCATCCCATCTCTAATTCACAATAGTCCATTTTCTGGCCTTTAATGTGGATTAGACATGGCCACACCTCTCTCACTTCTAAGCCACTTTTGAGTCCTAGTTTCTCTGAGCTTGCTCTATACCAAGGTGTTTTTTTAAAAAAAAAGGAATCCATGTGGACTCCCTGCATATGGACTTTCTCAGCATAAGGATTATGTATGTATGTATGTATGTATGTATGTATGTATGTATGTATGTATGTATGTATGTATGTATGTATGTATGTATGCATGTATGCATGTATGCATGTATGCATGTATGCATGTATGCATGTATGCATGCATGCATGCATGTATGCATGTATATTTGTTTGTTTATTTGTTTATTACCAAAATGTGAACAAGTGCATCTTCACAAGTTCACACAATAGGTCTCTACTTGCTCAGTGGAATAAATTGGGTCTTTGTGCAAGAAACTCTGTGGGTTTTTATGGAAAAGAAAAAGTCTGTGTGTGCAGAATGAAAACTACTAGAAGAATCAATAGGTGATTGGTGAAAATGCACCTTTTAGCCTTTAGCTTCTTGGCTGCCTTCCCTTCACATACAATGCTTGAATTTTAATTTTGATTGAATTTTTTTCCACTTATATATAATTTATCTCATATTGTTTTTTTCGCTGATGTAAGACAGCCTGAAACCGGTGATTTATGATGGTAAATAAATGCAATAAGTACATAAATGATATTTTGAGATTTGTCCCTCCCCACTGTTCAGCTCTTAATATTAGTAAAATGAAGAAACCTTTGATCATGGAGACAACATGGATGCAGCCAGTTAGTCTTCTTCAGAAGGATACAGAAGTGGTTTGTCAATGCTTTGTACTGGAGGAGTGGTAACCATTGCACTTTAGACCTGCCTGCAAAGGAGATGCTCTATGAGACAAAATAATTTTAATGGCTAGCAATAGCACTGCAAGGGAAAGCAAGCATAGAAGGAGGCTACTTTAGGAGGTATGGAAAAAATAACAGGCATCCATTCTAGAATAGGGATACGCACAAATGGGGTTTGGGTTTTTTTTTTTGCATTCAATTTGTACTGAATCGAATGTTAAGAAAATTTGTATTGTAGGACTGGACTTATCAGGCAGGCAAAGCTGTCTTCAGGTTGCTTCTCTCTCTCTTACAGATGGGCTGACCCAGGAGCCCTGGGATTAACTTAGAAAAAGGAATGGATCAGTTTGGCACAGTACAATGATTGTGCTTTAAAGCCCCCAAAGGAAGCAATTTGAAGCAGCAACAGTTTTGCTTTTGCTAATGCTAAATAAGTACAGAACCTGTCTGTTCCTCAATGGGAAAATGCCTAGGAATTGTCTATGTTCTGCCTGATATTCCAGAATAAAAGTAGTTTACAAATGTCATGAAATAAATCCATCTCTTTTATATTTTTAACATAGGACTTCCCCATCTCTTCCCAGTGCATAAATAGTGGGCATTTTGGCTTCACTGGAAGCAAAGCAAAGCAAAACGCTTTTCATATCAGAACAAGCAGAGGTCTTTTGTTTTGAAGTGCATTCCTTCCTAAACTCAATAGGGATAAATACACAGAAATGATAAACCTATAATTTAAATCAATAGAATTACCACAGATAAAGCTGTTGATTTTAGATGACGGGTTTCTGTTTATTTTAATGGAAACATCTGTCCATCCCTAGTGACTGCAACCCTTCCAGCAGATGGGGAAATATTATCAAATTATCACAGTTGGGTACTTTATTGATTTTCTTGTTAAATTTCATATTCATTTCTAATTTCCACTTTTAGATTAAATGAAGCAGCTGCAGAAATTGTCTTACTTTCATGAAAGAAGATTCTGAGACCATAGCTTGCTTCTTTCTTTCTTTCTTTCTTTCTTTCTTTCTTTCTTTCTTTCTTTCTTTCTTTCTTTCTTTCTATAATCCTGCTCTCAGGAGAGCTCTACCTGGCATGCAGAAGTTCCCAGGTTCAGTTTCTAGGACCCCCAAGAGAGGCTGTGAGAGCCTGCAATGCTGCCAGTCTGGACTAGTAATCAAAATCCTAGGCCTCCTCATTCATGTATTAAAGTGGATCAAGTAGTCTACAATTAGTTTAATCAGGTCTACAATTAGACTAAGGGCCTTGTTCTGTATCATGGAGGTGTGCAGATGAAAAGCACCTCCCAATCCCTGATAGGTAGGAGTGAAAGTTCATAGTTTTTTGTGTGCAGGGAGCTAGGGTGAAGAATGAACCAAATTAACACTGTTAGTGCAAATGGCAGTGAACTGGCCCACATGATCCAAATCAGTAAGTCTGCTTATTCCAGGTCTACTGATCCAAATCAAAATGAGATAAGTGCAGAAAGGGCCAATGTTATATTGCCCTGCCACCTCAGTTAGTTGTAATCAGAGCTAGAGTATTTGTAAGCCAAATATGGGGGGAAATCAGATAAGTTCTTTCTGCTGATATATCCCAGCATTCATTTGAGCACCACCATGACCACTCAGTGCCCTACCTCAATACTAGTCCAGCCACAGAGGCAGGAGAGAAGAGTGAAATTTCAACGATCCAGCATACAAACAGCATGCTCATCCATCTTGAGGGATAGTAATTTAAAGGTCATGGTTAAAAGAAGAGGCTATCCAGGTCTTCCCAAAGCTGTCTTGGGACACAGACTAAAATTTTCAGATCCAAGCTACAAACAGGCAACACATTTTGTGAAACTTTTCTGAATTAAGCTGTATGCTCCAGAATTACTAAGTCAAGTCACTGTTGTTTGCTGGTAGGAAAACATTCAAGGTACAATATTGTGTAATATGAAGAGAAACCTACCCCTTGAAAAGATATTATCAGAAAGTGAAGAGAACAAACTCTCTTGCTGTCACAAAAGGAGTCTTTCTTCCCCTTTCTTACCTTTGTCACCTCACATTTCACTCCTGAGAGGTGGTGCTGCAACCAGTAGTCCTCATGGCTGGAGCCTGGGATCATCGAAAGCATTCCATGACCCCAGGCTAAGCTGTTACCAGGAGAATTGTGATAGGCTGTTCATGTGCACTCGCACTCGCATTTTTGGCCATCTGAGGTGCCAGCGCACTTGTACGGCACCTCACATACCTCCTGGCACCCAGAAGAGGTGTGAATGGTCTCTCTGCTAGGCAGGAAAGGTAAACTTTCAGATGTGTGTATTGCAGGATTTCCTGCACCATCACTAGTGGATGCTGGAGCTTCTGGGATAGCAGGAGACATTTCTGGTGTGGAAACGCCTCCTGCAAGTGTAGATGCTGCTTCCTAGAAGCTACCCCAATGTGCACTAGCAGGCCTTGGAGTTTTGTTGCTATGTCCTTCTGGGAAGAAGACACCTAGGATTGAACTTGTAACCCTGCGCTTTCCAGCCAGTTGCTCTACCCCTGAGCTACAGCCACATATCCTCCTTGAATTGTCACAACAGACTTTTTATATGCATTTTAGTTTCTATGTTAATCTTCTGATATGGACATGTTTATTGCAAAGCCATTTATTAAACTGTTCTAGCTTAGAATCAACTTTTTAAAATAAGATATCCATGGCCAAACTGCATAACCAAATATCTAATAGAACTTTATGTTTACCCTAAACACTAGATGATGAGAGAAAGGGAAAAAGGAAAGAAAAAAAAGGAAAAGACATCTTAGGCAGAAACCCAAACAGGAAACCTTTCCTAGTATATCACAGTCTTACCCTATTTTTCTTGAGTTATAAATATTGCTATTTAAAGAAGCCCCTACACCCTATGCCCTATAGTAATGATCATTTCTTAGAAGCATACTGAAAGAGTTTCTTTTTAAAATGAAAAACAGCCATTTTCTTGGATAGTTATAATACAGCCAATTAAGGCAGTTTCCCTTCTTTTGTTGTTCACAGTACAGTGAGAACAGCTTCTGCAAACAGACCTCTCAATCATGTTTATTGTTTCCTGGCGTGCTTTACAACATCTTAAAGATTCTCATTGCATAGGAATGTAGCTGTCCTAGGTATTGAGTCCCCAGCGCGCATCAGTGATTTTAGACTGCCTGTATCAGTGATTTAATTAGCAGTACGAGGCTGTAGCTCAGGAATTCCTAATATATATTTTAAAAAATAGATGCATGAAATGTTCACTCATTTTCCTTAGTTTTGCTATTTGAGGTCATTCTATTAGATAATAGGCCTGTTATCTATTACTATTGTTATTATAGTAATTTCTTGTGCAACATATGATTACATCCACCCCAACCACATAAGAATAAAAGAGGAGCCCTGCTGGATCAGGCCACAGCCCATCTAGTCCAGCATTCTGTCTCACACAGTGGCTCACCAATTGCCCATGGGCATCTCAAGCAGAGACAAGGGCAAACCCTTCATTTGCTCTCGATTCCCTGCAAATGGCCTTGAGAGACATCATGCCTGTCTATCCAACTTGGAAACAGTACCCAGGGATCCATTCTAATAGCCATTGATACATCTGTCCTCTGTGAATGTATGTAAACCTTTCTTAAAGCCATTCATAATGGGTGCTGTCACCACCTTTTCTGGTAGTAAATTCCATAGACCGATGACTCTCTGGGTGAAAAAAAAAATACTTCCCCTTGTCTGTCGTATGGAGGATCAGGGCACTGTGGGAAACTCTTGAATGCTGGTGGCCTGGCGTGTGGCCAGCTGCTCGTATGGGAATCAAAGGGCTAAGGCCAAATGTCTGAAGCTTCAGGGCATGCTTGCACACCTGGAGCTTCATTCTACATGCAGAAGACCAGAAGTCAGGTCGTTCATTCGTTCGTTCAATCATTTGCATTTTTATTCTAATCTGTACCTGAAGGTCTCAGAGCATGTCTCACATTAAAAAATAAAATGTGAAAAGAGTGTACTAAAATAATAGTAATGCCTGAAAGTGGAAAGGAAAGCTGTTTCCTTATTCAGCTAAAGGCTGTGTACTGCTTGGAACTCCAGAGTTAAGGTCAGCATAAGAGCAATGCAGTTAACAAATGGCAACCCTGTGACAATTCTGCCACATCAGGGGGACTCAAGAGTTCTCTCTCCCACCTTCATAGAAAGCAGTCCCTTCTGGGAATTTGGGCAGGAAGCACCTGCATAACGTGCAGAGATGTATAGCCTAGGTAGATGAAGCCTATGTTAGCTGTGGGAAAGAGTGAAGAAAAAAAAGAAAAAAAACACGTTCGGATGTGCATTTGAAAACAACCAAGATAGTGTGTCTGTCTCCTGGGAAAGAAAGTAAGCTGATACGCTACAAGGTCAAGAAGTGTTTTCGAGCACGTATCCCAAATGGGAGGGGGAGACAGCTACACCACCACCGGAAGTTGTCAGCAACAACGTCCGGTTGCTAATATGTATAAGGCTTCTGTAGTCTTTGTTATGTAGTGCCGCGTGTATTCTGAGAGTGTGTAGTTTTGCTCTCAATGCTTTTGCCAAGAATGTGAGCCTGGGAGGAGATAGCCATGCGCTAAACATGGATTGGAATGCAGATACTCCAGGCTAGAGACTGTACTTGCTTTCTATATGCCATTGTAATCTTACTTGCAATAAATAGTAGCTCATTAGAAATAACACTCGGACTGTCTGCTGTGTTTAATGAGCTGCATTCCTAGTACGCTGGAATGCCGGATGCTGATAGCAGAAGCTGGGAGCAGAGCTACGAAGTCTGTCGGCGCAGCGGAAGCCAGAAGACAGATAGCACAGGTAAATCACTCTGCAACAAGATCTAATCTCAAGATCTTATCAAGATCAACAAGGGTTATGGGCCCAGATCGTTATCTGCTCTTATCTGATTGCTATCTGATGAAACCTTTTTTGCTGAGACTGGGAGAAAGGCTTTTACCCTGAAGCTAAAAAGGCTGTCTGAGCTAATTGGTAGGACTGTTTTAAGACGGAACGTCTGTGTCTTATCATAGTTGACAGCAAAAGCTGGGAAAACTGCCAAGATCCTGTCTGTGAGTTGTTTAATGATGGAGCAAGCAAGGTTTCCGAAATTAGATAATACCAATTATGCCTCCTGGCAAAGCTATTGTGAAGCACTCCTGATAAGAGAAAATCTCTGGGATGTCGTCCAAAATGGGGCCACGCCAGCAACGGCGGAGCAGGATAGAAAAGCTAGAGCGACAATCTTGCTTACTATCTCTCCCTCGCAACTTTCGCACGTGAAAAATAGACTGACAGCTAAAGATGCATGGGACTCCCTTAGAGCAGTCCACCAGTCGCAAACTGCCTTGTCTAAAATGATTTGGTGCCGGAGGCTGTATTCCTGCAAAATGAAAAAGGGCACAGATCCAGCAGCTCACTTGGAGCGGATGACTGATTTGTTTAATCAAGTCCAAGGTCGTGGGATCGAAATCCCAAATTTGCAACGCGCTTTCATCCTTCTCGGAAGTCTAGCAGATGAGTATGAAAACGTTCTGTGGAGTCTACAAAGTTTTGATGAAACGCAGATTACCCCAGAACTGGTTGCTGCGCGTGTCTTGGAGGAGAGCCAGCGTCGGAAGGACGAAACAGGGCTCCAGAGGCAGCATGCAGCGCAGAGGCACTCTTCTAATCTGTCTGAGGACTCCAAAGGCCTTCAGCAAGAAAAAGCAGCCGTTTCTAGGGAAAAACGGTGCTGGGCTTATGGCCAGAAGGGACATTTGCAGAAAGACTGTAAACAGCCAGCAGCTGGTAAACCACAGGGCAAAGGGGCCGCGGGCCGGGGCCAGAAAGGTGTGGTAGCTATCGTGAAGGAACTAGCCTGTAAGGCAGATACCTGGGTTTTAGATTCAGGTGCTTCCACTCATATGGTTAACAGTGAGAAGTTCCTAAAAGAGTTGGTAAAATCTGATGTACATTCCGTTGCTTTGGCTGATGGCAGGGCAAGGGTGGTGAAGCAAATGGGCAAAGCTTATGTTCCAAGTTTTGGGAAAGAATTCTCCAATATTTTACGTGTACCTGGATTGCAAAACTGTCTGATAAGTGTGTCTGCACTGACATCTAGTGGTTACACTCTGGTTTTCACAGGGAATGAATGTAACATTAACTTGAATGACCAGGTTTGTGCAAAAGCTGTCAAGAAAGACAAAATGTATTTTTTGGTTGACAAAGAAGCACAGTGCTCACAGGTCAACAATGTGCCCCTACACTCAGATTGTGCCCATTACTACCATAGGGTCTTGGGTCACACTAGCTTCACAAATTTGCAAAAACTGACACAGGTGTGTCCAGATCTTAAAATTCTTTCATGTGATTCTTTTTTGGACTGTACTGTGTGCAGCAAGGCAAAGCTGAAAGCTTTTCCAGTTGCAAAGCGTAGTAAACGAAGCACGCAACGGCCTTTTGAAATAATCCATGCAGATTTGGCAGGTCCTCTGGGCAAAACTTTTGGTGGGAACCAGTATTTCATGGTAATTGTGGACCGCCACACAAGGTATTCATATGTAATGCTCATGAAGGAGAAGAGTGAAGCTGCACAACTTCTCAAAAACTGGGTCAACATAGTTGAAAGACAGTTTGAGTACAAGGTTGGGTTCTTGGTTACAGACAGAGGGGGTGAGTTTCTGTCTAATGACCTGAAAAACTGGTTAAAGGTAAAAGGGATTCAGCATGAAACTACCAACCCAGCAGTTCCACAGGAGGACGGCCTGGCCGAACGAAGAATTGGGGTCCTAAAGCAGATAAAGGACTGCCTAATTCTCGATTCACAGGCTCCGGAACAGCTCTGGGGGGAAGCTATACTGACTGCCAATCATATAGCTAACCGCACTTGGAATTCCTTTGTAAAAACCACTCCATATCACATGCTGTTTGGGAGACCACCAAATCTGAAATACCTAAGAGTTTTTGGGCAGTACGCTAATGTGTATGTTCCAGCAAACTTTAGGAAGAAAGGTGATCCCAAATGGAGGAGGCTGATGTTTGTGGGTTATTCTGGCAACAGCTACAAGTTCTACTTGGGCCATGGGGAAGTGTTGTTGTCCAGAAGTGCCAACTTTGAGAAACATTCTGGGTGGGATAGGCTTCATGCCAACCAAGAGGTTTTTCTCAAGCTGGGGCAAAGTGTTGCAAGTGCTGGAAATGGAGGGGTAATGAAGCAGGATGCTTCTGCAGGGCCTCAACCCAGTACTTCTACACAGCACCAAACACAAACACATCCAATCACTACACAGAAGTTTGAAAAGGTGTCCACTGAGGCTCAGAGCTCTACCTCGGATTCGGAGGATGACAAAGGTAGAGTCAAGGTGATTGTGCCTAGACGGACTCAAAGAGTCAGGAAACCTCCAGATAGGTTTGTTGTGCAAAGTGCAAAAGCTTTTTCAGTGGTGGCTGAACCAGAAAACTTTGAAGAGCTACTCTCTTTTCCTGAAGAAGAGCAGCAGAAGTGGTTTGAAGCCATGGAGCAAGAGTACTCGTCTTTGGTAGACAAGCAGGTGTTTGAAGTCGTAGATAGGCCGGAAAACCAGAAGGTTATAGGCTGTAAATGGGTTTTCAAGTGCAAGGAGTTGCCAGATGGAACCCAGAAATACAAGGCTAGATTGGTTGCAAAAGGTTACTCACAGCAGAGGTTTGAGAGTTTTGACAAAACCTTTGCACCTACTGCAAAGGCAGAAAGCCTGAGGCTGATCTTAGCTCTAGCAGCTAGAAAGCAGTATGCAGTAAGACACTTTGATTTTGAGGCTGCCTACCTGAATGCTCCCCTTGATGAACTGGTGTTCATGGAGCAGCCTGCAGGTTTCGATCAGTGCAAGCAGCAGAAGGTTTTTCAGCTGAGGAAAGCTCTGTATGGTTTGAGACAGAGTGCACGTTGCTGGAATCTTTGCATTCACGAGGAATTGGTCAAGTTGGGGTACAAACGCAGCATTGCTGATGCTTGCGTGTACACTAAGGGAGAAACAATCCTTGCTATCTATGTTGACGATCTCTGTGTGGTTACTAGATCTGATAAGGAGATTGCTTTAGTACAGAAGGAATTGTCTCAGAATTTCAAGCTCAAAGACCTGGGAAATCTGAAGTTTTACCTTGGGATCGAGGTACAGTGGACTCAGGATGGCAGATGCCTGTTGAGCCAGCAGAAAAAGATTGAGAAACTGATTGAAAAGTGTGGTTTGCAGAATGCAAAGGTAGTGAAGAGTCCAGTGCTCACTGGTACTTCCAATGAAGACTCAGTGAAACAGTTTGAGAATCCAAAGTTGTTTCAGAGTGTTCTGGGAAGCTTATTATATATAAGCTCACAAACGAGGCCAGACATCAGTTTTGTGGTGGCTTTGCTTAGCAGAAAGGCAAATGAGCCTACTGTCCAGGATTGGGTCAGGATGAAACATGTGTTAAGGTATCTCAAAGGTACACAACACAGAAAGCTGGAAATCCAAGGCAATCAACAAGGGTTGGATTGTTATGCTGATAGCTCTTTTGCATCTGAGCAGGATGACCGAAAGTCAGTGTCTGGATTGCTTATCAAATTTGCTGGTAGTCCAATTATTTGGCACAGCAGAAAGCAAAGTTGTGTTGCTTTAAGCAGTTCAGAAGCAGAGTTTGCAGCTTTATCTGAACTTTTGGCTGAGATTCAGTGGATTAAGCAATTGCTCATTGATCTGGGGGAAACAGTGGAGCAACCCATTATAGTTCGGGAAGATTCACAGACTTGCATAGCAATGGCTGAGTCTGAAAATCTCAAGTGTCGAACCAAGTACATAGGGGTCAGGTATCAGAATGTACGTGAGATGGTGCAAAATAAAGTCATAAGACTAGAAATACATTGGGTCTGAAGACAACATTGCTGACATTCTCACAAAACCACTGCCAGCGGGTAAACATGAGCAATTGGCAAGCCTGTTAGGTATAACACTGTGAACCAAATTGTAAATATTTGTACATCCTAACTGTGTTTTTTTGGAGGGGCATGTTAGCTGTGGGAAAGAGTGAAGAAAAAAAAGAAAAAAAAACACGTTCGGATGTGCATTTGAAAACAACCAAGATAGTGTGTCTGTCTCCTGGGAAAGAAAGTAAGCTGATACGCTACAAGGTCAAGAAGTGTTTTCGAGCACGTATCCCAAATGGGAGGGGGAGACAGCTACACCACCACCGGAAGTTGTCAGCAACAACGTCCGGTTGCTAATATGTATAAGGCTTCTGTAGTCTTTGTTATGTAGTGCCGCGTGTATTCTGAGAGTGTGTAGTTTTGCTCTCAATGCTTTTGCCAAGAATGTGAGCCTGGGAGGAGATAGCCATGCGCTAAACATGGATTGGAATGCAGATACTCCAGGCTAGAGACTGTACTTGCTTTCTATATGCCATTGTAATCTTACTTGCAATAAATAGTAGCTCATTAGAAATAACACTCGGACTGTCTGCTGTGTTTAATGAGCTGCATTCCTAGTACGCTGGAATGCCAGATGCTGATAGCAGAAGCTGGGAGCAGAGCTACGAAGTCTGTCGGCGCAGCGGAAGCCAGAAGACAGATAGCACAGGTAAATCACTCTGCAACAAGATCTAATCTCAAGATCTTATCAAGATCAACAGCCTATGAGAGAGTGAGCAATGGCTGAGAGGAAGACCCAGCAGGAGGAACAGCTGACAGTATGAGCTCCTAGCTCAGAGTAGACCTCATAATCAGCAGCCTTGTTTCCTTAGAGGAAGATTGCTCAACTTGTGGCCTTCCACATGTTCCTGCCCATTCAGGTATCTGGATGGACTAGTTCAAGGTGGGAGGGTGGCATGGAATAGCAGAAGGGGAAACAGTTCAAGACAAACCAAATAAGATGGTATACAACAACCAGTATGTTGTGAGGTAATGAGAGAGCTTAAGTTTATGACAATTAATGTTAATGGCCTGGGTACCCAGATGAAAAAATATAGATTGATTAAGATGTTGAAAGACAAGAGGATTCACTTTGCCTTTCTTCAAGAAACACAAAAGAAAAGATAATCTACTTCTGATCAGTTACCAAAATTGGGAAGTGCTGGCAGAATCAAGAATTCAAATTCATTTGAATGTTTAAAAAAATGGATATATAGACTTCGATTTGAATTTGAATGTCCAAATTTGAACAAATTAAATCAAATTTTGAATGTTTTGAATATTCTTGCACATCCCTAGTTTCAACGTAACTTATCTAAACTTGTGAGTCTCATAACTTATTTAAATCAGATAGACATATCTAGAGATGCTGGAGTCCATCTATCTACTAACTTGAAGAGAGATAGAATGTGACATTACAAACTGCTCCAGCAGAGTTAACCAATCAGCAGTTCCCATACTGCAACACTAACATACATGAAAGTGATATACTGAAATGATATACGCTTGCAATAATATACCAACACTCCCAAAGCCATCCAGGTCGAGTACTCTGTCCCTCAGATCTAGCAGCATCACTGCATGTACACACTTTCATAGGTGAATTGTTAAAGTAAAAATAACATCATAAAGTCCCTTCTGTTCTTTTATAATGTTCTTTTCCGCATAAGCAAGAATGATATGAAGCATAATGTTCATCTTGCACCTGTGAGTGATTGCAGTCAGCAAATTTTTCCATAGCAAAAAAGAAGAAGAAGAAGAAGAAGAAGAAGAAGAAGAAGAGAGTAAGGGGAAGAAGACAGGCAACATTTCCTGTAAAAGAAATAAGCATTTTCCATTTTGAGCTCATAGATTCATGATGATTAGTACATTGAAGTCTGCATGGAAACAACAGAAGAGCCCAAGATATACCTAGGAATGGTTTTCATTCTTGTTATCCCCCTGCCTTGAAATTAAATAAATAAATAAATAAATAAATAAATAAATAAATAAATAAATAAATAAATAAATAAATAAATAAAAGGAGCCTGAGCATGAAGCTTTGGAAATCCTGAGTTTTCCCTCTTGGCCTTGCCAGGTGACGCAAAGGAGTTTAAACACAACAATTTTAGAATTCTTGGATGCGGGCATAATCACCTCTGTGCATGTTGGCACACACACTGAACAGATCTATGATCATTGCTTTGTCCAGAAAGAAAAGTGGGTCCTTTAAAAGCATTGCTGATGGAAAATCTGTGATTTCTGCTAGGTTTTCCAGCAACAATTTAAAGCACTCATTAAGGGCAAAAATGTGCGACTATAGTAGGGTTGCCTACAATACATGAGGTGACCCCACCATACTGGTACCATTATGGTCTTATATTTGTCCCATCTGGATGAGACCCTAGGGTCTAGCCTAGTGCTCTTAACCACTGTACCAATATAGCCCCCAAATGGCCCAAACCCTAAATCTTAATTCCAGGCTAAATTCTGGGCCTATTCCTACTTTCACTCATTTTCAAGGTTCATCCAAAAATTATTGCTTTTTCCGAAGTTTATGAAGGACTGAAGATGAGAAGAATTTTTTTCAGATGGAGTTTTGCAAGCAATTAGAGCACACAATTGAAAACTATCACCTTATATCATTTAAAAGTGATCGGTCAGAAAGCTTTGAGTGTTGGCTGGCAAAGGAAACAGACTTTTAGTGCATGTTTCAACTTACATATTTCAAAGCATGGGGCTAATTCCAGAAAGCGTGCATAATGCTGTGTTCAATTTCCTACTCAAAATCCAGCTTTTGAGTTCACTCAACTGTTCAAAGGCAAAGCATTTGTAATTGCTAGCCCAATTAAGCCTGCAATTACCACTTTCAAATCACAATCTGTGAGATTTTACATTCAAATTCCATCTCCAAAAATCATGCATGTTGGCTGCCAGCAGATGAAACAAAAATTATCCATAGCTGATTGACTTAGACCATAACAGAACTCTTTCTAACAACCATGAAGCCTCCTAGTAATATCCTCATTATGCACCTCTGATTTCATGTGATCCTGGTCACATGACAGTATCAGCCAGTACAATCCTAAAAGGTAATTTTAATTCAGTTGTATTTTTTACACATTTCTTAGCTAGCTTGCAGAGATGTGTAAATTCAGTTCTTGCTCAGTTATTTTAATGGAACTGAATTAAGCCTGGTTTGAACCAATGTGAATTGCCAAAATAGTCCCTACTAAAAAAAGGATGGTCTGATTCAAGCCTAAGCACTGATATTCAGAGAAACTGGGTCAAGCTGAATTGTTTGATTTGAACTGCTAGAAATTGGCTCCATCTGACCCTTTAAATAGGGCTTTTCTTAATGTATTTGTTACTTTAACATTTGCAAATTTATTTATTTATTTAATTATTTATTCATTCATTCATTCATATTTCTATCCCACCCTATATCTGAAGATCTTAGGGTGGGTAACAACTTTTAAAATCCAATACATTAAAACAATAAACAATCTATTTTAAAACAATAGTGTCTGGAAATAATTAGTAATGGCTGTAAGTGGGAAGGGAAAAGGTGTCTCCATTTAGCCAAAGGCCAGGGCAAAGAGGTGAGTCTTCACTGCCTTCCTGGTTCGAGGTTTGATCTAGAACCAGTTGAGCTTGTTCAGCTTGATTGTAGATTGAACCAAACTCAGTGAGTTTCAATTTGAATCAAAACGAACCTGTGAACTTAAGTTTGTGTACATCTCTGCTACTCTGTCCCAAGCATCCTAGGGCAAAATAAAATATTTTAATAAAATATCATCTAAACATTAGATGTTAAAAGCATTAATTTTCTGCAAACCCTCCCCCAATAATAAGATATTCCCCAAAACCTGAAGGTAAGTCTTAACTTAGAAAACTATCAATAAGGGTAACAAATTCAGTTGTGCCTCTAGAAGAAGCAATTTCCACAACCAAAACACTGAAAAGGAGAGAACTTTGTGGTCATCAAAGAATGACCTTCTGGATTTTACTACTCATAACAACTAGCTCCATCAGCTTGGTGGGAATTTGAAGTTCAACTTGAAGCCAGTAGCAGCTATGTCCAGATTTTTCAGACTCCTGTAAATGTGCTTTAAAAATTGCTGAAAAACCCAGTGCTAGTTGCAGGTTTTCCAACCATAGCATATTTATTTACCATCTGGTTGGAACTCCCATGATTCCAGATGTGTGCATCAGTTAAAGCATGCAAAGACAACACCTCCTACAGTACTTTCCAGCTAACCAGCAATAACCACACAGGGAGGGTTTCCCGCATTATCACCTCCTAGTGGGATACCTGACCACTGTCTGGCAGTGGCCACATCCTTAAATATTCAGTGTATTGCCTTACTTCCAAATTACACCCAGGGCTGTACTTTTGTTTGTACAAGAACACTTTGCACAGGAAAGAATATTGTGCAAAGAGTAAGTTGGTCTTGCATTCTGTTTGTGCAGTAGTTGCTCAAACTGTGCATGGAGATCACAGTGCACACTGCACCAAGGCACAGCTGGTACAAATGTAGCACTTAAGTGAGTTCACACCTACACAGAAGTGCTTTGGAAAAAGCTATTTTATGCAATGCTGCTTGTAATAATGGAACGGCTTGTCTGGAGGAGTTTCTACATCTTGCTATTCAAATGCCTAGCCTTCAGGGTTTCTTTCTCTAGTCTCAGTTTCTGTGGAAATGGGTTTTAACAGGCAAGAATAAAGTACTTCAACGTGTAGTTACACTCAAGACTAGTAATCAAAGTAATTATTGATAAAGTATTAATGAATCCTTCTAAATAGATCATTGTAAAATGAGAATATGCATTTCTGTTTTTGCTGAGCAGCAGCTAATATACTTTAGCTACAGTGTTGAGGAACAAAAGGTAGACGATAAATGAGCAATCATTACTATAATATAAATCTTGTAATGATTGACCTTTGGAAGAGCTACTTTTTTATATCAATAGCACTAAACTGGTCAAAAGGCATGCTTTGGAAGAAGGCCAACTCATTAAAATTCCTTTTGTTTAGCATAAAGGGCATTTTGTTTTTGTTTTCTCATCCTCTAGTCACAAGATTGTGGAAAGCTCATATATAAATGCCCCTTTCTGCACTCACCTTTAATCCAGATCTAGGAGCCTCTACTCCTAGGTTTCCTCATCCATGTATTAATGAAGATCAAGGAGGCCCTGCCTCCATTGATCCTGCATGGTCGCCACTAGATGGAGCAGAATCTGGATTAAGAGACCCTTAATCTGAATCCCTGATAGTACCATTTAATATGTACAAGGGTCTTGTAAAAGCAAAATTTTGAATAACCAAGCGTACAATCAGGGATCAGATTTATTCTTTACATGCAAAGGAAGAGCAGAGAGGCAAATAACTCTGTCTCTACACTTGTTCACAAGAAAGGAAAGAGCAAGTAACCACAAAGTTAAAAAAAACCCCATAGCAATTTCAATTTTGACACTTGAGATTTCTGTAGAATGTTTGTACAGGCCTCTGCATTACTAGCAATTGAATACGTGGAATACGTCTTACTTTTCTGGAACATTTAAGCAACAGGGTCAGAAGCAGTTTACTGGAATATATGAGCAGTGAAGGCCAAGCAGATTTTGAGTCATTTAAATTTTGCTTTCACAGACTTGATCCAGAACATGGGAAGTGTGCAGATGGCATGACTCTGTACTGCAGAACTACTAGGCTGTGCTTTTCAGTGGTGCACCATGGCCTTTGTTCCTGGCCTTTGGAGGCATGGGGGGAGTGTCCATGAAGCTTGTGCAAACTTCACAGCTGTGGGGAGACATGGACCACATCAGCACTATCAGGGGAGACAGCACTGATCTGGCCCACACCTTCATACAATCAGATGCAATCCTCCATCAAATCCAGATCAGTGGCCCTGGTTATTCCTAACCTACTAACCTGGATTTAACAGAGATAAGCACAGAAAGAGAACTTAAGAGGGAACTTATATAAGAACTTAAGAGGGAATCAAATCCCTGTTTAATAATTAGACTTTATTTTTTTAAAAAAACTCATTGTCCTGTGGAGAGCTTCAGGGTTAAAATACTGTAAAAAAAAGAAAAGTAACAAGAAATTATGATTGGAGCCTACTGCTGATTGCCCAACCATAGACACAATATGGATGAAGCCATCCAAAAATAGTTTGTACAAGCCTCAAAGAAGCATGAAGTAATTATTGTGGAGACTTTAATTACACTGCTATTTTCTGAGAAATGGCTTCTGCCAAGAATGGTCCCCCAAGAAAATCCATGACTTGTTTTGCTGACATTGTTCTTCTTTAGAGGGTAAGAAGACCACTTTGATCTGATTCTGGAAAATAGGAGTTTGCTTCTTCATGATGGGGAATAATGGTACCTGCTAGACTGGACTGCTGGAGGGCATTCATGCAACATCTATGAAGATGGGTATTGCTACCACTATTGACCTACCTGCTCCCTGATTCATATAGCCTGTTTCCTGACACACACACATACACACACAAAGGCTGACTTCTGTTTCAATCTGAAATAAGGCTGTGCTGTACCTTCAAAGCCCCTGGTAGTTCCAGATCATGGAGACTACCACAGGTCCAGATTAAGGGCATCTTAATCTGGCTCTGTCTTGTGCAGGCAAGGCCAGACTAACAGGTGGTGGGGCCTCCTTGATCTGTGCTAATGTGTGGATGAGGAGGCCAGGGATTTGGACCAGAGACCCTTTGGTATAGATCTATAGGGAAGTGCAGAAAGGTCCCAAGACAGGTACATGTGCACGTGCCTAGCTGGTGGGATGTCATGCCTGCAGTAAAGCATCTTGCCTGCCCAAGACACTGGGGAAGGTGGCACAAAATCCTGCTCTCCATCCAAGTGCTTTGCTCCTCCACTTCACCAGGTATCCATGTCACCAGACATGCAGACAAGGAAGTGCCCAGTGGCACAGGGTTGGATGCTTCCATGGAGGCACCCACCCATAGGTGCCTCCAACCACAGTTGTGAAGCCATAGCCTTTCACCAAAATGCACAGAGCAGCTGATAGTAGTGAACTTTGCTGAGATTGTAGCAAGAAGTGGAAAAATTACATTTGTTTTCTCCCACTGCCCTTGTCCTACGCTTCTAAGTCTGCTGATATTCAAATATTGGAAACTATGTAACCTGATGATAATCCCCTCCGACTCAAACTTGAATCACAAATGTGATCTTTTGTCCACTGTTTCCCCCTCCTGTAAAATATGCTAAGCACGGTGTCTGAATATTGCATGGAATAGCTCAGCAGCAATTTTCACATCACAGCTAGGGGCAGGCAGCAGTTCAAAATGTGGTTCAGAGAGACTGAAGGCAAAGCTCAGATTGTGCTTCGACCCTCCCCAGCCATCCACCAATTTCATTGCCTGAATTTTCAGCATTGCATTCATACTGTTCAGCAGGGAACCTGAATGAAATAGCTGTCAAAAGGCAACTGTTATTGTAACGTAAACACAGAGAATGGTGTAGTATAATCTGCTTTGAAGTATTAATAAGGCAGCCCAAAGGATGCATTTTCCCATCACAGAAAATCACTATGATCAACGCCCCTATCTTACAGCAATTGTAAGATATTTCTACCCTGTTTTCATTCTGTGCTTCCTGCAGGGTAACATTCTGTGAATCATGCACTCCATTGTAAATCGGCAACAAGTCCGGTCCTGTACTTAAAGCACCAGCAAACACTAAAGCGGCTATTCAATGCAGCTTACATAGCATATGCAATTTTCTAGTTATGCTGTACATAAGTAAAATAAATTTCTCAAGATGGTCTATTAAATTCCAGAAAGTATCATGGTAAGAACAGTATCATTTATATACATCTTGTTTATTTCTTCTGTGGATCAGACAGAGAGACAGAGACCTTGTTTTGCATGCCCAAAACTTTCCCAGGAACAGCCCATTTTTTTAAAAACAGTCTTCTCGATTTACTAGGATAGTAATGAGGGATTAGGGGGGGTCATTCCACTGAGTGAGTGATAAAATGTAGAGGGAGACATGCACAGCCATTGTCATGGCAATCTCTCCTGCCTGGGCCAGGCTATTCACACTTCAAGTTCTGGTAGTCCAGACAGGGAATGTCCCAGCACTTGAAGTGTGGATAGCCTGCCCTAGGCAGGAGAGATTGCCAAGACAATGGCTGCAGCAACATGCAACTTGCACTCTGACATTCACAGCTTCACACCTGGAAGGGGGTGTGAATGCTCTGACCAGGAGCTCCTGGGTTGCTCTCAGTCAAGGGGCCTATTCGCACTTGGCTATATTCTAGAATATATCCTGGAATAGAGACTTGCTGTCTATATGCTAGGGCAGGCTTCGGCAGGCCCAAAGTGAGATCTGCTAGAGTCTGCATTAGCATGTGGACCACAGACCCCTATCCTGAGATATACTCCAGAAAAAGGCCAAGTGCGAATAGGCCCAAGCTGTGGACAAGATTTTACAGCTAACAGTGGGAGCAAGATCCAGGATCCTCCTGGATGACAGAGCTACAGTAAGGATGGATGAAAAATGTTCAGCACCTCCACAGTTCATGCAAATTGTGAATGTTTGAAACTTGGCTATATTCAAATAATGACTTTTGCACATGAAACAAAAGCTTTTGTGCCTTTGTTCAGAGCTTCGTTACATTCAAAGCAGCCGCCCCATCACCTTCAAAGCAGATTCAGATTGGATTCGGATCAGATTCAGAGGTGCGACTGGTGGCAGCAGGGTTTTAAAGAGAATTCGAAGCCTAGCACATTTGAAGTGACTCCATTTCCATGAATGTGCATTTCTGTCCTATTTGCATCGATGCAAAGTGAATGGGGGAAGGATGGTGTGCATCCCTATGGTACAGACATGCAGACAAGCCTCCACAGAAGCAGCTGCAGCCACTCCTGGAAGGCCAGCCCAAACAAGCCTTAGGATGGAAGCGTCTTTGGGTTTTAGCTATGAAAATATTTTCATGGCGTCATTGGCTTGAAGTTAGGTCCTGCCTTAGGACACCAATGGAACTGATGGCTGGTTTCATGATAGCCATGATAGGTATATAAATCCATGATTGTTCATGCCTGTTTTGTGTTGTTTTTGCAACACTGCTTATGAATAGAGATTTCCTAGCTAATAACTCAAGCATTTCTTCAGACTGCAAACATGACAAGACGAAAGTCAATAAGTAAAGATTGACCTATTACCCTTTCATCTGGTCTAATTTGCTTGCAAAGCCATATTCTGTGGTTGAATCTAAATCCAAATTTAAATATTTCTTCTGCTGAAAACGGAAGAAAAGGACTGTTTTAAAATAAATCCTGGGTCTTTCTTACTTTTGAAAGTGGGTTGTATGAAATTAACAATTTCTTATAAAATCCCTTTAGGGGAAGCAACACAAAGAATAAATAGTACAACAAGGCTGGGTTCCAGCACCCATTTTTAAATTTAATTTTAAATAAGGCAGGCCTTGTTACAGTAATTAGTTTGCCTGTGATAGTATTGCTGCTGTTCATACAGGTCCCATGGTAATAAAGCTCATCTTGAATAAAAAAGCAATTTTGGACCCAGCTATGTATCTCAAGGGCCCTTTTTCTGTGCACGCTTATTGCCCAAATTCATAATTGTTGAGCTAATGCAGTGTTTTAATTGCACTCGCTGCTTTGTATGCAGAACAAGCTATAACACTGATGAGTTTTTCACTTTGATTAAGTTGTATGAAAATAGACTCATTTTATTTATAATCACATGGCTTTGAAAACAGTAAAATTCTTAATAAAACATTTGAGGGTTTCCATATGTTGTCAATTTTCTGGTATATACGTCAGAGTGGCATACTTCTACATTGGTAATTTTCAGGTTGTAATTTTTCTAAAATAGCTTGGCAGTGATTTTTAAAGAAAAGCTTCAGATGTGTTCAGTGTTCTATAATTTATAATCAATTCAGCAACATAGGACTTTTTCGCACTTACCTGTCTGGGCACAGATTGGAGTGCTCCAGAACACACCATCTGCACACTGTGGTGCTGCCTTCATTCTAGAGAATCCCAGCTCTGATCTTCCATACCTATGGAGCAATGAAAACTAGGATGCTTCTAGCAAACTCCCGGACATGCTTACTCAGAATTCACACCCCACCCCCCCTTGCAGGATATCTGGAGCAGCAGAAATCTAGCTTTGTGGGGAGGAGCCAGCCACACTCCATAAAGAATCTGTTTTTCTGACCAGACACCATATCTGCTCTGTGACTGGGGTAGGGAGATTGTTTGTGGCACTGGGCCAATGAAACAGATTGTTCTTGGTGTATTGCCTACCTCTCTGCCAAACAGTTTCCCTGTTTGAGTTGGTGGAGGTCATCTCAGGCATGTTATTGGAGGTACCCCGCACTGTGGTGTTGGTAGACTTCAATTTCTACACTCTTGTATTCTACTTCAGGACTTCATGGCCTCCATAATAACCATACCCTTTATCTGATCTTTACTGCAGAGTGGGAGGATGATATGATGGTAGGTGAGTTTGTAGCGAGCTCATTGACATGGACAGGTCACTTTCCAATGAAGTTCAGGCTTATGGTATAACGTTTGGCCTAGGGATGTACGTGAATGCTTTTTTTTTTTACTTGTTTCAAATTGAATGCAAGAAAATTCTTATTCATTCAAATAAATGCCTTCAAATGTGGTAGGATTGGGATTCAATACAAATGTCCCATACAAACTTAGTACAAATGTTAGATATGAATCCCATACGAATCCATTACAAAGCTTTGTATAAATGTATCAAAACAGTCAATTTGAATGTCAGTCTTCGAATGGGCCAACATTCTATTCAAATTTAGAATGTCTGAATTTGTACAAATTTTGAATGTTACAAATATTTGTGCACATCCCTAGATTGGCCCTCTTATATTGGATGAGTTTCAATTATTATAGTTTGAGGAAATGGACAAACTGCTTGCAGGGATTTGGGCAACCACTTGTCCCATAATCCTTGTCTGGCATGGCTAATAAAAGCTAGCTGAAGAGGTATTATTTCTTTATTTATATTTATATCCCGCCCAATACCTGTAGGTCTCAAGGCGGTTTACAAGTTTTAAAACAACAGATTAAAACAATGAGTCCAGGTATGCCTTTGTTTGGGGGAGAATAGAAAGCTTTGTCAACCTCTTTGAGTTCCCTTAAATGGGTGAGAAAAGTGGGGTAGAAAAGCCAACTCTTCTTCTTCTTCATCATCATCATCATCATATGGGGGGGGGGGTCCAGTACCACTTAAAGAAGCTATAATATGCCCTCTCCTTAAGAGAACCTCCCTGGATCCAGAGGTTCCACCCACTTGCTAATATTACCTTTTTTAGCAAGCTGCTGGAGTAAGTGGTGGCCACTCAACTGCAGACCAGCTTGGAGGAAATGGATTATCTAGATCCATTTCAATCTGATTTTAGGTGGTGTTTCAACACAAGATCGCCTTGGTCTCACTGATGAGTCTCACCTTTATTGGGAGAGAGGGAAAGGGGTAATTTGACCCTGTTAGTTCTCCTTGATCTTTCCACAGCCTTTGATACCATTGACCATCATATCCTGCTTGAACTTCAGGGACTGGGACTTGGAGACACTGTTTTACAGTGCTATGCTTCCTAGCTCCATGGAGGACTCCAGAAACTAGCAATGGGAACTTGTGTTCAGTGTCTGACAATTTATTCTTTAGTGTTGCATTGAGTGTTATATTTGATGAAGTATTATAATAATCATTGTTAAAATAAAATGATATTAGTCAGCTCAGATAAAATGGGCTGGGCCAGTTTAATTTTGATGATTAGATTTCATACAATTCAGGACACAAATTCTTATGAAGGAATTGAGTAGCAGTGATACACATGGAGACTATCAGTAGGTTTTCTTGGCTACAGCCTCATAAAGGACCTCACCCTTTTTACTAGAAATAGGGAATTGCTGGGAAACATATATTTTATACAGGTTTATACATCTCCTACAGAAGCAGTGGATGAGAAATGGCAATGTACTACTAGTGAATAATTGGAACAGCAGTAAGAGATTTTTCATTGTATTTAATATAGCACATTTAGGGAGTGGCTATAGCTCCATAGTAGAGCAAATTGCCTAGAAAGTAGAGGGCCGCCAGTTCAATCCCCAGCCTCTCCTGGGAAGTAGACAGTGAGAAATCATGTCTGTATGCCAAGAAAACAACACAGAGGTGCTCATGGTCATGCCCATGCAGTCAACCAGGAACCAGCCAAAACACGATGATATCCAGTACCAAACCATTTGCCTTTTTTTTTAAAAAAAAACCTAAAGCAGTTTAAAAAGATATACTTTAAAAACAAGCACAAAACACTTAAAACTCTGGAACAGGGCGATATTATTCACATAATAAGTGCCTGAAAACTATAACTATAAATGCCTTATGAGCAGAAAAGCCTAGAATAAGAGTAGTCATTCTGAACATGCAATAATGTAGGTAAAAATAATAATTTTACAGAGTGTATTTCTTTAAATAACATTAAACAGAGACCCTTTACATGGTTATCAGAAAGAGAATAATATAAAAATCAAATAGATTACATAAAGGGAAACAGAAGATAAAAAAGTACAATTCAGGCAGCCAGTTTAGATTTCAGAACAGACAACGAATTAGTGGAATCAAAATTTTGAACTTAAATTAAAAATAGATGTACTGCAAGTCATGATCTGGAAAATATGCAATAAGAATACGATAGCAATACAAGGAATAGATCCAGTTTTTTGTTTTATCAAATCATTTTTAGTTGAGTGTTGTGGCTTTCTGAGATATTTAAATGAAGGATGGGATAGAAATAAAATGAAATAAATAGTCATTGTGGGAATTTCCAGTTCAGTATAATGTTGCTTAAAAAAAAAATTAAAGTATTTATTGACCAAGAAAGATTGTGGCATTTTGAAATGCAGAATAGGGATGTGCATGAATGGTTTTTTAAAAATTCAATTCATATCTAATTGAGTGCAAGAAAATTCAATGAAGCTTCCATGAAGGCTGGATCCATTTGATTCACAGGTAAATGGGGGCCTACAAACATAGGCTCCTTTCTATTCATCCCTAAATGCTAAAATTTGTACAATTCATATGAATTTCAGATAGCATAAATATTTGTGTGCATCCCTGCTTGAAATTGGTAAATTCATATGGGCAGAATTTGGGAGGTGTTGAAAAATTTGTGGAACACCCCGAAATTTGGAGAGGGAAAAGTTGGCCTGATCTATTTATGTATTTTATTGTTCTTCTATGCTCCTATCCACATGTGCTTCTCCTTAAGCCTGGAAACTATTTACTTGTAAGCTATTCCAGAGGTCAGAATGCCACCAACTAGGGATGTGCAAAAATTATTTGTGCTATTCAGAATTTGAACAAATGTGTCCAAATTCTGAGATTTGTGGACAGATCAAATAGGACCCTATCCATGGGGGCTATTATTCAGCCAAAGCTTCTATGAATACTGGATGCCCCGGGGCTTTCCTCTCATGGCCACCCTCCCCCCAAATCCCTCCTCCACGGGCCCTCCCTGGGGGTCCCTTATCTGCTCCGGTGAAGCCCTGGGCCTCTTCCCAGCCCCTCTGGAATGCTGAACAGACTTTCTGGAACCTAAATACAGACCTTCTGGTTTAATACCCCCACATCCGTGGGGGCTATTATTCGGCTGGAGCCAAATATTTCCACATTTTATTCACCTCAAATAGAATGTGGAAATTGGCTCTGTGCACACCCCAACCACCAACAAATATATGGAGCTCCAAAACTGAGCTGCATGCTCGCTAGAACATCAGTTGAAGCAGAAATCTGCTCACAAAAATGTTACTTTGGTGTTTTTTTTCACTGTCACTAGAAGTAATGGGTACTTAATGGGTACTTCTAGTGACAGTGGAAAAACACCCTTCCACTTGGTCCCCCAGCAGAATCTTCCAGCTTCCCATGTTAAATCTGTCAAGACAAACATCCTCAAAGAAGTTCTGAGGTGCAGAGAACAGTCACTTCTCTCGGCAAACACACCAGAAAACCATCACATGGGACTACTGAGCACTGAAAAGCATGAAGAAGGAGCTTTAATTCCTGTTTCATATAGGGTTTAACTAGAATGGAAAGACAAACACCATAGGGGCAGGCTATCTAATGTT
The DNA here is from genome assembly GCA_023333525.1 of Aspidoscelis tigris stejnegeri. Taxonomy (NCBI): domain Eukaryota; kingdom Metazoa; phylum Chordata; class Lepidosauria; order Squamata; family Teiidae; genus Aspidoscelis; species Aspidoscelis tigris. The sequence goes on along the minus strand of JALMGA010000002.1, from coordinate 24,836,711 downwards.
ATATTGATCATTAAAATTACATATTGTGTGGTAATAAGTAATCTACAGAAGAAAAAGCAGAGCTTGCTATGGCTCAACTGATGTTCTAAATTATATCTGAATAAACTGATTAAGCAATTAACTTTGCCTACAGCTTCTATGTTGCTGTTTTCTTGCTTGCATCTTAAAAATTTGGTTTAATTTTGTCTAATTATGCAAGAACCACAGGGAAAGTAAACTAATTTCTGGCTTTTAGTGAGTAATTGTCTTGTTCAAAGGGCAGCAATGCTTTCCTTGAATCTAAACTGCAATTTTTTTCCATAAGATTTTTAGAAATATAGTATTCCACAGTCTGTCAGATGGAAATTACAGAAGCCTATTTTCAAAAGCGTCCATCTCCTGAACTCAATTCTCAACTAAACTATAAAGGTGACAGCTTGCTTAAGACTTGTCCCATTGATTCTTCTAATTTACTTTAAGATCCAAAAGGAAACTGGGTTTTTCTCGTTCATTATCCAAATGTACTGCTAAAGCAAGCAATAAAATAAATGTCATTTGAACTGAAGGTGTCCAAGAACATGAGCCCACACCACTAGTTTCTGAAAAGACTTATTACTGGGTTTTCAAAGCTAGTTAACCTTTCCAAAACATGCCTGCTGAAAAATGAAATGCACAATGTTTCTTATGCATTTTCTTCGCCAAAAGGTGAATCTTATTTTCAAAAAGGCAGGAAGGGCTTTAGTCATGTGATGCCAGTGAACATCAATGAAGTTACACAGCTGGGTACCTTTTAGAAATCAAGCTCCTTTTTTCAAATTATTTTCAAATCCAGTCTTAAATGTCTATAAAGAGCTTTTCTCCTGTGGAGTTGCATGTTTGTTTGCGCTGTATTTGCCAGACCTTGCTCAGCTGGGAAACATATACCAATTCTTTTTCTAAATAGCCTTTTGCAGTGCTCAAATGGTTTTTCATGTATTCATTACAGGCTCAGTCTTTTTATAATCCACATCTGAGTCCACTACTTTGAAGTTCATTTTCTGGTCCTACCAGTGGTCCCATTAATTTAGTTCATGCAGGAAAATTCTAAATATACCTTAATAAGTACTGCTGTGCCAAAAGCTGCAAATCAAATGTTAGAGCAATGATATAGGCAATTCTTAGGAAACAGAAGGTAAATTAAAAAGGAATGGAAATATTTCTTATGCAGGCATGCCATTAACAAATAATGAAAAAGCTCTAAACCCTACTGTTTTAGGAAACCAATGTTTCTAAAGACATTTGTTTCCTCTCTATCTTTCTAGACGTTGAGGATTATGTGCTGTGTTATATGTTGCCTTCTCCTTCCATCCCTGTTCATGTCTACAACAACTAGGTAGATTAGACAGAGAAGGCATGCCTGACCCAGGTCAACCTGTGAGTTTCCAAGTTGGAAACTTGGAAGCTGGAATGAATGTAGACTGCAGCAGTATAACTGCTAACAAGAGTTTCTGGCCAGATGTGTATGACACCAGCCTTGAAGGAACTGCATTGTTTACCAATTAGCCTCCTGAGATATTGAGACCTGGATATCTGAAGATGCGCTTTCTCCCATAGACTTGCCCATGCCTTAAGTCACAAAGTGAGGGCTTTCTTATAATTCTGCTACCCTGAGAGGTGCAGGGGGTTGAAGCACATGAGATGGTCTCTTCTGTAGCAGCCGCCCAGCTTTGGAATAGCTTCCCAGTGGTGGTGTGCCCTAGTTCTATGGTATTCAGCACCTGGTTAAAGCACATCTCTTCATCCAGGTCTTTGGTGAATAGTTTCATTTGAATATAGGCAGGGAAGGAGAATGGGTGGGTAATATCTTAATTAAGTTTTTGTGCTTTGCATTTATATTGCAGGCTGTGATCTTCTCTGGGACCTTCAGGTGAAGGACAGGAGATAAAACATGTAATAAAAAAACTAAGGATGTGCACAAATATTCAAAACATTCAAAGTTTGATCGAATTCAATCAAATTTCCACATCTGAATTTGAATGTCTCTAAATCCAAATTTAACATTTGAATGAATTTTTGAATCTTTTGAATCATTTGGACATTTATGTGTATGGATACGTATGCATTACATATGTATCCATATGCATCCTATTCTTATCTGTATGCATTTGCATGGATATGTACAGAATGAAAACAAGATGTATACAGGATAAAAACGGGATGCTTACGGATGCGTAAGGACACATTCAAATGTTGTCGACATCTGTATCTTCAAATACATTAAAAAATTGTGCAATAGATCCAAATGTATTAGATTCAAATCACATGTGAATACATTCAAATTTTAAACATTCAGAAAGATTTGAATCTTTGGATATTCAATTCGGATCAAATCAAATGTGATCTGGAAGCCAGATTGAATAAGCCAAATTGAATAAGCCTGGGCCAGCTATCTAGCGGTAATACTTAAGCTAACTTTGGTTACTGGATTCCTTGCAAAAAGCTAGTCTTAGTCAATTGTATGTATGGCCATGTTTTCTGCAGTTTATGAGGATCAACATTTAATGGTGATTCATGTCACCACTATACAGACCACTCCTGTTATGCCTGCCTTGTATTCTTGCACTATAACAACTCCTTCATGCAGGAACAAAGTGTAATTTTAAATAAATTTTAAATAATTTTAAATATTGTTATAGTTAACAATAATTTAATTGTTAGACCAAGGAGTTATTTGGCTCAAATCCCCCTATTAGTAAAGAGTTTTGCAGAGTAGTGGTGCTAGAGTCCCATCAGTGTCTCCTAACAGATGGTGGCTCCTAGGAGCAAGCATCCAGGTAGGTAAGCCCATATCACTATTCTGAGAACACCTAGGTTGGGAGATCTTTTTCCTGGAATAGTGATACTGCATGTGGCGATCACAAATAGGAATGTGCATGAATGCAATTTTTGGGATTTGATTCGATTCAAATAGAATATCCAAAGATTCAAATCCATTTGAATGTTTAAAATTTGAATGCATTCACATTCGATTCAAATTGAATACATTTGAATCTATTCATAGGAATTTTTTATTCATATTTAAGGTACGAATGTCAACAACATTCTATGTGTCCATATGCATCCGCATACATCCATACACATCCTATTTTTATCCCGTATGCATCCCGTTTTCATCCTGTATGTTTCCGTACAAATATGCATGGATACGAATAAGATACGTACAGATACGTATGTAATGTGTACGTATCCATACATATACAAATGTCCGAATAATTCATATGACTGATACGAAAGATTTGAAAATTCATTCAAATTTTAAATTTGAATTTAGATACATTCAATTTGAATCCAAATGTCCAAATTCAATCAAATTCAATTGAATTTTGAATGTTTTGAATATATGTGCACATCCCTAATCATAATGTAGCCCTGAGATAATTCCATGTTTTAAACCCTGTCTGGACATTGCCTGTGACTTATCTACACTTCTCTCTCTCTCCTTCCTTTCTTCCTACCTCAATAATCAGTAAATAGAAATTGGATGTTGGTTTAATGAGAAGCCTTCATACAGCTAAAATCAATCAAGTTGCTGTGGAGTGCTTTCCAAAGTATGTGTCCTTGCAAAGGTTTTTATACACAGTATTTGTGAAAGTGAGAGATGGAAGGTAAGAAAGGAGCCCAAATGCATCCTGTGGGTTGAGATTGGATCGGCAGAACTGGTCTGCCATGATTCATAATGTAGTTTGATACAATGGTGGCTTCTAGGAATGTGCACAAATATTTTTTCAGATACTGCATTTTTCAAATTTCAAAATTTGTATTCGTTTGAAAAGACCCCCTTTGAATGTGGTGGAATTTGATATGTTCAATACAAATTGCATACAAATCTCCTACGTATCCAGTACGAATCCCCTACATATCCACTCTGAGCGTGTCAACTCTGCCCTGAAGCCTCTTTGAATCTGCTCTCAACCCACTTCAAATCCACTCTGGATCTGTTGCAGATGTGACTGGCACAGCTGCTTTCCCACCTCCCCAGGTTAACAAATCTAACAAAGTTTCATACAAAAGTTCTGCAGAATTTGATTCAAATTTGAATATCAACATTTGAATGTGAATGTCCAAATTTGGACAAAGTTTGACTGTTACAAATATTTGTGCACATTTCTATTGGCTTCATCCCACCTCGCCATCTTCTGGAGGCTCATTTGTACATGAGCCTGTACTGCCCAGGCGTTAGTTGAAAACTTCAGTTGTGTCCCTCCATCCTATGTCTGAAATGAGCTTTATGAAGATAATCAGAAACCAGGTTTATGATTGCCCCATTATAAGCTATTTCAGCATGCAGAGATTCCACTGACTTATTATACCTAATAGCATAATAATAGCCTAATTACTGTCTTTCACAGCCAGCACGTTATGGAGAAGGTGGAGCTAAATCTCAGAATAGGAAATGGGAGAAATTAAGTTGGATATTAAGTACCTGTTAGTCATTAACAGATCACCAATGACTGAGAGATTTATATCATCAAAGGCAGCTGCTTCTTTGCTGGGTCATTTGCTCAACAATCTTTTATAGCCAAACAGCCTTTTGGTAAATAAAGGAAGAAAACCAGGGATCAAGCTTGGACTGAAGAAGAAGAAGAGTTGGCTTTTCTACCCCACTTTTCTCACCCAATTAAGGAGACTTAAAGTGTCTGACAAAGCTTTTCTATTCTTCTCCCCACAACAGTACACCCTGTGAGGTAGGTGGGGCTGTAAGTGCTCAGAAGAGAGCTGTGACTAGCCCAAGGTCACCCAGCTGGCTTCATGGGGGAGGGAAGAATTGAACCTGGTATTCCAAGATAAGAGTCCAGATCCCTAACCACTAGACCAAACTGGCTCACAGTGATAGCTAGGTAGTTACTGGGGGTCACAGGCAAACCAACCATGCAGCAAATACTTTGACTTGCCTTGAAATTTTCTGACTTTCTTCAAGCTCTTGGTTACACTAGGATTCACATGACATCCTAAGGCTGCATTTGCACCTCGCCAACAGTAACCTGTGCTGATGGTCAGGAGGAATAAGGCCAACAGTGGGCAGTATTACAACGAAGGGAAAGAAAAGATGAATCTTTTCCATTTGTCTATTCCTGATACTCTTTTCTTCTGTTTGCTCTTTAGCCACAATTCTCTCCTGCAGTTCTTATTTAATGTTGGCATCAATTCTTTTAATCCAGGCTTTTAATCATTTTTAGCATTGCAGCATCACTAAAGCCATGTTGACCATATTAAGCAAACTACAGAGCAGCATTTTATTTATCTCTTAAGATTATTTTTTAAATAAATTACAAATGACAGACAGCAGCACCACTTGCATCTCAGCTTTGTAAGGTCAGTAAATTGCTTGTACTGTGGTTTCATGCATCATAAAACACTTGGCTCACAAATGGGGAAGCATGAGAACAAAATTTTGGGTGGCTTTACTGATTGCATGTTAAAGGGTTTGCAGATTCATGCTATTAAGAATATTTTTTAAAATGGTATACTCAGTCATCTAACCAAGAATATCAAAGTTTTGCACTGCCCACAATGATTTTTCTCGGACAAGACATGAGCCTTGGAAAAAGTAAAAATCAATGTTGGCCATGATGGGGAAGAAGGTCTGAGTAGATGTGTCTCGACTGAATTTGTTTCAGGAAAAAAATAGATGCTATGTTGGATTCACGGTTGAAAACCATCTTCTGGTCTGAATTTTCAGTCTGAATTGACAGACATTACTTGTCAGGATGCAACTCCTTTGGTCTCAAAGACATATAAAGGTTGGATCATTGGTGGTCAGGTATTCTGAGCATCAGAACCATTTCCTTCTTCAAGCCAGGATAGGTAGGAAAGTTGCATAAATGAGAGAGGAGGTAACAAGTGACCTAGCCTCCTCTTAATCATATATTTTCTGATCCCCGTCCCAGGACCAGCTATGCCTTGCAGGGACAGAAAAGAAAAAAACGAGTACGTGAGTCCCCCATGTTGAAAAGCTGTGGTTTTTATTCACATGCATTTTAAAGTGCTTTAGAGGATGGATCTGAGGCAAAAAATAAAGTCATTGAAGTTCATGCTCCCCACTTCCTACCTCAGTGTCCTGTTTTTTTCTTCAGAAAACAGAAGTCTTGGGGCTGTAATGGCACCTGCCATAGGAAGGCAAACTACTCACCTAGGAATATGTTTAAGAGAAGGATCCTGTGAGTGACTGACTTGGGAGGGGAGGGGAGGGGAGGGGGAGCAGTATCAAAACTTGCCTCTGCCACAGAGTGAAGGCAAAGCTGACCCACAGAATGATCTTAGCATGCCTTTTTGAAGCATGCCATTTTTTAGTCCATCAGTTGCTCTAGAATGCAAAGAATTGGTGAATAACTCGGAATGCCTCATTTCTGATATTTTGATGACTCCCAAGTAACTATGAGCCTATCACCATCTCTCAGACTAGCCTACTTCAGGGGGTTCTTGTTGAGAGCAGGTAAAGGTTTTTCCTTTGTCTTCTGCTTGAGAATGCCTGGAAGCAAGTGGTGGGCCACTGTGTGAGACAGGATGCTGGACTAGATGGGCCATGGCCTGGTCCAGCAGGGCTCCTCTTATGTTCTCATGTTCTTATGAGGCGCTAGGAGAAAGGAGTATATTATATAAATATTAATATTTGTATTGGAGCTTATAATTTGGGAGGACTGGATTCTGTCCTGTCTTGGCATCAGTTCTTTAGCAGAGAGGTCAGCAGCTGGAACTAATTACCTTTTCCAGTGACAGATGAATGCGGATAGCCTATCTGACAGAAGTTGAAAAATGGCCTCTAGAAGGATAACCTGCTTTTGGCTTTGTTTGCCTGTGTGTTCCATTTATAACTCGCCATTACACCTGTGGTCCCAGGGTGGGTAGCAAAGTACAAAAGATAGCTCAAGACAAATTAACATCCATAGAATGTAATAAACATTTTAAATCCCACTTTTAAAATTTGAAACATGAAAACAAACAAATACCAATGTAAAATGATAACAGGTATTAAAGTTTGTTCATGGTGAGCAATGAAACCTTTCCACCTGAACAATAATTTTAAGTTCCTGGTGAGGCAGAATGGCAAGCGACACTATTAAGGAACAAACCCACCTCAGCACCAAAAAAAGAAAAAGAAATCTCCCAACCTAAAAAAAACCCTATAATTGATATAATGTATGACTACAAATAGAGACTGTGTGTGGACACTGAAAAAACATAAAACATAATAGGTACATACAATGCCTTAATAATCAAATATACAAAAGATCACAATAAAAGCAGCATATACTGCTTTTAGATGTTTGTCATGTACTGTAGATAGACATCAAAATTGATATGTGGGGTTCTTAGTTTAACATCTTCACCATGGCCAAACAAGATTAGACTCAACCTTTTTTGAGTGGCTAACTTTTTGAAATCCCACAAAACTATGTCCATCAGTACTCACAACAATATAAAAGTAATTTCTGTACTAAAAAAATATGAACATCAACTCAGAACTCACAAGACCTGAACAAACATATCATCATACAGGCTTATAAAAATAATAATACAAAGGTATATTTCTGTGGTCTGCAAATATCATAAATTTGTTTCTGTGTCTATTGAACGTGAAATTCTCTACATGTTCAATCAGAAAACAAATCAATACAAATCAATCCATATTTGCTACTTATTTTTATGAGTCTATATGGCAATATGTTTGTTCAGGTCTTGTGAAGTTTGTGTTGGTGTTCTTATTTTATTTATACGGAAATTGCTTTTATATTGTTGTGGGTATTAATGGAAATACATAGTAGTGGGGATTGGTGGTTGCTGTCTACTATAACATCCATATTAAAGTCATGAACAGTAGAGATAACGATCAGTAATGCTAAGCAGTTAGTCTACTTCATTGGAGCCAGAATTATGGAAGCGCACCGCCTTCCATCTTGCCACGAGTGCACCTTTTAGAGTTTGCTGACCAAAACATTCATAAGTTTGAACCAGTAAAACTCCAGCACTGTGGGTCCAGTAATCTTTGGAATGTCTATGGCCATTTCTTTATCTTCTGAACTAATCATACAGGATTGTTTTCCAATTTGAATTTTGTTGCTGGGTCCACATCTGGCATTAATCCCCCTTTGTAAGATTTGTGGTTCTGGAAATTTTAGGGCCTATTTGCACTTATCCTTCCAGAATGGCCCCAGCTGTTCCAGGGGAGGCCCATCTGCATGGTGCACCACCACCATCATTGCAGAGTGTTTGGGAGCACCCTTCAGCTGCCTCAATTGTTATTAGTTGTGGACAAATGAAAGTATGTCCACAGCTTGATCGGGAGCAGCTGGTGAGCTCCCAGCTGCAATATTCACACCCTCTTTCAGGTGTGAATTTTGTGGCACAGGTGTGGCAACTTAGTAAGGCAACATGGGCCAACTGCCATGGCAATGTCCTATCACAGATTGGACTTTGCTGCAGCGGTTGCCCCGCTGATCCTGCCGGGCGGGGTTAGATAATCTGCGCTTCACAAGCTGGTGGCCCAGTTGAGGACTGCACCAGCACTTGAAGTATGAATGCCTCCCTCTAGGTCAGGGCCCAATTCACACTCCATTCATGATTGGTGAATGTTTGTGCAGGTGTATCTGCACCTGCAAGAGGCTCTTGCAATGTACGAGTGTCCCCTGCTTCCCCACATATTCACTAATCATGAACTAACAATGGAGCATGAAATTGTCCTCCACACATGACCAAACGTGACTGCAACTTTACCTGTCTCATCCAGCGGCAGCCATTCCCATCTCTGCTGGCTGGAGAGGTCATCAGAGCTGCTGCACAAGCACGCTGGCAGCTCTGATGACCCCCTGATGCAACTGGAAATGCGCAGAGCATCAGTGACATCACAGAACCAGCACTGAAGCACACACAGTTGCAGAGGGTGCCACACTTAAGATGGCAATGCCCAGAAGAGGATCAGCCAGGGGGTCAATCACGAGGTAACTGATTGATCATAGCTAGGTTAACATTGGGAGTAGGTTAACATTGACTAGTGATCACAAGTGCAAGTGCTAGTCAATGTTAGTTCATCATACACCTTTCCCTTTCATGGAAAGGGAAGTGTGAAATCACCCCAGATCTTAACCTTCATGGAATGGTATTACTATACCATTCCACTAAGGTTATTGTGAACAGGCCCTTAATACGATTGAATCGAAATACTGATTCACTTTGGCAACAGTGCTCTAGTTTTGTATTTCAGCTTGCAGGGAGAAACGAACATAAGGAGGATTTCCTAATCAAAATATAAGCTGATGCATAGTATTTAGACTTCTCGGCACTAGATGCTACAGTCTTCAGTTCAGATGAGACCCAGCAAACAAGGCTTGCAAAACAAAGCACTGAGAACAAAGGAAATGTAACTGTCTAAGCAAATACTGGTAGGAGGCCAGATTTCTAGGAGCAAGATTATGCAGAAACACCTGCCCTGCCTGCTCCATCACCAGGTACTTCTCAGCTGATGAAGTAGGGGTGGAGGGGTTTGTTAGTGGAGTGTGTTTTTGTGCCCTAGGTCCAAAGCACTTCGGGAAGGCATCACGTCCCTCAGCAGGCACAAGGAAGAGATGGCATGCTAGCTTCTTCCACAAGGTGCCAATAGAAGTGAGTGGACACATGGTCCAAATTAGAGCAAAAAACAAACAAAGATTTCCTTTTTTTTTATTTTGCCCTCCAGCAATATTGCATGAAACAGTGTGGGCATTCTTCCCCAGCGCTGCACTTTATAATCACCACAAACCCAACGAAGTAGGTGAGAAGCGAGGAGTGGTCCAATGTCACCCCATCTACTTCCATGGATGAATGAACACAAGCTCATAAAGCTGAAAGTTAATAGCATGCTCTCAGGTGTCCTCCACTCTCGTCCCAAGCCACTAGAAAGTAGTAGCACACTTTGAAGCATCTTATTTATTTATTTTTCCCAGGCTCCTTGATTCTCTCAGCACTTGAAAGATATCTTTCCCCACAGCCTTAGCTCTGCATGACTCTATTTATGGTGCAATAGAAATGACATCAAAATATTTCATGTGGGTCTAATTCCAGTACAAAACTTAGACCACCCTGAGAGCATTCTACACTGAAAGCATAGCTGTCTCATATTTGCTACCCTAAATGGCTTTTTTGTCTTAACAAATGGCAACCTAATCTATCCATGGGAAGACTATGGTGAGTGAGAGATTTGAGGTTAATTATCAATTATTTCCTAAGTATGTATAGTGCTTTGCTGAAGTAAATTTTTTTCAATTTAATTTAAAAGTCACAAATCCCTTTAAATAGGCTGCAGCACAGGAGATAAGCAGACATATTATACAAGATTTTAATTCCATTAATAGCCTTTAGCTACACCATAAACCAAGGGGCTGGAAGTTAAATGGGCAGTTATCAGAACCCGAAGATGGAATTTCCTAGGGGTGCTTATTTACTTATATATTAACAATTTTGCAAACCACCATCGCTAGCATAGTTCATCTGCATTCAAAGTGCTTTTAAAGCTGAATTAGTTCTGTTCTTCTTAAGGGAAGATTTAACTACAATAGTGCATGCAGTGAAACGCAACATAACCTCTCAGAGTTTTTCTGCATTGAAAGATCCATGATAAGAATCAGTGGATCTGGAACAGCCAGGCCTGCTGCTTCTGACTGTGGAAAAGTGCAGGTTGAATCAGCATCATCTGCACAATGGTACTGGTCCTGACCAGCCCACATCATGGTTTTGAACATCCATGGGCTTTAAAGCTGGGCACCAACACATTTGAGGGCTAGGAGCAAAGATTCCTAGCCTTGAAGAATCTGGGAAATATATTTCAGAAGTGCACCACCATTCAGCTATTGAGGAGGTGATATACTAATAGGCCTGATTTAAATTCTCAGAAGCCACCATCTCAGAGGACTCAGCTTCTAGCTACCATTTGGAAATGCATGGCAGCCAGAAAGCTGACTGAGCAGGCAATCACATGACCAGAATCAGTGCTGCAGACAAGAAATGTGCACAAAGATTTGAAGACATTCAAAATTTGATTGAAGGTGCCGAATTTCGACATTCAAACTCAAATAGAATGTCCCAAAATTTGAATGTAAACATTCAAATTGAATTTTGGAGCTAATCGTTTGAATTATTCTGACATTCCTATGTGTATGGGTTCATACATGATGCATACTTGAAGATCTGCATCTTTCCCGCATCCATGTGCATTTGTACAGATCCATACAGGCCGAAATACAGGATAACTATGGGATGCATACGGACATGTACGGATGCGTATAGATGTGTACGGACGTGGGGAAGAGCCCTGATTGGCTCTTGCTAAGGGCAAACTTCCCCTCTCCCTCAGAGCTACAGCCAGCCACATCCACTAGCCACCTTCCAACATATTTACTGGGACTAAACTGCTTAATATAATCTTACCTTATTAACTTAGTTGTCGCACACTAACTGCACGTAGGATCTTCTATACAAAGCATCTTCTGCTATTGAACTGTACTTGTCCACATTGTACCTTGTCTCAATCTAACCTCCCCCACAATTTACCTGGAAGGATAACTTGGGGTAGAAAGAACCATGTACATTTCCTTGAGCTCGTTGATTTATTGAGTTATTTAATCAATAAATAAAATGCCAGTGCTTAATGCTGGAAGTTTTTCCAAAGAGCAGACCAATAAGCATTTCTATACTGTTTTAGTCCTTACATTTTCTGTGCTTAAGTCACTATAAAATATTACATTTTCCCCATTTTCACAGTGTCAGGTCTTATTAACTGTGACCAGCTGAATGCCTGATTAAAGTCCCAGCTGGCACTGTTACAGGGGCATTTTTCTTAGAGTCATAACAAAGTAGTTGAAAGCATTGGAAACAGCAGAAAAGATTGATTTTAAGTTCAACACTTGCTGGAGATGGTGTGAACTTTGTGCATGGCATTTACTCTGGCTTTTCCTGTCAACAAGAAGAATGCAATTGTCTTAGATCATGGCAAATGCTTACAGTGCTACTTATCCCACTGAATGTCTTGAAAACTGGGCCTTGTTTCAGTTTGCAGCGTATCAACTGAATATGCAGGCCAGAGAGATCAGGGCTTCATTTGAATTACAAGCAGACATTATTTTAATAGATTGCTCCATAAAAAGTGTTTCAGTTTCTGAAAATTCTAACTATGGAACTAACTAGCCCTCTCTCTTTTTTGTTGCCGCTCAGTTCCTCTGTCTTCATGAAAAGGCAAAATAGTTCTGAAATTCACATATTTATCGAATATCTGGCAGAGCTCGAATTAATGACAGATGGATTCGAATGAAGATAAAGAAAAAACAGGAAACCAAGGAGAGACAAAGATGTGGAGCAATAAATGATGGATACAGAATATAGAAGTCAGATAAGCGGAGGAAGTTAAGGGAACTTTAATGTAATGATGGGTAGAGTGTGTAAATGGCTTTTCTTTTTTTAGTTTGTGGAAAATTTTAATAAATAAACATGAAAAAAGAAAAAAGAAATTCATACTTACTGAAGTATGTGCAAATCTGAACAATATTTGTACAAAATGTGCACTTAGCAGGATTCACACCCACATCATTTGTTCTCAGTCATGTTCAGAGTTTTTGGTTCCTTCCAATCACCAAATGTCCATTTGGAAAGGGTGGTTATGCAGCTGATCATTACAACCTTCAACTTCCACTTATTTCAACCAAAGAAGCATGGATCTTGTGATTTCAGGAAACCCTGCTAGAGCATCAGGTGACCAATGAGTAGTTTCTGTTAGGATTACAAACCTAAAGAGAAAAAGCACAGAAAATAAATATGCTACAGCTTTCTGGGATGGACCAGGGGCCAATTTGCACTTTGGCCCACGGTTGATAGGTAGTCAACATCTGGGCAAGTGCATCTGCACTTGCAGGAGGCATTTACAACATAGAAACACTTCCTGCCTGCCCAGAAGTTGACTAATGAACTAGGAGTGGAGCACAAAATCGTTTTGTGCTCCACAAGCTTACCAACCCTTACCCCAACTTAAGTGATTGTGTCCAGCCAGTGACCATGCACACCTCTGCTGGATGGGGAAGTCAATGGAGCTGCCATGCAACTCTGCTGACCTCCTGACCTGACTGCGACTACACGGAGCATCAATGTTGTCATGGCAATGGCACTGATGCACTTGCTGTCACAGAGGGCCCCACACACAGGATGGTGGTGCCCTGAAGAGGACCAGTGATCAGTGTTGGATCACAGGGAGGGGGGTATTAAACATTAGTTGATTGCACTCCCTTCCCATCCAGTGAATGGGAAGAGGAGTGCAAAAATGTCCCAGGCAGGGTTCTTAGTGTTTTGGTGGACAGCTCAATGAAGGAATCGATCCAGTGCTCACCAGCAGTGAAAAAAGTAAATGTAATGCTAGGGGTAATTAAGATGGGAACAGAAAGTAAGTTCACAAGTGTCATTGTGCCTCTGTGCTGAGGCCACATTTGGAATATTGTATATAATCCAGGTCACCACATCTCAGAAAGGATATTGTGGAACTGGAAAAATTGCAGAAAATGGCAACCCAAATGATCAAAGGACCGGGCTACCTCCCATATGAAATCAGACTGCAATGTTAAAGTCTCTTCAGCCTTGAAAGATGGTGTTTAAAAGGTGACCTGATTGAAGTATATAAAATTATACTTAGTATGGAAAAGGTGGACAAAGAAAAAATATTTTCTGCATCACACAACACTAACAGCATGGGGCACTTTATAAAATCTGATGGACAGAGTTAGGTCCAACAAGGGGAAGTATTTTTTGAGTAGATTTCTTAAGCTCTTTTGACATCTCTAATGCCCAGCTGAGGTAAATGGATCCCTGTCAGACTTCTCCGCTAAGCCTTCCCTTCTAACCCTCAAATGGCTCAGGAAGCGTTGTCCCAGAACACAGCACACACACTCTCCCCTCTCACTTTCTCTTTTATATAAAGCTGCTGAACCCTGCCCATCTCTGTAGAACAAGGTTTTTACTAGCTGTGGGTTGACTTTTTAAAAAAACCTTGGTTAGTGCTGCCGGCTGCCTCCCTCAGTGATCAGATCTGTCAATAAGCACCAGCCTGTTTCACGGTAAAACAACTATAAAAGGAACTTTATTGATTCACAACTTTTGGTACACATTCAGTGCCAGTTCTCCTCATTAACTTTAACCCTTTCCAGGCTCAGGACCCTGTCAATCCTTTCCTATATATTTCAACAGAACCCATTTCCAACTGTCACACCTTCCCCTGAGTTGCACCCAGTTTCAGAACACAGGCTGCTTCCAGCCTTGCTGCTTTATACCTTTTCTCTTGGTTATTCTATCTTCCTATTGGCTATTATCCGGGCTGATTTTCCTCCCCCCTGACTGAATTGGATAAGCCATGCCTCCTTTCACTCTGACACTTTCCCTATCTGAGATTTACTTATTTCCTGTCATTCTAACTATATCTGAGTCACCACAACATCTGACTTAAGGATCTTCTGTAATGATAATTATAACACCCCTTCCACCAAAGGGCAGAACAAGAAACATACAGTCAGTGGACAGACAACCAAAATTATGTATTCATATAAGATAAACTCTAGTTATGTAAAATCAACACTTCAGTTCCTCACCTCCCCAGTCCCATAAAGTTCTTGTACATGTGGAACAAGATTTTCTCCAAATTATTGTTATTTCAATGAACTGCTGCATTCTGTATTTTTCCCCTTAGGGCTGTTTGTGGATTTTGTTTCAACTTTCTCAATAATAGCACTATAAAATATCAGATTGAGGATTATTTTCTAAAACCTCTCTTTCCCTTTCTCTCTCTTTCTCCCTCACACACATATTGTGGGACTAGTAAGAAAAATGTGGATTATTATCTTTTTCTTATTCTGCTTTCCTCACTCCGAAATTCACCGACAATTTAACAAATACCTTACAAAATCAATTTACTGTTTACAATGAAAATGGGCTGATAAGAATTCGAAGCTTCAAAAATGTTGTCTGCTAAATGTTTTTGCAGCAAATGCCTCTCGTGCAGGTATGCAGAGAGCTCCTTTGAGTTTAGGCATTTTACTGCTAGACTTCATTCTAATGTAATCTCAGGAGTGTAATAGGCAATCAGAGGTTGATTTATTTCACCCATTACTGAGCTGGGGCCAAGAAAAATGTTTGCTTGTTCATGTAAACTTTGGAAATGGAAAAAGATGAATCTTCCGTGGCTCTTTAAGATTTTATCTCCTGGCTGTATTCAACACTGAAATTCATTTTTATTTAACTACATTAAAGTTTGCCTATAGTTGGATGAGAAGTAGAGGAAAGAAAGAAATGACATAAACCCTGAACAACAAAGTTCAAACAGATGCAATTTGCACTTAATAGCAAAGTGAGATTTGGGCTCATTAAAACCATGAGCGCTCCCCCTCCCCCCGCTTTAGCCAGCATTAATCTTCTTGTCACCTTTTACAAAGTGTGTACCATTTAAGCTCTGCCTTCAGATTCAAGTATGGATAATTACTTTACCTTCAGTCTAACATAAATTGCCCCTATATATTCCTCATTTTTATCAGGAACAACTAGAGTGAAAACAGGACTTGTCTTCTGATTTGCACCCTAGTGACCACTGGAGTAAGCCACTCACCAAGGTTACAGAATGGTTTATTATCCTTCTGTATTTCAGCAAAGCTACATCTACAAAGGAAACCCTCCTGACCCCAGTCCAAACCAATTCAACAATTTGGGTTCAGGACTGAGAACGGTGAATGGTGACCTCTGTGCAAAGTTCTTTAGAGTTTCTCCAAGCACTATTGCATCCTAGTTTTATTAGCTGTTTCTCTATTTGATTGTTCTCTAAGCCAAAGTCCATAACTCAGTCCTTACAAAAATCCCCAGGTTCAATAGTTAGCATCTCCAATGATGCTTGGGAAAGACTCACAGAGCCTCTCCTGCCCAGTGAACCATATATGGCAGCTAGCTATGCTACTAACTGTTCCAAGTGGTTGATATCTGGGGGTGCACTGTGAGGGCTAGCTAACTATTTGTCACTCATCTTTGATGTCTGCAGTCCATGCAAAACCGTTCTTTGATTTGATACAGAAGGGCTTACTTCCATGGTGGAAAGACTGGGGTGAGTCTTTGTAGCAGCATAGCACCAGCTGCTACTGCTGCTAGGCACTAGGGATGTGCATGAATATTTGTAACATTCAAAATTCGGCCAAATTTGTCTGAATTCGGACATTCAAACTCGAATCGAATGTTACGATATTCGTATGATAACGTTCAAACAAATACTAATGTTTCCGGACATTTGTACAAACATTCATTAAACTGGGGAAACGTATTGGATACGTATTTATTTGTATCAGATACGTATCTGTTCATATCAGATACATATCTAATTGTATCTGATATTTGTTCATATCAGATGCATACCTATTAGTATCAGATACATACTGAATGTTCGTACAAATACATACAAATAGATTTGTATTGAATAGAATTTTACCACATTCGAATGCGATCTATTTGTACGAATACAGATTTTTGAACATTCAGTTTGTTTCAGATCGAATGCCCAAAAAAACATTTGAGCACATCCCTATCAAGTGCTACTTCTTACATTTGTCTCCCTGGTGTTTTTTGACCCTGTTTAAACAAGTTTCTGTTCCAATCTATAACTCATCCTTCTTCAACTTCTGGAGTTCTTTGCTGCCTGTATTCCAGTTCTGATGTTTTCCTATATAAAACTAGGCCATCACTTTGCAGGACCAGTTGTCATCCATCCAAAGTAAAACAGACCCAAATTTTGTCACAACTTGAAGCCATGGCTTAGGTGCCCAGTTTTCTGACTGGATATAATATCTTTGGAATCAACAGTGTGTCTTCATCATAAGAGAAGCCCTGATGGATCTGGGCACAGCCCACCTAGTCCAGCATTCTGTCGCACACAGTAGCCTACCAATTGCTTCAGACCATTCTCAAGCATTCTCACTGCACTATTATTCCTAAAGACACGCCCCCCCGCAACATTTAAGCAGAGCCAAATTCTTTAGTCCAGCCCTCCCAGTCTGGTTTGTTTAGTTATCATTGCTCTTACAAATTTGTAATATTTTGTAACTCTTTGGACAATTCTGGGCCACCCACAGATCACGCCAGCATGTAGAAAGGAGGAACCTGGTATTCTTGCCTGTCCAGTATACCAGCCAGTGTAGAATTGCCCTCTGTTGAAGACCAGGCTATAAGTCTGTATGAAATATAAACCCCTTGTTGCCCATATTGTAGGGTATGTTAAACACCTGTCCTGTTTTTCCCTATAAATGCTTCCCATTTGGCTGTGTAATGATATATTTCTGAGTGCAAATGGAAAGTTTTGTAATCACAGGCTCAGAATGGCTATAAAGTTGTGCTATTGAATGCTGTTGTGCAAATTGCTTTTTTATCATATTTTTCTGTGATTAGAATAGATTTCTTTTGTAGTAAGTATAAATCTGGATTGACCAAAGTTATCTAGGGTAATCTGCTATTGCAGTAAATAATAGATACCTCACAGTGTTGTTACTTGAACAGTGTTGTTACTATGACCAGTTGGGCTTCAGGCTGCAAACCTAAGCTGTGTTGTGCACTAGATCCTGTTATTCTCCAGTTTCAACAATTTCCAGACATAGAGATATGGCAGGAGTGCTTAGCAAAGGATTTATTGTATATAGATGCCTCCCAAGTCCATGCAAAGCTTGGAAAGGAAGGAGGCAATAGAACTTGGCAAACATCAAAGGAATGAGCTTGAAACATGGGCACAATGATTTGTCTGGATGAGAGAAGAATGGCTGAAGTGTATATAGCTTTGATGCTTTGTTGTTCTGGGTGGTTTATCCTGATCCTGCATGCTCAATAACAAACTTTTGCTTATTATTGTTTAAAGGTTGGTGCTCCCCTTATGATTGTCTCTGGCCACAATAAAAAAAGACACACACACACACACTGAATGTGACCCTATTATACTGACTTTGGTAGATGAGAGCACAATTAGACCATGGTCGGACCTTCACATTAAACCTTCTTCAGTCCAACTTGAGGTCTGACTGCTCACACCTTTTTCATTTCTATCCATTTAATTTGTGGACTTTCCATTCAAGAAAGTCCAGGAGCAACAGGACCTCTTTCATCTGCACCAGTACACAGACAAAAGAGGACCAGAAGTGGATTACATAGGTGTAGAAAGCCCTAAGACTATTATTGCTTTTTATCCTGTCAGCCCTTGCTCCAGGACTGTACTTTCACATTTTGGCCATGTGTAATCTAAGTCATTGCCTACTGTTGAATTCCTGGATGTGCACATGACCACTTCCATGTGTGTGTGGTTGGCTGCTTCAGACCCCATGCATGTGAGCTGGACAGAACTCTGGTTGTTGCTCTGTCCAGAAAGGTACACAACTCCATCACTAAGGGGACTCAAAGCAGCTGACACAAGCTTTCTGTTCTTCTCCCCACAACAGAACACCCTATGAGGAATGTGGGGCTGTGAGAGCTCAGAAGAGAGCTGTGACTAGCCCAAGGTCACCCAGCTGGCTTCATGGAGTAGTGGGGAATCGAACCTGGTATTCCCAGATAGGAGTCCAGCTCCCTAACCACTAGACCAAACTGGCGCACAGTGCTATTCCTCCAAAAATCCACTACTGATGCTGTTTTTTCCAGCAATAGGTTTTAGCACATTTTAGGGAGAAAAAAACAGGACTACAGTGGGGCTGCTTATGATACATGAGGCGATTCCACCACAGCAGCACTGCAATGGTGCTATTTTTGTCCTTTAGATACTCTACAGAGGGTTCACTTCAAGTTGTGTTGCCAGATGAAAGGATAAGGGCTGGTTTGGTACTGAGGTCGTGGAGAAGCTTCTACCAAAAATCTCACTTGGTGTCAACCTTAAAGTCCTTGAGACACCAAGGAAACTGTTTTAGTAACCAAGGCATATTTTATGCTTTCTATATTCTGTTTTTAAATTGCATTTGTTTATTTTACCTTTTCAGTATTTATTTATACATTTTTGTCTTGACTTTCTTTCAAACAGGTTGAGACATGAGCATTATTCTCCAAACTGTGAGCCAGTTTGGTCTAGTGGTTAGGGAGCCGGACTCTTATCTGGGAATACCGAGTTCGATTCCACCCTCCCCCATGAAGCCAGCTTGGTGACCTTGGGCTAGTCACAGCTCTCCTCTGAGCTCTCACAGCCCCACCTACCTCACAGGGTATTCTGTTGTGGGGAGAAGAATAGAAAAGCTTTGTCAGCCACTTTGAGTCCCCACAAATGGGTGAAAAATGTGGGGTAGAAAAGCCAACTCTTCTTCTTCCTTCTCTCCCTCTTCTTCCTCCTCTTCATCTTTCTTCCCTACATTATATTCCCAGAAGAACCCTATGAGGCTGATTAGGTGAGTGGGTGTGAGCTGCCCAGTGACCCCTAGTAATGAGATGGCATCTTAATACAAGTAAATTCATTAAAAATAGTGATGTGTTTGGATGGCTTATAAATCACCTTGAAGCTTTGGTCCAGATGATGCATTCATTAAGAAAATAATCATTACTATTACTCATTATTATGATTCCATTTTACATGTCACTTCTCACAAAATCCTGAGTTTCAGCACAAAAATATAAAATTTCACTTTGGTACTAGAGCATCATTTGCAAGGGATTATGTAGGAATTAGCAACTATCAGTTTCGAGTATCAAAGCTTAAGTGAATTTACAGTGATGTAAGTGAATCTGCATACTACGTCAAGGCTATTCACGGGGCATTAAATTAAAATGAGGCAGAGTAGAAAAGCCAACAGGCACAGACTCATTTACCTCTTGACACAAATTATTAAATATTATCATTTTTTGTGACCTAATCCACATGCTTTCATGGATCAAGAGAGATTATTCATGTTGCTCTGAAACTGAATTAGGCATTCTCGTTAAGAACATTTATGAAAGCATAGCACATAATTTACATGTAATTACTAGTATTACAAGCAAAAGCCCTTTTCAATTTGAAATGGGGTGTATGGTGTATGTGCAGTTTCAGAAGTGGCAGCTCTTAACAAAGACAAGCTTATGAGGTGAGCCTTAATAAGGAAAAGGGCGTTCTGACACATTGGCTACCACTGGCAGCTAATTCTGCTTAAGAAGTAGATTCTGTGACAATAATATCATGTCAGAGCTGAAATACCATGCAGAAAAATACCACTGAGTGGCTTCATGTTCACTGCGCTCTCTCCCACTAGCTGTGATATTCATTCTCTTCTTAACTTCTGTTGTTCCTGGCTGTGTTTCCTTGGGCCTGTTCACACTTGGCCTTCTTTTGGAGTATATCTCAGGATAAGGGTCTGTGGCCCACATGCTAATGCAGTCTCTGGTAGGCCTCATCTGGGGCCTGTTGAAGCCTGTGCTATCACGTGAACACCAGGCCCCTGTTTCAGGATATATTTCTGAATAAAGCCAAGTGTGAATAGGCCCCTTGCTGTTTGTCTAACAAAGGAAGAAATATTCAGAATCATAAAGCCTAACCAGACTTTGAGTGATTCTATACTGGCCAGTAAACCAGACCAACAAGTGTACTATGCACAAATGTAATTTTTGGGATTCAATTTGATCTGAATCAAATATCCAAAGATTCAAATCGATTTGAATGTTTAAAATTCAAATGTATTCACATTCGATTCAAATCAAATACAATGGAATCTATCCATACAAATATTCAATTCTCATTTGAAGATACGAATGTCAAAAACATTTGAATGTGTCTGTATGCATCCGTACACATTTGTACGCATCCTGTTTTTGTCCCATACGTATCCATACAAATACGTATGATATGAATAAGATGAGTACAGAATGTCCAAATAATTTGTATGAATGCTTCAAAATTGAAAATTCATTTGAATGTTAAATTCTCATGCATAGACATTTTATTTGAATGTCCAAATTCAATTGAATTTTGAATGTTTTGAATATTTGTGCCCATCCCTAAAGTGTGCTAGAAGCTCCCCTTCCATATGCTGGAAGTGTCTAAGGGAGGCCCATTCACTATGTGGAAAGGCAGGCTCTAGTATGCTTGCTAGTCTGGTATACTAGCCAGTGCAGAATTACCCTAACCTTACCCATAATATCACATGTCAGGGAAAAGAACACTCAAGCTGAGTCATCTGCTTTTTCATGCCATCAAACTGGTCATGTACTGTTGTGTAGCCCCACCCATGGAATTTCTGGCTTGCTGGGCCTTTCCTGAGCTCTTGCCTGAACTTTAATCAACAACAATATTTTTAAAAGCAAGATGGCATCCTCATAAAATGCAGATGGAAGAAGCCATCTCACCATTGCAGATGCAAGCACCCAGGCAGGTGGGTGCCCATGCTCACTCTGTAATTTTGCCCTGCCAGTTTGGTCTAGTGGTTAAGGAGCCAGACTCTTATCTGGGAATACCAGGTTTGATTCCACCCTCCCACACAAAGCCACCTTGGGCTAGTCACAGCTCTCTTCTGAGCTCTCACATCTCCACCTACCTTACAGGATGTTCTGTTCTGGGGAGAAGAATAGAAAGCTTTGTCAGCCGCTTTGAGTCCCCTTCAATGGGTGAGAAAAGTGGGGTAGAAAAGCTATCTCTTCTTCTTCCATCTGGCAGAGACAGCAAGAGGCAACTGTGGGGTCCAAATAAAATGCTGCCTTTCCCTCTTGTCAGCTGGAGGCAGCCCTTGTTTATAGAATAGATTAGGAGCTTTTCTGTGTGGACCCTTATTCTGGATTAAGGACCCATGTAGAACACTTGTAGGCCACGTAGATGTGCTAATGCAAATCTTTGAGGCCACCCCTCCTTCTGATCCACTCTGTCTGCATGAGACAAAAACATCCAGCTTAAGGATGTCCTTAAAGCAGATCTGTTGTAGACCCAATTAATCAGATCTACAGCTGAACCAGATCATGGAGGCATGCAGGCATTGCACTTCTATATTCTGGAACTGCTGGGGCTTGCTATTCAGTGGTGCTGGGGGTGTTATGGTGGAGTACCATAGCATGAAAAGTCCCCCTCCCCTGTCGCCAAGCTCCAAGGATCAGCACCCTCACTGCATAAGATCCACTGATCCAGATCTAAGCTAAGGTAAGCACACAAAAAAAGGGTAGCAGTAAGTAGCTAAAACTCATGCTCCCAAGGAAAGGGTATCAAGGCAACCAGTCTTCTTTAGCAGCGCCAGTTTATTAAGGTATGGGTTTTTGTTTTTTTGATGTTTCTTTGATCAAAACAAATTTCTCTAAGAAAGTTTCTAAAAGCCATTCTGCATATTATCTCTGTGGTGGTTGCTCCAACCACGTGATTTCCTTCTATGCCCAGACTGGCCTGGAATAAAAGGAAATCATGGTCTCTTTTCAAAGTGGATTTAATTCATTTACTACCAGAGCCAACATACTGGCATTCACTGTCTATGGAGGGAGGGAAAAACCTCTCAAAGCCTGGCAAAAATCCACTCTGCTGATGATGTTGCTAAGGTAATGGCATATGTTTTTGACATGAGTCATGTAATCACATTTATATATTTTTTTAAAAAAAGAACAAAAAAACTTTGTGTCTGTTGTCATTCTGTCACCTCTGGTGTTTCATTAAATCATGCCTTTCCTTTATATATAAAAAAGAAACAAGAAGGGAAGAGGCCTTCATGGGTCTCCTTGTATATCTCCCAGGATATATTTAAATTTAGCATCCTGCAGAAAAGTCTGTAAAAGAGACAGCACTTGTCCTTTCTCACACAGCCATTACATCCCCATACTAGTGAAACTGCTTTACCTTCTTTTGTGTGTTTACATAAGTGTGGATAGCAATGTTGCCTCAGGGTGATTTTAATGAACAGTTTGAGCTGTGACCACACTTAAGGTTTAATCCAGCTTTAGTCCACTTTCGGGGTGAGAGAATACATCAGCAAAGTGATGAGCTGTTTTCTCTCAGAGTTAAACACATAATGGGGGTACACTTTTCCCTTCCCACTTGCAGATGCTATTGTTTTAGTACATAATTGCTTTAATAATGTTTGATTTTAAATGTTACCCACCTGTAGACCTTTGGGTATTGGGTGGGATAAACAAACAAACAAAAATAAATAAATCACTGTTGGGGTTGATAATGTGGAAAGAAAATTACTGGTCACTTTGCTGATTTGTTCTCTCACTCTGAAGGTGGACTGAAGCTGCATTAAATCTTAGGTGTGACCACAGCAAAGGTTGAACACAGAAAGACTCTGGAAACTTTGCTTGAATTCCAGTTCCAGTATAGAAAAGAGGAGACGGGTGCTGCACCTTTAATAACTGTACACAGCAGGTAATTTCCTCAGGAGCTGCCTGAGTATCAAGCTGCATGGAGTGACACAAGGCAGCTATCACTGCTCAGATGCATGCTGCATTGCCCGATCACCATAGCCATGGTCTGCTATGTGTGGCCATTGCTGCAGTGAGGCAGATGCTGCCAGATAGTAGCATTTGCACTCACCCTTCTGCAGGGTAATTTCCAGGTAGGTTTAGAATGGGCCCAGCATTTGCAGTGTGGATGCTGGTCTCTGTCCCTGATTGTAACTTCCTTGGGACACTGTCCTACAGAAGTTCAGTGCAGAAAGACTCATATGTACTGGAAGGGTCAGCATAGTGGACCTTGCAAGTTATTTACACTTGGGTTGCAGGTGTGACAGTTATATGACGTGTGTAAACATTTACATTTTAATTTTCTCTTAATTTCTTGGGACCCATTATGTGTTTACCAAAGCGTGCAACAGCTTTATGTTAACAATGCAACAATGCATCATTAAAAGCATGCCAGCTGTTCATATATTTTTTTTTTCAGTTGCTGATAGCCCTCCACACATGCTGTCAAGAGGGAAAAATGTATGTTTCCTCTTTAATAGCTAACACTAATGCATCTGAACAAGAGACATTAGCAGAAAGTCTGTGACATGTTGCGTTGATAAAACACTGTCTTGGAACTCATTAGCATTAGCAGTCTGTCAATGAAGTAGAGTGTGCAGACCTCAGCTTCAAGCACAGGAAAGAGAATCTGTAACAGAAGATTCATTCTATAAATGGATCTGTTGGTGTTCTTCCAAATGACGTCTGTGGACATCTATGAATCCCAGCTCACAAATAAATACTCTGCATTTTGCTGAAAACTTTCAAGAATAACAGCTACAAGCCTGCTTGACATCGCACCACGGAGCTCTGAAAGTTTTTAATGGAGACTTTTCAACAAATGATCATAATAGGCACAGAAAAATAGCTCTCTACTTCGCTGAGGCTTTCCTAAATGCTCATAATGCAAGAAACGCTGCTGCCCTTGCTTCATTTTCTGTTTGCTTTCTAGTTATCACAGCCATTATCTGTATTTGGAGACTAGGAAGAATCCCTCTTTTGAAACAAAATAAATAAAGGAAACAATTAAAAGGCTTAGGAACTACATTAAGAAGTAATATATTGAGATGCAGCACTGCAGTTTGTTAATGTTTGCTTGATGGTAACTGGAGCAATTCACTTGCATCAGCTTTTTGCTTTGCTACCTTGTCTAATGACCCATCATCAGGCAGGAACTCAGCACAATCAGTGAGGGAGACCGGTGGAAAGATGTGTCTTGTCTCATCCATCTGTGCTGGCAGTTGTGTCTTAAACTTCCTCCATACTGAGCTGGCCTCTTATATGGGAATACCAGGTTCGATTCCACCCTCCCCCATGAAGCCAGCTGGGTGACCTTGGGCTAGTCACAGCTCTCTTCTGAGCTCTCACAGCTCCACCTACCTCACAGGGTGTTCTGTTGTGGGGAGAAGAACAGAAGCTTTGTCAGCCACTTTGAGTCCCCTTAAATGGGTGAGAAAAGCGGGGTAGAAAAGCCTACTACTACTACTACTACTACTACTACTACTACTACTACTACTACTACTACTACTACTTCCTTCCCTACGTTACATTCCCAGAATGAGGCTGATCAGGTGAGTGGGTGTGAGCTGCCCAGTGACCCCTAGTAATGAGATGGCATCTTAATACAAATAAATTTAAAATAGTGATGTGTTTGGATGGCTTATAAATTATCTAGAAGCTTTGGTCCAGATGATGCATTCATTAAGAAAATAATCATTACTATTACTCCTCATTATGATTCCATTTTAAATGTCACTTCTGACAAAATCCTGAGTTTCAGCACAAAAATATAAAATTTTACTTTGGTACTAGGGATCTTCTTAAAAGCACATCTTAAAAGCATAAAGACTGTTTCTTCATGACATCTGTCATCCTGTGCCATAGCTGGGCAGATCCTGGTTCAGACTGAGTGATCCTGCCCAGGACTGGCTGAGTGACCAGTGGCCCACGCCAAACACTGTCCATTAGGGATGTGCACAAATGCAATTTTCAACATTCGATTAGATTCAAATCAAATATTTGAATATCCAAATTCGTACAAATAAAGAAAAAATACATGTCTGGACATTCAAACCAATAAATATATTTGTATCTATTTGTTTGAATATTCGATACGTATCCAAGATGCGCAAGGATATGTATGTGATGCATACTTATCTGTACACATACGAATGTCCAAATTATTTGTATGAATAACTTGAAATATTTGTATTTATATGAATATTAAAAAATGTCTGGACATTCGCTTCATATACAAATGTCTGAGTTTGTATGAATTCACACGAATAATGAATAATATTTGTGCCCATCCCTACATCCACTGTAGATGGAACATCCTAGCCCAACTATGGAAGTTGAGAATAAAGTTCTCAACTTCTTTAGTTGCTGTCTAAGGAACGCCTTCTCCCATATCAACCTGCCCGTGCCTTATGATCAAGCTGTGAGGCCCTCCTGGTTGTCCCACCACCTTCAATAGTGAGGTTGGTGGGCACCCGGGAGATAGCCTTCTCTGTGATGGCGCCCAGACTATGGAATAGCCTCCCCGCCCCAAGGTGCATCATGCCCCTTCCTTATATATATTTAGGCACCTCTTTACCCTGGCCTTTGGCTGAGCTGCTTATGCTTCTCCCCAGTACAGACACTATTATTTTAAACATATTGTGTATCATTTTATATTTGTTGAATTCTTTTTTAAAGTCTTTTAATGGGTGTTTTTCCACTTAAAGGAAACCCATTAAGTACCCATTAATGGGTACTTAATGGGTACTTCTAGTGACAGTGGGAAAACACCCAATGTATACTTAGTTTTAATCTGTTTTAAGGTTGTTACCCACCCAGAGACCTTCAGGTATGGGGCGGGATAGAAATGTAAATAATTAATAATTAATAAGACTGTTTTGGCTGTTCTGAAACAGCTTCCCGGTGCCCAGAGGAATATATTTATACATCAAATCACCTACTCATGTGAGTCTGGAATGCTGCATGGACTGCCTATAGCAGTACATGGTTGGAACCAGCTACAGCACCATTTTTCTACCTTAGCCTGGTCTAATGCCTTACTGGGAGGCATGATTTCTTGGTAGACTTGTCTACAGTATGGATGAGATGTTCCAAGCAGTCAGTGGGATGGCCTACCAATCTAGTGTAGACAAAGTGAAAACCATTGTGCACTATCACATGTGGACCAGTGACAGCTCTTAGATAATGTCAATGTACAGTGGAGAAGGATCTAGATTCTGGTACTTTCTGCATTTGCTTGTTAATCCAGATCAAGGAGCCATTTAGTACACATCATCTGCATAGGATTAAAGTTAATCCTGATAAAATCCATGCTAAGGGTTCAGTAGTCTAGATTAGTTCTAGACTGGATGAATGTGGTCTACATCCATGTTTGCACTGTCTGATCTAGATCAAGGAAGGGACACGCACATTTACAATGTGTCTACAAAGACACCTTCACAACAGCAATCATGTTGAAGTCAATGCCACTGTGAAGACACTTTGCATCTGTGGTGAAGGTGTCTTCTTATTGCCTTCTAAGGCATTTTGCCCTTCTACCCAGGAATATGAGCCAATAATATTGGGTGCTGGAGGTGCTGTGGGCTAACTCCATCACAGTTTGGATAGTTCTTATGCCAGTAGTTTGCATCCACTGATGCAGAACAGGGCTTAGACATCTGTATTGCATCCCTTCTTAGTCCATATTTTTGGTGCTCAAAAGTGCACTCAGTGCAGATACCTCTGCCTGTGGTTGATCTGAATCTAGCTAATCTGGATTCACTAATACTGATTAAACATGTTAAGTGCAGAAAGGCCATCTGATTGATAATCTCACTTTGATTTCTGCAAACTGCAGTTTGCTCTGCGATGAATCAAAGTGCAGTTTGATTCACCACAGATCAAACTGCAGTTTGGACACACATCAGATCAAGACTCCTAGGCCTGTGGTTCTGATTTATGGGCCACTGCTGATAAAATTTTTTTGACAAAGTATTCAAAATTATATGTTTTTTATTTTTTAATAATGTTCCAAATACAAACAATGCATTTACTCAGTTGTCAAGGAAAGGCACTGGATTGATTGCAAAATGAGCAAAACATTCTAAGAAGCAAAAATTCATCCTAATGAAGTTCCATACAGCAAAAAACCTCAAAGAAAAATTCATGAATTAACAGGAAAACAACCCCTTGACTTTATTTAGCTGTACTATCATTATATCCAGATTTTACCTTCCTTAGGGATTGCGCAGACTTTCTGGCTCAGATTCCTGTGGCTTGTCTAAACAGCCTGCACTGCACATTTGAGAACACATTTATTGCTAATTGTCATATTTTAGTAGTAGCTTGTGGAATGGGAAGATAAATAACCTTAAAAGGAATGCTTCACTGGAGGGTGACCAGATCCAAGAGCATTTATTATGGTTTGTATTGCTGCTTTAAAAAAAAAATTATTGGACACTGTGAGTTTTCTGCAAGAGTCAACAACAAGGATATATCAGTCTTGATTACTTAATAGGTTAGCTTTTAAGAGCACATGTGGACACACACACACTCATACTCACACACATTTATGAAGCAAGCTTAGTAAACCCGCTCATCTGGACACTGTAATTCACATTTGAAAGCAGATCTTGGTCTGTCTAAACTTATGTAGGAGCTTAATACAGAAATAGAGAAATTCTATACCATGTCTACTTAGAAAAATGCCCTTTGAGTTGAATGAGCTTAGTACACAGTAAATTGGCATAGTATTGGAGTGTGTGTAGATACTTATTTCTGATAATTTAAGGTAGTTTTATTTAGAATTTAAGGTGGCTTTACTGTTTTACTTAGCATTTCTAACAGAACCTAATAATTATTTTCCAAAATCAAACTAAGGCCCTGTTTGCACTTACCCTGTAGTAAGGTCACTTCACTGAGTTAGTGCATCCACGCTTTGCTGCCATTCTGGAGCTCACCAGGTCTGCTCTGGTCCTAACTTGCTATGAGCAACTGTAATGTAGTCCATACAGTTTGACTGGGCACAGCTAGGTGGTTCCGAGGTAGCAGTGTTCGCATCCTCTTCCAGGTGAAACACTGCAAGTGGATATGGTGGTGCAGCTATTATAATTATTTATGTGTATTTCTATCCCGTCCTATACCTGAAGGTCTCAGGGCAGGTTACAATATTGTATTAATCTTAGACAGGTCCCTGCCCTCAGGCTTACAATCTAAAGAGACAAGAAACAAAAGGAAAATGGTGGGGGGGGGGGAAACAGGGAACAGCAAAAAGCAAGCACGTTAGGTCTTTAATTCCAATTCTTCTGTTTGTTTCTTACTGCTGGAATTTTCCTCTTGTCTTTACTTTGAATTTTCTTCATTGATGACAAACCAGATGATGGTAGAGATGGTCAGCTGGCATCTACTCAGCCCTGCCCTGCTCAGCTTCAGGACCAGACGGTCTCTCAACTAGTGGATCGGCTGCTGTAGTCTCTTTGCCATCTTGTGATGGGAGCAGTGGAAGAGGGAGGGGCACTGGTGGGAGCAAGATGGCAGAACCCAGCCTGATGCCTCTTCTCCACTCCTCTCAGGCAAGATGGTTCGTAGCTATGTAGTTCAAGCAACATCTTGAGCACTATGGCAATGTCCAGACTGGTGGTTCAAGTGCTGGTGATCTGGATTTGGACTTCACTTGCCCTTGAAGTGCAGACAGCTACATCTGCACTTCATCTTAATCTGGCAGGCATTATATTACTACGCCACACCAGTCAGACAAGTGTGAACAGGTCCTAAGGCTAGGTTCACACTTAACTTACTGGAAAATGTCTAAACAGACCATTTCAGGCTGGTTAAAAAAACAGGAAAGATTGGGGCTATTCATAATTTGTGTGCTAGAACACCGCTATTCTGTTCCAGCAGTGCAAAAAGTGTCAATGGCTTACTTTCTGAACTTGGCCCTATAGTTTGCTTCCAGTGCACTCCTAGACAGAGTATCTGTACTGGAAGGGGCCATTTCCAACTCAGAAACACCCCTTCCATACAGTACTGTAATGTGCTGGAAGCAAACTATGTGTGGAGCACGGTTTTGTGCTCAACACGTTTACTTACTGTGTCCAGTTGCATTCATTCATTGCCACTGGTGAGCCCATCTGCACTTCTGTGGTGCAGAGAGGGGCATGTGATGCACAGCGCAAGTGTGCTGGTGTGTCACGTGACTACCAGCATCAGTGCATGTGCATGGGGCATCACCATTGTCCCGGAACCTGCGCAGTGGCACCAGCATCGGGAGGCAAGATGGCAGCACTCAGACCACATGTCTGTACTTCAAGAAAGCCTGAAGATGTTGCGGGGGGGGGGGGGATTGCGTGTACTAGCATTTGCTAGTGTGAATGCTTAGTACACCTGTGGGGAGCTTTGACCTTTGCCATCCACAGACAGACAGCAAAGTGTGAATGTTGCAGTGTCCAGACCTAGCATCTAGAGCAAGTTTTGGCTTTGCAGAGGCATCCAGGCATTGTGAACGGCTGTGCAGTTGTAGTCCTGCAGTCTACACTGCATCACTGCAGAGCACAAAGATGCCATTTCCATTCTCTAGGCAACTGAAATGCTTCTGACAATTGTTAAGTAGTCCACACCAGGAGCTCCCTGGTGAAGCCTCGGACAATTTTCAGACTGCTACAGTGGCGTCTGAGTGTAAATGTGGCATTCCAGTAATAGCTGTGGGAATGCTTCAGAACATTTGTATGGATATTCATTACACTCATGGACCTAGAGAGGTGGAAAAGCAGCTGCCCTGTTCACATCCACAATGGATCCAGAGTGGATTCAAAGTGGATTGAGAGCAAATTCAAAGTGGATTCAGGACAGTCTTGGCACATTCAGAGCAGATACGTGGTGGGTATGTATGGGATTTGTATTCAATGCATATGCGATTTGTATTGAATATTCATATCAAATTCAGTTCGTACTACATTCAAAGGAGATGTATTTGAATGAATACACATTTTCTTGCATTCAAATAGAATGCAAAACAAAAACCATTCATGCACATCCCCGGCGACGAAGGCTTCTCCCAGGGGTATATCTTTTAAAGTCCTCAGTATCCAGTAATACAACTTCCTCTACAGCACTTTCACATCACTCTCCTTAGAAATCAGAGACTTCAGCATCGCATCTGCTCCCTTTCTATTATTTCTTTTCAGCCATGCATATAATTGAGGCAGGTGAGCTAGCCGGCATTCTTATGGTGTGGGTGTGACAGCATCACAGCTCTGATTGATTCCAATCTTCCGCAGCTGAAGGGAGGATCAAACTCATTTATCTGCTCTGGCACAGAAATCTTGGAGATACTAAACTTAACTGGTAAGAAAAATTACCCTAAGGTCATAGGCATTCTGAGGACTATTAGGTTGTTTACTCTGGCATGTTGTTTTAAGCTACATTCACATTAGCAAAAAAATATCATCATCATCATCTCAAATGTGGTTTAGGTATGGTAGTATGTGACCCTCATGCTTTCATCCCAACTCCAATCCACCTTTTCTAACCTAGAACATTCATGAGAGGAGGAAGGGCTGGCATGTGAACAATCCCACTTGAGAACCAGCCTTAAGCCATCCATGAACCACCTTAGAGATGCTTTTGTGTGGCATAAATTTTTAACAGCTCAGTACTATTGATAAATTTGATATTATTGTTGGTAAAAGAAAAGGGAAGGACTGTAAAACTCTGCTACAAGTCATTGCAAGGAATGTGGTACCAGCCTAGAGTCTGATGGAGAATTTATCCTCCTAAGTACTGTCCTTCCTTAGAAATTGATCCCAAATCATGATGCTTCATTGTTAATGCTCAGTGTAAGATATATAACACCAAAGACAAAGATTTCATTCATAGCAGAGTAGGACCAAGGCCCCAATATGGTTCTCCTGGGGGTATGAGCATGCAACGCAGGCCACATGTCACCCCAGAGTCCTCCAGTACCACTGTAGTAGTAAATTGCCATTTGCAGCAGCCATAAATGTACCCAGCATCACTTTCTGGGACCAGAGGTATAGGCAAAAGTCCAACACATTATTGACCTCCAGCAGTGGTGCTTGGTGTAGACCCTTGAGCCGCCTCCTGGCTGCCATGTGAATTTACACCAAGAATCCCTCTCTCACACATAATGAAGAATCACTCCCAAAACCCCCTGGTTAGGTGACCTTGGAGCAGCTGAAATAAGATTAAAGGTCTGTCACCCTTGTTGTGGGTTGCGTCGAGTTCAAGACCAAATGGCAGTAGATGTAATTCTCCACCAGGTCCCTCAAGTGCCCAGAGGCTGCAGGAATAAGAGACACAAGCATAATGTATTTATTGTTAATGTTTGGTGTCCCCTTCATGGATCACTGCTCTGGTATGGCATAGGAGCTTGTGCATCTCAAAGAAGCTATGAGCTTTGTGAAGGAAATGGCAAACCACTCCAGTATATTTGCCAAGAAAACCCTACGGAAAAGCTCTACAGGAAATATAACAGTAGAAGATGACGCCACGCCATGCCACCCCACCCCACGTTAGAAGGTGTCCAAAACATTAGTGGAGAAGAATAGAGGGAACTTTCAAGTAGCTTCTGAAAGAATGAAGTGGCTGGGACAAAGCCAAATGTTCCTGAACCCAAATACCTCAGGGAGACCCATTTTGGTGGCACAATAAAGCATTCCACCAAAATGGGTCCCCATGGCCCTAGTGCACCAGTAGGTCTCATGATTCAAATCTACTAGTATTGAGTCTCCTGATCAGGAATACAGAACATCTCATGCATATGGAGTATATTAGAAGAGGACTACAATGCTGGCAGATTCAGATCTAAGGTTAATTCAGACAGGCTGTATGATGAGGAGGAGGAGGAAGAGGAGGAGATTACCTATCCCAACATTCATTGTCTTTGTTTAGGTTAGTTGGGTCTCATGGGACATGCAGTTCAGCACTGGTAAACCTAAACCGAATTATGAGTAATTATCCAGAAAAAAGTTTGGCAAATCACTTCTCTTTGGTGCAAATGTTCATGGATATGTCCATGTGGTGAGACAGAGCATGGTTTCAAGGACTTTCAGAACTTTCCTTCATTTCCAGTATTTGGAAGGCTGAATGATACATTCTTGTCTAAGCCATATTCCTTTTCAACTGTTATTGATATTAAATGAAGGAACTTGCTAAGGGCAAACCTGTTTTCTGTTCTTGAGTCCCTGGGGCCTAGGAAGTATTTTGACATTCTGCAGTTAACAACTGATTTCATTTGCTTCAATCTCTCTTACATATTCTTTCCTCATTGTGAGGTGATTGGCAACATTTGACAAAGAACTACACCACTGGTTTTTTTGGTGTGTTTTATTTAAAGAGCACCCCTTCGGAGTAATATGGCACTTAGAACATAAGAACATGAGAGGAGGCTTGCTGGATCAGGCCACAGACCATCCAGTTCAGCAAACTGTCCCACACAGTGACCCACCAATTGTTTATGGGCATCCCAGGCAGAAGACAAGGGAGGAACCATTACCTGCTCTTGGTTCCCTGCAGGTGGCCTTTAGAGGCATCCTGCTATCTCCCAAACCTGGAAGACTTCAAGTACCTAAGCATCCATTCTAGTAGCCATTGGTACACCTGTCACCCATGAATTTGTCTAACCCTTTCTTAAAGTCATTTGGACTGCTTGCTGTTGCCACTTCTTCTGTCTGCAAATTCCATAGACCTATGACCCTCTGAGTCATAGTTTAGGTTATAGAAAAATATATCCCCTTGTGAATCCTAAATTTTCCTGCCCATCAACTATATCAGGAGTCCCCTGGTTCCAGTGCAAAAACAATTTTTTCTGTGTAAAAATTCCTTTGATGTAAAAACAAAAGATCAAGATTTTTCCCACGGGCATCTTTCCAGTGGTTTGGGAGATGCCCAGAGTGGATCAGTATTGTGAGGCAACTAATAACAATAATGGCCACCCTGCCTTATTTCCTTTTTATCTTTTCATTCGGTTTTGCATGCATTTTGTTATTTCCTTATCAATTCATGACTTATTTTTCCCTTGAAATCCTTGGATAAGTAGTAATGGTTAAACCTTTTATACCTAATTAGAAGAAAAAGTAAACAATAAAACCTTATCTGAAGTAATAAATTTTGGACTGCCGACCAATTGAATTGTGAAGAAAAAAAATGTTAACAGGAAAGGAAGTATTGCTGATGTGTTTTCCATCTCCATCCTCCTTTTTCCTCCCTAGTTGTTTTTTGTTCTAATGAAACAAAAGGATGAGGTTTTTTTTAAAGGACAATCCCCTCTTTTTTCTTTTTCTTTTGGTATTTTTCTTGTTTTCATCTTCACTATTGCTCCTTATTGGATTATTTTGGAAGTCAACAAATTATTGGCTCTGTGATATAGCTATAATTTCCCTTCCCAAAGATTCCTTTAAAAGAAAACCCTCTCTCTGCTCTTCCCTTCTCTTACTTCGAGTTTATTTTATTTTGAGAACTGTCTATAAAATTATTTTACTAAAAATGATTTAATGGAAAAGAAAAAAACATAACAGTGACTTTGTTTTGTTATAATTTAAAACATTATGTTTGATGCTGTGTCCAGACATGGGGCGATGTCATGAGCACTAGTCAATGATAGCTTAGCCCCCGTGTGACTGATCACTTACCTTTTCACAAGTGCAGTCACATCATGGGCCGACAGAACCACCAGCATGCCCCATTTAAGCTTTTACTTAACGTTAGTTTGTGTGTGGTGCACAATTTCATGCACCATCACTAGTTTATGATAACATCTGAGAAGGCAGGAGGCGGTCGTATCCTGTAAGCACCACCTGCAAGTCCAGACGCACTTGCCCAGATGTTACCTAATTATAAACTATGAGCTGTAGTGCAAACTGGCCTTCTCTAAATCCTAACATAATCCTGAGGTTGCTATTGAGGGAAAAAGAACTCCCATTCTGGGTTTTCCCACATCGCAATATTGTTTTTCTTGCCTTGCACTTACTCCCAGGTTTTCTCTTGAAAAAAATGCCCACTGTGCAAGCACGGGGCTGAAAGCAACTGAAAATGTCTTCTTTAGATGCTTTGAATTGCCTCTTGTTTTCTGGAGTCAGCCTAAAAGAGATGAGATTGATTTAATGTAAATGGATAGGGATAGTTTGGGGTAGGGATAGGGATAGGGATAGTGGAAAAGCTAAAGCATTTATTACTGAATTAGAAGTTGAAAGGGTAATAAAATATAGTGTTAAGAATGCAAGATGTCAAAAATATTTAGGAAGTATAAATTATAACTTTCAATTTGAAAATATTATACAAGATTGTAAATGTGAAATATATTGAAATATACCATGATTGAAAAGATGGCTTGATAATATTAATGGAACAGATATAGAGTTTGACAAGAAAAAATTTATGTTCAGTGTTTAGCTTGCAGATAAGAGAAAGATCAGAAAAGGAATGTTAATCGATTATACTATGTACACTGAACCAAGGATTTCTATGTTTTTCTTTGAAACTATAATTTCTGCAACAGAAAAGGTGCCTAAAAAGTAGCTTAAAGGTGTTAGTATCTGGGAATGTGTGCAATTAGGTTCATTTTTTTTAAAAAAAATTAATGGTTGCTTTTTTCTTTTTATAGTAAATATTTTAATACTTATAACATTTATAACAAATATGACAAATATAACAAATTTCAGAAATAACCATAATAATACAATAACAACTTAACTAAGAAATGGTGCACTCAGGAAACAGTGGGTTGACTTGTGATATTCATTCGTAACCAATATTTTAGCAAATTATAACTTGGGATGGTTATATTTCTGTTTTTAGGGATATAATTTATGAAATCATTCCATACTGCATAAAAAGATAGTACATCATTAAGTCCGTTCATTTTTCTTAATTGGTATTCAATGCAATTTAGTGTTGCTGTCTTCCACATTACGGTATACCAATCTTCACTTGTTGGTACATTTTGTTTCTATATTTTGTTTAGCAACTAATAACATAATATCTAATAGTTTCTTCTTAGATTTGGATATACTTAGTTGACTATAATTTCTAATAAGACATATGTCAGGTGACCTCATTTTAAAATTTGATTGAACAGTTAGTGTTTGCAAACACTTGCATCAAACCAAACAGATGGGTATTCAAATATCTGGAAATTTGAACTGAACCAGTCTCCCACTTATGTACACAGACAATTCAATTGAATAATTTTTGTTTGTTGTGCCCTTGAAAATAGCTTTTTTTTTTTCCAGTGGAAAAGTGAGAGATGTTTGTTTTGGACAAGTTTGGACTCTAATGTGAACAACTGTTTGATAAAGAAGTTCGTCAAAGAACTGAGCAAATGGATGTTTGGTTTGATGCTGAACAGAATACTAGTAGCACCCACATGTCAGTGCCTTAATCCACATAGAAAATGCACTTCCAAAATGTATTCTCTGGCCTTTAAAGTGGATTAGAAGTGAGATGGGAGCACTAGCATCCTCATGTTACCACCTCTAAGTCACCTTATTTTGAGCATAGCTGAAGGACAGAAGGCTAGGAATAATTGTGGTGGCATATGGCTTCCTATCTACATTAGACTTTTAACAGAACAAATGCAATCTGAAAGAACCAGTATCATCAGCAGCAGTGGGAAAGTTTTCAAAGAGGTCCCTAATGTAGATTATATTATGGAGAACTTGCCAGCAACTTGGCTAAAAGCCATTGCTGAGTTGATGGGCTTCCATTATTCTTGGCATAGAAAGCACCATTACAAAAGATTGAATCCATGGTTGTAAAAGAGAGATATTTTCTTGCATATCAGTAAGGAATTAGTATAGAATTTTGTAGGGTATATTAAAAAAAAATCTGTCCACATGGAAAAGACAAAGTATGAAATTAACTGGCCTGAATGGGAGTCTTTTGTTATTGTGTGGAATAATTTTAAGGAGATTCTTTTGCATGGATCAGCATGAAGACAAAGTGCACTGAGGTTACCTTACATTTTCTGTTCATTGCTGACTTACAGAGATTTCTTTCTTCCTATACCTTAAATTTTATAAGTGGCAATTTGTAGAGACAAATGAGAAGTTAGAAGTGCAGTTTTTTGTAAGTGCGTGTCCCCATGCTCTGAATACTGAGAGGCGAATGTG
Organism: Aspidoscelis tigris stejnegeri; assembly: GCA_023333525.1. Classification (NCBI taxonomy): domain Eukaryota; kingdom Metazoa; phylum Chordata; class Lepidosauria; order Squamata; family Teiidae; genus Aspidoscelis; species Aspidoscelis tigris. Next base: position 24,800,193 of record JALMGA010000002.1, on the reverse strand, counting down.
AGTTCACCTCGGGAGAGTCCCCATGCAAAGCCCTAATTCGGGCTACATGAGGGACAAAATCCAAACAAACTGAAGCAAAAAAAAGGCCTTTATAACTTTTCGTGCCCCAAATTAGGGAGCAAGAACACGTTATCTTGAGGGCATGGGGACACTTCTGGATTATGATCGCAGCATTAGTGGGTGGGGTTTCACTGTCCCTGCCACTAATGCTGTGATCACATCTGTCCCCCCTTGCCTGAGCACACAGTCACCTAGGGAAGGGCTTGCTTTGCCCCAAATGATCACCTGACAGCTTCCTTGCAATCACCTGAGCAGATGTCAGGTGGGTATAGGGGTTATCATGTGCACAAGCAGAGCTCCGGTAAAATGATTAAAATGCCTGTGACTTTTCCCCAAGGTATTGGCAGCCCCATGGGGACGAGCCCTAAAAGGTTATTTTTCCCACTAGCACTAAGTACCCATTAGGGACCCATTAAGGACCCATTAGGCTCAGAGCAGGAAGACCCCATTTCCACTGTAGACCCTATTAGAGCCACGTTTGTTTCCACCAGTTCTAGGGAAATCCAGATTGAATGGGTCCTTCAGGGCCTATAATCCAGATTTCCTGTAGACTGCATTAAAGGGGTCTACAGGCATCAAATCCAAAATATACGGAGTGGCTCTGGGGGGGCTCTGGGGGTGCACCAATGGAGGGTGCCCCAAATCCAAAGCTCTGAAGCCTGTGCACAATCTCTGAAGCCAGCTCCAAAGCTGGCTCCAAAGAATAGCACAGGCTCTGAAGAGGACTCCACGCAAGAGCAATGCCAATCCTATGGACCTTTGTCAAAGGCTCTGGAGAATCTTTGAAGTTTGTGGCAGATCACTGGAGAGAATCTTCAAAGAATCTCCATAGCTTCTATGGAGACTGCACCCCCTGTCTCCCCCAAAACCTGGGCCCCACATGAGTCGATCCAGATCCACCACATGGGTGCTCTGGCATTTCCACTGCGAGCAGGCTAGCCATTGCTACTGGGTGCCACCCATGGGCACACATTGGGTACCTCCCTTAATGTGGATCTACTAGATCTGGATTAGTTGAAGGACCTGTTCCTTAGATCCAAATCATCTTGGATCCAGATTAAGGGAGTTCAGTGGAAAAACCCCCAAAGAATTAAAGTGATACCAGAAGAAATTGAGAACTGGATGGTGATATGCTAACAGTGCAAGTTTGCTTAGCATTAGTTCCCAAAGTCAGTCACTCTTGGCAAGGTGAGACCACTGTGCATCACCCTCAGTTGCTTTGAAAGTCAATGTACAAATGTTGTTACATTTGATTCATATACAAATGTCCAAATTCATATGAATTCATATGAAAATTGAATGTTATTAATATTGGTGCACATCCCTAGAGTCAAATGTTCAGAACATTCGAACGAAGCTTCATTACATTCATGAACCTGGGATGGTGGGAAAGCAGCTGTGCCAGTCACAGAGTGGATTTAGAATGGATTCAGAGTGGACTGAGAGCAGATTCAAAGTGGATTCAGGGTGGATTTGACACACTCAGAGTGGATACATACTGGATACGTAGGGGACACATATGAGGTAGGTAGGGGATTTGTATGTGATTTGTATTGAGCACTTGTATTGAATTTGAATCCTCCCACAGTCAAAGGGCATCTATTCAAATGAATATAAATTTTCTTGCATTCAATTCTATATGAATCGAATCCCCCCAAAAAATTTGTGTGTATCCCTACTCAGAAGGCCTGAAGAAGGAAGAGCTGAAAAGAAGAACATAAATAAGTCCTTTTAAAATTTATTTCCAATAACTTTATTTTTATTGATTGGGGAAAGATGTAAGTACAGTACCTCTTCCATAATAAGGCAAGGTCTGTCAGGCTGGCAAAGAATAACCACGAGACTCTTTCTTTAAAAAGATGAACAGTGATTTATTTCAGCTCAGGGTAAGGCAGGTTTTGTTGGAAGCAGCTTTCACCAGAAAGCCCAGCATATTTATATCTTCCATAGCCGGGCGGGGTTTGGCCCTCAGCCAATTAACAGTAATTATTTTTCAAAACTCAGTTTAAACTTGGAGCCAAAATGTATCGCTCAACCCCAGCAGGGAGGGGGGAGTCAACTGTCACTTCCAAACAACAGGCAGCTATTATATACATATATACAGAATCACATAGATGGCAGAGATCTTACATTGAAATATTATGGCAGGCAGCTAGTCCTGCCTGACATCCACCCCTTCCCAGTAGCTATCATATGTAAGTTATCTTTACACACAGTTTATCACTCACTAAATATATTTTTGTTAAAGATGAATAAACAAAACAGTCCCGGTTGCGCTCATCTGCTGCTGTTGTTATCTCCCTCCTTGCTTGATGTTGTTATAGATTTCCAATCAGGGGATGTAGCAGGAGATGCAGAAAACCAAAGAATGTTCAGGCATTAAGATGTAACCTTTAGTCCTGACAAAAGCCATAAGTGCTCCAGGGACTAAACTCTGGAAACTTAAGGGTGCAACCACACATTGCTCTGATAAGGGATCTCTTTGTCATGAGCTGCCATTTTCTGGAGGCATCCTTTAAAAAACCTCCAGCACAATGGAAAAGTACAAACACATTCAGAAATTTGAATCCCAGTTTCTTTGTTTGTCTGCCTTATTCCTTCTCCCCCTCCCTTTGGACCTGCGTTTTTCCTTTGAATAAGAATTTGTTTCACGCATGCACACATGCGCACACACACAGAGACACACACAAACCAGCATTACTGCAGTATTACTACACTTGCTCTTTTCTCAAATTTGCACTTCAGGCTTTTTTTCCCCCTGCAAAAAAAAAAAAAAGGCAGTATATCTGATTGTTTGTGAGAAACCAACTAATCAGTGTCAAATAACCATTTTAAAGAGCCATTTTTTAAAAAAAATCAGATATCTGCATAGTTATGATACTCATGTTTGCTTCTGCTCCTCCCTGAAAATGGGCTAGTAGCCTCTCAGAAACAGTTGCTGGTAGCAGCACATTATGTCATAGAGGCATACCGAGGGCACTTTACGCTCCTCTCTAGAAATGACAAATTCTCAGCTCCTTCACGACAGATGTAAGGCATAACATGTGGTACTACATGTGAGAAAGATGCTTTCTGCCCCCCCCTCCTTCATAATGCCCAGTTTTCTGCAGGTGGATGTAGCATAAGGGAGGGTATTCATAAGAACTTAAGAGGAGCCCTGCTGGATCAGGCCACAGCCTATCTAATCCAAACATCTTTTCTCACTCAGGCCGCATCCCCACGACGTCGTTGTCTCGAATTCAAAACGTTTTGATTTCGGGCCGTGCACACGTCACTTCGGCTTAATTCGGTATTTCCGTGATAAACCACGTTATCCCGATTTGAAATAAATCCTGATCTCAACAGGTCTCAGTCCGGAACATGCCCTTGACACGTGTTTAATTTTTTACTGTGTGGACAGTATCGTTCCGGGATGAGATTCCGTGTTAAGGCTGTCCCGACCCCCCAATCGCACTGTAACCAATGGCTGAACGTATTAGAAGCACGTCATGTTTAGGGTTTCCTTCATTGAAAAAATCCACCCTCAAACACCCACTATAAACCTCCAGTCCTTAAAGCTGAAACACTGTATCAATATAAGCACTTCACACCTTAAAAACAATGTTGCAATTTGCGCAATTTCAGACCTTTGAAGGTTCGGAACAGTGGCTTTCAGCCCCCTTAAGGGTGAGAAGGCTTGTCAGCCACTTAGACCCTTGAAGGGTGAAAACAGAATGTCAACCGCTTTGAGCCCCCTTCAGAGGCTACTTTGCCTCTGCCTGTGGTCACACCTAAGGTTTAATCCAGTTTCAGTTCACTTTCAGAGTGAGAGAATACACCAGCAAACTGACAAGCTGGTTTCCTTTCAGGGTTAATAACTCAGAAAATCCACCTTTAGACTAGATAATGTGGAAAGAAAACTACTGGTCACTTTGCTGATGTGTTCTCTCACTCTGAAGGTGGAGTGAAGCTAGATTAAACCTTAGGTGTGACCACAAGCCAAGGTTTTAATCCAGCTTTGGTCCCTGTGAGGTGGGGGGGCGGAGTTCCCTCCCGGCCACGGGGGGGGGGGGGAAGAGCAAGCGAGGAGCCCCCTTCGCCCTCTTGTCCACCCCTTGGCTCTCCTCCTCTGCGGGGCAAAGTGGCGGCAAAGCGGGGGAAAAGCGGCAGCGGAGCCCCAGGGAGAAGCCGCTAGCGCCGCAGCGCCGCAGCGCCTGGATGAATGGATGGATGGATGGATGGATGGATGGATGGATGGATGGATGGATGGATGGATGGATGGATGGATGCTGCTGCTGCTGCTGCTGCTGCTGCTGCTGGGAAGGGGGAGGGTGGATTGGGCAGGGAATTCCCGGCGGAGCATGACGCAAAGAGAAGGGAGGGTGGGATCCTGGCAGGGAAAACCAATCACAGGAGAGAGTGTGGGCAATGGGCAGGATGACAATGCTGCCGTGTGGACTCCGAGTATTGATCCCGTGTTAAGGCTGCCATCGGAACCGGATCAACTTGCAAGTCGTCTGGACAGCTTTGTTCCGTTTCTTTTATTTCGAATTCTTTAAACTGAAATAACACATGCCATGAAGACGCGCCCACAGTGGCCCACCAATTGCTTACGGACATCGCAGACAGAAGGCAAGGTCAAAACATTCACCTGCTCTCAACTCCCTGCAAATGTCCTTGCGGGACATCCTGCCTTTTTCTCCAACTCAGAGGCAGTGCCTAAGTGTCACTGGATGAGGCTGTGAGAAAGTAGGCCAAAATTATCACAGACCTCTCATATTGGCTTACATTGACTTACATGTACTGCTGCCTCCTTATCACTGTGGATTTCAACAGTTAAGTATGAAACTATTGATGGGGCATAGAACTCTGCCCATTTCTATAACACCCTGCATGGGAGAACTTAGAGAGAGAGCATGGAGGGACACGGTGGTGCAAATTTCAGTCCATGAGAACTAACTCTTGTGCTCTGAGTTTGGCCTTCACCACAGTGAAACATGCTGCGTTTACATGTGGGCTGATTTGAGAACCACAGCCTCAGCCATGGCAGTGGAGCTGTCAAGGTTATTGTCAAAACTGCCTGAAGCTGTAAGCACAGCCCTTAGGTGTCTCTTGCCAATGCAGTGGAGTCATGCGTGCCTTGTATTTCCTGTGCAGATCTCTTCTTCTCAATACTGAGCATATTTCATTCATGCCATACAAATATACAGGTAATAGTTTTAATAGTGAACCTTTACACTCCATCAAACTTCAGAAACATTTGGCTCAAAATCAAGTAAATGTAACATTACTAAATGGTTAATTATCAGAGATGAATGAGTATAAAGAGGGACATTGTCCTTCATAACTCATGTTCTTCATCTGCTCATTCTGTTCTGACATTCAGAGAGGAGAGAGATAAAATGCATTACTTAGAGTATTATTAGAATACTTTGAACTTATGAAGGAATGCATGCAAAATTGACTCAAGGATAAGATGCTCTGGGCACTTTTAGATTGGATGTGCTCTGCAGGGGGCTACACTTGGAGACGTTTTGGAAGCTAAAGTTAGGCTGTGTTCCAACATAAAAAAAGAGGCACCTCAGAGGTATTTAAGAGAGAGAGTGTGGCCCCTGTGTTCCCAAACCTTCTCTATTCCACCTTTTTTAGCATAGAATATTTAGAAGGGGAAGGGGTAGAGTGGTGTGTGAATAATCCCACCTCAAAGCCTTCTTTAAGTCACCTCAGAGATTGTAGTCTGTGGCCTGTGTTCCCTTTCCTTAATCCACCTTTTCTAGCACAAGATGTTTAGAGAGGGGGAGGGGCTGATTGGTTTGTGAACATTCCCACCTTGAATTCTTCTCTAAGCTGTCTCAGAGGTGCCTTAGAGAGGGTTTTTTGCCGTATCTGATCATAGCCACAATGGCATAGCTGATGTAGAAATAAGGCTGTTAACAGGCACTTATGGATAGATACCTACCTTGCTGATCTTAAAAGAAATGTATTGGTTGCTGATCTCCTTTCAAGTTCAGTTGAAGCCATTTTACTTGATTTAGAAATCCCTAAACAATCTGGACCCCAAATATTTAAGGGGCAGCCTCCTCCCAGATGGACTTTTTATTTCAATGATATCTGACAGAGACACCTTGGTGGCATTGATATCGCACTCAAAAACTAAGGGATTGGGGACCCAGGAAAGGGTCTTCTCTGCAGCAGCTTCCTGGCTGTAGAATGGCTTCCCTTCTGAGGTCCACTAAGCACCATTATAATACCTTTTAAGACAGCTGGTAGAGAGCAACTCTTTACTCAGGTCTTTTATTAAAGTCTGTTCTCTCCCCCTTGGCACTGTTCTATAACTTTACATTTGCAATTTTTCGCTAGCTTTTAACTAGTTTTAACTTGTTGCTTAGTTATTGTAATATGCCCTGAGACATTAGGGTGTAGGGGAGGAAATGAATGAATGAATGAATGAATGAATGAATGAATGAATGAATGAATGCCCTGTTGTGGTGCCCACACTATATTCTAGTGCTGGGAGAAGAAATTTTAAAAGTGTAATGAAAGCGTATTCAATGTGTTTTGAGGAAAAGAGTCTAAACTGACAGGTTAAACAGATAAGGAGGGGGTGAAGCCTCCCTAATTAGCATAGTGGGAGGGGGAGGAGCACACTCCACCAATCAGGCATCGAGTTTAGGCTAGTGAGGGGTATAAAACCTGCCTGCTAGAAGAAAAAGATTTGTCCTTGCTTTTGGGTTTTAGGGGAGGAAGACAGGTTAGGCCAGGGATGTCAAAGATACGGCCCGCGGGCTGTATGAATACGGCCCACGGCCGCCACCCACCGCCAATGCCGCCGCCGTCCTCCTTGGGCATGAAGGAGGCGAGGCGAGGCGAGGGCGAGCGAGCGGCGGCAGGACCCTCCACTGCCCGAGTGCGCGGGCGCCGCCATTGACAGCCAGCCCCTCCTCGGTGCCCTAGCCACGCCCCGGCCACGCCCCGGCCATGCCCCCAGCCCATCCTCTGTACCCTAGCCATGCCCCTGGCCACTCCCCCGGCCACACCCCAGCCCCTCCTCTGTGCCCTGGCCACGCCCCCGGTCACGCCCCCGGCCAAGCCCCCTGGCCCTGACAGTATTTTTTTTTTAATCCGGCCCTCGGCAAAATTGAGTTTGACACCTCTGGGTTAGGCTGTCTCTTCACCTCAGGGAAAGAACCAAGCATTGGTCCCGAACTTCTGAGCTGGGGATAGGCCAGAAGGGGTAGAAAGGGAAGGAACTGAACAGTTAGGGATTTAGCTGAGGAATCTAGGAACTAAGCTGTGAGGTGTTGAACTAACATACGTGTGTCCTTCGTTAGAACTTCTGATTTTATTTCCTGTTGTAAGAATAAAAAACTGTTTTTCCTTTGAAAAGTCTCTGCATTGTGGGTGGCCGCTTCTCGTGAAACATAAATAAAACAACAGTACGCTATCTAAAGTTATAAAACCAAACACGCTACCAAGATTCTGAAATTATAAAAGCCCCTTTACTGTGTTTAAAGACAGTGGTGAAGAGTGTAAGCTGGCTCGCACTGGGGGATGAGCGGCGCCACAGCTGTTGAATTAGACACATGGCCAACTAGTTGCATATGGAAATGCATGAGCAAAATATGAAGGCAACAACTTGAGTGCAGTATCCAAGCAGGTAATGTTTAGAAGCATACTGGTTCTCATTCCAGAAGGAATCACAAAGGCAATATCTGTAGCGCACCTATGGTCCATACCATGGAGAATGCTTCTGGCCTAGAGAAAGTGTTCTTTATCAGCAGTGGAGTGATCCTAGGTGCAAACATCAAATATCTAGGATAGCAGTGGAGGGCTCCAAAGAGTTTGTGAGGATGTTGCCATGATGAGCAGGCCTAGTACCCATTGGTTGTCTTATCCATCACAAATAAGGATGTGCACAAATGAAAATCACATGTTTGGTTCATCAAACCAAAAACCTGTTTATTCAGTTCAATAGCAATGTGGTTAATCAAACAAAAAGGGTGTTTGGCCCCGTCCCCATGCAAGCCGTTTGGCACCCTTTGGGCACTGTTTGGGCATGCATGGGCTGGGCACAGGACCAGGAATGCATCTGGGGTGTCCCCATGGCATTCCCAGTAAGGCGGGACAGGCATGAATTTGGCGTGGATGCAGGCATCCCCATGAGAAGCATGCCGAACCCTGGTACTGGGGAGCGCCACCACCTCCTCTCTGCCCCCTCTCCACTCATTGGAAGCTGGATTGCATTATCTCCTGATTTGCAAGGCACGGATGGGTAAGGAAGGGCTTGATTTAGCTGAGTGCGCTCAGCTGAGCAAGATCTGTCAAGCCAGCTGTCAAGCGAAGGAGTGCATCTCTGGTAAAAGAAGGGGGGGAAAACAGTGGTGGCTTCCGCCATTTTCAGAGGCTCCAGAGTTCTCCATTTCCCAGGGTGGCAACCTTATTGCCCCCCTGGAAAATGGAAAACACTGCACCTTCTGCCCTCCCCCTTCACGATCTGGGCTGGAAAAGGCTTTATTCCACTCCTGGTTTTACTTCTGAAGTGAAATAAAGGCTTTTCCAGCCCAGATCATGAAGGGGGGGCAGAGGCTTCAGTGTTCTCCATTTTCCAGGGGGGCAATAAGGTTGCCACCCTGCAAAACAGAGAACATTGAAGCCTCTGAAAGCGGGTGAAGCTGCAGCTTCCCCCCCCCTTATTTATCAGAGATGCACTCCTTTGCTTGACAGCTGGCTTGACAGATCTTGCTCAGCTGAGGGCACTCAGCTAAATCAAGCCCTTCCTGACCCACCCATGCCTTACAAATCAGGAGATAATGGCAGGAAATTAAAAAGCCAAGCTGATCTCCAGCCTGCCTTTGTGATCCCCACGTGTGTTCCCGGCTCACTGAGCAATGCATGCCAGCCCCCCAAACGGTGCTGAGACTTGTTCAAACAGGTACCAAATTTGGCACCCTTCTGGCACAGTTTGGGAGTGTTTGGTACACTTTTTGCGGACCAAATCCAAAATCCATGGGGACGGACAGCGCCAATCCCATGCTCGGAACTGTACCAAAGTTGCATGGGGACAGGTCCTTTGTGTTTGATTCCAAATCTTTATTTAGACTAACAAAAAATTACATTTTTTTTCATTTAAAAAAGCAAACATGAACTGTTTGAATTAATTGTTTGTGCTCACAAGCAAAAACCTGGTTCTTTTTGATCAAATTCTGGATATTTGAACAACTGTATCTTCAGTTTGTGAACACAATCTGTTCAATTTTATTTTTGAATGCAAACCAAACTTTGGTCATCCATAATCACAAAGTGATCCACACCCTTTTTCAAGCCATCCTGGCTGATGGCCAACAATATTGTCCTGTGTGACATTTCCTTTGGTCTGTCCTGACTCAGGTGTTTAGGGAAGTGGAGGAAATCTTTCCCTTACTCACTCTGCCTTACATCATGCATAATTTTATATATTATATTTCTATCATGTCCCTTTTCACTGCTACCTTTCTAAACACACCAACTTTTCTTTATAAGAGATAAGACCCTTTATCATTTTAGTTTCTCTCCTTTCCCATCTGGCTATATCCTACTTGGCAACCAAAATGGATGCATGGAGCATGGACTAAAAATGGAATATTCCATCCATTCCAATCCATGAAGGGAACATGCACTAGCAATGCAACAGTGTTTTCTGGAAATACACACGGACACACTCACACATATACATATACACATATGAGCTCACTCTTCAGATTCACTGCATACTCCTAAATGTTTGGAATTGTCTGCCATGACCACTAAACTTTGATAACTTCTTCAAGTATTGCTTCATCCTGATGTAGCAAGACCATTTTGGCATATTGTGATCAACAAAGGCAGCTTCAATCAGCACCATGGAGAAATAGATACAGAAGCTGCACATTTCAATAATTCCATACAGGAATGAACAGGATACAGGCTTGATAAGGGAACAGAAGTTATCAGGAAAAACTCCTGCACAAGTCACTTTTCTAATCTACTAATCCAAGCTATTCACAGAGTCCTGAAAACATAAGACTGTGAGATAGACATGCTCAACCAGACTCATATGAGGTGCAGTTCTGATAAGGCTACCACATTTGATGTTATCTATATATACAGTATATATATGTGAGTCCCCAAGGTGTCAGCCAGCTTAAGCGCAAGTGCTTTGGGTATTCTGGTTTATAGAGTTCTTTTAAGTTGTAATGCAACCCAAGATCTAAAAATATCTGAAATGAAACAGATTGCATGGTGTTTGTGACTTAGAAACATATGACAAAATCTCACAGGAGTTTTCAATGTCATCGTTGCAGTTTGGAAATGTCATGGAGAAGTGGGTGTCTAAGAAGACAAGGAACATTTAGTTATACTTCTTGCAATTCTACTTTTTCTTTATTGGTTACAAATCTATTCATCTGTATGAAAAAGGACAACATCTTCAGGCAGACCCTTCATTGGGTGTTTTTTCACCGCGCTCCTTTAATCCAGATCTAAGAAGATCCGGATCTAAGGAATGTGTACGTTCCTTAATCTGGATCTAGTAGATCTGGATTAAGGGAAGTACCCAATGTGTTTCTATGGGTGGTCTAGCACCCAATAGCAATGGGTGCTAGCCTCCTGCCGTGGAAACACCGGAGCACCCATTTGGAAATCCGGATCTACCCATGAGGGGTCTGCTTGTCACCCCAGGTGTTTGGGGGGACAGGGGGTACAATCTCCATGGGAGGGAGCCCTAAAACCTAAGCTTTGAAGTCATTTCGAAATCATTTCGAAGTCACTTCGAAGTCTGTGCAAAACACCTCCATTGAAGTCTGTGCTGATCTTCGAAGTGAACTTCAAAGTGACGTTGGAGTCACTTCAGAGTCACTTCAAAGTTCACTTTGAAGATCAGCACAGACTTCAAAGATGCTCTAGAGCTATTTTGCACAGACTTCGAAGTGACTTCGAAATGACTTCGAAATGACTTCAAAGCTTAGGTTTTAGGGCTCCCTCCCATGGGTGCCCCCTCCCCCTAGCCTCCTCTAGACCTCATTGCCACACAAGCATGGAAACAGGCTCCCTTTAATCCGGATTTTCTGCCTGGAGACCCCATTTTCTGCCTGGAGACCCCAGATTTTCTGTCTGGAGACCCCATTGTAGACCCCATTAATGGGGTCTACAGAAAATCCAAATTAAAGGCCAGAAAGTACCCATTAGATCCGGATTTCCCCCACGGCAGTCGAAACATTCGGGTCCCAAATGGGTGCCATGGTGGAAATGGGATCATCCGGCTCACACGCAAATGAGTCCTTAATGGGTGCAAAAATGGGTACTTTCTGACAGTGGAAAAACACCCATTAACTTCACTTAAGTAGCAGAAGGTGCTAGGGGAAATGTCTCCATTACAGGGGCCTCTCCATACCTTCCCACAGCTTCATTTCCATCAAGTGATCCACCTTGCAAGGAGCTTCTGTAACTGTGCATGGACTCCTTGAGTTGGCTTGAGCTCCTTTCACTATAGTAAGGGCTCCTGTGAGTGCATGAGGTAGTGATTTGTGTTTTGTTCTTTGTGCACTTGTTCACTGTGCCCAGGGTACTAGTGAGTAGCAACTCACCTAATTTGTTGTTGTATAAATGAGGAAAGGATTCTACTTTCATATTTTTCCTTTTTTTAGGGATGACTCAGCATCCCTTGAGCTCTGTAGGTATTTTCAACAAATGCCCCCAAAGTGCCTAGGCATTTTGTAAATACAAGCAATATTTTAGAACTGTGTTTCTATAGTGTTCCTCAGTTATCAACAAAACCACCAAAGGAAACCTATATCTCAGTATCATTGACATGACTTCTTTTAATGTCTCTGAAATCACCATTCTTTGCAGAGATCAAAGTTATTGCACTTTTCAGTGCCCAAAGATTGTGACAGAGGGGCACATAAAAATATCCTTCATTTATCTTTCTACCTGTGTTTTGTAGCCCCTTCCACACTTAGCTTGTTCCATTCCAATACAAAAACCTGTGGTCAAATCTGTAGGCAGGCCTAGAAGTTTCTGGAAGTGCCATGTGCAATTTAGTTGACTTTCTCAGTCTGAATTGCTTACAATACCAGAATACATTGGAACAGAGATGTATTTGATACATGTTTGCATGACCTTGGGCTACTCACAGCCTCTTCTGGTGAGCCAGTTTGGTCTAGTGGTTAAAGAGCCGGACTCTTATCTGGGAATACTGGGTTCGATTCCATCCTCCCCCATGAAGCCAGCTGGATGACCTTGAGCTACTCACAGCTTTCTTCTGAGCTCTCACAGCCCCACCTATCTCACAGAGTGTCTGTTGTGGGGAGAAGAACAGAAAGCTTTGTCAGCCGCTTTGAGTCCCCTTAAATCGGTGATACAAGTGGGGTAGAAAAGCCAACTCTTCTTCTTCTGAGCTCTCACTATTTCACAGGGCACAATCGTGCAGGTGTCTATGTAAGTCACAGAATTTCAAGAATACTATTCTAAAAATATCTCTTGCTTAGGGGTGGTGCATGTGTGTGCACGCACGTGTGAACCTTTGACAATGTGTGCCTGTGGACTGCAAAGAGAGGATTACAGCCTCTGTCCTGAGATAGTTTTTCCAGCTGTGGTAAGTGTAGGAAGTGTTTTCACACCAAGCCAATCTGGTATGTCAATGCTGGCAGGCAATAAGTCTGTGGGATAGTTCTACTTATGGATCCTGGTACAAAACCTGGAACCTGGAACCTTTGGCAACCTCTGCACCATGGGCATGGTGGCCCCATCCCATCCTATCTTCAAAGTGGGAGAATGACCTGTATGTGGGCCATTTCTGGAGCCTGGAAAAATGGCACTGAGCTCCACCCATGACTGTTTATCTGTACAGGAGCAGATGGAATGGAATACAGGGGCCTATTCACACTTAGGCCTTTGGTATGCAATTAAGACAGCTCTAATACAGATATTCTGTACCAGAGCTGTACCAGAGCTTTCCTAATTGCATATCAGAGGCCTAAGTGTGAATAGGCCCCAGGTTGGGAATGCTTGGGAGATCACTTAAAAGTGGTCACCTTTGGCACTCTTTCAGACATGATCCTCATGCCCAGGAATGATCACCAGGAATGATGAGTAGACACCATGCATTGAAGTGGATCTGGCCCTTCTTTGGCAAACCCGGATCCCAAGAGGCATAGGACCCTGAGGGATTTAATGCCGATGCTCTGATCTGGGAGCCACATAGGGCTGAACAATCTCTCAGTGCTCAGCTGTGCAGCATAAGGAAAGAATTCTCTTTTAAACCATCCTTTGTATCTGTGTGTGCGTCTTGCAGGGGGTAAGGAAAGACTTCTCGGTGCCTTTATGAGAACAACTACCAAAGGACACCTTTTTGAATAAGATCATTTTTTTCAGTGCTTGTTTACCACTTTGCCTTTAAGGCTGCCAGCAGGAGCACAAGAAAGCATCTCTCTCCTGAGCTGATGTCAAAATTTTGTAAGTCAGCCAACAGTAGATGCCAGCACCATGTAGTGCAGTTCTTGGCTGTATAAAAATGTGATTAAAATTTTCAAGCATATGAATACACACATGAATGCTGAAATTCTTGAGTAATGAAGGGAAGGGGAAGGGAAGGGAAGCCAATTTTAAAATAAGTATTTTCATGCCTAATAAAAATGCATTTGACATGTATTTTCACAATTTATTTTTGCAAACTAGAGAACTGTGTCACCAAACTAGAAGTTCAGATTGCTAAATATATTTGTATTTAACTGGTATCAGTTGCTGCAAATTATCTAAGCCCACATTTATGAGCAAAAGGAGGGAGGGACTTGGCACCCATCTATTTATTTATTTATTTATTTATTTATTTATTTATTTATTTATTTATTTATTTATTTATTTATTTATTTGCTTGCTTGCTTGCTTGCTTGCTTGCTTGCTTGCTTGCTTGCTTGCTTGCATGCGTGTGTGCGTGCTTGTATCCCACCCTTCACCACATGGTCCCTGGGCAGGTTACAATGAAGTTCAAGTAAAAGGGATGTGCATGAATATTTCAAAATTCAAAAATTCAATTCGAATCTGAGAAATGTCAACATTCAAACTCGAATCGGATTTTCAAAAATACAAATTTGAAAATTCAAGCTCAAGTGAGATTTTTTAATAATTCGAATGTGTAGATTTGTATCTGTCATATACGAATCTGTGCAACAATTATAGTATCTTGTGCTTAAAACACAGGAATAGAACGGGATGCATACAGGATGATACGGGATGCATACGGATTTTTAAGGAATCTGTACGGATATGTATAATAGATACAAATGTTGTCAACATTCATATCTTTAAATACAAATCTAACATTCAAATGTATGGATTCAAATCAGATTTTATGACATTTGGATCTTAAATATCCAAATTGAATCAGATTTTATGACATTTGAATCTACTCGGATTCGAATGTCAAAAATACATTTGTGCCCATCCCTACCAAGTACAGGGTGGAAAGTTCACAAATAAAACTGGGAAATTAAAAGGTGTGAGCAGTCAGACCTGAAGATGGAATGAGGAAGGTTTAAAGCAGGCATGTCAAAGATATGGCCCGCGGGCCGGATGCGGCCCGTGGGGCATTTTAATATGGCCCGCCGCCACCGCGTGCCGCCGCCGCCGTCCTCCTTGGGCACGAAGGAGGCGAGGTGACGTGAGGCGAGCGAGCACGCGGCGGGACCCTCCATTGCCCGAGGGACTGTGAGGGCCAGGGGGCGTGACCGGGGGCATGATGAGGGCACAGAGGAGGGGCTGGGGGCGTGGCCGGGGCACCACCATGGACAGCCAGCCCCTCCCTAGCCACGCCCCGGCCAGGCCCGGTCACGCCCCCAGCCCCTCCTCTGTTCCCTAGCCACACCCCGGCCATGCCCCCAGCCCCTCCTCTGTGCCCTCGTCACGCCCCCGGCCACGCCCCCGGCCACACCCCCTGGCCCTCACAGTCCTTTTTTTTTTTAATCCGGCCCTCGGCCAAATTGAGTTTGACACCTCTGGTTTAAAGTAAAGGTGTGACCACAGCTGGTGAGTCACTAGATAGTAAACATGGCTGACCAAATTTCTGTCTCAGATACCTTCTGGCATTCCAGATCAGGGGTGTTTAATTGTGGTCCTTCATATGTTCTTCAACTACAGTTTCTATCAGACCCAGCCAGAACAGACAGCAACAAGGAATGCAGGGAGTTGTAGTCAGGAATATCTGGAGATTGCAGATGAACACCCCATTCTAGATCAATTTATGTTCTGTATGTTCGTCTATGTCCTATATACAGTACATTAATAAATCAAAGGCCTCATTTCCCACCTACCACAAACACAGAGCAAACCCAGATTACTCTGATCTGGGTTTGCTCCGGGTTCTGCTGCAGGTTGGGTGGGAGCCAGGAACAGCACCGAGCATACATTGGGTTGTTCCTACAGAACCCACAGGTGCGCACAGAGCTGCCAGCCTCCTCCTCATCCTAAGCCAAGCAAAGAAGGACAGCTGGTGTCCAGGTAAGTGAGCAAGGGGGTGCCACATCCAAGGGGTAGCCTCCCCTCTCGGCACCCCCTTGCTCACTTACCCAGTCGCCGGCTGTCCTCCTTCGCTCGGCTTTAATCTGAGTTGGCTTTAATCTGAGTCTTTCCCCACATTTTCCCTGGAAAATCTGGAGAAAGAAAACTGGCATGGGGACAGGGCTGGAAAGATCCAGAGCAGATTCAGAGCACTGGGGGATTTAATGAGACCCCCAATGTCGAAGCCAAATCCACTCGGGATTTTAGCCCCTATGCGGATGCAACCTAATACATGAAAATTGGCCCCACCTTTTGAGGAAGGCAGACACTTTCAAGTCAAGCTCAGTTTCTGGTGAATACATGGGCACATTCGTCATGTTTTCTTGACAATGTCTATTTGCACTAAGTGTGCTGGGGAACTCTGTGGACACTCCCACATAGTGTATCCACACACTTCTAATCCAGAAGTGGCTCCACACATATTGGAGTGTTCCCCACATGTATAGTGGTAGAACAGTTTTCTCTAGTATTATGTGATGGAAACCACCATATCTTTTGAAAGAACATTGTACAAATGGAAAAATAAAGTCACTTATCCAATATGCAGTTTTGCAATATGCAGTGGTTTTAAGGAATCAAACCACTGCATTATAAGAAAAAGAATCATATTTTTTCCTTCAGCTTCTGTCTCCAGATGGATTTAGTGCTGGAAGAGTGTAATAAAACAGGAAATATGTAAAATTCTGGCTTATATAGGGACATGCTGTTTACGTACTCTACTATTGTGTAGCCTATAAATATTAGAATTTATTTAGTCTCAAATATTCTACAGAAGTTGAAGAATTTGCCACTTTTAACCAAAGGCATCAATCCAAATATTTGAATCCTATGTAGTGTCTTTAAAAAAAAAACTATGTCATTGGAAGAATTTTATAGCACCTACTTAATTAAAATGGGTTCCTCTTCTTTTTCTCCTGTATTAAAACACCCGTTATTCATATACAGTATTCAAATTGCAGCAATCTACATCCTAGATAATGGGTAATTGCTATGTAATGCTTTTATATTCTAATTTGACTACAAAGAAATAAAAATTATTAAGATAATTCTGCAGTGTTCTCTTTTGATGAAGACAATATTAGCAAAGTAGTTTTGGCACTAATTCTGGCAGTGAATCCAGTTAAATTGATCACTTAACTGTAGGTTCCACTTTAACTGGTGAAGGAGATAGCTCTCTGCCCAAAGCACTGCAAATAAATGAAAATTAAGAGAACGCGCGTACATTTTGAAAACAGCTTGATAGTAGCTAAGAGGAAATAAAATACAGCTTTATAATACCAAATCCCTCAAGGTCTGAAATATCTAACCCCTGAAACATTTGCATTTCAAATCTACATGTGATGCTAAGATTTCCCTTTCCTTCCCATCAGATAAATGCATGTGCTGTTTTCTCCTACTAAATGATTACATTAATTTCAATGTATTCCCTTATCTCTGTTTCTACAGAAATAAACATTTTCTCATTTTATATTTGTATGTAGAATATGCTGGAATAAATACACACTATGCAAAATTGGGTTTGGTAAAATGAGAAGTGGGCCTGATAGGAGGTCAGCTTCAGGATCAGGAGGTGGCCACCCCAAACACCCTTCCTGTGGTAAAACCCTTTGCATTGTAAATGCCGGTAGGCTTTTACCACTGGGTTTTGTACTAGTGATTGAGGGTTTGTTCCCATTTGTGCAATGGAGTGATCCAGTCTGCTCACTGGATTGCTCCATCCTCACCAGATGCTGCCACAGGCTCCCCCAGAATGATCCAGCTGTGGACTGCTAAAAAAGCAGTCTACACACTTACCGCAAAAGACTCAATCACTTCAGATGCTGTGTCCACACACTCTTCCAGGTTTGACACAGTGAGCGGGTGTGTCTGCACAGCTGCAACTGCACAGTTGCATGCATCATCCAGATTGCCATGTCAATGTCCAAATGGACACCAGATCTTGCCTCAGACATTGCCTTGGCGATCTGACCAGCCCTGGGCTTGCCATTTGCAACTTAACTGCTGCTGGCCAGTACAGGGCTAGGGGTGTGCACAAATGCAATTTTCAACATTTGATTCAATTTGAATCGAATATTAGAATATCTGAATTCGTACGAATAAAGAAAAACAAATAAAGAAAAACAAATGTCTGGACATTCAAACCTATATGAATACATTTGTATCTATTCATTCAAATATTCAATACATATCAAATGATATGAATCTCATAGGCATCTGTATGCATCTGTACATATCTGTATGCATCCCATTTTTATCCCATATGCATCCCGTTTTCATCATGTGATGCATACATATTCATACACATACAAATGTCCAAAGTATTCATACAAATAACTCAAAATATTCGTATTTGTACAAATACTAAAAAATGAATGTCTGGACATTTGATTCATATATGAATGTCCAAATTAATCTGAATTTGTCCTAATAACAAATATTATTAAATATTCATGCACATCCCTATACAGGGCTACTTTGGTGCTTATGGTCAGAATGGCTACCACTGTACTGGTTCCATACCAGGCCAGCAAATGCTCATCTCTCTCTGAAACAATCCTTTTGCGGCAAAAGAAGAAGAAGAAATGTACTTGAGCTCATTTTCTTTCTCCAGGGAGGGCCTGCTTTGATATTATATAAAAGTCCTGAGAATATCTTTCTTTCTTTCTTTCTTTCTTTTCTTTCTTTCTTTTCTTTCTTTCTTTCTTTCTTTCTTTCACAAGGATATTTTATAGTTCTCCAGGTTTTTAATCTGTCCCTCTAGAGACGTGAACAAAACCTCCTACTTTCTTTAAAGTAATGAGTCTACCCCAATTACCTTAGCATTATCTTTCAAAGGGCACAAAACATTAAGTACCAGATTCTCGTTCAGTAAAGTTCAAAGTGTTAAGTGCTGGAGTGCAGTAGATGTGAAGACCAAAGCAGTGATGATTTTTGTCATCCACTAGCTGAAACCTGAAATGTTTTAATGCAGATAGACTGGCCTCCTCACCATTTTCATATCCTCTCAGGCCATGTGCACATGACACAGCCAGCCATAGAGGAGGCTGTTCAAACAAGTGTAACTCACCCCAATCACTACCCCAATACACACTTCAACCATATCCTCCTGAAAGACTGCATTTCCAAATTCTCAGTCAAGTCCTGACTTAGATGTCTGGAACAACCAATACAATACTCCAAGGACAACATTTTATTGAATGTACAACTTGCCTTCTGATTTGTTCCAACTATATGGTTAACTATTTATGAAGTGTGACGGTTTCTGGGTACAGGCTGCAAACTGTTTTGCTTTCTGGCCTTGCAGGCTTCTAGCAAGCTGCAATAGCCAGCCTCTTTGCAAACAGCTTTTTGCAAGCCCTGGGTTTTGGGCTGCAAAAAGGGCGGGAAATCCTGTGCGGGCCTGAGTGCAAGGATTGGCCACAGCTGATTTTTGGAGGGAAAAGATGTCTGGGGATCTGAGTGCTGGAGGGGCTAGAGGAAGAGTTCCCACCAATCAGGGGTGAGGAACAGGAGTTTCTCTTAGGACTCTCCAGCAGCATTTTATTCCAGCAGCTTTCCCTAGGAGGTGACAGCCAATCAGGGCCACAGGGAAAAAGGTATAAAGGAACACAGATTTCAGCAGGCTATGTCTTTGTGCTGGGACAAAAGCTGAAAGGAGCAGAAGAGCTGAATCCTGAAGGAGCCGGACCAGTAGTTGACCAGGGGTCTTTTGACTAGGAGATCTTGGAGGAAGGCTTCGCAGGCAACTGACCAGGGGGTGATCGGGCAAGCAAAGACGGAAGGAGCCTTGTGATCATCCAGAGCTACGTTCTAGTTCACTGGCTAGGCTCGGGCTGAAGCAGAGCTGGTCAGGAGGGTGGAACCTGGAGAGATTTGACTTTAAAGGGCAACTATTTTCCTTTAGAGAATGGGGAGCTGATAGGCTGGGAAGCTGGTAACCTTAAGAGACTCATAGACTTAAACCAACAAACACCTGAACCTTATTTTCCTTCTAGTATTGCTTGTGTATAATAATAAACTTGTTTTAGTTTACTGTTTAGACCGCTTGCTACCCGTGTCTGTGTTTTACACTGTAGTACTCACTTGGCCATTGCACGAACTCAGCATCCTAACAGGGCCAAGCTACTCCTAGAGAGGGCAGGCACTTGCTGGAACGCTGGGGATCGTGACATGAAGTATTCTAACAATTCAATTTCCCAGATTTCTGCAGTAATCCTAAAGAGCACCCTTCAAAAAAGGAAGTCTTCCCAACACTATTACCCTATATCTGTACTCAGGAATCTGTACTCAGAGATTTGTTAGGCTCTGCTTTTAAAATCAATTTTGTCTTAATTTAATTAAAATTAATTTAATTTTAAATTAAAATTAATTTATCAATGCTATTTATCCACTGTATCCTTCTGCTCCCAGACCTCCTTTAAAAAAAAGAAAGGAAAAAGAAAAAAATTCATGATTTTAAATAATGTAAATGAAAGAAAGAATGGGTTGTGTTGTTGCTTCAGTGACCAGGATAGCATGATGCATTAAGTGATGTAAGTGTTTTGGGCTGCAGCTTTTCACAAAGTACCAAACTGTCTAAGTTCCTTGGTGCCCAAGCATCTTCACATAAAAGACATGCAGACATGTCTGGTTAATAAAAGCAGCAGTGTTCATGACTTGGAAAGGGACCAGATGGATCCCTTAGTCTCAACCCTGTTCTTTTACAGTGAGGCATGAAGCCCTCAGTGCATTCTTTCAGCCTTGTATTTGGAACTTTTGCAGTTATGAGCCATGTGGTGTCAGGGTTCAAGAGACATTGTGAATGTCTGGGCCTGTTCACAGTTACCTGATTATCATTTGTAGCAATTTTTGGGCTATTATGCCATGTTCCAGGTTTCTTCTTCTGAGAACCTAAGAATATAACTGCGATATCCATCTTCAGAGGACTTTGCTCTTTGACGAGTCAAGGATGACTGGTGGCATAGGGCATAACAGCCCAAAAACTGCTACAAATGAGATTGAATCTGGCCGTGAAAGCCTACATTCGATCACTTACCTGATTGTTATAGCATTACAATGCCATACCGGTCAGTTGAAGAAGAAATGTGCTAGGATCTATCCACACCTCAAGGCCTAGTACTGTAAAGCCCTAATCTGGACCAAACAGCACTTGAGGTATGGATGGTGAGGCTAGGCCAGGCTGAATTTCCATGGCAACATGGACACTGCCATGGAGATCAGAATGCACTGCACAGCCACAGCTGCACCATACTTGCAGGATTGCACCCAGAAGAGAGTGCAATATAGCCACTTCCAGTCAAGCTATCGACTGCATTTTAGTGGTCCACAGCTAATTAGAACTGGGCAGAGTTGGTTATCTCTGGGTCAGCAGTGGAGGCATGTGGTCATGCTTACTCAGTGAATGGACCACCGCTAACAAGTCAGTGCATGCAAATAAGGCCCTACTTCCACACCCCATCCTGGCTCCATCACACTTTTCTTCCTTCTTAAGCAAATAACTGGTGTCTTTCATAAAAGACCATTAAAAAAAAGCTCCTGAATTATCTGACCCCTAGCATGGCAGATTTCTGTGTTTTATCCCTAATATATTACACTGTAGAGAACTAGCAGATGGACCCT
The DNA here is from genome assembly GCA_023333525.1 of Aspidoscelis tigris stejnegeri. NCBI lineage: Eukaryota > Metazoa > Chordata > Lepidosauria > Squamata > Teiidae > Aspidoscelis > Aspidoscelis tigris. Next base: position 24,778,965 of record JALMGA010000002.1, on the reverse strand, counting down.
ATCTTTGTCCTTTGGAAGGAGGATTACAGTAAAGGGATAATGCCTAAATTCCAGGTAACAACTGCTTATCAACCTGCTATCCTCTTATTAGAATAAATGACTCCACTATTGTGCTTGAAAATTAACTCTGACCTTTTACTCTGATAGAAAAAACTCACGAATATACTTTCTTTTAAAAATTATAAACAAAATATAGAGCAATGGCTGTTTTTGTTCAGCTGTAATAGTACAGAGGTATACCTTCCTAATACCTTTCAAAAAGCAGCAAATGGAAGCAAAGTGGATGGTTTATGTTGGGTCTGAATGCCTTTTCCTTGGGAGCACAGTTATAAATTTCTCCTCTAGTTTAGTATTTTCAAAACAGTGTCCAGCAGAATAATTGTTCATTGATTTCATTGATGGAATGGTATTATTAACCTTTCACTCTCTTGACTGGAAAACTGATGGCTTCAGACAGCCAACCTTATCTCAGGTTCCATAAGCTGAACCAACTTTTAACCATCATGCTACATCATTTTTATTTCACTTTTCTTAACGAAAAGTTTTAAGAGAGGTTTTAAAGATAACTTGTATTTTAAAAGTTAAAATAAATTTATTAAGGGTTCATTTTAATTTCTAGTAGTAAGTAAAAGTGTGCAAATTCAGCTGCAAATCAGCAAAAAGAGCTCTTCAGTCTTTCTTAGAAGCCTAGGGTTTGTGCAGAGGAGTGAGTTTTACCTGAGGGATTTTCACACTTAGCTGATTAGGCTGCTGTGAACTAAGGCTGGTAAACTTCAGGTAAAAGTGGACTATTCGCATTTGCAAGAGGTAAACTTCCCCAAAGTGTCCATTACTGGTCAGAAATGTGAATGGTGCTCCCACTTACCAGCCTGCACGGCTGCATCCAAAGCCAGAAGGTCTTCGTACGAGCAGGTGCATATTGCGGTCTATCCTGTCACTACCCGTGATTGAACTCCCATTGTGACTCTATGACTGGACACCACTCCCAGGGGTCGGGGGTCCAATCACGGCAGAGGTAAGTGATCAATCATGGCCACCACCACAACTGCGCCTGCGTGGATGCTGCCTCCCTACCCACTGACCACAGGGAACCAGAAGAAGAGCAAATGGCCGCACCACTAGATGCTTCAGGTATACTTTTAGTTAATGTTCGTAAAGGTGTGGAGCACAATTTAGTGCTCCATGCCTAATCCACAATTAGTGCACGTCTGAGGATGCTAGGTGTGCTTGTAAGCTGTCAGCTATGCTTGTAAGCCTAGTTGATGCATGTATACTCTTCACCAGATGTTCATTAATTGTTGATTAGTGGCAAAAGTGCAAATAGACCTCTGGCTTCTAGAAGCAAGGAAACCACCCTTTACCTGCATTCCAGAAATGACAGCAGTTATCATACTCACAGGCATTCTAGAATGTGCTTCTTGCTGCTCCTAGGAACCCAAGGTCACCACTAGGGGTGTGACTGAATGCAATTTTTGGATCCCGTTTGATTCAAATCAAAAGCTCAAATGTTCAAATTTGCATGAATAGAGAAAAAATGAATGTAGTCAAATTTGAACTGATTCAAATAACATTCGTATTTATTCGTATGAATATTCAATTCACATTTGAAGATACGAATGTCAACAACATTTGTATGTGTCCATATGCATCCATATGCATCCTGTACATATCCATACAAATGTGTACGGATACAAATAAGATCCATACGTATCCATATACATAACAATGTCCGAATAATTTGTACAAATGATTTGAAACATTCAAATTCATTCAAAAGTTAAAAAAACAAATGTGTAGACATTTGATTACAGTAATTGAGTCAAATTTTGAATGCTTTGAATATTCTTGCACATCCCTAGTCACCACTTTCCTCTTTTCCTTCCCCCCCCCCTTACAACTTTGATATGTTGGATGTAGCACCAGACTGAGATGGGTTCATTTTGGGTTTGAGGTTCCACGTACTGCCCCCCCCCCAGTAGTCCTCTTGTTCACTCACACATGAGAAAATAAGTGGACTAGGGCACAGAAGTTGTTTCCAAATACAGGAAAGTTCTGAAAGTTAGAGGACAGTTCAGAGAAAAAGTGGAAGAACAGTTTATGGTGTGATCCCTGGGTTTCTCAGACAACCAGAAATTGTCTTAAAACACAGGTGTGACCAGGATGTAGATGTATCTACCTGCCTGTGCTTTAAAATCTGTAGGGTAAGCCCACCTGTTGTACCACCATCCTCAGCAGCCACAAGGATGGCATCCAGGATAAAACCTTCTCAGTGATGGCTCTCATATTATGGGATTTTTCCCCATTGAGATGCATCAGGCATCTTTACTTCACATGTTCAGGGAAGCAATGAAGACTCACCTCTTTGCCCTGGCTTTTGATTTAATAAGGAAACAGTTTTCCTCACCACTTTCAGGCATTGTCATTGTTTTAATATATTCATTTTAGTTTGGTTTTTAAATGCTGTAACCTGCCATCAGACCTTTGGGTATAGAGTAGGATAAAAATGCAAATAAATAAACAGTTCCATCTTATAATGGCTTGCAGTCAGGCCTTTCTCTGATAGCACCTACCTTTTGGAATGCCTTCCCCTCAGATATTCATAAGACACCTACTAAAGGCATGCCTCCTTACCCAGGTATCCCCTTTCTTCACTGTTCCTTTAATGTTTTGCCTGTGTTGTAATGCTCTATGTATTATGGTTGGCAACTGTGTCGCCATCATGACTGGTGCTTCTGAGGCACAGTTCCTTTCAAAACTGGGAGTTTGGTGAAGGCTAACATAAGAATTAACAATCATCCAATCATATATCATGCAGTTTGTTCAGCACAGCACATAAATTATGCCTCTATTTCAGCTGGTACAGTCACCTGGAAAAGGTGCCTTTGCTGGAGCTTCTTCCCAGCAGCACCCTCAAGGTTACTTTTGCATCTCCATTTTACAGGAAGTAGCCTTGATAAAAACCATGATGAAACCATGGCTGGGGTACCTGACCTGTGTGCTTTTTCTCCTGCCCTCCAGCTGCCTGGGGAGGGAGTTGGACACTCTAGTGTGCATCAGATATTGCTGAACATGGAGACTTATCATCCCAAATGTTCCATGGAGGCATGTTTCATGATATGGAGGCACAGCCATAATCATAGCTTTGCACAGGTCTACAAAAGGGTCCAGAAGGGATGTGCAAGAATATTAAAAATATTCATTATTCAATTGAATTTGGCTGAATTCGGACATTTGAATTCAAATTGAATGTCCAGACATTCATTTTTTAATATTCAAACAAATACAAATATTTTGCATCATTTGTATGAATAATTTGGACATTCATATGTGTATGGATATGTACACATTACATACATATCCATGTGCATCTTATTCGTATCTGTACGCATCTGTATGATGCCTACGGGATAAAAACGGGATGTCTGCAGATGCCTCCGGATGCCTCCGGATGTGTACCGATGTGTATGGATACATACGAATGTTGTTGACATTTGTATAATCAAATATATATTGAATATTTGTACGAATAGATACGAATCAGTTTGAATTTTAATACATTAGTTTTTTTCTCTATCCATACAAATTCAGACAGTCAAATATTCAATTAGAATCTAAGTGAATGTCGAAAATTGCATTCGTGCACACCCCTGGTTCAGATGACTAAATTAGAACAAACTCTGTGGCCTGCATGTGGAAGGTCCCATGTGCAGTCTCTGTCATTTTCCCAGGAGAAGGCAATGGCCTTCCATATCCATATCCATCTCCATGCAGTCACCAGAACCTGAGATGGACTCCAGAGTACCTTTGGCCTTTGTTTCATAAATATATCCAAAGACCAAATGAGCAGATTTGGAACAACAGGAAAAAATATTTCTTCTGAAGAAAGGAAAAGGGAAACCCATCAGTGTTCTATAAAAGTACAAATCTTGATGCCTTCAAGTCGAGTTTTTTCTATAGGGGACAAAATAGACAGTTTCCTTGGCAACAGTGCAAAGGTTGTTTGCCATTGCTTTCTTCCAAGGGGATCCTGGGAATTAAAACTGGGACCTTCTGCACACAAAGCAAATGCTCTTCAGCTCCACTGTCTTTAAATATACATGGTCTTAAATTGTGATACTTGACCCACTCAAGGGTCATTCAGTGAGGGCTTCTGAAGTTCTCAGGTCTCCTCAGTTTCCCTGCATGTGTTATATCTCAGACTCCACAGCTTTTGCACATACAATTACTTGCCACTAAGAAAAGAGGCAAATGTTTAATGCTGGATCATTTCACAATACATTACTGCAGTAATTTTATCAGGATACTGTAATTTTATCAGGAAATATAAAATGTGACTCTCAGGAAGTTGAGCTGCTTCACCTGCCTTGATAAAGGACCCATGTTGGCTACATGTAATGGACTCAGAATTCAGCAAGCATCTAGAATATCACAGGTTCCCCAAGTTGGAGATGCAGTTTCAATGACATCATCCTATGCTCTAACAAAGGCTGCATGAGCAAACATTGGTTTGGGACTCAGCAAGGAAAGCATTTGTTGTTGTTAGATATCATCAAGTTGTAGTCAATTCCTGATTGATAGCATAGGCACCCCCATGGACACCACTATGCTATTTTCTTGGCAGAGATATAGAATGCTTTGGCATTGCCTACTTCTAGGGGGTGGCTGGGAACTGAACCAGCAACCTTTCTGCTTTCCAGGCAGTTTGCTCTACCACTGAGCTACAGACACTTCTGACACCTGGCGAATAGGCTGACCCTCGAACCTGCCCAAGATGCAGGGAAGGATAAACTACTCCCCCAAAGGGCAGATCACTACAAAATTTGTGAACATCCATTCTGCTTCTGTGAGGATTTGAAAGGCCAGAGAGTTCTGCATTATAATTGATGAACTCCTAGCCTTTGTGCCAGGACCAGAGACTTTCTCCTTTCACCTGACTTCTTGTTACAATTATCTGGCTGGAGGAAAAATCCCAAATGGCTGCTAGGTGCACAAGCAGCAAAGGTAACCTACCCCTCCTTTGCATTCTCTCTAATCCATAGCCACATGCCACTAAATGTATCTCTTAGGGCATGTCTCCGTGATCCCTTTTTGCTTCTCTCTTGTATCAGATGTTAAAAATGTGTGTTGTAATTCGAATCAAGCATCCCCATGTGGTTTAGGGCAACGTGAATTTAAAATGTACGTTCTTGTCCCCATGCAAGACGCTTTTTGTGAGCCCACATCTTTTTCTCCCCACCCCCACCCACTGCAGCGATGACAGGCAAAAACCTCAATTGAACCTCCACAACACAACACAGATCACCCCTTTACTTGGCTGCAAAGAGTTAAAAGCATAACTGAAAGCAGCTAGCTCTCTCCATAACTAATGCGTGTAACTATGTTACAAGCATTAGTTATGGAGAGAGCTAGCTGCTCTCTCCATAACTGAAAGCAGCTCACTCCCTGCAGCTGCCTGTGCACATAAGCTGTCCAGAGAACTCTCTCTTTCTTTCACATTATTGGGAGGGGGAGAGAAATTCTGTGCTTGCTATCAGGGGAAAGTGATGCTAATTATCATAACAATGGAGGGGGAAACATCTATTTTAAGAAGAAAGAGATCGGTGGTCTATTTGTGTACTTAAATGGAATGGAGGGAGGCTGGATGTGACAGCTGGCTGGCTGACAGACTTCAGGGAGTTATTTGCTTTTGGTTATGCTTGTAATTATTTTAAAGGTAACAAAATGTTTATCTTAGGGTAAAAGAGAAATGAACTTATTTCTTCTTTAAAAAACATGAAATTGCCTCCTTCTATTACTTGTACATCACATTAAGGGTCTCTCTGTTATTAGGTCTCTCACACCTTTATGTATTCCATCAAAAATATAGTTTGTTAAGTTTATGGTAGTGCAGTAACTAAATCTGTACTCCAGTAACATTGGAATTGGAAGTTCTGACTTCACCCTCTGCTTAAGACTGGTTGAGGTACCCATCCAATATTCCAGTGTAAATTAACATTCATATGTTAAATAAACTAATCAATGGATTTGTCAAAGTGCTGTTGGAGCTCTGCCTTGCTCATGATATACTAATTCGTATGTCATCAGTCTACACCCAGAACAGGCAGAGGGAGATCAGATGTCAAAATGCTAAACCTCATTCCTCCGTGTGAATGACAATAGTAAGATCCACATACCAGGTGGGAAGAGTGCTACAAGCATTTTTAAGGTGCAGCATCTTTCCCCTACTTCTTAAGAGGAAAACTACACTTGTAGCACCCCTCTTAAATCAGCAACGTACTGACTGCATGCCTCCAGCTGTCCCCAGCTGTCAAGACTGCAGCTGGGAACTTTTCCCAGGCTGTGATCTTGACAATGGAGTGAGGATAATGAGTGACTTCTTACAGGTCACCAAGGAAACAGATATGTCTCCCTGAGTGGCAATGGTGGCAGCAAAGTGATGGCAGGGCTACCAACAGCAAGTGAGAGAAAGAGCTCTCAGAAGTCATACTCCTACTCTGCAATTCAAGATCCCTAAGGTGGTGTGAAACAATTCCCAGTCTATGCAGACACCACAATCATCCAGAACACCAAATGTGACATAGGGGAGAAGGATCATGCAAGCCCTGAGCCCTTACGGTACATTCACTGGACCATAAAAGTGTCCCTGTGGATCCTGCCATTGCTGTGCAAGCCCCTTCTAGGAGATTAAAGCAACTGAAAACAAATAATTTGTGAAGGGTCTAAACCTGAGGGTGATTAACATCCAGGTCTCTGCAACACCAACTACAGAACGTATTATCAGACCCTTCCCAGCATGTACAAAGGCCAAGACTTATGAGAATTGTAAATCAACAACAGCTGGGGGGGTCACCCTTTTAGCTAACCTTTGTTTAACTGGAACCAATCTGGACAATTCTTGTGTGAGGTTACAGCTGCACATGTGTCAATTTAGTTTGGTTCCCTGGTGCAGAAGTTCCCACAAGAATCTCTACCGTTCCCTGAAAGTCAAAAAGCATAAGACAGAAGCTAGCATCTGCTTAACAATGATAGTAACAAAACCATGGGCTCAGAAAATCTGGATCCAGTATTTTGTCTAGAGATTTTTCCCCCTTTTCTGGACCCAAGTCAGGGAAGGATTGATAGAGACAGATTGAATTTTGCAGCATTGAATGGTCTCCTAGGCTTTCAGCCTGAATCTGCCGGCACTGTATATTCTTAACAACATAAACTATAGCCATTTCAGCAGTTTTAAAGGTGACTTGATAAAATATATATGCAGATTACTTCAGGGCAAGTAGTCTGAGTTATCAATTTATGACAGGTCAGGCCTGCATAGACCTTCAAATTAAAATTTTCATGTGTGTTTCATTCCCTCCATAGTCCTTACCCACATGGGCACATCTTTAATTTTGACTTTGTGTGTGTGTTTTGGTATATGTAAGCAGGATGTATGGGCAATGTTAAGAAGATTACACACACTCAGGGCAAATAATATGTCTAGGTTTAAAGCTGGCAGTGACTCCTCCCAGCTGGTATTCCAGCTTTTTTACTGCAGAGGTACATGCCTGACAGTCTTAACCTTTCTACTGCAGGTTGGAACGTTGCCATTTTTTTTTCCTTGCTGCTTATGAAAAGTGAGGGATTGAGAGCTCTGGAGAGACCGAAGGCTTGCTGCTTTGGCTGATAGCCTGTGCAAGCCGCTTTCTCACACTCAGCTAAATGTCCTTCACTCTAACCTCCAGAAACCATCCCTTCTAGTGCAGAAGCATAATTCCATCCTTGGGTGTTTGCGTAATCTCTTGACCTCTGGTGAACAAAAGCTGTCAATCACACACTACTTTTCTGTGTGCGTTTGAGCTTCTTTCCCCTTTTCTTCCATCCTCCTTCATGCTGCGATAGGTACTTCAGCCTCTACACCTAATATACTACCATTCAGCAAACTAGATTGCAATTAGAGTTAACTTACATATAATCATCTCTATACATTAGAGGTTCGTAACCAGGGGGAGGGTGGTCTGTGGAAAGATCTCAGGGCATCCATGAGCTTGAATCACTGATGTTAGGGGTGTTTCTTCATGGCAACCTTATCTTGGATTCAAAACATTTTCAATCCTCGGAGTCCACACGGCAGTTTGGCTTAACACGCTTTCCCTGTGTTAAACTACCCCAAAGCATGGTGAATCTCAATCCTGATTTCAACAGGTCTCACTCCAGATTGTGCACTTGAAATGTTTTACATTTTTTACTGTGTGGACAGTGCCGTTTTAAGGGATGAGAATCCATGTTTAGGGTTTCCCTCTCCCAATAGCTTGCTTCCAAAGACAGTGATTTCAGTGTACAAATCCACCCTTAACAGCAGCGCTATACTGTAGCAATGGAACCACTTCAACATGATAACAATGTTGCAATTTTGCGCAATTCTAAACGTTCTGACCTTTAGACAGTGAAAGGGAGGAAAGCAGCTGAGGTTTTGTGTGAATGTTTAAAGCAAAGGGGCTTTACTTGCTGCTGCTGCTGTGTGCCCTGAGCAATGGGGAGAAGAGGGGAAAGACTTGCTGGCTGCCCGCTGCCATTTTTCCTCCATCCATGGAAGCGGCAGCCACCCAGCCACCCAGTTAGGCTCAGTGAAGGTGTCCCTTATGGGAACAGGCAAATTCGCGTTTGCATCCGGTTCTATTATTTCTTTTAAGGAAACTGGATTAAGCTTTTAATGGGGATGCGCCCTAGGTGTCATAAAACTATCTGCCACTACATTCTGAGAAGAGGTGTGTGGTTTTCCTTGCTGCAACTTACAGAGAGGGGGTCCATGGTTTTCACCTGGCTGGCAAAGGGATTGGTGGATCAAAAAGGATTAAGAACCCCTACTCTACATACTATAGATGCAAAAGCATTCTAACTCTCAACCTAAGAGGACTCAACATAATGGCCCTGGTGCTGAGAAGACAGTGTGATGCCCATGCAAGCCTGCCTTGCTTGGCTCAGAACTTCTCAGATTCAGAGAAACTTCAATGATAACATTAATACTTTTCTGTATTCTATTCTCATTTTTTCTATTTTATTTTAATTTGGGATTCAAGGATCTTTCCTGATTAGGCCAATATTCTGTCACCTTGATTCTCATTGGAAGCTAAAGACAAGACAATGGAACTCACCAAAGGAATATACATTATATATGGTGCTTTCCAGCAATCAGAAAAGGAACAGAGTGGGAATTTGTCAGTCACCCATGACACAACAGCAAATGAACAAATGGAAAATTGGGCCACATGTCCCAAATTCTAGATCTTCTTCTAGTACCCATTGGTGTGACTGGTAAGAGAAGTGATGATTGTGCAAGGGGTATCTACCTGCAGAAAAGTTCCAGGGAACAGGGAACAAGAAAAGAGGTAAAATGGAAGACTTAGAATGGGAAGGAATAAAAGGACCTTTCCACACAGGGTCTAAAAACAGAATTAGAGCCTGTTTGGGGAGGGATTAAGACATGACTTCTGCATTGGAGGCCACATTGGAGCCCCTTTGAGGACACTGCATCCGCATTTCAGCGTGCAAGACCGGTTTCTCAATTCTACCCAGACCTACAAAATTAGGTCTTACATCTGGCTTTTCCCCTGAAACTGTTTCGGAAGCAAATGCTTCTGCAACATCAGGGGGAAAGCCCAATTGCCGGCGCATGCCCAGCTGTCAAAGAGGGAGAGCGCATGCTCTCCCTGTTTGACAGCTGGGCCTGCCCACTGGCCTCCACCATTGGCTCCTTCAGAGCCGGCATGATGAGGCTGGCAGCCGGGTTCCTCTTCACCCGGGAAGGTGTAATGGCATCTTCTTGAGTGAGAGGGAAGCTGCAGCCACCACCACCCACCCCGGCCGGGGTTGCACACTCACAATCGCCATCTTACCTCCTCGCTGTCGGGCCACTTCTGGCAGGGGGAGGCCCAGCATCCATTGTGTGTGCATGTGCTGTGGCCTCCTATTGGCCAACCGCCCTCACACATGGGGCCTCTGAGAATCTTCCCCTCTTTGGGACATATTATCGGAGAAATTGTCTCGCCACAAAATGGATCTTACCATTTTCCAGCAGCATGTGCGGAAAGGCCCAAACAGAGTAAATGTCCAAAGCTCTTTCACTATCAGGCCAGCTTATGCAGGGCTTGCTCCCATCCAGACTCAAGGAGGTCTACATCTGGATGCAATCTTAGTGTGGTTCATAAATATGACTTATACAACCTTGCAGTGAATTGATATTATATAAGAACCAATATTTTTCCAACTAAAAAGGATTACCAGTTAAGATCAGCTAGCCAAGGGTAGATGGTGAGGAGCTCACAGAGAAAGTTGGCCTGTGATCTGTAAGAGGACATATGCTGCTCACCATCAACACAGAAAACTTCATGATGCTAAGACAACACAGGCCCCTTCTCCATTGAGACTTATATTCCAGATTATATCCCAGAATAGGAATCTGGGTAGGACCAGCCATAATCTGCACCAGCACATGGATGGTAGGTTCCTTTCTCAGGATATAATCCAGAATAAGGTCCAATGTGTAAAGGACCATGGTTTCATTTTCCAGAGATGCCTTATTTGTCTCACCACTGCAGAAGAAACAGAGTGGATTTTTTCTTGTGTTGGCTGAGTCACTACAAGAGGCTCTCATGCAAGATGCTGTATTGAACTCATTTCTGAAAAGTTGGAAACATCAATGAACTCTTTATAGTGCATTCCTGCTGTGTTTGCAATGGCATTCTGTCCATTAAGTATCAGCATGATTATCATAATTCCCACTATATAAGATGTATTGGCATATAAGAAGCACCTGTAATTTGGCAAGCAATATTTAAGGGAAGAAATAAGTTTTTTAAAAAATGTAGGACACTTTCAGAACATAAAGGGTTTTTTTCAGATATAGATTATAGAGAAATTCCCAGGTTGTTTTTGGTAGAAGACATATATTTATGTGTGTGTGTGGGGATATTAGGAAACACAGCAATTCTCCTTTACTCACACTGTTCAACTGGGGAGTTAGCTAGGACAGTCTATACTATTTTTAACTGTTTTTACTTCAACAGTAGGGATCAAATTTGTAAAAGGAGTGGTGACGTGCAGATAAGATGTGCAAGAACAGGGTAAAGGGTCAAGGCTCCCATTAGAAGTGCTTGTTTGAGTTTAATGGAACAGCCAAAGATCCTAATTATGTCTATAAACTGATGGGGTCTGAGCTTTCTGCAACACATCAGGAAAAGGATCTTGGGGTTCTGGTGGACAGCTCAATGGAAGTGTCAATCTAGTGTGCAGCAACAGCAAAAAAAGCTCATTCAATGCTGGGAACATGTGCAGTGTGAAAGAGACAGTGGCCACATTTGCACTGCCTGGCTCTAGATGCCTTTCCCCTGCCTCCGGTGGGCACATATCCACCATACACCATGCATAAGCTTTGGGTTACAGGCACTCACACCACTGGGACATGGGATGGGCATGGGACAGGCACCTAAGGCTCAGCGCACAAGGAGTGACTCTGAAATTTCTATCTTACACATTAATCCTTTTGATCACCTCATCTCAGACCACTTGGCAAGGCATCTGATTCACAAGAATGGACTCTGCACCAGCCTCAATGCACAGGTACCAAAGTGTCCAAGTGGGCCACCTTGTACTGGAATAACCAGTTCATCCTAAACTAAGATGGATTGCTCCTGGGACACTGGGACAGCCTATTCTGTGCCAGCCCCCATATTGGCTCCAAAGAGTGTGTCAGCTTTGAAGCCAGCATGTGGGGAGGGAAGGCTCTGAAGGCCATGGATGAAAGGCCTTGTTGCCCTGACAAAATGGGTCCCCATCCACACACCTCTATGGTCCGGTATACTACTTCCTAGTAGACCAGTAGACTGTGAAAAAGAAGTCTACCAATAGACTGGGACAGGTTGCAATTTTGGGCACCCTAGTTTTGTCTATGGTCTGTCCTGTGTGAACAAAGCATATTTGGAGGGGAGGGCTCCTCAAATAAGTCAAGGAAAGGCTTAGTAGGCCTCAAAGAAGAAGGAAAATGGCTACCATGTTCTTCCCTTGACCCATGGCTGGCAATAAGAGATTGGCATGGGCTCCTGGAGAGTAGGTAAGCACCCCACAAACCCAGTGGAGGGATGGCATGGTGCAGCCCAGGGGTTAGTGAGGGATAATCATGGAAGGCAGGAAGTGTGATGTGTGGGGAAGACAGGGTGTGCTTGGAGAACATTCATAAAAGGTTTTATAAACTTTTGGTTAATGGTCTGGCTTCTTAGATATTTGATGGTAAATGGTCCACCATGATGCCAGTTCAGATATCTTACAGTCATCTTCATGTTTGTTTATACCTCTAGTTTGCCCTTCCTTAGTACACATGTGGCTGCATCTTCACTGCCAGAAAATTGGCCACCTATGCAATAAGATCCATGATCCTGCCATTGTTCTAAGTGGTATATCACATATATAGATAGCACTTTTGAGAGCCTTGGGATCAAAGATCCTGCAGCTTAAAATTTTCCACCTGGCGTGATTAGCACTAGATAGGAAATGCCACCAAAACGGTGGTCCTTTTCTTCCTGGCATTTTATTGCATTGACTAGAAAATGGTCAAGGTAAAACACTTTCACCATCTTTTAACTTTCTAAAGGACAATGGTTGGAGAGCACAAGAGTTTTGCCTGGGTTTACTGGCAGGGGTACCTCCAAGAGCAGATTTCAAGATGAGAGTGGCATTTTGGCCGCATTTTTTTGCTGTCTGGATGCAGCCCATGTCTTCTTTGAAGGCTACCAAATATTCATTTAGCACTTCATTTCTAGGGATAAGAGGCAGGATGTTTTCCTAACTTTCCTAAGTAAGATGCAGAGTTAGAGTGTCAGCAGCAAGTGAAGAAGCAGATGACTGAGAAAAGGCATAATAGGTCACTTAGACTATTTTTAGTTTGCTGTTTATCACTTCAGGTGTGAAGTATGTACAAACGTAAAAGGCTCCTTTCCAGTATGCCTCTCTCTTTACCTTTACAAAATTTTCCCGATTAAGAGTGGTATGCAGAGTTGAAGGTCTGATGTATGGCATGGCAAAGGCCACTACACCAGGGCCTTACAATGAACACGGAAGAAAGGATGACAGGAGACATGGTAGTAACATCATTGTCCCCTAGAACTTCACCAGATGTGTGCTGGGACTGTGGGACCAAGACATCAATGCATGCCACTGGACGTCACAAGAGTGCACGACTGAAAGACCATTTAAAATTGGTGTCATCAGGAGGCCAGACTGGTCCCACTTCCTGTTGCTACCTCACAGTCAGAAGCAGAGACAGGAGTGAACCACATCCTGTTCAGAGCCTGGAAACATTTCACTAGGTTCCAGAATATGGAGCGGTTTTGGAGCCATTTTCAATGATAAGCAGAAATGTCTCCAGCCTGTAGCTTCAAGGTTAGGAACCTTTTGTTCTCCAGCTTCATAGCTAGGCCAAGACAGGCCAGGCTGGCCATCATGTGGATAGCTGCCAGTGAGCTCTATGCCACCTACAGAATTCTAGATCAATTAAAAATCCAAAGTTACTTACTGTGAAGTAAAGGAGCTTCACGGGGAGAACAGAACTTCCCTCATTCTCTCAATACTTTGAAGAAGTAGGGAGGGCTCCTCTGACCACATAGTCAGCCCCTCACTCTCTGAAAGGCCTACTGACTCACTGAGAGGCCTGCTGCTTTCTGGGTTGAGGGCTGACCCTCATAAGATCTTGCAAGATCTTACCCAAACATCCAAGAAAATGTGGAGGGAAGAGGAACTTTACAGCTGATGCTGTTGTAAGTTGCATTTTCTTTTACTTTGCAGCTTTACTTCGCAGGGAGCACTGTAAAATCTGACACTTTGACAGCTGCTCTGCAGTCCCAGTGAAGTATTCATCCTGTCTGGATACAACCCCAGAGTATTGTCTCCAGCGCATGTCTAAAGCAAGTATGCGGGCATTGCAAGTGAGGCTGAAGAAGAAAACTATAATTGTAGAACACTTTGAATAGCAGCTCCCAGAGTTAAAATCACTCAGGCAAAATGTATTTCAGTTTTCCATTTCAGTCTCTTTTTGTAAACTTGTTAATAATCCATATTGCCCTCTCCTCCCTCCCTTTCTCTCTCTCTCCACTATTCTGCCTCTTAAACTAAGGCAAAGTCCTTGTTACATGCTATTCTGTTCATGCTGTCCATTTCTCAGAAGCTGCTACAGCTCTCTGGGTAATTCTACATCTGAAGGCTTTGCAGTTATGAAACACAGGGACAAGGGAAGAAAGATGAGTCATTTGTGGGTCCTCCCTCTTTACTAAAGATAAACAGCATGAATTTTTGATGGCACTTGTTATGGGTGTTGCTGCTAACTCCATGATGAAACATAGTCCCATCCATTTGCTTTTAAAAGTTAAAGGCCACCCAAAGGGAAAACGGAAACACACACACACACCATTTGTATCAGAGCCGTGCAATTTTCAGCTCTGTCTGAAAGCACAAAGAAACAGCTAGCAGAACATTTCAAGGATCAATATGAGGATACTAATTGTTGAAATATAGTAATGAAGAACTTGCTTAGATACTGTAAATGCTTTTCAGTGCATGGACATCCCTTCAGTTTTAGATCACTGGTTCCCAAACTGTGTTGTTCCAGATGTTCCTGAAATACACCTCCTGACATTGCACTGGGGCTAACATGGAGTGCTGGCATCAAAAAAGTGGGAGCTATTCAGGAACATCGGGAGGACCACAGACTGAGAACCGCTGTTTTAGACCTCAGACAGATTATTTTTCAAACTCTTCATACCTCTTGCTACTTCGGGGGGGGGGGGACCCTATAATGACATCTGGCTTATCTTTATAATTCCCTAGTGCTCATCTACACCTAAGTTTTAATTCAGCTTCAGCCCACTTTCACAGTGAAAGAACACATCAGCCAAACAGCAAACTGTTTTCTTTCAGTCTTATCAATCTCAGAAAGCCCATCTTTGAGTTAAAGGGGAATGAAAATGACTAGTTCCTCTGCTGATGTGATCTCTCACTCTGAGGCCATGGTTACACCTTTGCTTTAACTTTCTTTCAGCCCAAATTCCAGTCCTGTTGGTTACATCTCTAAATGCTAAGCTGGATTTTTTTCTGGGTTCCCCCACCCCCTCTATTCAGGTCTTCCTTTATTTGGGCCAATACAGCATTAAGCTTTTCTCAGGACACAAAATTAGATATAAAATACAGAAAAGAAAAGAAAAAGATGCTCCTTCCATGGAAAGTATCAAAGTGGTCTGTGGCCTCAGAGCAAGAACAACTCTTAATACAGGCAGCAGCTGTTTACTTGCAGAACAGAAGAGACAGGGTGTTAAACCTGGGGTTATCCCAGCACTATGTTGGGATTGCCACACATGGTTGTGGCAATACCAACATAGCCCTGAAATATTGAGGTAATATTCCATAATAATTTTATTGCAAGAAAATCAACTCCCAATCCCAGATGAGTTGTTTGTTCCATGACAAGATGTCTCGCCCTGTCATGGAATTGAATGAGGAGTGAGGAAAAAACCCAGAAGAACTGAATCCCGAATGCAATAGGCCTGTATACTGATCTTAAGAACCCAAGAGATGATGAAAGGAGTTCTGCTGGATCAGGTTACAGCCCATCAAGTCCAGCATCCAGTCACACAGAGGCCCACCAATTTCCTCTAGAAAATCTCAAGCAGAAGACAAAGGCAAAACCTTCACCACTTTTGACTTTAGAGGCATCCTGCCTGTCTCTCCAGCCTGGAGGCAGTAGTTAGGCATCTGTTCTAGTAGCTGTTCATACACATGTTGTCCATGAATTTGTCTAGCACTTTCTTAAAGCTATCCAGGCTTCTTATGTACTTCCATCACTTTGAAAAAGTTATGTGAACCAGAAAATTCATTGAGATGAGGGAATGCTCTCACCATCAGCCTACAGCCGTAGGATATCACCTTATTCATGAAGATCTGTAATAAAACAACTTGGGATTATTAGGTCCATCATTTACTCCTCCAAAGCTTCAAGCAAACTGTTTTCATCCACCATATATTTTCTCTTAACTCTCTCCAATAATGGCATAGCAGAGGTAATTTCCCAGAACATTGAGGTTATGTCAAGAGTAAATTGTCCTGTATTTTGTCTGATCTAAAAGATGGCAGAGACACATTACACAATAAACCTTTTTAAATGGAGTT
Organism: Aspidoscelis tigris stejnegeri; assembly: GCA_023333525.1. Taxonomy (NCBI): domain Eukaryota; kingdom Metazoa; phylum Chordata; class Lepidosauria; order Squamata; family Teiidae; genus Aspidoscelis; species Aspidoscelis tigris. Next base: position 24,762,780 of record JALMGA010000002.1, on the reverse strand, counting down.
GTACAATGATTTCTGTTGATTTCCTTAGCTTAGGTCAGGAAAGATCAGATGCCACTATCAATCAAACATCAGATCTCCCCTATAAAGACATGAGAGCAATGGGGCAGCAGACATGCTCTGTGCTACAGATCTGGGTAAACCTGTTACAGTTTTCTCCTGACCCAATTTGATACGTGCGTGCAAGTGAGCCCACACATGAGAGGGGTGTGATATTGTAAATGTACTCTGTGTCTGATATTTTCACACACACCCAAGGATTTCATTTTAACTTTATTTAGGTCTGTTGCAACCCTATTTTAAATTTTGGGCAATTATTTCCACAAGTAAAAGTACGTAGAAGATATTGACTCCTGAAGAATACAAGGGCTAAAAAGGATCAGAAGGACCATACTACAGGAGTAATCATAAAATGCAAGTCTATGTATAGTATATCAAAAGCATCAACACTTAAAATATATAAAGGGGGATTAGCATAAAATTAAATATACAAACCAGTGTGTAAGCATGCCAGCTGATCTTGATTTGGGATAAGGAGACCAGCTATACAAACCAAAAGTTGCTAGAGGCATCTAAGACACTAAGAACATTAGAGGAGCACTGCTGGATCAGTCCAGAGCTGTCTCACACAGTGGCCTTCAAATTGTTTCCAGGATTCTCAAGAAAAAGACAAAGACAATATTTTCACCTGCTCTCGATTCCCTGCAAATGGCCTTTAGTGGCATCCTGCTGTCTTTCCAACCTGGAAGTGGTATCACATAAAATACAAGTCTGTGTATCACATCCTTTTTGGTATGGTGTGTTTGAAAGGGAGGGAATAATCATTTGTAGATGTGCACAAATGAAAAATTCACGCTTGTTTCACAATCGGAAAGAACATCCAAAAATTCATTTGTTCATCGAATTGTATGTTTTAAAGTTTGCATAATAAATTAACATTTTTGCAGCATTTTCTACCATTGAAAAATCCTACTGTCATTGGTAAAATAACTGCTTAAGTGCAAAAATTCAATTACATTTTCATATTTGCACCCTGGGAGTCTGGTTCAATTTGTTCAAAAGTCCAGACATTCAAATGCCCATACTTTCAGTTCAATGTGAAAATTTGTGAATTGAAACATTCAATCGAGGTTTTAATGTGAATCCATTTATGTATACCCCTAGTCATTCGTGCCTAGCATCCACTATTTATTTTTCTGTTTGTATTTCATGCCCAAACCAAAGGTCTCAGGGTGCGTAACAACATTTAAAATCAAACATATATTAAAACAGTAGTAATATATATTAAAACAGTAACAGTGTCTGAAAAGTGAGAAGAGAAAAGTCCCCTAAGGACAATCATCTCTCCTAGTATCATTGTAATTATGCCCTTGAACACCAACGGTATATCAACTGTGTGAAGAATTTGTGCAGTTCTACTGTGCCTTTCAGAAAATAGGTTAAACCAACACATGATGTTGCATCTTTTTTTTCTTGTTCCTTTTAAGGTTGGTCGCTCTAGCATTAGCACCCATCTGTCACAATTTTACCCTGTTCTGGTTACAGATCTGCCTGTGAGTTTAACAATAAGTGACAAAAATAAACAAGAATGCGCTTTCAGTCAAGTGACATTTCAGAATATAAGATGGACGTGAAAGAAGCATTTCAGAGTCCTGTGCAGTAAAAGTACACCACCCTTCTCTTTTTCAGGGCACAAACAGAGGCCCTCCTTTTTCTGATATATGAAACAAATCCTTTCTCTTGAACAGCAAACTGTAATGTAAGATAATGGGAACCTACAACGCTGAGCTGATTTAAAAGCAGAGAGATGGCCAAAGTAATACATGCAAACTCCCCTCCAGACTTTGGAATGTTGATGCTGCAGCTAATCAAATGCACAGGGCACAAAGATAATTGCACCGCGGGCTCCTAAGCAAAGTGAGAACAGATTAGAGAGAGATTTATAATCTTCAGGTATCACTGGCTGCTTTATTCTGCATAACCACAAGGAAGTGAATTACTGTACCTAATCTACTATGTGACACAGCCACTGACATTGTTTGATGGCTTTTCATTATTAAGACCACGAAAATAATATGTGTTCTACCACAATCCAGTAATAATTTATTGAACGTTACTGGGTTACATTAAGCACTCTTAGCGTTTAAAAGACCACTATTTTTCCATTTCTGCTCTGACTCCCCAAAAGGGAATTCCTACTGCCAATATATGACAAAATGGTTAAAAGTATTAACTAGGTTTTTAAAAACAATGGAATTGGGCTAAGTGAAATTATTTAGTGGAGAAAAATGGCTTTGGGTCGACAGTTTTCACTTTCCTTGCAAAACTGCTTCGATTAATTTTTTTCACTGTTCTGAACTAATCACATGTAAGATTTGCACAAGATGTAGGCCCTTTTAGGTCCAGAGTGCTTGCTTCAGTCATGGAAGCAGAAAGTGTTCTGTTCACACGCACACAACTGAATCAACATCAAAACAAAGGAACATAATTGTCTTCAAAATTTTCAGCTGGGGTCGGACATTTTAAAAAGCTGGCTATTTTCTGTGCCGTAGAAGGCCGCCATTTTCTGTGCTTTGCTAGGTGGCCATGAGCAGAGGAAATAAAAAGCTCCTACCTCTGGCATCACCATCCATCCACATTTTGGCACCCAGGTGAAAGGATGGTGAAATGTTGAAAAGTGACAATATAAAAACAGAAAAGCCAAAAACATAAATAGATTACTAGGTAATTTGTACAAGCAACAATCATAGGCTAAGCACTACAACTGAGGATTTGAACTAGTGGTGCCAGGAACCATATCAGTATCTTACAACCTGTATCTAACTGGTGTCACAAGCCTTACAGAATGAACAATTGTCTCCAGGGTCACTACGTGGGCTCTGCTGTGTTCTGACACCAGCTGACCCCCAAAACCAATGAAACTTGTCTTCAGACTAAACAACTTTTTTGCCCTTATGAAGTACCTGTTCCTTTTCGGTGGTGCAGAAGCTGATAGGGAGATTTTTGCAGGATCTACACAGCACTTTTATGACATCACAAATGTTCCATAAGGGGAAAGGGTCCACATGCTCATGCTCCCTGATGGTATATTCTGCATACACAACACATGCAGCATCTCCATATCTAAAGGAACACCTTTTCCCATACCGACCTGCCTGTGCCCTAAGATCTGCAGGAGATGCCCTCCTGGTTGTCCCACCACCTTCAGTAGCGAGGCTGCTGGGCACCCGGGAGAGGGCCTTCTCAGTAATGGCCCCCAGGCTGTGGAGTAGTCTCCCCCTTGAGGTGCATTGGGCTCCTTCTCTGTTCATGTTCAGGAAGAAAATGAAGACGCACCTCTTTACTCAGGCCTTGGGTACTTAATGTCACACACATCAATTAATAAATCGTTCTAGACCTGAGGCCTATTCGCACTTAGGCCAGTAGTGAAGTAGTAGTGAACATCTGTGAAAGAGCATGCACACATCGACTAGGCTCCTACAGCCTACAAATGTGCCCTCCCTCCTCAGAAGCTCACTAATTATTGATTAGGTGTAGAGCATGATTTCATGCTCCACACCTTTACTAGAAGCTTACTTGGAGCGTCCAGCAGTGCAACCATTCACTCTATTTCTGGTTCACTGAGTTTGGTGGGTGGGGAATGCAACATCTGGACAGGCACAGTGGCATTGCTAGTGCTGATCAATCACACATCCATGCTGTGATCAATCACACGCCTATGCCGGGAGTGGCAATCGATCATAGACTCATGAGAGGAGTGTTCGATCACAGGTTCACCCCTCTCATAACTGCATCCAAGCAGCCAATCGTGGCAGCAAGGAAGCAGAACGTCCAGCTCCAGAGGCATTGGTGCAGGTTGGTAAACAGGAAGACTGTTCACATTTCAGGCCAGTAACAGACTCTTTGGGGAAGCTTTCCTCCCAGCAAATACGAATGATCTGCCTGTACCTGGGGTTTAGCGGCCTTAGTTCAGGGCAGCCTAACCACCTAAGTGCAGAAAGGCATCTGTAATCCTTTGAAAAAGATAATGGAGTGACCACTTTGGTTCCTTCTAGATCCAATATGTATATCTTCCATCATTTTCTAGTATTGATTATGACCATACCTCTAGTTTGGGAGATGGACTGTCTTTAAAAATAGGTGCTGGAAGATTGTAAATAATGAGAATTTTGGGTCTGGCCTCCCCAACAGTAACTGGTTGGGCACTTTGACAATTTCAACATGCCATGCATTATCCTGCACTGGGCTGGTCTTGGCTGCAAATCCCAGCATCTGAAGTTGGCAGCCAGGGCTGTTTTAACTGAGCACTGAGAAGTGGCTCATTTTCATGGTTTCTTTCAGACCATATCAGTCACTTGAGGCCTTCTGCACATGATAAGCTGATCCAGTCCACCACTGTGGAATGCTTCAGAGGCAACTTCCAAGCTGTCTTCTATTGGGGCAGACTACGCTGTCAGTCTTGCATCTTAGGCTACTAGAACACATTCTAACACATTCTCCCATGTGGACACAGCATTCCACAGGAGGTGTGGCCTCATTGTAAACTAGTTTACAATGTGGACAAGGCATCCTAACAGGGCTGCTGGTCTGGTCTCTTGGCACAGTGCAGACAGCCTGTGAGAACAAGCTGCTGGATTATGAGTGACAGTGGTCCAATCCACACACATAGTTTTTTGTTTAATCTTCTTTATTATAAAGTGCTTTAAGATTTCACACAGAACAAAAATATTTTAAATAAATAAAAAGCTATTTGCCTCCCTACCCAAGGAAAGCCATAGGAGGATAGAGTTCAAAGTCTCAGAGTCCATCTAATCCAGCCTTTGCTGACAAGGGTACATGACTATCTGGTTTTTACTTAGCGCCATTGTAACAGTGGAGGGAATACAAAGGTCAAAAGTTTACACAGAAAAAAAAATTGAATAAACCACTTGAAGGAGATAACAGGCAAGTCATAGGAACTAAGGGATAATCTTAATGACAGCACAATTATTAGGCATTCCCTTTCAACTTCCATGTGCAAATCATGTTTAAAACATAGTGGTAGAGAAAGCTTGTGCCGTTGTTTATATTTGGATGTAATGTTTGAAACTCAGCAAACCTTTTTGATTTACTGCCTGAAGCAGAAATAATGCAACTTGTGCAGAAATCACAGTACTTTGCACATCTTTAGCATTTCCTTCTTTATTTCAGAATGCTCTGGCTTAGAAATATTTTAATTAACCAAATCTTCTCAGCTTTTCAATAAGAGTGGATATTATTCATTCACTTAAAAGGTGAAAATTTCGGGGTACAATAACTGTGAGGGGTAGGAGGTGTCAGTCAGTTCTACTGGTTATTAATGGACATCATAGATGATGATAGGTATATTCTGGCTCCAGACAAAAAGATTTGGAAGACAAAGACCAGATACAGCTGGGGGCAGATGCACTGGAAATCCATGCACTGGGAGACCATCAGTATATCTGAACAGGAGTTCTGGCTTTGAATTTCAAGCTACCTGGAAGCTTGAATAAATTATACCCATGGAAAGGTGAGGTAGACAAGGGAATAATGTGTGGATATGTTTTTCAAAAATAGCATTATTAACCTTCATTCTGGTTTGGAGGGGGGGGGGCTGATGACTCACATACGAAATTCAGCTCTTCTACCTAAGGAAAATGTGTTTAAAAATTAGTAGAAAATCAATCACAGGGCCTAACTATACCTGTTTGAATCCAACTTTGTCCCACCTTCAGAGTGAGAGAATACATCAGCAAAGTTACAGTTTTTCTTCCACAGTATCTAACCTCCCTCAAAAATCCATCTTTGGGTGGGATCTCAGGGAAAAGAAAATGGCTTTGCTGATGCATTCTCTCACACTGAATATGGGTAAGAACTTAAGAACTTTCTTCCCTGGTTGCCACAGATGAATATTTCAAGAATATAGCCTTCAGCTAATGCAGGTAGAATTCATGAATTCTTTGTTAACCCAAACCTTTCATTCAGAGGCAAATACATTTAATTCTGGGGAGAAAACCTGAAAGTGCCAGGAAAGAGTTAATTTGCCCAGAATGTGAAGCTTTTTTTAAAAAAAAGAAAACCTTGATTGAAGGAGACATCAGAGAGGGTCAACCCTTCTGAGATACTTACCACTGTTTTCAGAAAACACTGAAAAGTCTGAAAAGAAACGCGCAGTCAAGCGAATAAGATGCCTGAACTTTGAAACCTTTGGACACCACCAAATTTGCAAAATAAAGAATGTATAGTTTACAAAGCAATCTCAAATAAGCATTAAACCAGATTGAAAAGAGTGCTATCAAAATATTACATAAACAGACATTTGAGTGAAGTATCCTAAAGATCTGATCTTTGCAAGATTTGCTCCCATAGAGGTCCCTGACAATATCCTAAATTTGTTGGCTGGTAGGACTAAAGACCATAGAATCATCAGCCTTCCAGTTAGCCTTGAGTCAAAAGTTTCCCATCATATGTGTACAGTGTAAGCAATGTCAACAATCATTTGGGAATTTGCACAAATAATTGATCAAGCATAGCATAAGAATTAGAAGTCATGCTGATTGCAGGAGAAAATCTGATTTCAAATAATAGAGTTATGTTTTTCCAGCATTTACACAAATATTTACTGCCACTCATTAATCCAAGCAAATACAAGCAATCAGAGAAACTCAGTAATGTACATTAGACATGCAAACAGTGCCTCTCCTTATTATAACCCTGTCAATTCAAAGAGACAAAGTAAAAAGAAACTTTATTTTGGAAAGGAAGAAGGAGAAAGGTTTTTGTCCTTTTGTTAGATTATGGAGCGTGATCTAACTTGTCTAAATTGCTTAGATTATAGATCAACCTGATGATAAGACAGCTTTTGCCCTCTTCAAGTGGCTACAGCAGCAGCAGCCTTCTAATACTTCAGCTGTTACTCTTAGTGAATGATGCCCAATGAAAATTCCTAATTTGGCTATGATTTGATCTAAGGCCAGCATATATCTATTCTGATTTTCTTCCTGAAATAACCTACGTTTTACCCTAGGCATGGGCGAGCCCAATTAAAAAAAAATAAGAGGAACAAAGGAGGGTATTAAAATAGGATATGCAAATGATTCAGTTCAGACTATAAGAGTGGCAGCATTATCTTCACCAAGTCCAGCTGCCTCCTTTCTCAGATACTAAAAGAGGTGATTTATCACATGGATCGACCTCACTGAGGTCCCCTCTGCCTGGCAGAGTCAGCACTGGGCAGAAGTTTAGATCATTACATTATCACAGTAACAACTAAAAGCCAGAGTTCTGGGTCTCATACACTAAGGCTGGGTTCCACTGACCCTCTGGTCTAGCCTGAATATGGCTCAAGGGCCCACCGTCCCGACACAAGGATGGGATTGCCCATTTCTGCAGACTTAATGTCCAGAAATCCAGGGAATCGCTGTTTGGATTTTAACAGGATTCACAGCGGAATGCTGTTAAAATCCAAATATTTAGGTAATGGGGACACCGCCCCCATCATTTACCAACCCCACCCCATTCTGTCGTGGCCCCCCACCATCAGTCTCCTACCCCTTCCCCCCCGTACCCTATTTCATCATCTCCTGCCCCTTACCCCCACCCTGTTTTCTTCTCCCGCTGTCTCCCCACCACCACAACCTCCTTTCTCTGTCTTTCTTCATCTCCGGTGTTCTCCCCCATCTCTTCCCCCCCCCACCCCTCCCTCCATCTGTTGAAGAATGGCAGGGAAGGCAAGCAGCAAGAGGATGGCGAAAGATGAAGGAATGCTTGGCGGGGGGGGGATGGCACCCCAATGTAGTTGGGACAGCTGCAAGAGGCCTCAGCCCATAGTTGATAATTAGGCAACATCTGGGCAAGTGCATCTGCACTTACAGGAGGCATTTACAGCATAGAGCATGAAATTGTGCTCCACAGCCTTACCAACCTTTACCCCTACTTACCTGGAAGCACCCAGCGGTGAGCATCTGTACCTCTGCTGGCTGGGTAGGTCATTGGAGCTGCTGCACCTGTGACTGTGCAGAGCATCAACATAACAGTGATGGTGCTGACACACTTGCTGTTGTGGAGGGTGCCACACACAAGATGGCAGCGCCCAGAAGAGAACCAGACAGGGATTGAACAGAAGGTAAGTGTTCAATTGTACGAGGGGTGAGCTAACGTTGACTAGCAATTGCAAGTGTGAGTGCTAGTCAACGTTAGTTGATTGCACTGCTTTCCCATCCATGGGACAGGAAGTAAAGTGCGAAATCACCCTGTGTCTTTCCAGATTTTCTTACCCTACATAAAACTTAAGAGATGGGTGTTTTCTTGAAGTTCGTACTCAGATTCAAACTTCCTACTTATTTACGGCCCTTTTCATGCTTAACATCAAGGATGGAGGTCTGCATTCACACCATGAGTACAAACAGTCAATTCTAGACAGTACACATCACCTTAGCAACAGCCACATCAATTCTGTATCTGCAAATTTTGCTGCAATCATCTTAGAACACTGCATCTGGTAGTTTACCGGGAGTGCCTCAGTAAAGCTCCATGGCTACAGAGGATCAGGGTGGCTGCACATACTCTGGGCTGCTTTGAGACAGAGATGGCACTGCAATATGCAAAAAGAGCATCCCAGAGCATGCACTGTCATTCTGATTGGCCAACTGTGAAAAGGCTCTGTGGCAGGATCCTCCCAGCCACATTGGGATGTACTGTGATGATCACACAAACATCATGCACCAGTAGTGTAGTGACCACACATGTGCTGCCTGGCCTGCTCCCAAGGATGGACTCCTTGGGAGGCTCCTTTTGCAGAGAAATAAAGTACAAAAGGAGGCATGGGCCTGGTTCATTCCCTCGCCTGCCGTGTCAAGTGCCAGCAACCACTGGAGCAGCCCATCTCCTCTGTTGCCGTTCATGTCTGTAATGTAAGTGGCTGACTTCTGTGGCCATATCCAGTGCTTCATGTCTTGGGCCTAGTTGGAAGCTTTGAAAATGGGGAGCATTTGTTCCCAGACTCAAAGTTTGTAGAGGCCAGTATCAGAGAATCCCCTTCCTTCTGCTCCTGGGCCAAATGAAGCAAGCCCTGTCCAGCCCAGGAGCAGACCACAGCCATGAAAGAGGGGTTTCAATGCTTGAAGGTTTGCCCTTGTCTTTGCTTGAGATAGCAGTTGGGCATTTGGTGGGCCACCATGGCAATTGGTGGGCCATTGTGTGTGACAGGATGCTGAACTAGATGGGCTGTGGCCTGATCTAGCAGGGTCCTCTTATGCCACACCATAATGAGCTCTTATGACAAAGTCTCTCAGCCAGGCTCGATTTGCAAATTAAATGAAAACCACCAACAGTACCACAGAAATTAGGAGGCATAATGATTTTTTAGTGTGGAGAAAGCAGAGATGGCTTTAATTTTTTTAAAAAAGAATCTAATGTATTGGGAAAAAGAGCTGATAGGAATATGCAGCTATTCATAGGGAAGTTATGTTTTTATTAAACCAAATGAACAAATCAATAGATATTGAAGGCTTCCCAAATAAGCAACACTCCCACAATCTTTAAATATTGGCAATTGTGTCAAATCATGATGGCAGACGGGGAAACTGAGTTAAATCATCCTGCCTATGAATGAGTAAATGAACAGATAGGAGGAAACCATAATTTGCTTCTGTACAGTCCTTTTCTCATTGAAGTAAAGGCTAAATAAATTATTCATACAAAATTATTCTCTGCATTGTAGTTAAGATAATCAAACTTGCTTCTCACTTTTTACCACAGACCAATAAACACACAAATAAGCTATTCAAGTCCAAAGTGAATGTAACCTGAGAAAGCTACGATTTGCTCTTCCTATGTCTTTTTCTTTTTAAAATCTCCCCCTTTTGCTTTGCTCTACTGCCCCCATCACCATTACAAAAGCCGTCCTTAGAAGAGGAGTTCTGTTGTGGTTCAGCGCTCCTGGAAAATCTAATCCTTTTATCCTGTGTTAATCTTTGATGTAAAGCAGCTACTCTTTATTTGGCCCTTTCTGCACTGGGCCTTATTCCAGATATATAGGGATTCCAGATCTATAGGTTGTACCACTACTCTCTGTAGCAGAAGGGGTGGGTACCCAGGATAGGGCCTTCTCAATGGTGGCCCCAGATTATGGAATTGTCTCCCTAGTACTGAAGTGGATTGGGCATCTTTACTTCACACGTTTAGGACAGCAGCAGACACACTTTTGCTTTTCATTGCTGTAACCTGCCCTGAGACCTTTGGGCATAGGGCAGGATAAAAATAGAAATAAAGAAATAAATATTCTGGAATAGGTACCTGCCATCCACATGCTGGTGCAGACTATGTCAGGCCCAGAGGCAGCAAGGGCCTTTTGTTCCAAAGCCTATTTCATTGATATTAGAGGCTGAAAGTACTGTTGTAGAAGGAGGAGGAGAAGTTGGCTTTTACACCCTGCTTTTCTTACCCATTTTAAGGGGACTTAAAGCAGCTGACAGACCTTCCGTTCTTCTCCCCTCAACGGACACCCTGAGGTACTTGGGGCTGTGAGAGCTCAGAAAGAGAGGTGTGACTGGCCCAGGGTCACCCAGCTGACTTCATGGAAGAGTGTGGAATCCGTGATTCCGAGATATGAGGCCAGTACTGTAACCACAAGACCAAAGTTCCCTACCTCCACTTCTTCATTCTGTTTGTCGGCAATAGACACACCAGGGCTACGTCTTTCTTTTTCTTTTTTCTTTTTTTTGGACTATAATTCCAGCCCTGTGTGTGAGCTATAGGAAGCGGGGGAGCGTTTCAAAAGTCAAAAGTTTAAAGGTAGTCCTCTGTGTTGCTGGCTGCTGTTTCAAAGTCTCTGCAGTAAGAATGATGTTAATTCACCAAAGACAGTTCGTTGTTCCAAAGAGCATTCTTGAAGAAACTGGCAGCTTTCAGTGGGAGCTCCCGCTGCAGAGGACTTTATGGAAAAGCACAAAGGACTGTTTGTTCTCTGATCCCTGATCTTCAGATTCATTACGGGGGAACAGCCAGCAGGCAAGAATCTTTCTCCTCTTCTCTTAGTGGAAGACAGCGTGAATGCTGGAGCAAGTCAACTAGAAAAGGGCGAAAGGAGAGTTGATATTGTTGTTTTCCCACAGGGATGGTTCAAAGTGTGCTTCCAGAAGGACAGCAAGGGGAGAGAGAGGTTTTGACTGTCAGCCTCTCTCTCTATCTATCTATAAGGCCTCAAGAGGGCCAGTATCTAAGATAAGATAAGAGATGCTGGTCACATCACACATGAGATGTGTGGCATCTAAACTCTGTTTGCCTTTGGCAAATGCAGCTACAAGGGGAACCCTCTTCACAGATGCATTGTTGCTGTGCCAGAAGCTCCTCTGATGGACCAAAACTGGTTGACATCCGGGCATATTTCTAGTCCATCAGAGAACTCACGAGCTCAGAAATGATGGTAATAAATCACTGATTTACCTCCTGTGCTTTTGCATGGGTGGCATGGGGAATGTCTCAGCCTCTGCACCCATCCTGAGTGTAGTTTCCTGGGGGTTGGCAAAGTTGGGCATCAGGACTGCAGAACATCTTAGCTGATTGGAGACTGATGAATCTGGCCATCAAGTTCCCCATATCTCTAAAGTAGGCCCATCTTCTGTACATATGGATGTGGGCCATGTTTTGATTCTCAGCTGATCAAAATACAGTTTGGTAAGATTAAAAGAAGGCTTCCAAATGGTCCTTCACTCTTTCCTTATGGGCCAAGTCTTTTTGTATCTCAAGACCAGATGTGGAATTGGAACAAATTCTGATGCTCTAGTTCTAGGCTCAGCCATTGTGGAGATAGATAATAAACTGCTTTGTAATATACCAGGACTGAAAAATGTGATAAAGGAAGTAGCCACAGTTCTGCTCTTCTGGTATCAAAGGAATTTTCCAGTCCTTTCAATTAGAGTTTCTGTGTAGATGTGGCCCTAAATAACTACATCTACAAGATGTGAGCACGTATTTGGAAAGCTTTAAACCTGAAGAGCTGTGCAAAAATGAATAAATGAGAAATGTAATCTCCTATTTGTATCAAGTGTTGCAAAACAAAAGGCATAGCCTTTTTTTGAGTGAGCATAGGACAGGAGTACATGAAAGAGGCAAGGTCAGCTGAAAACAAGCAAAGTGCATCATAATGAGGTTTGTGTGCTTCCTGATTGAATTACATGTCAAGCACCCATTGCTGAAGCAATATGGGTGTCAGTAAGATGCTAGCAATTTACTACACACTGTTCTTCCTTGCTTGGTCTGCAACATATGCACTCACTTTCAGTCACTCCTGTTGGAATATTCTCTTTGGGAAAAGAAAAAAAACCCTCTGGAAATACTTAGCAAATTATCTCACCTTTGCACTCATTTTCAAATGTCTTTGGTTCTTTGCTGTACAGGGGAGAGGATTATTTCTGTGCCAAAGCTCTTCATGACCCACACTTATTGGGGAATGAAAAGTCAAAAGTTTATGTCCGCAACAAATTCACCAGGGTCTAGAAATGGCCCCCAGATTTCAGTCCATCTTAGAACCAGACTCCAGTGCCGGATGTAGGCTGGTCCTGCCACTGTATGCTATTTATTTATTTATTTATTTATTTATTTATTTATTTATTTATTTATTTATTTATTTATTTATTTATTTATTTATTTATTTATTTATTTATTTATGAATGAATGAATGAATGAATGAATGAATGAATGAATGAATGAATGAATGAATGAATGAATGAATTTATATCTCATTCTTCTGTGTGGTTCATAACAAACCCCTTCCCTCACTCACTCTCTGGCAGGACAGAGTTCAGTAGAAGCTAAACTTCAAAAGTCTGAGTGAAGAAATATGTCCTATTCAGGCATCAAAAACCATGTAATGTAGATGCCTGGAGAACCTCAAGAGGAAGGCTGTTACAGTTTTCTCAAGACTTGTGCAATGTGTGTCCAGCCAGGAACTGTTGTCAGCAGTTGAGCTGCTGTATACTGTACTAGTTTCAGCTTCCTGACCATCCTCAATGTAAAGTACATTAGAGTAGTCTAATCTGGAGGCTACAAGAGTGCGGATCACTATGAGCAACTTATCTTTGTCCAGGAAAGGTTGAAACTGGCAAGCCAGTTGGAGATGGAGTTGAGCTCCTGGCTACTACTGCCACACGGTCTCAAATGAGAACAACGAATTCAGGAACACCACCATCCTGTTCTTTGTGGGGCAAACAACCCCATCCAGAATAGGTTATCCTTTAACTTCCTGGAGTCAGAACTCCATTACACGCAATACCTCCATCTTCTCTGGATTCAGTTTGAATCTATTGGTCCACATACAATCCTATTGTTGCCTTCAGGGAGTGCTTGAACACCTGAAATGCCTCTCCTAACTCAGAAGGGACTGAGATATAGAGTTGATATAATCAGCAAACTGATGACACCTTGTTCCAAAACTTCAGGTGACTTCATACAGATGTTAAAGAGCACAAGAAATGGAACTGACCCTTTCAGAACTCCACATGAAAGTTCCCAGGCTCTATCCAAGAGACAGGAAGTGAACCATTGTAAATCAGTTCCTCCCAGTCCCTGAAGCTGCTCCAGCAAGATGCCATAGACAATGGTATCAAAAGATGCTGAAAGGTCAAGGAGAATGAACAGGATTGTATTGCTCAGTCCCTCTGCCAATAAAACTCATCCATCAGGACAACCATCACCACCCCCAAAAACTGGGGGGTGGGGTTTCCACTAGCACTAAGTAGCCATTAAGTAGCCATTAGGGCCCAATTAAGGAGCCATTAGGCTCAGAGCAGGAAGACCCCATTTCCACTGCACACCCCATTAAGAGCCACATTTGTTTCCACCAGTTCTAGGGAAATCCGGATTACATGGGTCCTTCAGGGGTCTACAATGGAGCCTTTGAGCATCAAATCTGGATTATATGGAGCAAGTTTCTACTACGCGTCTGGGGGGGGCACATCCATGGGGGGATGCCCCCAAATCCAAAGCTCCAAAGCCTGTGCACGGTCTCCGAAGTTGGCTTTGAAGAATAGCACAGGCTTCGAAGAGGACCCCACATGAGAGCAATGCCATTCCTATGGACCTTTGTCAAAGGCTCCAGAGGATCTTTAGAGTTTGCAGCAAATCTTTTGAGTTTATGGCAAAGCTCTGGAGATTCTCCAGAGAATCTTTGGAGTTTATGGCAAAGCTCCAGAGTGGCTCCGGAGAATCTTCAAATAATTTTTGGAGTGTCTATGGGGATTGCACCCCCTGTCCCCCTAAAAACCTGGGGTGACAGGTGGGCCCCATGTGGGTAGATCTGGATTCACCACATGGGTGCTCCAACATTTCCACTGTGGGGATGCATTGGGTAACTCCCTTAATCCGGATCTACTAGATCTGGATTAGTTGGAGGACCCATTCCTTAAATCTGGAGATAAGTAGAAAAAAACCCAATATCGCAATGGGTCTAGATAATTTGTTTCCTCCAAGGATGTCTGCATTTGGGTAGCCACCATCTTCTGGTGATGGAAGAATGAACCCGGCCTGTGTCATAGTTGTAGGGTTGGCTTTCCGATTTTGCAAATAGACTCTTCCCAGGAGCAGATTTTGTCCCTGGCCCAGGCCAAACTCTAGTCACACTTCTTGTGTAAGCTCTAATGACATTTCTGGTGTGAAGTGGTACATGTGATGACCATGCCCAAGGCACCCTTCTGGCACAGTCCAAAGAGGCCATGCAGATCCTATTTTGTAACTGTACAGGGAATATTAACATGTGCTAGCCAACTGTATGAGTATGTTATTAAAGAATAATGCTAATCGTGCATCTCCAAAGTCATTAGAAATTTCTCTAAGAAGCTATTATGTTTAAAGCTATGACATTTTCAAGTACTTTGGCCCAGCAGGCCCTCTTGCTCCAGCTTTCAGCACACTGTAATTTCTTTTAGGGTGCATAAACATTTGGCTGGAGACTGTTGTCTTAAGAAGTGAGGAAACTTTTCCTAAGCTGAAGGGATATAAACAAGTTACATCAACCTAAGGCCTATTCACACTTAGGCCTCTGAACAGAATTAGGACAGCCCTGGGACAGAGCATTTGCTTTGTGGGCTGGGCAGTTCTCCCCGGCTAGAGTGTGGAGCATGAAAGGCCCACTGCAGCCTTTTTGGGCTGGTGCAGCCAGGGCATGGATCCACCATTTGGATCTTGGCCGGTAGGGACATGTTGGGAATGTGTCCTTTACTAGCCAGTGTGAATGGTGGATCTATCCCCCATCTGTACCAGCCTTACAACACTTCAGCCATCAGGCTGAAGTGCAAAAAGGCCTCAGTTAAGATTCCCTCAGGCCAGCACTGCTTCTCTTATTCTCAGCACTGGGTCACAGAGGATAAAATAAGGTGAAGGATCAAGGGTGAGAGGCTAATCCCTCTCCAGTGGTGTTGGGTCATCAGCCTACATAAGAGGCAGCGACGGTGGGGCAATTTTAGATCTAGCTCCTGAGTGACAACCAGGAGGCCACTCTTGTTGTCCCAGTGCTAAACAGTTACCACCTTGAGTAAGTACAGCCTAGGCTGTCCTTGCCAGAAGGGTCTATTATGTGTAACAGATACATGCCTAGGTGAGAGAAGAGAAGCCATGGGGGCCACATTTGAGTTGTAAGGGGATATTGTGATGGGAGGCAGAGAATAATTATTTGGAGTAGGAGAGTTAAGGCCTACAGTATTTGCACTTAGGCCTCTGGTTGCAATTAAGACAACTCTGGTACAGGCCATTTGCATTTTGAGAAGGCCATTTCTGCCCAGAAGCATCCCGGCCTGTACCAAAGCTGTCCTAATTGCATCTAGGGTGTGGATCACAAAATTGTGCTCCACACCTTCCCCAGCGCTCTGTGACGTGCCAGCTAACAGTCCAATGTGTTGGGCTTGCAGTAGCCAGCGGGAACCTTGCCAGTCCCCACCATCGCACAGGGGGGAATGCAGCCTCCTGCCCCCCAGTGCCATACTCACCTATCTGCCAGTCCGGTCTGTATCAGTCCCCCATGCTATCTACAGTACTTTGAATACACTTCCCTCAGCAGCCAATGCAAGTGGCTGACCTGCACCCACTCACCGGCCAATGCAAATGGATTTCACCTGCACCCACTCGCCCTGTCCACTACTGAATGGAGTTATGGTAGATGAAATATTCTAAGGCCCTTTCCGCACCAGGCCTTATTCCAGTTTATATCCCGGAACAGGGACCTGCCACCTGCATGCTGGTGCAGACTACAGCAGACTACATGCCTGGGGTGTGCCATAGCCTGTACTAGCATGTAGAAGGCAGTTCTCTATTCCAGGATATAATCAAGAGTAAGGCCCAGTGCAGAAAAGGGCCTAAGACTGCAATTCCACATGAACTCACATGAAAATTGACCCTTCTGAATATAGTAGATCATGCACTACCCCTGCCAGTTAAGCATGTTTTCCTTTTGTGAAGATTTTTCTTAAATAACTCTGCTGACACACACTGTAGGATAGAAGAGAGTTAATGTGGCACAAGAGAACAGCTGGCTTATAAAAGTGGAGGCAGAAGGAGACAAGCTATCTTTGAGGAGAAATAGTCTTGCAGCCAAAAGGAAAAAAACTGATAATCATGGATTCTGGCATTAAAAAATAATTTTTGTGTGCTTGTAGCCAGATTTGAGGAGACTTAAAAGCAGGTGCTAGGTCAAAGTTCAAGATTATTATTAGAAGCAAATAATAATAATAATCCAAGTCCCTGTTTAATCACTGGGAACTGGCAGCAATATGTGGCTACTATAGCTAAGAAGAAGTTATAGTGCAACAAAAAGAACAGGAAAGACTCTAAACTGTGCATCACATTCTTTCAACGTGCAACTCTGCCTTTTACCTTAGGGTGCATCCCCAAGCAATTTAAAGTGTGCTAAAAATCTTCTTTTGCCTCTGAGCGCCCCCACGCCAGGGGTTTGAACGAGCTTCCAGTGCTACAAAAGCAGGAAAACCCGCAACAAAATACCTGCCCTTTAAAGAAGAGTTTCATCGCTCTTTTGGGAAGTTGCAGGTTTTCCTCACAGCATTTACCTTGGGGATGCTCCGTGGCAAAAGGGGCGGGGATTGCTGCCTGCACACACAGCCATAAAGCCATAAAGCATTCACGCATCTCCCAGAAATGCTGCAGTTTCCCTTCCTTCCCTTTCTAAAGCACAGAACTTTCAAAGAGCCAGAATTGTGGAGAATTGCAACATTGTTATCAGGCGTGAAGTGTTATCAGGTGTGAAGTGGATGGATTGCAACATTGTTATCAGTGGGTGTATTTAAAGTCACTGCTGCTCTACTGGGTGGATTTTGACAGTGTTCTGTGAAAGTGCTAATAGTGAATGAGCAAACGATCGCCTGGCCAATGGCTGCAGCCGACACAGGAAGCCATTTCGGGGGATGGAGATCTGGGTGACGAACAGAGAACTGGTGGCTATTTTTCCTTTGAACAAGAGAGGGGGCGGGGAGAAAAAGATGCAGGGAAAGAAAACACGATTCCGTGGGGACGGAAGGTGCGTTTTATATGCACGTTTTGCTGAGCCTCATGCGGACACTTATTCCGGAAGTGCAGGGCACTTTTAAAGTCTGCTTGAATAGAGTGACAGTAGAGAGAGACTAGAGAGGCAAATAAGTATTTTGGGGATGCAGCCTTAGGAAATTAATTCTGTAGCATCCCACAGCTCATTGGATGCTTTGCATTCTTTTATTCAAGATCAGGGATAAAAGGGGAGAGAGAGAAATACTGATTGTTATTATAAATTTCAGGCTGGGTCCCACAATCAGAGAAACAAAAGCAAAAGCAAAAAATGCACACACAAAAGTAAACAGAAAGCTGACAGTAAAAGCCTCCATGACTGTGCTTGGTCTTCACTAAGTATTGAAAACTCACTAAACTCAGGCAAGATCTGCACAGCACCCAAATGGCACCATGGGAGAACCAGAAGGGCCTGGAGATAGCAGATCCTTGTACTCACTGAGCACCATATGGACAGTGCTTGCACCCACTCTTCTACTTTCTCACCACTGAAAGTGTGGGCTTACCTGAAGTATATCTTTACACAGTCCTGTTTGTGAGACACAGAAATTAGCCACCTTCTGGAACCATTTCCTGAGTCACAAAGATCAGTTTTCCTGCCTCAGAACAGGAGAGGAGCATGAGAACTAAGCACCCACAGGCCAGATAACCAATAGCAGCAGAAATTGTGATGGTGGAAACTGCTTCGGAGTCCACTGGATTTCAGGGAAAGATCATTCTATAAGGTAAGTACCAAAATCCAAAAGGCCCTTTTTAAAGGCCCTGCAAATGAAGTTCTGCAGCTGACAATCAAATCAGAAGAGGCTCATTCACAGAGTTCAGGATGAGGCAATCTCCTTCCCTAACGTGCTTGGTGTAGCTTAACACAGTAGTGGCCAGTATAATTTGCGTTAGCCTTATAGTCGCAGGAAACTACAGCAAACTGAGCTTTGACTCATTTGAGAAGAAGGATGTATTTTCACCTTTACTTCCCTGGGAAAGCATTCCAGGAAGCTGAAGATGAGGGCTGGATCCAGCATCCACACTTTGGGACACAGATCCATTCCAAACTTTCCCAGCACTTTCACAAGTGCCAGATAAGTGTGAATCACTTCTATACCACAAGAAATTGTATCACCACAGCCAATGGCACCAATGGCCATGCACAGCACCATTGCCACGATGATCAGGTGACAGAGCACACAACTGCGCCTGTGCTGCCTGCCTCATCCCACCCCACCCCAGGCTCCATTCACCCAGAAGAGATGTGAACAGAGCCATGCTAGGCTATACCAGGCTATGGCTAGTATAGATGTGGAGCATGGTTTTGTAGTCTACAGCTATAATGTTTGAGGGACACCCTAGCACATGTGGAGCAGCTTCTAGGATAATGTGCAGTGTGTATGCTCTGGGTAGGAGCATACTCAAAGTGTCCCACCAGGCCAAATGTGAAAAGGCCTGAATGTCTGGTAACACGGCCACAGACACCAAAGTGTAACTGTGATTTGGCACCTAGTCCTTTGCCTGCATTGCAGACATTGGCTGCTGATGGCTTATATTTTTATAAGCCTCCTCCTCCTCCATCACTTGTATTTATATCAGTCATTCAGAACCACTTGTTTTAATTGTCTTATTATATCTCTAATTAATAATCTCCTATCAATGCGGACAAACAAGAAGGATTTTTAAGACCCTTGTAAAATGCTGGCTCTTAAATCAGCCTTGTGGGTCGCATTCTGTCTCTGCACAGAAAACTCCCCAAGTGTGACTTTCCATTTGCCGTTTATGCTTCGTTTATTTTATGTCCTAAATAAATGTGTTTGGAGCTTTAAATGTTTCTTAAATGTGACATGATGGGCTAACATATCTTGTTAACTTCTCCTAATAATGTTTTAGGGCCATTCTTTACTCGCAGTTACTGTAGAATGAGGGGTCTATGAGCCTTTCTTCCATACAATGGTGTGGTTTAAGGGATGCTCCACCCTCTCCTAGAATGCTGTGTCAGCTTGGGCAGGATCATACACTGGGCTAAGGCACCCAAAATGGCTTCCTGATCCAATCTACCAATATGCAAGGGAGTAAACACACATATGTGGACAGCATACTTCCGTAATCTGATATATCCCAGGGAAACCATTTTGGTGGTGCAACAAGGCACACCGCCATTTGTTCCTGATCTTTGGAGCAATTGGAGTCCCTCACCCACATGACAACTCTGAAGCTTGCAGGAGCCTAAGAATCAGTGTGGGGCTGGCACAGAACAGACCATCCCAATGTGGATGTCCTGAGGTCTGTTCACACTATGGCCTCTAGTGCATAGTTAGTGCATATACACATGAAGTAAGCTGTTACAGACTCCAGGCATGCCCACCCTTCCCAGAAGTGCACTAATAATCTATTAGGTGTGGAGCACAAAATTGTACTCTGCATGTTAACCAACGTTACCTAATCACTTACCTGAAGCGTCCAGTGGCACAACCATTCTCTACCTAAGCTATGGGGTTGCTTGAGGTGCTGCGCAAGCATGCTGGCACCTCAAATGACCATAGACACAACTGTGCATGCACAGAACATCTGCATTGTCAAGGTGATGGTACCATAGCCAAAATGGCAGCATCCAGCAGAGGACTGGGCCCCAGATCGAATATGGTAAGTATCCAATCCTAGGTGGAGGGGACAGGTAGACTAGTGCTCAAGTGCGAGTGCTAGTCAGCGTTGGGTCCCCTTGCCTCGATCTGCGTGGAAGCAGGACGCTCTCCAGCAGATGGGAAGGGTAGTGCAAAAACGCCCTTTGTTTCAAATTAGGAATAACAGCTGGCACAGATGACTTCTTACCACAGGGCATCTAGCCCTGTATAGGGATAGCAAAGCTAATTGCAGAAATGGTGATAACCTCCTAGGATCTGGATTTCTGCTGATGGAGCAATTCCAAAACTTTGCTATAAATCCACGTCAAGTACAGAAATACAGTGTAATTGATCATAAAAAAGCTGTGAGTTTCTGCTATGATTTTATTCAAAGCAATTCCCTGCTGGTGAAATGTTGTTTAGCAATTCAGAAAACACGGCCAAGATTTCAAACCGACAAGTCATAAGCTGAACAGCAGGCACTGGATGAGGCATTAGCCTCCTGTAGACGAGGTAATTGTTAGATCTTATTTTAAATTAATAAGTCCCGCCCATATATGAGAACAAACTTATAGACCATAAAAGGCAAGTAGAGCTTAAGTATGAGGATGCAGTTGCTATGGTGATTGTTTGCCTTCCCTAGAAGATATAGGTTAAGAAGTTCCTAGTGTGGGTGGATGCCAGGATGGACCTTGGGGGAGGAATTTTCAGAACGAAGTTATTGTGCCAGACTCAGAAAAGGTAAATCCAAAATTCCATTGAATGTGCATGTAGTGGATTTCCCCCCCACCAATCAAAGGATCAGTCATCTCATCCTTTATATCTATCTAAGGATGGAGAAAGGGCAGATTATATCCAATATGCATCAAACAATGGACTCCTAAGGCAACCTACACTTGATCCATTTGAATTGTGCCAGTGGTCCCCAGGAGAATGTGCTAGCTACATTACTGCAGCAGCTGGACTGTTTCCAAGCATGAAAACTGCACCTTCTGTGCAATCTTAGACCATGGGCTGCTCCAGCTGCTGCCATGTGGACAGGAGGTGGTGGATGCAGTGAGACTTGTGGTGCACAGAGCCTAGTACTATTTCCCCAGGTTCCATATATGGCCCACTTCCAGGCATGCAGCAAATTTCCCCCTGTCCTGTGCCCTTGGAGGCCAAGGAATTTTCATTCCCCAGCCTCCAAAGGGAGTCATTTTGCAGACAGCTGCTTGCATCCTCCTCAGAACATTTCCCATTCCCATTATACCAGGGAAATCAGAAGACCTGCTGCATCTCTGAAGAGACAGGCCCAAAAGCTTATGAAAGCCTCAGGGCCAATGCAGGGCTTGGTATAGACCAGCATCATCATGCAGATGGCACTGTTCCACACTGTGCCGTGTCATGTTCCTGACTAGAAGGCCTTGATGGTCCAGACCTACTGGCCCAGAAGAAGAAAAGGAGGAGGAGGAGGAGGAAGAAGAAGAAGAGTTGGCTTTTCTACCCCACTTTTCTCACCCATTCAAAGTAGCTGACAAAGCTTTCTATTCTTCTCCCCACAAAAGAACACCCTGTGAGGTAGGTGGGGCTGTGAGAGCTCAGAAACAGACCGGTAACTACTCCAAGGTCACCCAACTAGCTTTGTGGAAGAGTGCAGAATCAAACCCAGTATTCCAAGATAAGAGTCTGGCTCCTTTACCACTAGACCACCACAAGGGCAGAAAGACTTAAATATTTAGATAATTTGTGAAAAGCATAAGAAAGGGGCGGGGAGATGGTCTGAAAAATGGTTCCAGAATGGGCACTAGGAAGCACCTGGTGATGTGGCAGGGCAGGTCCTTCTGAGGCAGCACATATGTTCAGATGCTTCCTTCCAGAGCAGTGGAGAAACAGCTACACATTATATGACCGAGGGGGTGTTTCCACACTTGCCACAGAAACCACATTAAAGACACATTAGGCACACATACAAGACACTTAGAAACTTACCTTCCGCACTGGAGAACAGATGAGGGACCCTTCCAGCAGCCATTTCCACACAGTGGCACGTGAGATCCGTCCTTAATGGGGTCTCGCTACCAAAAAAATCCATCCTCCGCGAAGACCTGAAAAATTAGGTCTTCAATCCATCCCCTCACCTCGATCTGTGTGGAAGCAGGATGCTTCTGCACATGGACAGGTGAGTGGATGGATGTGCTGGCGGCTGCCACCTTGGGAGGGGTGGAAGTAGGCCAGTCTGCCTCCAGAGTCCCTCCCCTGCGCGTTGCACACCAGCAGAAATGTGTGGTGACTGGCAGCTGAATGCTCCAGTCCCACAGCTCCGAGGGCGGCGTCAGCAGTGTGGGAGGCCAGCTGCCTTTGGGAATGGGTGCTGCAACCTCTGCACAGCACCCAGAAGATCCATCCTGCAGGATCTGTCCTCGCGCATGTGTGTGAGCGTGCAAGGCCTCTTTGGATCTGTCCCTATTTTGGATGGATCCTCCAGAGGACGGATCACCAGGAAATGGATTTTCTTTAATCTGTTGTTCAGTGGCCAGGAAGTCTTCAGAGCACTGCAAAGAGGATAGGGCAGAAGCTTAGGACTCTGGAAGCCTACCTTTGATTTCCTCAAATGCCATTTTGATGCACAGTGGATCAAAAGTATGGTTCAAGGAGAACAAAGGGAGTCTTCCAGTCAGCGCCCCATCTCCTTCCTGCAGCTTTCAGAGTTCCAATCAATGAAGCATTTCTGCAAGGCACTAATTGTTTTTTTAAAAAAAGGACAATGTGGCCTCTAACCTTCCATGAAGAAAGAGGTGGAAGGGATCGCCCATAACCACACAAAATAACTGTTCAGCCTTTGAAAAAAAATGCTGAGCCTTCTCTGTAGCTTTAGAAATATATGCCACTCAAAAACCTCTTTATACCTACACTGGACCTGTGCATTAATAAAACAGTTACCTTTCCCCGCCATCATGATATTTTAAAAGCAGCAATATAATTACAGAATCCTTTGACTCAGCAAACACTTCCTCATGTATGTCACCCGCTTAGGCTCCTGCAACAAGTATTAAATATCATTGTGGTGTGATTTTGGTGGTTGTATTCAAATAAATTTAGCCAAGTTAAATAACTGTTCCAAGAATTATTACCCTAAAGGCTTCTGTTCTCTCTGAGCATAACTACCCCAAGTTATTTTATTTCAGTCCAGATTTACTACTTGTTTAATCTAATTTCAGTTCCTCTGAAACCTATCCAAAATTTGTTACACTCTCTCCTGTGTAGGTTTGTTGCTGCTCTGTATTAATACAACACTAACTTAATCCACCTTCTTCCAAGGTCTGTGGTATCATTCTCTAATAAACTGCAGAAATGAAAGAAATGACAGATGGAACTCTTTTAAATCTGTACCTACTCAGCTTTGGTCTGTTTTCATCTACATCTGTTTGCCAAAGAAAAACGGAAGGCCATCTCTGGGGAACTGGGAACAGAGGCCTTTTTACCACTTAGGCTAGGACGCTCTGGGACACTTTCCCCATCCATAACGAGGCAGATAAGGAACGTGTCTACACACATTCCTACCTGCCTATGTGCAGATGGAGAAAGTGTCCTGGACTGTCCTAGCCTGAAAAGGCCGGCCCAGAGTCAGGACTCCCCTCCCAGGCCTGCCCGCCATTGGGTGAGGGAAGACCCAGGGGTGGGCAGACCTGGCAGGGCCCTTCCCTGGGTTCCTGCACATTGTAGGGGACCTGATCGGGTCCCCTACAGCTGGCAGGACACTCCCCCAGGTACCCACTCCCCCACCCCCCTAGCCCAGGGATGCACGAACGCACGCAGCACTTACCTCGTGGCTGTCCTGGGTCCAAGTGACCCAGCTCAGTCAGCATCAGTCTGCGCATGCGTACAGCCTCTGATTGGCCAGCCACAAGGTAGGTGTACACACATGCACATCCCTGGGCCACGGGGTGGGTGGGGGTGGTCCCAGGGGCCGTATGCAGGGCTGAGCCACCTAGTGCCCCACAGAGACTGACAATCTGCCCCAATGGTCCGGGGGATGTGGGGTCTCTCAGTAGACCAGCCCCAGCCACGCGCTGACAGGCTGGAGCCGGTCTACCGAGGGACTCCGCATGCCCCGGACCATCAACAGCCTCAGTCCAACCTCTCCCTGCCCTGGATAGGGGTGAGGGGAGGCCAAACTGGGTGACTCCCCAGCTGTCCCCCACGTGTTCCAAAAGGCCTAGTGCAAAAATGCCTCTAGTCAGGACAGCTCTTGTCCTGGGCTCTTGTCCTGCTAGTGAGCTTTCTTGTGCAACTGGTTGGCCGCTGTAAGAGCAGAGAGCATTTGCTCTTCAGGCTGGACGGCTCCATCCAGAGCCATCCCATCCCGTCCCAGGGCTGGCCTAATTGTGGCCAGAGCATGGAGCACGATTCCATCCAGAAACGTTCTGGCCCAAGCCATCCCTGGTCATCCCAGAGCTGTCTCCCTGCCCGACAGCTCTGGAGCCCTGCCCCAGGCTGCCACCATTGGGCCTTATTGGGCCCGCTGGCTGACAGCCCTATTTGGGAGTGGGGCAAGACCGCCAGCCCAATCACACCAGTGGGAACCTGAGGGGGCCTCCTGGGTGCCCATCCCCACCCAGTGGTCCCTGCTGCTCCCAGCTCCCCGTCCACAACCTACCTCTTTGGACACTGGGTTTGAACTGGTAGGCCCCAGGGGTGGGGCTTGTCAGATTGAACTTGGCATTCTGCTCAGGCTCACCCCCTCCCCAGGGCCTACCAGAGGTAGGTTGTATATGGGGAGTTGGGGGCGGCACAGACCCCTGGGTGGTGGTAGGCAACCAGGAGGTCCCCACAGGCTCCTGCTGGTGTGATTGGGCCAGCGGCAGCCCACAGGACCCCAAGATGGGCTGGCACCAGGCTGCCAGCCAGTGGACCGATATGGCCCAATAGCAGCAGCCCACAGCAGGGCATCCCACCCCCGCGGCAGCCTTTATGGGCTGGGACACAAGAGGACGAAAAGACTATTTGCACCTTGGCCTGTAAGTGCAAAGAGGCCAATAATCTACAGTGGATATAAGTATGGAGAAAAATTTGATCAAAAATGCTTCATTTGGGTTCCTTAAATCCAAACAAACTCGTTCCTTGGATCTTTTACTACTACTATATTCTGCTACTACTACCCCAGGCTTTTCTTTAGACCACACCAGTGTGAAGAAAGGAGCCTCCCAGTATTTGTTTATTATTTGTATAAGAGGTGAGTCTTCACTGTCTTCCGAAACATACAGTGAAGGAGGCTGATGCACCTCAAGGGGGAGACTGTTCCATAGGTTGACGGGCCATCACTGAGAAGGCCCTCTCCCGGGTGCCCACCCCATTTAAGACTGAAGGTTGTGGGGAACCGGGGGGGGGGGACTCCCCTCCAGATCTTAAGGCATGGGCAGGTTGATGTAGGAGAATGTGTTCATTTAGATATTTGGGGCCCAAGTCATTTAGGGACTTATAAGTTAAAAGTTAACACCTTGAATTGGGCTCAGTAGCGAATGCTTGATGATCCAGTTAACAGGCCAGTACAAAATTTCCCAGCCTGCCTCACAGTAGTGAGGAGATGAAAATAATGATGGTCACCTTGACCATTTCAGAAGAACGTGGGATATAATTGCCATTCAACTGTCAATTTATCCATCCAGTCATCCAATAGGGGTAGCAGTTCTTTTGATGCTATTTCCAATGGAATTATGCAAGCTATATTACAAGCATAAGTTCAGCAATTTGTAATTACAGTTCTTTAGGCCATTTCCACACTTTCACAAGGTGGGGGAGTCAGTCCAACTGGAACTGCCACAACCAAAGTATATTGCTACTAACCAAATGCAAACACAGCTTGTGCTTGATAAGGCCCTCAGCTTACCCACTAGACACTTCCTTTTTCTCTTCTGCCTACTGGTTCACTGACAAAACCTTTTCCCTCCTTGCTTCTGCTGAAAGTGCAAGGAATTTTGTGAGTGAAGGAGTGGTGGAGAGGGTGGGCAGATGACTCACCAGGTGCTTATCTGTCCAGCTGCACGCAAGACATCTCCTCAAACAGCTGTGTGTGGTAGAGCCCAGGCATGCCATGTTTATCTCATTTATATCCTACCGTCCAAGGACAGTGCAGGGCACAGTCAAGGGAAGGAGGAAAGCTGCCACTTTAGCCAAAGGAATGGGGAGGGGGGCGGTGAGGCTGAAGACACATCTTCACTAAAGGATGGTGCTTCAGACACCTAGGAAAGGATGCCAATTCACAGCATGGGTGCCGTCACAGGGTGCCGTCTGGCCTCCCGTTTAGTGTTTTACTGTGGTGGTGCTATCAAGATGGTCTATTCAGCAGGATAAGTCTGTATTGGAGGATAATTATGGATAAGTCTGTATTGGAGCAGCTACTCATGTCATTTAGGGATTTACATGGAAGAATTAAAACATTGAAGTGGACTTGCTAGCAAATTAGCAGCCAGCTCCTTTAAGACTGGAGTGATACGTGGTCCAATCAGCAATGCCCATTAGCAGTCTTTCTGCAGCATTCTACACCAGTTGCAACTTCCAATTGTCTTCAAGGGAGCTCAATGTAAAGCATATTACAATAGTGCAGTCTGGAAGTTATCAGAGCATAAAGTAGTATGGCCAAATTGTCTCCCTCAGGAAAGGACTATAGCTGGCAAAACTGCTGGGGCTGGAAGTAGGCAGTCTTAGCAGTGCCACACTCTGAGCTTCAAGTAAGAAAGATCAGTCTAATAATGCCCCCAAATTATGCATCTGTCTGGGCAAGGAGAACCCATCCAGAACAGGGTATCTGAATTGGGTATCTGAAGAACATTGCTGAGAGCGGCAACTTCAGAATGGTCTCTTCTATAGTCTCTGGGGTGAAGCAGTTATGGAACTGTTCCATGGAATCCTAAATGCATGCACAGGAATCTACTTTTAGTCTGTCCTTGTGGCGTAGTAAACCTGGGACACTGCCATTATGAAAAAGCTAAGTCTGTGTAAGGATCCTTCAAGAAGAAGCAAAGAGAGACAATATTGGGGTGACTGTCTCGTTCTGCTCACAGGCTTCTGTGCAGTATGGATTTTTCATTCTAATACTCTTCCAGGACATGGGAGGGAGGGAGGGAGGGAGGAAGCCAGTCCTAAAAGAAAAGCATCACTTTTCTGTTTTCTCTTATTTAGGTCTCTTAATATTTGCTTTTAAAATGGACAAGCAGTGCTGTGCGCATCTGCTATACAGAAGTTAGCATTATTAATATAGCTAAATACACGTTTCCATTTATGAAAACATAAGCTACAGGATGCTTTTATTTGGGAGGGTGGGGTGGAAGGGAGAAGACATGAACAAATCATGCTTTATTAAATGATGTGAGTGTGTACTATACTGGGAGTGGGGAAAGAGAAGGCATCATGAATAATTCAAAAGCGACAGAGGATTTTCTTTGCAAGGTCAATGAATGAAAAAGACAAGGCTTTAGGACAGATCAGCTCATATTCTTTCACTGTTGTTGAAAGATCACCATCCATCTGGAGGGTTAAGGCAAGTTCACACAACGCAGCGCACCAGCTCATCACTCCAAGAAATGATTATATTGAAATCCATTGGCACCAGGTTGGGTTCAGTGAGAGCCTGACAGCTGCTTGGAAGGACTGAAGTCTGCATGTTTAATGCCAAATGAATTGGAGCCTCTCTCTCTCTCTCTTTTTGAAACTCAACTTCCACATCTTAAAGAAATGGTTATCAAAGGGAAAGGAAGGCGATGAGAACAATAGCCCGGGCAACCAGTAAAGAGAACAGGACCCTACTTCTTCTTCTTCTTTTCTTTTTGCATTGAAATGATTGAAATTCCATACAAAATGGCTTGAAGGAGAAGCTCTGTTTGTAGAAGATGAATGTGAGTATTACTTAAAAGGAGGGGGTGGGTTGGAGAGGGTTTTCAAAAAAAATCTGGCTTTAATAATGGTCATTTGGTTTCCTCTGAAAGTGACAACAATAGCTTGTGAACGGTTTAAACATTGCATAGACTATTCCAGCCTCTTGGACTGAAACTTTTCACTGGCTTCGTTTTTAAGTGTGTTCACATATATTAAAGCATTGAGCATTTGAATGGAAGTTCAGGGCATGAGAACAAACAAAATCCACCACAGTCCTCAACGATGTATTAGAGATTTCAAGTTCTCTAATTGCTTCCCAGCAATACAGTACCTAATCTGCTGCAAGGGAGAATGTTTTTATATCTGGAATCTCAGAATGAATGAAAATGCCCCCCCCCCCCCCGGTTCAAAAATATGTGCCTGCTTAGCTGTTTTGATTGCTTGAAAAGGTAGGAGGTAAATAGAAAAATTATCATTTAGTGGCAGTGCTACTCATAATCAATTATGCAGGCTTTGCAACTTTGACAGGCAGAAAAAATGAAGCCTGCAGTTATGCTTATTTAGGAGGGCAGTTGCTAATTACATACAGCAAAACAGCATTAGAATGGGGAAAATTTAAAGATTAGGCACAGTCTGAACAAACAGTATTTATGCAAAATTCCTGTGGAGGAAATCTTAACTCCTCTTCTTAAATGTGTCCTTATTTGCTGGACCAGTCTGATCGGTTAAAACTGTTTCTAAATGTCATGCAAGCAGGGACACTTTTAAAATCTTGGGGGGTGGGGGGGGTTTGGCTTGTTATCCTACAAATCATGTGATAAAAATAATTCTAGGCAATATGTTTCAAATTGCTTTTATGTTGAACTGACACTAATTACCTTGAAGACATCCATGTCCAGTGGCTCCACATTCCGGTGGGGATAGCTGGATGCATAAATCGAGCTATAGTTGCTCAAAAATTAAAGTTATTTATTCACACATTAATGGAGGACATGCTGTTATGAATCAAGTTGTGCTTAGTTACCTAAAATGCAATTTGACATATATCCTTTAAAATTCATTAGGTAGCATTAATAGCTTGTTTGTTTGTTTGTTTGTTTGTCTAACCTGCTGTATACCCAATGTTCTCAGGACAGATTACAATAAAATAATTATAAAAGCAGATAAAATAGTTTGACTAAAGTAGTGATTGAGGATTATTTTAGTTTCAGTAGGATCTGATGCTGCAAATGAAAATGTTGATGTCCTACCTCTTATGCTAAAGAGAGACAAGGGATAGGAGGAGGCAAATCCTTGCCCCATCAGTCTACAGTTGGTAAATATGAGCCACACAGTAGCAGGAAACAGAAGTTTCCACCTGCTGTTGTATAGCCCCTTAGTCGGAAATTAATCCTGCTGAATTCCATTCTGCTCAGGACCTTTACAGATCACAATGTAAAATGCAACATAGTACTGGCCTTGGTCTGAGAATTCCAGTCTATAGACTTTGCATCCAGGTTCAGAGTCAACCTGAATAGCCTGAAAATTACATATAGGGTGCATTCCAGAATGGCATGGAAAATCCATGTTGTGGGGGAACAGGGATTGAGTATGTTTACTGTATATTAATTTTTTAATATATATTGTTTTGTTTTAATGTGCTGAATTTTAAGCATTGTTACCCACCCTGAGAGACTGAGAAATACAAATAATAAATAATAAATTAATAAATATGTATTCCCATTATTCCCACATTTGCATTATAGTATGGTCTCAAACCAAACTTGATCACTGTCACCCTTCATTTTTTCCATGCTCAGCATGGAGAAAATATATTATTTTCTCTCCTCTTCTCTCCAAATATCCCACACACACGGAGCAGCCAGTGATTGGACACTGTTGTACCCTTCAAATCACAACTTCACTAAGGCAGGAAAGTCAAATTCTACCCCTCCGTAATTCCCCCTGCAACATCAGAACAGATTCCCTTGCTGGCACTGTTAGTCATTCACTCCATCCTAGATCTACCCAAACACAACTTCACTTCCGCATCTACAACGTGGTAGATCTTTCTAAAACCCAGTCTCACTTCCTTTTCTTTGGAATAGGAGTTCTGTGCTACTTTGCAGTTTCAAGGCGCCAGGTGCTGGTAGCGTGCTCACACGGGTGCCTGCACTCCAGTTGCAAAACTGTGCAGTGGGGATGTTGCTTGATTTCGTTCACCATTTGTTCCTTCTCCCCTCCAGCCTGTACCCTCATTGACAGTACGATAGAGATTCCATAAAGCCCAGCCTCACTTTTTCCTTTATACCAGCAGATTGCACTACTTTGCAGTTTCAATTTCTTTTTCTCTGTAAGCGCAGTTTTGCAGAACTGCAGCTATGCAGAAATATATAATTTCAAAGCAATTGTACAGTGGGAGAAAGCTCTATGAAAAGGGGAAAATGTGTAAGGGGATCAGTATTCATGGTAGTGAACCCAATAGTCAGCAAATTGCCTCTACCCCACCTGCCCCCATTGAGAAATCCATGAAGGCATATGTCCCACATGTAAGTTGTATGGTGCAGATGAAAAACTTGATCATAGCACAGGGTACTGTTGGGGTAAAGGCACTGTGTTCCCAAATAGGTGCATACTCAAACCAGTATGCCTCCCCAGCTGTTCCTGAAGAAAAATGATAGGCTGAGCCTGTACATTGCTTTTTGTCCTAAAGCTTGAAAAGCAGAGTTCTGCATTTCTGCAAAAGTTGCCTTTTAATGAAAGAAAACACGTTGTTTCCCTTGCACATTGCCAAGCAAAAATGGAGGATACATTGTCCTTCTACTTGCAGGGATGGGAGAGAAAGGAAATGGAAGATACAGATTAAGCATAACTTTCACTGTATCTTCCTTTTTGTTCTCTCATCCTACCCCAGTGATGGCCAACCTATGATACGCGTGTCACAGGTGACACGCCAAGCCCTTTTGGGTGACACACCTGGTCACCCTGGCACCTGGGCATGTAGTGCCTGCTTGTTCTTGAAGTGTACGATATACCAACTTTCAGTTGAAGATTTAGCAAATGTAAAGAATTATTTGTTTTTGCTTTTAATAAAATACATATATCAAAAATATAACTTTTTTACTAGAGCTACAAATATCACAAAATTATGGATATTTCTAGATGTGACACAGCACCTGAGTTAAGCTAGGTTTTCTTGCGAATTTTGACACACTGAGCTCAAAAGGTTCGCCATCACTGTCCTACCCCAATGATAACATTCATAGTCTCTCACTATGGTATCTGTTCATTTGACAGGAGGAAATGGGGAGCACCCCCAAAAAAAGTATGGTTCCCTCCCAAAATAGACTATTTGCTCATTCTCACTTGCCAAAATTAAAGGGGCTACTGTTCTAAACTAGACTGGAAACTCATTTAATGCAAATACTCTAACTCAGGTTTCAGCACTTTGACCCACAAAATGAACAGAAACACATATAATTGTAGTTATGGAGCACTGTGAAGGTGGACTAATTATTTGCTGTGTCCAATACTCCGATAGGTATGTTTTTATATGTGTTATATAGCTTGTTTTATATGTTTTAGATTCTGTATTTGGATTTTATATAACAATGTGGTTGTTTGAATGTTATATATTATATTGGATTGTTAATTTTTTTTTAGTCCCTTGTGGAAAAATGGTGGGATATAAATAAAGTAACAGAATGTGTTCATATAGGTCACGTTGGGAAAACCAGCTCTGGGAATGTTGTTTTTTTTCCCCTTGAAACTGTAATGGCTATGCTGTTTAGAATGAAGGCAGTTGAAATTGGAAGGAAGGGGGAGGGAACTGCCTTTCTAGCAGAAAAGGGCATTGTTTTGATTGGTTGGCTGAAAAAAAAGTGGTTTCCTGACCACACAAACACCTGATCAATTAACCAGCAAAGCAAGGTGTGTGCTTTTACTGAGACTCTATAGACACCATAGTAGCAGTTCATAACATAAATATATACAGATGCAAAACAGGAGTTAGTCACAAAAAGACAGGCAGGAGCTGCTATGCTTGAAAAATTGTGGATCTAACTTTCTGCCAGACACTTTGCTTACGTCATACAACAATAGGCAGGAACACAGGAAGAACAAGAATGGCAGAGAAAAGAGACTCAATTTTGCCTTCTCTTGAGGCTGACTGACTACTGGAATATGAATTCTGTTTACTGGTGTATCACATTTTCAATGAAAACATGCTTCTTCCCTCTCTGCCAAGAAATGCCCTTAGAGCCTGTGGCTCTAGGGATGTGCCCTGCTCATGGCATTGCTGGGCACTTCCGTGTCTCCATTTTCTGTGACATAGTCCATTGTCAATTGCTATAAGGGTGCCTAATACTGCCAAACATGGATCCTCAATATGTCAACCCATCTGCTGAGGTATTTATAAATGTAACTGGAGGTGTAGCCAGACTCTGCACGTACTATGTTTTATACTACCCAAACCTGCCTGTGGTAAACAGATCTATATCATGTATGTAAGTTTCCACCCTTCATGCACATTTGCACCCACACAGACTTGCCTCAGATGAAGTGCCTCCTACACGCTCATCTTCCTACATGGTGGTAGAATTCAAAAATGTAGCCAATTTAATCTGGATCAGTAAGCAAAGTACCTTAAAGACTAAGAGAGAGGAGGGGGGAGTTTGTAGCATGAGCTTTTGTAAACTAAAGGCCTTTTTGTACCTTCACTTCCCTGGGAAAGTGAAAATGAGGGATGGATCTGGATGCTCTGTTTGTATGGAAGAGGTGCAAATTAGGGGTGTGCATGAATATTTGAATGTATTCAAAATTCAATCAAATCTGCCTGAATTTTGACATTTGAATTCGAATTGAATGTCCATAAATTTGAATTTAAAGATTTGGACAAATTTTGAATTTCCGATCTATTTGTTCAAATTATCTGAACATTCATATATGTACAGGTTTGTACACAATGTATACTTGCTGATATCCATCTTTCCCGCATTCATACGCATTTGTACGGATCCGTCCGGGACGAAAACAGGTTGCATAAGGGATGACTACGGGATGCATATGGACGTGTATAGATGCATACAGGATGTGTACAGGCACATAAAAATGTTGTCGACATTTGTAAGTGCAAATTCAAATTGAAAATTTGAATGAATAGATTCAAATTTGCTTAATTTGAATTGAATTTGATTACATTCAAATTTTAAAGATTTGAACCTAATCAAATTTTGGGGTATTTGATTCAAATCAAATCGAATCCCGAAAATTGCATTCGTGCACACCCTTAGTGCAAACAAAGCACCTATAGTAGTAGAGCATGTTTTCATGTTCTACAGCTATATGGCCGGCTCCACGCAACTCATTATGTCCCATGCTGGAGCATATATGGGCTTCCCCAGGAATCAAGGTGTGATTCCCAAGCCTACTTCATCAACCACACTTTATGGTTTCAGTCCTAAGGTCTGATTCCTTGCTGATGTGCAGATATCATGTTGTACTGAATGTAGGTAGGTTTCCATGCAGAACTTCCATTGTGAAGTCTCAGAGAAGCCTGAGTTGCAGCTGCACACATAAAGACATATCTGCAATTGTAGAGGCTGGAGTGCTCCTACTGTTCCTGCAAATCAGATATAGGAACTACAAAGACCCTAGTTGGTATGCTATTTCTGATTTCCATTACAAAGAAAAATAAATAATTTGTACTGTGTTTTGAAACAACGAACACTTTGGGGATATATGCAACCTTATCCTCTGTATAATGATAATCTCTTTGGAAATCTTATATTTCATATGATTAGTTTTTTTTCTTTTTCTTTTTTAAACATGTGATTTGGGTTATTTATTCAGGTATAATGTCTGGTTTATATGTATTTCTACACTACCACTACCTTTTCCCCCTCATTTTTAAAGTTAAAAATAGAAAGGAAAAAAATCTTAAAAGCCAGGGATGAGCTACATTAATCTCCTTGGGTGTTTCATTGCTGCACTTAAACAGAGTGCTGACAAATAGCTCTTTGAACATGAGGCTAGAAAATTAGATTTTGAGAACAAATTTGATAATGTCTCTGAAGGCTTAAATAGAGACAGTTCTTCTGCCCAAGCCTTCAGTACACCTTCTTACAATTGCTTGTCTACTGTGTAGTATCAATTTGTGTGATTCCTTATAGGGTTTCATGCTAGGAAATGAGATCCTGGTGATCTCCAGTGATCAAGAAGTACAGGTTGGTCCTTTATATCATTTATTAGGCTGTGATCAGACACAGATGTCCTTTCCGCACTGGGCCTTATCCCAGATTATAGTCCAGAATAGGGATCTGCGGTACACGTGTTGGTGCAGACTACGACAAGCCCCAACCAGGGCCTACTGTAGTCTACACTACCATACAGACAGCAGGCCCCTATTCTGAGATATAATCTGGAATAAGGCCCAGTGCGCCTCTGAGATGGCTTGGAGGGGGTTTCAAAGTAGGATTGTTCACATACCAGTCTAGAGAAAGTGGATTAGAAAAAGCTTGTAAACATGAGAGCCAAATACTGTCTCTCTCCAAGTTGTCTCTGAGGCACCCCTTTTGTTATGTCTGAAGACAGACTCAGTCTTCTCCATTTGTTATTGCAGAACTATCAATGAAGAGAAGGACTGGTCCTGATTCTGAGAGCAGTGTGGAGATGAGTTAATTATGCAACCATAGTTATGCAGATGAACCTGAACAGAACTGTGTACATGTTTCACATTGCTCAGCTGCCTTTTTTTTTTTTTTTGCCTGAAGCTGAATCCCCAAAAGACTTATTTGCCTCTCTGAGTTCCCTCGGCTATCACTCTAATCAAGCGGACTTTAAAAGTGCTTCCGCAATAAGCGTCCCCACGAGGCTCAGCAAAACGCGTTTTGAACATACCTTCTGTCCCCACGGAAGCCTGTTTTCTTTCCCCGCATCTTTTTCCTCCCGCCCCCTCTCTTGTTCAAAGGAAAAATAGCCAGATCTCAGTCCCCTGAAATGGCTTCCCGTCCCGGCAAAGGCAGTGATCGCTCACTCATTCACTTTCAGCACTTACTTTCACTCAGTTCTCTGTTAGAAAAGGCTTCCTGTCCCTGCAAAGTCAGCAGCTGCAGCCATCGGCAGCGCGATCCTTCGCTCATTCACACTTTTAACACTTTCATAGATCACCTGATAACAATGTTGCAATTCTGAGCAATTCTGGCTCTTTTTACAAAGGAAAGGAAGGGAACCTGCTGCATTTCTGAGATGTGTGAATGCTTTTTGGCTGTGTGTGCAGGCAGCAATCACCGCTCCTTTTGCCACAGAGCGTCCCCAAGGTAAATGTTGCGAGGAAAACCCGTGACTTCCAAATAGAGCGCTGAAAGTCTTCTTTAAAGGGCATGTATTTTGCCGCTGATTTTCCTCCTTTTGTAGCACTGGAAGCTCGTTGAAAAGCCTGGCATGGGAGTGCTCAGAGGCAAAAGAAGATTTTTAGCAGACTTTAAATTGCATGGGGACAGGGCCTGAGAGAAAAAAATGTGTTGGTTAGGAATTTGGTCA
Organism: Aspidoscelis tigris stejnegeri; assembly: GCA_023333525.1. Classification (NCBI taxonomy): domain Eukaryota; kingdom Metazoa; phylum Chordata; class Lepidosauria; order Squamata; family Teiidae; genus Aspidoscelis; species Aspidoscelis tigris. The sequence goes on along the minus strand of JALMGA010000002.1, from coordinate 24,727,261 downwards.
GCATTTTGTACACCTTACCAGGGACGTGATCCCACTTGAGGAAATTATAGCAGAATTAACAAAAACGGATGTGCATTATGTGCGTTTCCATTTTTTTCTGTTAATTCCACTTTTAAAAGCGGAGCTTGGCAGCGGTGTGGCAGAATCAGCAGTGGCAGAAAAAATGGGAGGGACGGCAGCGCTTGCTCACTTGCTCACCACCCGGCATTCCTCCTCCCCATGCCCCGGGAGCGCCTGTGTTTTGCCCTTTGGTGCAGAAGAGCAGATAATGGCAGGCAGGCAGGCAGGCGGGCAGGCAGGGTTGGCATCAGAGAGGGCACAGCAGGGGAACTGGTTACAATACAGTGGGAGGGAGGGAGGGAGGGTGAGGTGTGAGCACCATATACTTCGCTGCGTTCCCAAAGGAAAGAAATAAAGTATGTTAATGAGGAAAACAGGAGCGAGAGTTGTTTGAACTAGTGGTTTTTAAAATTCGTTTTATCAGGTTTACTCCTCTTTTTAATGCAAAAAGCCATTTTTCTATGCAGACAGAGTATTCTGAAAACAGTTTGAACACTCAAAAAAGTCCTAGTGGGAAGATACTGCAGCTGTCTGCAAAGACTTGTACATGTTATCACAGAGCAGGTTATTTGTGCACACAGAATTCAGTACCCTTTAGCATGCATGCAGGATTTAAGAGCTTGGGAAGGGAATGTGCTAATTGACGGATTTTAGTGCAGAAAGAAAAGGAACATTCCCTTGAAAATATCAGCCTTGATAAGAAGGTCATGTGATTGCACCTCATTCACCACTTGAGAAAAATAAGCAGGTTGATGGCGCTATCTGTAAAGCAAACTGCCTTCCTGACAGAACAGAATATGCAAAAATGAATTGCATTATTTATTTGTGGCAGTTATATCCCAATTTTCTTCCAGGCAGACAGCTCAGGGTAGCACATATTCTTTTTCACAACAACCCTGTGAGACAGATTAGGCCAATAAGGGAGTCTCCAGATTTATCTTTATTTATTTATTTATTTATTTAAGGATTTATAGTAACCCCACCCTTCACATGAAGGACTCATGTAACAACAATAAAAAGATAAAATATATACAGTAGCCTAAATATACTTAAAATACAACCCTCCCTTCCTCCCTGGCAGGATTTTAAAATCCAGCACACAACTGAGGCTGTCTTTAGGCATTAAAAAAGGACACCTCAGGGGCACTTCGGAGAGACAAGGTGTGGTCTTCTCTAAACCACCTTTTCTAGCACAGAATGTTCAGGAGACAGGCAGACTGGTGTGTGAACAATCCCACCTCAAAATCATCTCTAAGGGTGCCTCCAGATGGGGATGAAAACAGCGCAGGGACTTCCCTGCTTTATCCCCTGCACTAGCGATGAAGTATTCAACTGCCCCCCCCTCCCCCTCAGCCAGCATTAAAAAGCTGCTGATGTTAATGCAACCTTACCATGGAATGCTCCACCCCCACTGCAGGCGACAGAGCTTCCCATCTGGCAAACAGAAAGCTGCTGTGCCGGGACGGCAAAGCTTCTGATCCACCAATCTGACAGACCGGAAGCCAATTCAGCATCCCTGCAAAGCTGGAAGTCCCTACACAGAGATGCTAAAGCTACTGCTCTCCTTTGGCCATGTCTGGAGGCACTCTAAGCCACCTTAGGGGCACCTCAGAGACAGGAATGTGTGGCCCTCATGTTTCCAGAATGTTCAGGAGAGGAGGAGGGTCAGACTGATGAGTGAACAGTCCTTCCTTGAAGCCATCTGTGAGCTACCCAAGAGTTCTTTTTCTGCTCTGTCAAATGGAAGCCTATACAGATTCCATGCTATGTGGGTGTGCTGCCAGCTTTTTCCTTCACGGAGCCAGATTTTAAAAAGCATGGGGTTCCCCCCAGTTGCAAGAAAAAGGCACCCTTCTGTCTGCTGTGCCATCACAGGCCATGATTTTGTGTGGTCCACGCCAGCACAGCACCAGATGAAGCAGACATATTTTTGGCAGTAAAAAGTGGCACATGGCCATAAAACTGTGCAAAGCTCTGGCCTCCATACTAGACCAACTTTACTGCCAGGGTTTCTGAAAAAAGTTGGCATCTTCCCTCTTTGTATAGAGTTCCTAAAGCTCTTTACTGTCCTTGCGCTGGCTGACTTATTTTGGCGCTGGTGGAGTGGAAGGCCATGTGGCTGATAAGAATGGTAGCAGGAGTAAAAAGAAAAGACGTAGAGATTAATGGTAGATGAAACCCTATAAAGGCTACAGTTCAGGCCCATAGAAAACTGACCTCACTGGACAAAGTAGATTATGCACACATTAGCCAATCATGATTTGAAATATGCATGTAGAAAAAATGGCTTGTGGACTCAAGGTCTGAGCTGCTACATATAGTCAGGGTCTGACCATGTTTTTGTCCTGATGAGTGAGCTGCCCAGTGTCCTTGGTCTTCCTCCAAATCCCAGATAGAAACCAATTATTTGTTTCTTATAGCACTATAATAAGGAAACAGGAAATGTGTTATTAGTAATTTGGGTGCCACTAATGTCTTTCCCCCATCTTTTTTTTTAAAAGCCTTCACTTTTCTTTTTGTTGTTATGTAGTATAGGGTAAATGACTCTGACTAACGTTTTGAGACATAATCAAATGAGCAAGGAATAAAAAAGAAACAGGCTTTAAAACTCTTTTCTAATTGGGTCTGTAGGCATCTTTCTCCGTCTGCCTGAGTTTTCGTCCCTGATCCAGGAAAATCAAAGAGACAATATCATATGCAATGTATTTGATGTGTGTCAGTGGTTATCTGGGTATGAAGCATTAAAGAAAGAAATCCAATATTTTTCCTGCAACTCCTCCATCACCACCACTGAACAGAATTCCCAAGTTTCAGATACAATGCAGTCTTGCTTGAAGGATAATGTTTCATTGTGTGCAAAGGGAACACAGGCATGAAATCTTTTGTGCAGTGAGATGTGCCAACTGCTGAAGTGATACTGCAGGGAAGACTCCATGGTCCACAAATCCTACCAGGCCCTGTGGATAGTGATGGATAAATTACCATCATTTAGAAGCCTGGATTCTCAGATTACTAAATAGTAAATAGTAATTGCTTGCTGGGGTTGTACTATATGAACAAACACTGAATGGAACAATTTTTTTCCACATTTTTCCTTGCCGGGGCAGCTCACCTAATAAACTTCTAAATTTTTCTTCAGGGACATGCAGTTGCCCTCCCAACTAAACTCCCAAAGGAGATCAACATCTGGAAAATGAGGAACAGGAGGTATCTCAAAAAGATAGGGTAGTTGTAATGGGGGACATCAATTATCCTCACATAGACTGGGTGAACTCCTGTTCAACTCAGGAAAGAGAGAAAAAATCCTAGACCTGCTAAATGATTGTTCCATAGAGCAAATGGTCATGGAACCAACCAGGGGAAAGAGAATCTTGGACTTGATCCTAAGTATTGCTCAGGACCTGGTACAGGGTGTTACTGTGGCTGATCCAATTGGAAGCAACTACCATAATGCAATAACCTTCAAATTAAATACAGGGAGTAAGTTGTTAGTAAAGTCTAACAGAGATCTTAAACTTTCATAAAGAAAATTTCCCTAAAATGAGGAAACTAGTAAAAAGGAAATTGAAAGGGAAAGTTCAAAGAGTTTAATCACTCCAAAGTGCATGGAGACTATTTAAGAACAATAACGGAAGCACAACTAGAATGCATACCTAAAAGAAGGGAACCTCCAAGCTCAAAAAGAAACCAATGTGGCTCACAAGTGCAGTACAGGAGGTCATTAAAAACAGGAAAAGTTCATTTAGAAAGTGGAAGGCTTGTCCTAATGAGGAGAACAGGAGGGAACATAGACACTGGCAACACGAGTGCAAGGTGATGATCAGGAAAGCCAAGAAAGATTTTGAGGACCACCTCACTAAAAACATCAAAAGAAATAAGAAATTCTACAAGTGTATTAGAAGTAGGAATCCAGCTTAACTTGACCTTTTCCAGCTTCAGGTCAATGACGATTTTTCCTGCCTTCAGCAACTCCATGCCTTTGGAGAGCCACCAAGTAGCAGCTCAGTTAAGGAAATCCCTTCATATCCCTGTTATCTCAAGGAAATAAATCACCGGAGAGGATAACCAAGTCCTTCTTCTTTGGGAAAAAACACTGGAACATCTGCCGAGTTCTACTCGACACTGTCAGCCCGTCCTGTCCTCTTTTTAAGATCTTAATTTAAGAATGGAAATAAATTGAGTTCTGAGAACATCTAATGACAAGAATGATTCGTCTCGGAAATCTGGCTAGCAGCCAAAATATTGTTTTAATGAACCAGAGCCATTAAGGGAAAGACGAGGTAAGAAAATTAACTTTTTTATCTCTAAAACAAGCAAAAGAAATGAAGATAAATGTGTTTAGAAACAACCTTACCTCTGGAACATGTCCAAAAAGGAAGTGACGTCAGATCATAGAGTGAGAAGTATGTTGACTAAGCCAGACCTGTGAAGCATTTTCAGAAGAATAGAACTTAAATTTGATGAAATACTGAAGCAATGGACCAGTATGAATGATGGATTAAAGAGACTTGCTAGAATTGAAGAAGGGGAGTTACTAAGTGAAAAGCACAAGGGGCAAGGCTCTGTAGATGGAAAGAGGAACCAGAAAAAAAGTTAAAAAGAAGAAACCGAATCACCACTATCTAGTAGAGAGCAAAAGCTGAAGGAAACCAAGGAATCAAGGATATAAATGCAGAGATTGTTTACAGTCAAAGAAAAGTGCAAATGCCCTTGAAGAAAAAGCAATAAATCCTCAGGCAAAGTTTTTAGGTTTGCAGCTGTTACAAGATTTATTCATGGAAGTAACATTTGAGCCCGGAAAGTGGAACTTCAAGAATTCCAAGGATGTTTTTGCAATAGGCATCACATAGAAAAATATTATGATAAACTTGGGAGGAAAGGGGGGGGGTCACTTTTAAGAAAGCAAGTACATTAACAGAGTAAAAAAAATGAATACTGATAATATCAAGAGTTAAATTGGTTTGGTGATAGAATGTTAACAGTAATATAAAGCTAAATAAGACATGTGATTCAGAAAAACTTTATAAACTAGAAAATAATAGAATGGAGGCAATTAGTGAACATGGGTCTGGTCTTTATGTGTTGTTTTTGTTTTGTTTTGCTCTGTTCTGTTGTTTTTTTAAAGGAAAGTAATGAATATATGAAGTTATTAATTATAGTAAGGTAGATTGCTTTGAGTAGAAATATGGAAGCTGGTTTAATAATAGCCAAGAGGGTAATAGTAGAAAAATATGCAAATATTAGAAACCTTGGTTTAGTTAATGTTAATATAAGAATGATTTTTCTTTTTTAAGAACTCCATATGATGGAGTCTAACAAAAATTAGTTCTGTGAAGCACATAAGGCTAGCTGGGAAACAGGAAGATGAGATAAGGTGTGGATGAAGCAGAAATTGAGAAGAAAGAAGATTTACTCATGGAAGTAACATGTGAGCCTAGGAAGCAGAACTTCAAGAATTCCAAGGGTTTTTTGTTTTTGTTTTTTTTTGTAGTAGGCATCATATAGAATAAAAAATTATGAATGAATATATGAAGTTATTAATCATAGTAAGGTAATAAGAGAAATATTGTTATATGAATAGAACAAATTATAGTCTAGAAAATATTAACATGATAGTAAGTTAGGTTGGGAGATTGCATTGAGTATAAATATAGAAGTTGGTTTAATAATAGCTAAGAGGGTAATAATAGAAAAACATTATGCAAATAATAGAAATCATGGTTTAGCTAATGTTAATATGAAGTAAGAATGATATTCCTCTAAGAACTCTGTATGATGGAGTCTAATAAAAATTGGTTCTGGGAAACATATAAGGCTATCTGGAAAACAGGAAGATGAAGACAGAGTGCAGATGAAGCAGATATTGAGAAGAAGAGTTGTTTGAAGAACAAGGAAGTCACCAAAATACTAAGAAGATATATGGGCACTATTTGATTGGCTTATGGTGCTCTGTGATGTTGTTTTAGGCTATTAATGAAAATTTTTCAATAAAAATTATTATCAAAGAAGTAGGAATCCAGCCAGAAAAGCAGTTGGACCATTAGGTGACAATGGACAGAAATGCACAATCAAAGAAGACACAGAGATTGCAGACTAAATGAATTATTTGCTTCCGTATTCACAGAGGAAAACAGAGGGCACATGCTAGTAGCCAAGCCTATATTTTCAGAAGAATGAAACGGGATAGAGATAACCAAGGAAGAGGTCCTATCATGTCTTAATAAACTAAATATTAACAAATCACCAGGACCAGATAGTATTCATCCAGGAGTTCTTAAGGAACTCAGATGTGAAATTGTTGGCCTTCTAGCAAAAATATATATTCTTTCCTTAAGATTGGGCTCCATCTCCATACCTGAAGATAAGGAGGGTAGCAAATGGAACACCAATCTTCAAAAAAGGATCAAGGGGTGATCCAGGCAATTATAGACTAATTAGCTTAACATTGGTTCCATGTAAGGTAGTGGAGACCAAAATTAAAGATAAAATTAGTGTTCATATGGAGGAGCAAGCATTGCTAAGCAAAAGTCAGTATGGTTTCTGTAAAGGTAAATCATGCCTTACAAATGTGTTGGAATTCTTTGAGAGAATAAACATGTGGATAAAGGCAAACCAGTTGATATTGTCTATCTGGACTTTCAGAAGGCTTTTAACAAAGTTCCACATCAAAGGCTATTGAATAAATTCATCAGTCATGGCTTAAGGATAGGAAGCAGAGAGTAGGAATAAATGACCAATTCTCAAGGTGGAAAGAGGTGAAAGGTGGGGTCCCCCAAGGTTCAGTATTGGGACTGGTGCTTTTTAATTTATTCATCAATGATCAAAGGTGTACATAGTAAAATAGCAAAGTTTTCTGATGATACAAAATTATTGATAGTGAAAATTGAAAGAGATTGTGCAGAACTCCAGAGGGATCTCTGGGGATTGGGTGACTGGGCAACCAAGTGGTAAATGTGCTTTAATCTTAATAAGCGCAAAGTAATGCACATTGGGCCCAAGAATCCTAATTATTTCTATAAACTGGTGAGGGCTGAACTTTCTGCAACACACCAGGAGAGGGATCTTGGGGTTCTGGCGGACAGCTCAATGAATGTGTCAGCTAATTCAGTGCTGGGAATACTCAGGAGGTGAGGCCACATTTGGAATATTGTGTACAATTCTGGTCGCCAAACCTCAAAAAGGATATTATGGAACTGGAAAGGGTGCAGAAAAGGGCAACCAGAATGATTAAGGGACTGGAAGTCCTCCCTTACAAAATCAGACTGCAACATCTAGGCCTCTACAGCTTGGAAATATGGCATTTAAGAGGAGATCTGATGCATGGTATAGAAAAGGTGGATAGAGAAAAATTCAACACAACACCAGAACCAGGAAGCACTCTATGAAGCTGATGGGTAGGAAAGTCAGATCAGACAAGGGGAAGTATTTCTTCACCCAGAGGGTCATCCATCTATGGAATTTGTTGCCAGAAGAGGTGGTAACAGCAGCCAGCCTAGATAGCTTTAAGAAAGGGCTAGACAAATTTATGGATGACAGATGTATCAGTGTCTAGTAGAATGGATTCCTAAGTACATCTTTCAGGCTAGGGGCAAGGGCAAGTAGCTAGGATCTGAGAGCAGGTGAAGATTTCCCCTTGTCTTCTGCATGACATTTCCATGAGCAATTGGTGGGCCACTATGTGGGACAGGATGCTGGACTAGATGGGTTGCGGCCTGATCCAGCAGGGCTCCTTTTATGTTCTTATGTTCTTAAGCTGTATCATGCAAATTTCTTGCTATGAAACTTGAGATCTCAAATATTTATTGTTTCAAACTTTTGGTCATAGCAATATTTTGAAGTTAAAAGAAATAAGTATATCATTTTGAACAATTAATTTATATCTATAAATATAGACATACATGAATCTTTATGTATATACAGTATATATGTATACATATTCATAGCATGTATGTGTTACATATGGTTAGCTTGTTGTTGTTTGTTTACTCCTTTATTACAGCCTGTCCGGGGCGGGGGGGGGGGTTGAAGGAAGAACAGAGAAAGGTTAAACACTCTATTTCTCTGCTCAGCATCCTGCAGAGTGTCTTTTCCCACTGCCTTATTAAAACCAGCTGCTTGGGTTTAGATCCCTTCTCTTGTTCTTTGTTGCATTGTTTTAGATAGAAGGACTTTAAAACTGTTAAGGAAATTTAAGTGGAGGAATAGAGGCAGCATTTATGTGGTTCAGGGTTGGCAATTATCTTGGAGAATGATAAAGCAATTTCCTTGTGCATTCTTTATATAGTTTCAAGAAACCCTCAGGGATATGTTACTCCTTTGAGTTTGCTGGAGTTAACATGCATAATTCCCTGAGCTTTGAAACCAAATTATACCCCTGAGGCAACTGGATTTTTTCTTAAGCTATACTCATGCTGATTTCACCCCCACCCCCTGAACAAGCACCTAGTAAATGGTGTTGATATATTATTCAGACAGAATAATGACTAAATATTAAGTTCTTAAGTACAGTCACCACCCTGCTATGGGGAACTCTGTGTTGTGTACAAGTTTCTTTGCTCTGTGAAAATTTATTTTTTTTATTTTGATGAGGATGATTTTTCGTCTCTCACTATTTTTCACTATTCCTAATTTAAGTATAGGAATTCTATATTTACCCATCACCATAGTTGCTGACAAAAAGACAATAAAACAATAGAATGCTAAGAAACTATAAAAAAGAGGAAAATGAATCAATAAGATTACTCAGTTCCTAAATGTTTGTTTGTTTTTTTAAAATAATTTTTATTAATTTTCAGTACAACAAGCGTAACAATAAAACTTCAAAGTTCCTTTTCACCCCTTTTCCCCAATTGTCCTGTAATAATCCATTTTTACAATTAGTGACTTCCTTCATTTATTCAGGATCTTATCTTATTGACTTAATATCTTCCAATTCCACCAGTCCTCCGGGAAGATAAAAGGAAAGAGAGAAAAATCAGTCAAAGCCAACAGTTGTTAGTCCTTCTTCCTGCAGAAATTCTATGTAGGGTTTCCAGTCTTTTAAATACTTCTCCATAGTTCTATCTTTTAGGAAGTTTGTCAATTTGTCCATTTCCGCCAATTCATATAGTTTGACCAACCAATTGTCCACTGAAGGTATTTCTGATTCTTTCCATCTTTTTGCATAAATTATTCTGGCAGCTGTAACCATATACATAATTAAGGTATTCATATGATCTAAGTTTCTATCTATTATCCCCAATAAAAAAAATTCTGGTTTGAATGGTATAACTATTTTTAATATGTTTCCCATTACCTGGTGAATTTGTGTCCAGTTTTTTTTTTTTTTTGCCATTTTACAGGTCCACCACATGTGATATAGTGTACCTTCATTAGTCTTGCATTTCCAACATTTATTGGACATGTTTTTGTAAATCTTTGACAATTTGTAGGGAGTTAGGTACCACCTATACATCATTTTAAATATGTTTTCTTTTAACATAGTGCACATAGTAAATTTCATATCTTTGTTCCATAATTTCTCCCACTGGTCCATAATAATACTGTACCCAAAATTCCTTGACCACTTAATCATGCATTCTTTGACCTGCTCATGTTCTAGGTCTATCTGTAACAGTACTTTATAAATCACCCCGATTATTCCTTTTTCTGCTGTTTTTACTTGTGATTCCCACTTTTGTTTATCCCACTCAAAGTTTGTTCTACTTTTATCTTGTCCATAAATATTTTTGAGTTGTGAATATGTAAACCACTGTAAGTTTTTCCCCTCTTGGTTTAACTGTTCTCTAGATTTTATAATAAATTCCCTTGTGAGCTCGTCTTTATATAGCAAATCTTCATATTTAACCCATTTATCCCTACCCCCAAATTCTCTTAATAATCCTTCATGAGGGGATACCCACAAAGGAATTTTCCTATACAAATTATTTTTGTATTTTTGCCAAATTCTGTACAGAGAGTGTCACGATGCCCAGCGATCCTGTAAGTGCCTGCCCTCTCTGAGGAGTAGCTTGGCCCTATTAGGATGCTGAGTTCGTGCAATGGCCAAGTAAATACTACAGTGTGGACACAAAACACTGGTAGCAAGCGTTTCAACAGTAAACTAAAACAAGTTTATTATTATACACAAGCAATACTAAAAGGAAAATAAGGTTCAGGTATTTGTTGGTTTAACTCAGGTTTAACTCAGTAAGTCTCTTAAGGCTAGGAGCTACCCCTTTCTCTAAAGGAAAATAGTTCCCCTTTTAAAAGACAAACCTCTCCACATTCCTCCCCCTCTGGCTTGCTCTGCCACAGCTCAAGCCAAGCCAGTGTACCAGAACGTGGCTCCAGATGATCACAAGGCCCAGTCCGTCCTTGCTTGTCCGATCATCCAGCCTGGTCAGTTGCTATTGAAGTCTTCCTTCAAGATCTTCCAGCCAAAAGACCCCTGGTCAGCTACTGGTTCCAGCTCCCTCAGGATTCAGCTCTCTTCTCCTTTCAGCTCTTGTACTAGCATGAAGACCCAGTCTGCTGTCTTCTGTGTTCATTTATACCCATATCCCTGACCCTGATTGGCTGTAACCTCCTGGGGAAAACTGCTGCCATAAAATGCGGCTGGAAACTCCTGATTGGTGGGAACTCCTGCTCTAGCCCCTCCAACACTCAGATCCCCGGACAGCTTTTCCCTCCAAAAGGCAGCTTCAACCAATCATTGCAGCAGGGCCCGCACGGGATTTCCTGCCCTTTTTGCAGCCTCTGCCTAGGTCTTACAACAAGCTGTTTGCAACAAGGCTGGCTATTGCAGCTTTGCAAGAAGCCTGCAAAGCCCGAAAGCAAAACAGTTTGCAGCCTGTACCCTGAAACCGTCACAGAGAGTTTCTTACAAAATGGTTTTTGAAGTCTGCGTTTACTTTTACTTTGTCGTACCATAGGTACCCATGCCATGTTTCTGTTTGTTTGCTACATGCTCCTTGTTTGCTTTCAGAGCAAGTGCTATTTTCAATAATGTCGTTAGTTCATCATATCAAGTTCATATTTTGTATCAATGTGTTCCTAGCTTTTTGGAAGGAGAGGCTGTAAAATAAGAGCTGTACTTGTTGAACTACTTAACTTTAAATCTTCAGTCCTTCTTCAGGTCTGATTGCTCACACCTTTTCTTTCCTATCCATTTTATTTGTGGACGTTCCATTCAGGAAACTCCAAAGGGAGGGTGGAAAGTCCAAGAATAAAAAGGATAGAAATGAAAAAGTATGAGCAGTCAGACTTGAAGACAGACTGAAGAAGGTTTAAAGCGAAGGTGTGACCACAGCCTTAGAAACTCAAGTTTGCGAAATTTAGGCAGATCCGCCCCTTGTGTCCTCTGAACAGCCCTGTTTCATTTAATAATATTACCTGACTGGCTGTGCTCACTGTCATTCTGAGAAGGAAATTACACAAGTAAGTGGCAACTGTATCCTTATTTAGTATTTATTTATTCAGAAAATTTATATCCCACCCTCGACCAAATGGTGTCAAGGCGAGTTAAAATGAAAGTAAAACGTATTGAATAGTAAAACATAATTAAAAATATAATCCCCTTCACTTATTTGCTACAACTAGCCCTTCTACCTTTTCAGGCTGTGAACTTAAATTTGAAACATGCAGTTCAGCCACAATGATACTAGCTGAGTGCCATTGATTTATTGTTGTTGTTGTTGTTGTTGTTGTTTAGTTTGGCATCATCCACACAAGATAAGTAGACTAGCCAGATACTGGAAAGCAAGAAGGGCAGGCAAGGGCAGGTGCAACAGATGTGTAGGGTTTCCGCCCCTCAGTGAAGTTCTCAAGCTGCATCTGCACCTAAGTTTTAATCCAACTTCAGTCCCCCTTCAGAGCAACAGAACACATAAGCAAAGCAATTAGGTTTGTATCCAGATTAGCAGAATAAAATCCTCTGTTATAAAAAAATATATATGCAATTTACCTGCTGCAAAGCCATGACATGCCATCCGGATTCAAGCAGCCTCCCCACAGCTTTCTCAGAGAAAGCTGCGATGCTTGTGTGCCATGCGCGGTGAGGCGCGTATCATGTGGGAAGGAGGCAGTCAATGGGAGCTGAGCTGCAGGCTCAGTTCTTGCTCACTGTTCTCGCCATCATGTCCGGACTGGTGGGAACATTCAAAACTGCAGAGCAAGTGCTCATCATTTTGCAGTAGGTAAATTCGAAATAGCAATGGCATAATGCGCTGCCGCTATGCAGTATCAGGAGTCAGGTGTGACACCCACGCCCCAACTGCGCATCAGAATGTGCAGTATTCCCAAGTCTGGACAGACCCTAGGTCATTTTCTTTCCACTATATCTAAGCCAATCTAGATTTTCTGACTTATATAATGTTGAAAGAAAACAGCTTATGACTTTGCTGATGTGTTGTTTCACTCTGAAAGTCAACTGAAGCTGCATTAAAACTTAGAAGAAGGGTTGGCTTTTCCAACCCCCTTATCTCTCACCCATTTAGGGGACTCAAAGTGGCTGTTCTTCTCCCCACAAGAGGCACCCTGTAAGGTAGGTGGGGCTGTGGGAACTCCAAAGAAAGCTATGGCTAGTCCATGGTCATCCAGCTAGCTATGTGGTAGAGGACAGAATTAAACCCAGTATTCCCAGATCAGAGTCTGGCTCTCTAGACCAAACTTAGACCAAACTTAGATGTGAACGCAGACCCAGACCCTGACTTCAATTCCTTATCCAACTGAAGTGGATGGGTCCTAGCAAGATGGGTAAGATATATGTTTAAATAGTAAATAAACCAAATTAATAATTCAAAATATTCACTTGTGTGTATTATATTTTGTGCATTTTTATATCCCTTCATTTTAATCCAAACTGCAAGAGGACGATCTGGAAGGTATAGAAATTAGTTAAATAATGTGATTGGACAAATTACAGATTGGTACCCAAATGTGTGGCTACATTGTTCTTAATTGCTGGATCAAGGATTCAGTTTGATAACACATTTTCCTCACTCTGTGTTCTCTATCCTTTGTGTGCTCTTTTAGTTCAGTGTCTCTCACCTGTCACAAAGCAACATCCTATAAATCCAAGTAGATCTGATATCCGGTGTCAGGTCAATAGCTGACAAGCCCACCTCTAGTTCTTCAGGTCCAGCTGTCAATGCTATTTTAAGATAGGCTGCCAAGCTAAGCTTTATCCTTCTTGTAAGATATAAATACTACCTACCCTGACTGAGCAAACACTTTCAACAGTGTTCAGCAAAACCGAATAGCTTGTGCCCACTGACTGGAGATGGTGAATGTCTCTAATTCCATGATGCTGATTTTTCTATGGTGGGTGAATATTCCAGTGTGGGGAAAGGTATGAGCACATGTGCTCTTTTTATGCTCAACCGCTTTGCTTGCTTTACATTTTTGCTTTTGCTGTCTGACTCATGACTAGACATTGCATTCCCCAATGTCTCCTGGTCAATGAGCTACATTCTGGCTTTCAGGGCAAACTACCTGAATTGTGCAATTAATTACTGATTTCAGAGATCTAGTAATGTGGGTGAAACAGCTGTACTTAAACAGATTATTGGCTCATTGAGTCCAATCTCCTAGAAAGCAGGCAGATTGAAGTGTAATGTAAACACCAGGTGATAAATGAGTTGCCAATATGGAGCCCAAAGGATACAACTGTGTGTGCAATCCAGTTGGCTAGCAGCTAGGCAGAATTTTCATCTGTTGAATGGAACTCTGGGTTCTTTATCCCTACTAAATTAAGTTTATGATTCCTAAACCATGCCAGCTAATGATCTTCCAACAGCTATGTAAACTGATAATTAAGGAGTGTGTAAAGAGAAAGAGGGTGTGTACAAAATCACTCCATGTGGCTTATGTCCCTCAAAGACAGGCCCCATCCAGATGGGGAAGAATTTAGGTCCATTACAGTGGCACCGTGGTGGGGTTGCCTCACATATCTGTGGTAACCATATCATAGCCCTGCTTCTCTCCCCTCCCCCGCAAAAAAGTGCAAAGTACTATTGCTGGAAAGGTTCTGCTGGACCCTTCCAAATGTCCAGGTGCATGTGACACTAAAACTAGGAGGTGGAATTTCGTGCATTATTGCCTCCTAGCAAGATATCTGGTTGGCATCTGGAGGCAACCATAGACCCTTCAGATAAACTGTAGGCAATTCTGTCCTGGCCCTTCAAGCATGCTAGTAGCCTCTCTTTTGTAGCCTTACACCACAGAAGCATGTGTATGGGATGCTCCTGATCCACCCTAAGTTTAGGGTAAAAACTGTACCATGAAGCTGGGTCAGCGATAGCAGAGCAGAGAGAGGGATAAGGTGGCAATGTGCATGCACGAAGGATGGGCTATGAATCTACTATTAGTGCAGGAAGTTCTCATAATCCTGCCCAGAAATAGTTAGATCCCAGAAGAAGATTTGCCTTTTATACTCTGCCTTTCTTACCCATTTAAGGGAACTCAAAGTGGCTGACAAACCTTCCTATTCTTCTCCCCACAACAGACAGGTAGGTGGAGCTGTAAGAGCTCAGAAGGAGAGCTATGATTAGCCCAAGTTCACCCATTTTTCCTAAAGTCAAATTTTCAGTGGCATAAAGGTAATGTGCAGATCTTGTTTGTTGTCTCTGGGAAGCCCATCAGCAGGGCACCCACACTAACAGCAATGTTCCCCACAAAATTCAGGCTTCAGAGATCTATCACCTCTGGATTTTGAAGAATTGCACCTAGCACAGCAGAACTAAAGGGCACTGGGTAGCCTTGTTCTCCATTACAAGTACACTAGAACATGCATTTCAGGGCTCATACTATGTGTTTCTTTTTAGTGATTATAAAGATGGTATGATGACACTCCTGTGGATATATCGGTAGTTGAAGAGGGAAATATGGCCAAGAAAGTCATGCTTTTGAGCCATAAATGAATGGACATAGGAACGATAATTCCCTCCTGTCCTCTCCAATGTGTCTTCTGGATTATCTCTAATCGGTTCACATGTATAATCCAAAAAGATGAATTGCCCATTATAGCACAAAATGAATGATGTAAAACCTAATGTCTATTTATCCATCATGGAAAGTAATGGTGCAGTTCTTGGAATCAGTTCCAGTATCTTTTTGTACCTAAATGTTGCTGCATTGTAACACCTCTTCCTGATAAAGCAACAGAGAAAATGCTCTGATACATAATTACATTTAGTTCTTTGTTTTAGAGTCCTGTTTGCCTCCTGTACTTTTACAAGTAACATGACTTCATACCACCTATTAATATAAAGCTGGGTCAACAATATATTTCACATGGGAGTGTTTATTGAAGCATCAACTTCTGGTCATCTATATGGAACAATTTTCCTACAAAGCAATGCAAATGTGCTGGACCACACTTTTCAAAATGTGCAATCTACCTACATTTTGATTCTGAAGCTGTTGAAAGATGAGGTTAGGAATGTGCACAAATATTCAAAAATTCAAAAATCTTATTCGAATCCTACGAATATCAACATTTGAATTCAAATTGGATTTAATAACTTTGAATTTAGACATTTGAACGGATTTTGGGTTTTCTGAAAATCCGATTCAAATATTCGAATATCTCAAATGTACAGATTTGTATGTATTACATACATATCTGTGCGAATGTTATGAGTATTTGTCCTTATAATGTGGGATGAAAACTGGATGTATATGAAATAAAACGGGATGCATAGGGAATGCACAGAGATGAATAACAGATATAAATGTTATCAACATTTGTATCTTTAAATACAAATCTAATATTCGAATGTACGGATTTTAATGTTACAGATTTGAATCAGCTTTTTGGACATTCAGATTTAAAACATTCGAATCAAGTCAAATTTTTGGATATTTGATTTGACTTGAATTTGAATGCAAAAAAAAAATTCATGCACACCCCTAGATGAGGTTTCAGCCTTGCAACAGCTGTGTAAAAGTAGACAGATAAGTGTAACTGTGGTAACCTGTCTGCTTCTTCCCTCCCTGTCCCCCTCAGAGCCACAAGAGCTGGAAGCAAGCAGCCAAGCACCCCAGCCTTAATGTCTAACACTTTATCTCTGGCCTTCCCCTTTATCTGCCTGTTGCCTCTGTTTGTATCACAGCAATGGACTGAGTCTGATTTAATGAACAAACTCCAAAGGTTTGTTGCTACAGTAGAAAATGAAAAATAACCAAGCAAGCTTAAGTCTCAGTCTTCAAGTCCTTTTAAATTGTCCCTTTGTAAATTCCTTTCTCCGAACATTCCCTTAACTGTAAGCAATGTCCCTTCCAAAATGCCACCTTTTCTGTGGCTTTTCTCCCCAATGAACCAAGCAAAGAGGCTCCCACCCCCTCTCCCTGGGTAGAGCAGCCTTGTGGCAGCTTCGTCTGCCTGTTTTATAGTCCAGTTTTAGCCACTGCTGATTTGTCCACATAACGCAGCTGGCGTGGCTTCTCCAGGTTGCCACACCCCCTCTGTCCAGCACCTGGGCTGCAGAAAGCCCACCAAGCCATCTTCCTTCCTGTTCGGGCCCCACGGACACCACAATAAGCCCATCAAGAGTTGGATTAAATGTGCACTGATTCTCACATAATTCAACTGCTACATGGTGAATACCTATCGTGAAGGCCTTCCAGTTGACAGGGCCAATTTATTCCAAAGGAAACTGAACACACTTTCTATTCAATACCTCACAGCATTGCTCACAGCTGCATTCACATATAGCAAAAACAAAAACAAAAATCTCAAATATGTAACCTAAGAACATAAGAGAAGCCCCACTGGATCAGAAGCAGGTGCATCTATTTGAGCAGTCTGTTCTCACAGTGGTCTGCCAGCTATACAAGGAAGCCCACCACCAAGAGATGAGCCAAAAGCTTGTTCTGTTTGCAGTCCCACAACAGTTGACTTCAGAGGTATATCACCTCCTACCATTATTAGGGCTAGTAGCCATTGATAGCTATGGCTTCCATAAACTGATCCAATGCCAAGCTAAAAGCCAACATCAGATCTCATGGTAGTGACTTCTGAAGTATGCAGAGAAACAAACTTTCTTTAAAAATCAGAGGACAGCACCATATATGAACTATGCAGTTAGTATGAGCATGCTCATACTATGGGATCAAAATATAAGATGAACTTGGATGGATGGATGAGAGCAATGGTCCATCTGGGCCAGCATCCTGTTTTCCACATTCTCCAGTCAGATGCTTTTGAAAGTGTCCCCAAGCAAGATGTGAATCTGATAGCACTCTCCTGATCCCATCTCCCAGCAGCTGGATTTCAAAGGTAACATATCACCTCTGATTCTGAAAGCAATACAAACCACTCAGGTTCCAATATGCATTGATAACTGAATCCTCTATAACTGATTAAAACCATCCAGACTGACAGCCATTACCATACATTGTATTGGCAGGTTCCATAGCATTGTAGAGTTGAACAGGTCTTTTTGGTCATCCCAGTCTAATTTGCTGCTCTGTGCAGGTATAACTGTTTGCTCCATAAAGAAGTTATTCCTCTTGTCTACCCTGAATATCTACAGCACTGAAGATGACTCTAAATCATGGCCCACTTCTTCAAGGCTTGATTTGTTGCCTAGCACAGCTTTCATTCATCTTGTTAAAAACAGGATTTTCTTAGCAATTCATTCTGCTTCCTTTCTGCTAGGTCTCTCTCCAACGCACTCCCATTTTTCTCCCCCATGAGTTTGCTCCAAGCTTCCAGATTCTTAGTTGCCTTATGGCAACAGTCATGATAAGGTTTCACAACAATGGCTGCTCTGTATTGTTCAGAGGCACAAACTGCTTCTACTAGATTCCTCCTTCTTGTGGCCATCACTTCTGGGAACACTGAAAAATGTAGGAAACCAAAAAATTCAATTTTAGCAACTCCCTTACTCCCATCTACTGCCTCCTCCAACTTCACCAAAGTTTTATTATGTCAAATTTAAGAAATACTGTCTTATTTCTTTCTCCTGCCCCCAGAGATGTTCTTCTTGAAGACTTTTGGGAGCACAGAATCTGTATGCAGCATTTGTGATTCAAATGACATGCAGCCAAAACAAAAGGAGCAAGAAACATATCAGGAGAACCAACCTATGGCAAAGTCAAGATAGAAAGATGCATTATATAGTAATTCAATGCTATTCCCATCTTTTCTCCATATGCGTCTCTCCTTTGCTATATTGCTTCTTCTCCCTCTGACCTTGCTTGCATGCCTGTCATTTTGCATCTTATTATTTAAAGGCCATTGATATGTCACAAGTGTGTCATCGTGCAAATCTCATCTATGACTTGCAAGTCTCATCTGTGAAACAGGAACAGCCTTCAAAAAGGTCATTTCAATGTTTTCATTAAAGTAAATACCATTTATGTATCTTTGGAACATAAAGAAGAAAAGGGGCAAAAATGTGCAAACAGTTCTTCAACAGATTGTCATGCTACATCCCGACAAGGGTGGGATCTACAACCAGGCAAAGAGTTGTCATCTGAGGGGTGTAGGCATGTGATCCATCCTATGCACCACATGGTGTCCCATGAGAATAATGCAGTCAGAGTTGCTTCCGTTGTGCTAAAAATGCCAGCAGAAGTCAGCTGGTGTTTTGGTCCTCTTTAATAACTGTGGTCACATTGACAGCCATAGATTCATTCCAGGGCCACCATGATAGGTGGAAGTCAAATCAAACAGTGGGGCACCTTCGGAGTAATTTTAAAAGGCTTATGAGCAGATCACTGCTATAATATGGTCAAATATTTCTTCTATGTGTTGTGGTCAATGCAGAGAACATTTAAACATATTTTATCAATAGTAGAGACAAGCTACATTTGGTGAAAAAAATCATTATGTGGCCCATACATAGCTCTATTATGCTTCCAATATGTTGTGCTTATAAGTATGTCAATGATCCTACAATTCAAGACATAAGAGGAACCCTGCTGGATCAGGTCACAGCCCATCTTGTCTAGCATGCTCTCCCACACCATGGTCCACCAGTTGCTTATGGGCATCTCAAGCAAAAGGCAAGGGCAAAACCTTCACCTGATCTCAAATCCCAGCAAATGGCCTTTAGAGGCATCCTGCCTGTCTCCCCAGCCTAGAGGATGTTCCTTGGCATCCGTTCTAGTAGCCACTGATCTTGGTCTTGCAAGGCTGTGAACAGACTGACCCAGTTCTGTTTTTACAAAGTGAGCTTAGCCACCTAGACATCAGTTATGCTTTTGCTTATCTGTAATCACTGGTGCATGATAGTGTAGGAGGTTAATAGCACACAAAAACTCGGTTGTTTTAGCTATAAATGACTCTCAGGATATTCAAAGTTGAACAATAAGAGGAAGCAGGCATTAATGTTTAACGCTGTCACGGTGCCCAACAAAAATGATGTGGAGGAGGAATATTACTGTGGTGTGACATTGTGCACTTTCCTTAATGATAATAATACTATGATTACTTACTGGCTCAGTCACTCTAATTACTGATACATGCACATTAACTAAAACTCTTTAGAGAAGATAAAGAAACTCTGATAAAATTGCATTCAGGGAGCTAGTTCAGAAAACCATTAATGCATCTGATATTTTTCATTAATGCAATTAAAAATAATTTAGCTTGACATCAGAAGCACTAAATGAGATTATGAAAAACTGAAGGAACTCTCACAGTTTAATAACAAAATTACAGTTGATAACCTAAACCTTTCTCTTTTTTGTACATAATATTTTCTTACCGAGGACCTAAACCAGCATTACAGCTTCCTGATATTACTGTTATCTGATTTTTCTCGTTATTCTAGAATTTTGAGATCTGTCCCCTGACAAATTGATGTCCATTATGCTGTAGTTTCAAAATAATAGCTGATATTGACCCCTGAAATATTTTTCACCTCTTGCTTCTTAACAGTCAATGGTCCAATAAAAGGGAGAATGATAAATGTGATCCAAAACATTTAGGGAATATATTGTTGGTTATATCTGAGCTGCTTTTGGATGTGGTTTTTCAGAGACATTGTATTTTACACCAGCCATTGGGTATAGTGACATCTAGTCATGGCTGCCTGTCCTTCTCTTGACTCTGCTCCATAAACCTATAGCCATCGATTGTACCTCTCAGGTATTTTCTTGTCAAGATCAGATAGCCTTCCTCCTTATTCTTTTGGAAGAAGTGAAAGCATCCCTCTTACTTTTCCTGCAGTTCATGTTGGTCTTTCCTATCTCTAAATATTTTGTAAGAAAACATTAAACTGCAGGTTCAGAACAATATCCAGTCTCCTCTTGCCAACATGGCCAGTCACATGCCACTGGGAAGTAGAAGTTGAAAGAGTTCTTCGGGTGCTTCCGCACAGGGCCTTAAAACACATATAAAGACACATGTAAGACACATACGAGACACATAGGTTACTGACTTTCCACACACGAGGCTGGATCCGGGACTCTTCGTGCGGCTGCTTCCATACTCGGGTGCGCAAGATCAAACCCTAATCAGGTCTTGCTGCCAAAGAATCCGCCCTCCAGGAACACCTCAAAAATTAGGTCTTCCATCTGGCTCCTTGCCTCAATCTTGTCAGAAGCAGGATGCTTCCACACCTGGAGAGACAAATGGCCGGATTTGCCGGTGGCCGCCATCTTGGGAAGGGTGGAAGTAGGCCAGTATGCCTTCTTTCGCCCTTCCTTCATGTGCCACGCGCCACCGGAAACACATACTATACTGAAGCCTGGACTTACCAATTAGTGGTCAGAAAAAGTGGTGTCGGCCATTAGCTGTTCCGCTCCATTGAGAACAGTGCTCTGTATATCATATAGTAATATAGTGCCCCACTTCAAGTAAAATGGAGTACACTGATAGTGTGTCAGCTCTGAAATAAGAGTCCCTGCCAATCCAATCAGTATCTCCACGTCAGAAGGGGACAGGATGCTATTCTAGCCTCCATTTCAGGGAGCAAAATTTCATTATGTCAAAATGTGTGAGGGGATGACAACAAAAGGAGAAGGGTTGGAGGCATCAAGCAAAATTATTTGAAATGTATGGCCAGTGGTGATCTGGAAGAAGGAAGTATTCTGGCAAAAACTAAAGATAGCCAGCAGAGCCACAAACACATTGAGACATGGCAGTACCCCTGACCCTTTCTGCACTGGGCCCCACAGAGAGCCTGCTGTAGTCTGCACCAGCATGCGGATGATAGATCCCTTTTCTGGAGGCCAGTTCATACTTGGCTTCTCAGTACATAATGGGATAGCTTCTGGAAAGTAGCATCTGCACTTGCAGAAGGTGTTTTCAACCTAGAAGTGTCTCCTGCCTTCCCAGAAGCTACCCAAGTACCTACTGGCAGTAATGTATTAAATCATGCACCACACGCATCCTAACCCTTACCTTTCCTGGCCAGAAAAGCAACCATTCGTATGTCTGCCGGCATCGGGGTCATCTGAGGTGCCACGAAAGCACATTGGCACAACAGATTACTCCAAAACATTACTGTGCATGTGCAGAGTGTCACCATTGTTGTGGTGATGGCAACAGTGCATGCACAATCACACCAGTCTCCATGTGGAAGGTAGCAGCAGGTAAGACTCCAGGTGCATAGGGCTTGGTTTAGCATGCATTATTGTTCACAGGTACAAATGCTAGTGTACACCAGTGGGGTTGCACTATTCCTGTCCTGTGAATGGGACGTAAGGTGCAGAAAGGCCCTGGGATATAATCTGAAATAATGCCCAGGACAGAAAGGGTCCCTATTTCATCAGGTGCAGATTATACTACAGCTAAAGACAGTGAAGTGCAGTCTTCTTTAGCCTTCAGGATATCAGTTACCTAAACAAGATCTCTGCTGCCTGAGAACTACATTTATAAATATGTACTGTGCTTCCAATCCCATTGTTGAGATGGAAGCAGAAAGGAAAATACAGAAATAGCATAACGCCTACAATGGCTTACAGGCAAATATGATAATGTATGCAAGGAATCAGAATTTAAACAGGGAGGCCTGCTACATCTGTTCTAAGCAAAAATACAATTTTCATCAGGAATGAGATTTTATCCATTCAGTTACAAATCTATGTGTTGTAATTAAGTATTTCATTCTCCCAGGCATAGTAATTATTTTTTTAAATGTTATCACATTTTCTGTAGTGTATTTTTTCATAAACAGAAGGATATCTGCAAACTAGACTCATCTGTGCCCTTACTTATAAAGTTTACTGAGAACTTACCTTTGCTATTTCAAGCTTTTTACCTGCTTGCCTTCTGTACTTGACTGACATGGACAGGTGAATGACAAGAGGCCTTCTAAATCAAAGATTAATCCTTGAGCAGCTCTTTGCTCCCTTGAAAATATTTTTGTTTCCAAAATTTGTGTTATTTATTTATATATTTACTTATTTGTGTTTTTATCCTGCCCTAGACCCAAAGGTTTCAGAGCAAGTTACAGTAATACAAATCAAATACAAATGAACACACTAAAATAATGACAGTGTTAGGAGTAGGGATGTGCACAGATTTTTATTATTATTATTTTTGGCATTTGATTCAAAATGAATTGAATGTTAAAAAATTTGTATTAGTACGAATAGAACGCATTTGAATGTGTTAAAATTCTATTCGATATGAATCTATTCATATGCATACAGACATTTAATACATATCTGATATGAACAGATACATATCTCCATATCTGCTATGAACAGATATGTATCTGCTATGAACAAATACGTATCTGATATGTTTCCCCAGCTTAACAAATGTCTGAACTATTCATGCAGAATGCCCTGAAACATTTGTATTCATCCAAGTTCAAATGTTCAAATTCGACTGAATTCGGCCAAATTTCGAATGTTATGAATATTCATGCACATCCCTAATTATGAGGGTGTTTCAGGTTTTATACTGGGAAAACTATCGTGTCCCAGCTTCTTCTCTCTATCTCCAAAATCATGAAACTGTTTCCCCAATTTCATATCTGAAAAAAATAGGAAGGATGTGATGGATCTAAGTTACTGTTCAGTTGGTTGGACTCCTAACTGTAAGGCAACTTCTATAAGGTGCCAGTGGTCTGCTACAACTTTGTGGTTCAACCAACCAACCAAAGAGTAACTTAGATCCATCACATCCTGCATAATGTTTCAGATATGAAACAGAAGGAACAGTTCCATGATTCTGATAAGGGAAATAAAAGGCCAAGACACAGTAGCTTTAAACCTAGTTTCCCCAGTATAAATATCTGTGGAGGAAGTCTTGCTTAGCCTTTGATATCTACAAATTGCTGTTGAGGCATATTGACAGCCCTAATTATAATGGAGCAGGCAGCTGATAAGTTCAGCAGCAAGAAGCCCTGAAGGAAGATTCAACAGAGTCCAAGCCTTGCTGTATTTTTATGGAGGCAACCAAAAGGTTTGCAAAGAAAACAAGAAAGCAGCTTGATGTTGTTACAAAACCCAGCTTGAGTTCTCCTCATATGGCAGTGAATGACAAAGCTTTTAGCCCAGGGGCAGCTCAAAGATAAGTGAAACTCCATGCTGCCATTCTACTTTCTCATTAGCATCATCTGCTGTCTAACCCTAATCCTTTTGATCAAGAGATGAAGTGATGGCTGCTTTTATGGCACTGATGGGGTCAATTCTTAGTAGCACTGCAGCATCTATAACAACATCTTCACAAGAGGGTCTTGGTCAGCAAGAGGGGATATGGTCAACTGCAAAATCAATTTAAGGTACCCAGCATTATATCTATATGATCATAAGATTTGCTTAACACTTATTTTTCCTTCTTAAATTATAGGCATCTCATGCATTAGTGGACCTCTTATGGTATAAAATATGGTAATATTGTAGAAATGGAATCATGAATCTCTAGAGGCTGTGGAGGTTTTAAAGTACAGGTTGGACAGATACTTATCATCTGTAACCTAATTTGCTTTACCAAGCATTGCAAAGAGATTTTATTATCCTCCTAGTCCCTTGTAGTGCCCCAGTTCTATGATTCTACAATTCTAAAATGGTACAATAATTGAATAAACTGTGATTTCTGACATTTGATTCTGGTTAAAATACTATGGAGTGGGTGCAACCAATCTACATTCACACAGAGTAAAAGCATCACCATCATCACCATCACGAAAATGCCTTAGAGACTGATCATAAGTTACACTTCACTTCAGTATCCACAGATGCATCCCCATGCATGTTTAGTCTGGTACCAAAATCGGATTCAGCAAAGGGTGTCCCCATGCATTTTTTATTTGGTCCGATTTCCATGGACCAAATTGCCCAAACCGGTGCCAGAACAGGACCAAATTTGGTACTGGAAAAAACAAGTCTGGGAATGCAAGCCTGTGCATGAGGACTGTCCCAGGCTATTTGGGGAGGATATTGGTGCTCACATCATTGGGAGGTGGGAGGTGCTTGCCATTCCTTCCCTGTGCATTGGAGATCGCAACCTGCCCTATGCATTGGAGGCGCACAAAATTCCTGAACTGCTCAACTGCTGCCAATCCTTGTAGCAGCTTTGTTTTTTAAAAAAAAATTTACAAATTAATTAAATTATTATTTTTTCTGTACAGTCCTGGCTTCTGTGCCACTAAGGGGAAGGATGCGGCATTTGCAGCTGGCAGCACCAGGGTGGGGTGATGTCAATCCAGCTTCCAATGAGGAGAGAGGGGGCAGAGAGGAGATGGTGCTGTTCCTCCATGCTGGGGTTTGGCACAGTTTGCATGCAGACGGCTGCATCTGCACCCAACCTTCAATACCGGAAATGGCATGGGGACAGGCAAGATTCGATCTCAGACCTGCTCCCAGTCCCATGCATTTCCAATCAGACCCAAACAGAAAAAGCACATTAGAAATGGACTGGAGATGGAGTGAGAACACTAGTGCCACCTGCTACCACCTCTAGGACGCTTTTCCACCACTTTTCTTTTACCGCCTGTGAACCCAGCTTTAGTTAAGCATAGAGAAAATTCAATGAATCACACCCACATAATGCTATCATCACCTACTAACTGTAACTATTTAAACTACCTCCTACATAAGGACAATATAACTCTGAGTACTAATTATTCAATGAGTGGGAGAGTTGTTGACCTCAAATAATATTTGAAGACTTCAGGGAACATAGGATTAGTTTCTTAGGATGCAAGATAGTATTCTTTGCTTAAATCCAGCATTGGTCTCCAGGAGCCTGTTTGTGCTTAGCTGTTACTGAGTGGCAGACTGACTGCTTAGCTCACTAGGTAGGCCCATATACACTGGGAGTCATGGCAACTCTTCAGATTGTTGCAGGCTCCCCCCAAGCCATTCAGTGGTGTAATCAGTTTTTAGTCTTGATGTTTGATTCTGGGAGTCACTTTTATTATTGTAGTTGATATTGGATTTTATTCTTTTTAAGTAAGACACTCCAAGGTTTTTGGACGAGGGGGCAGGTTAGATGGATGGATGGATGGATGGATGGATGGATGGATGGATGGATGGATGGATGGATGGATGGATGGAACAGGTGGAGAAGACAAACTTCAATTCTATCACATGATGTGTAAGAGACCAAAATAAATCTTATTACCTACATCTGTGCATATTTACCCAGAAATAAATATTTCTGTGCCCAGTCCAGCTTGTTTTCTAGTATCTCCACTAATGCACAATTGGCTGCCATGCATCATATTTGCATGCAAGCCTGGAGTTAATAGTCCAGCTTTCATTTCCCACAATTTGGAAATACATCTCACAGTCTAGTTTGGTTGTAATGTACATTTATTACTATGAAACTTCTCTCTGGGCTGGCATATCCTTCTCTTCATATTTATCAAACTCTTTCATTAACACCATATCATCCAAATCTGAACATGAGTGGTTAGTTTTGCCTATGGTTAGGGTGAAGAAAATAATGTCAAACCACAGTTTAGAAAACTAATTTCAGTCAAGTTTAATTAGCATGTGGGTGGGATACTAAAGCACTAAAATGGATGCAAAAATACTTTGTAGCTCTTTTGCAAGTAGAGAGAAGATGTGGGGAGCACATAGCCTTGCAGAAGATGATGTGTTCTTGTAACACTAGACCAAAAAGTTATGTTCAAATGGAGCTGGTGTGACACCAAAAAAAGTACTAGTAATAAATGTGTTCATGCAACATAAACACAAACCTTCTGGCTTGTTGGAATATGTAGATATAGATTATTTCAAGGATTTTTGGCAAGACCTAACAGACACCAGGTTGGCTCATTTTGTTTCATATCGATATGGCTATCAGTATGAAAACCTTATTTACTTAATGTAAGGGCAACTCCTATCTAGTATTGGATGGGTGCCTCAGCCACACTGATTTCCCCTGTCAACTTAAAAGATGTTTTCATGAGGCATAAAATGGTCTGACATCTAAATTGTCAAAAAAAAAAGTAGCTACCAGATTAGTTTTCTGGAATAAAAAGTGTGGGGCAGCTGTATATCAGTGGATAAAGTGCAGCAGCAACAAAAAGTTAGCTTTTCTGTTCCAGACAATATTATCAGTAGATCTTCTCAAGATATATTTGCATTTAGACCAGAAAAGCACTAAATAAAATGGATTCCATTGCTTTCCATGACCAATATGCATTTTTCAAAAAGACTAGAGATGGTTTCCAAGATAGTATGGTAGTTACAGTTTACTACAACAACACTCTCTCCAATAGAGAGTGCCCAGAAGGGGGATATTGCAACTAGGCAGTAGATAGTCAATGCCTCTTGGATCCAGGAATTCCTCTTAAGATGAGGGCAAACCACAGCTTCTATAAGGGTCATTGGCACCTTCTGTCTGACAAGGAGGCATTTGTCACTCCATGGATCCATGATGGAGAAGGATCAAGGAAATAAGTAGTTGGCTGGATCTCTGCAAGCAGCTTGTTGACTTCCTCAGAGTATAAAAGCAGCATTCAGGTCAGCCTGAAGATGAGGAAAGTACCTTGCAGACCTGTTACAGCAGGCTTCTGTGGGTTTCAGTGATGAGTTTAGTAAGGAAGATTTCAGTAGTCCCTTCAACAATTGAGAAAGTTCTGCTGGCCAGCATCTCAAAAATGAAGGTTGCAAAGTAGCCTCCCAGTCCACTACAATCCATCCATCTTCAGATCTGTTTCAGTGCCTCAGAGCTCCTTGGAAAACCAAGGAACAATGGCCCCCCAGAACCACAGAGGGCACTCTGGAACAATCATTTTAATAACACATCATGTCTTTTTATTTCATAGGGTCTAGACAGTTCATGCTCCTGGAAATTCCCCCAGAGCATTCAGGAATCCACCAGACTCCATAAACCTCCGGGGATCGGCTATCTTAATATCTCCCCACTCCTGCAATAGGGAAGTGCTGTCATAATACCAAACTTCACCAAATGGTGGTCTGTCCATGACAGTGGTAGTAATATTAACCTTTCCCCACTATTCAGGCTGCCCTCTTTACCTTCTGAAGCAAAGCCCAGGTGTAGAGTACAACTTAACCATGAGGACTCATTATAGTGGCACACCAAAGCACACTGGCAAAATGGATTCCCTGGAGGCTCCTTGCTGGTCCAGACCCACTGGTTTGGATCATGGCACAAAAAAGCCATATGTGTTGGATCAGAAACAGAGACAGTCCCATATAACTGTCATGGAGGCTATGGAATCATGTATGGGTCCCAAAGAGTACTCCGTGCTTGAATGTTGACATACCCAGTACTTCCTGGTTTGTAGGAAGTAACAAGAGTCAAGGAAAGAAAAAGAACCTTTTCAGTTGCAGTACCCAGACAACAACCTCACTCTGGCCATGATCAGTCATCATTGTCCCTGTCCGTTTATTTCTTCTGGGTCCATGTTTTAGCTGTAAACTATATACAATCTTTATTAAATCTGCAGTACATACATTCATCAATGAATACTGTCTTACATTCTCCAGCATCATATTGGCAATTATCTTTGCAAGAGCAACCAAGAAGACTGCTGAACAGCAGGATGGGCAGCAAACCAACAGCATCCCCCATCTCTCTCACTGGCCCAACACCCCACGTCAAGGATTTCCTATTACGTTTCAGTCCAAAGGGTCAGAACCCTGAATAGTGAGCAGAATAGTAGATCTGTAATCCACAGTGACTCACCACCTCAACTCTCCCACCTGGTTTGATGCTTCACTGAAAAGCTTGGGGCACCCCCTCATTCAAAATCAAGTTATGGATGAGTGATGTCTTGTTATGGACTGACCTGGCATTCAACATCACCATCACCAGATGCATAGCCCCAGAAGCCAAGCCATCAGAAGAACTGGAACGGTGATGACCCAGAGCCCCCTACCCTCTCTCCCCATCCTGATCCCATGCCACCTCTTGAATCACAGTAACATATGGAGACAAGAGTGAATGGTTCTAAGCACATCACAGAGACCCTTCAGATAGCACCAGAAAATGCCAGGTATTTAAGTAATCCCAGAATAGTCCTGCAATGTGGGCCACCAGACAACTGAGCATTGCTTTGACATAGCGCCGGACTGAACTTCCCAGAGCTACTCCTTTTCTATTGTCACACCTGCACATTCAGTGAGCTCCTGGAAGTTCAGTCCAACACTGAGTTTGGAGGAGTACACACACCAAATCTTCTTGCCATATGCTGGGAAATTAAAGGTAGCCTGGAATTTCTACACACTATCTTTAATTTGAATTTTAGCAATGATATGTCAGTTGTACTCTACCAGTCTCACAATCATGCTGGCAAATTGTCAGCATTTATAATACATCTGGAGATTGCACTTTCAGGAGATGTCCCTACAGCACACAACTGAAACATTGCAGAAATTTCTTCTTTGTGATATGGTACCACGCTGCTGAGAAATGTGTGTGAATGAAACAAGTGTATGAAAAGGAGAAACTGCATGAGACTCCACCCACCCACCCCGATTATTATATTCTCTCCTGACTAGGAAATGGTAATCTAGAAACGGCCTATGTGTGGTTCATTTCACATGCAGTGTTTCACATGCAGCCCTGGCATTATGCCATATTGGCGCATGGGCATGAATTATTCCAACCTACCAACTGCAAAAGGACATTTATAACTCTTTTTAGTTTATCCTACATATATCATATTTCCCGAGTGATATGATTATATAACCCCAAATGCACAAATAGCCATCTCAAATATGCAAATAACCATTTTAGCCTTGTCTGCCTGTTTTTAGTACCTCAAGATCTTGTGACAAGATCTGTCTTTATCATTGTTTAAATTGTCCATAGTCAAATTGCAAGCATTTTGATGTCATCTCAAGATTGGTATGAGACATAAGAACAAAAGGAACAACCCCTTCTTCTGTGAAGGAAGCCAAAGAAGTATGCAAATGTGGTTTCCCATATGGGCTCTGATTAAACTGCAACAAAGGCTTTTTCTTCACTCTACCTGTCTCTGGCCAGGATTAGTATGGCTGGTCCACTCAGGCCTTCTGGTTCCAATCATGGAAAGACATAACCTGGAACACCACTATCTTCACAACAGCACTGATCCAGACCAGCCCCCTCCCTGGCCTTGAAGTGCATGTGATTGTTGAGGCCAGACTCCAAGGCCTCCAAGGACTAGAAACAAAAGTTCATAGTCTCAGAGCCTCTGGGGGTCTTTGGAGGGGTGCTATAATAGCCCACCAAAATGTGTCCCCTAGTAGACCTGAACAACACCGAAGATGTATCTTCTGCATGCATCCATGTTCTCGACTTGGTCCTGTTTGTTTATTCAAGTTGACCAATATTCCCAACCATGGCCTCCCTGATTGGGATTACTAATGCAGATGCAGCATTCCAGCAGGGAGCAGGGCCTCACAGATCTGCACTAATTTATGGACTACTGAGGCCCAGACTAACTAACAGTAACTGACTAATGGTGAATGCAGAAAGGGCCCAAGGCTACATTCACATGTAGGGAAAAAAGAAAAAAAAAGCATTGGAAAAGTGACTTGGACCTTTTAAGCACCTGCATTCAAGCACTTACCTGGTCACAGTTATCCATGCTCTGGTAACCTCTAGATTGGACTATTGTAATGCACTCTACATAGGGCTGCCCTTGAAGACGGTCCGGAAGTTGCAGCTAGTGCAAAATGCAGCCGCTAGGGTGCTGACTGGAACAGCTAGCCGGATGCACATCACACTGGTTTGAAAAGAAATGCATTGGCTGCCAGTTCACTGCTGAGCCCAATTCAAGGTGTTAACTCTGACTTATAAGGCCCTATATGATTTGGGCCCCAAATATCTAAAGGGATGCCTTCTCCCATACTGACCTGCCCATGCCTTAAGATCTAGCAGTGAGGCCCTCCTGGTTGTCCCACCACCTTCAGTAGGGAGGCTGGTGGGCAGGCAGGAGAGGACCTTTTCAGCAATGGCCCCCAGACTATGGAATAGTCTCCCCCTCAAGGTGTGTCATGCCCCTTCCTTATATATATTCAGGAAGGCAGTAAAAACGCAGCTCTTTGACCTGGCCTTTGGCTGAGGTGATTATATTCTTCCCCACCCCCCGGCCCAGTTACAGTCACTATTAATGTAATATGGAGTGTCCTGTTTTGTATCTAGTTTTAATGTATATCTTGTTTTTAATCTGTTGGTTAATCTGTTGTTACCTGCCCAGAGACATTCGGGTATAGGACGGGATAGGAATGTAAACAATAAATAAATTAAATAAATCTGGATCAGGAATAACCCAATCCACTGATCCAGATCTTGTAAAGGTATGGATCAGATCAGTAGCATCTGCACTACCCAAGCCTCCCACATGAGTTTCTCAGTGCTCGCCCCACATACCTTTGGGGGTGGTTTTTAACAGTGTGCTATGGCCTAGAATCCAGTCCAGAGGCTTCTAAATGTGGATCTAAAGCACAGAAAGAGCCTCTGAGCTGTACTGTGTGGTTGTCATTTCTCATCTTATTTCTAATCCCCCTTTTCTAGCCCAGTGATAGGGGAGAGGCAGGCTGGTGTCTGAATGATCCTACCTGCAAACCATCTTGAAGCCATCTCTCATGCACCTTTGAGATGCTTCTTAACTGCATAGGAATGCAGCCTTACCTGGCTTCAGCAAAATTGTCATATCATCTTCTTTCATGCTGTTATCAGCATTTTATACTCCTCCATTCAGACCAACGTCTTAACTTTTCAAAAGAAATGAAAGTTCTATGGGTATATATTATGTCATGTTCTTGAGACCTAGGGAACACTGACCTTGATGAGGAAAAAGGCATCAGGGAATGAAAAAAAAAAGGGAAGCAGAAAAATATATCATCAGGTACAGCCTAGAGAAGGCAGAAATCATCCTGAAGTCATGTTCCAGTGGCTCACAGCCAAAACCAAACTTTAATGCGTCCCATCCCAGGTTTTGCCTGGCTTCCTTGCTCTGTTGTGCTGAATTTTTATTTTCTGTTTTCTTCAGTATGCTCATGTGGGGTGTTATGTTTGTTTTTGTGTGTATGCAAACACATATGCAAAATCATCCCCAGATGATCTTAATTTGAGAAGGAAGGCAGGGCATGCATCAACTTAAATAAAACAAAAAAAATTAAAATATGACATGTAAAACCAATATACAGACTAATTAAGAAGATGTGTAGTAAAGAGGGGGAGAGGAAGCAGTACTGTTCTCATCAGAAGCAAATCTGAACAAATGACCTTGAAAACAGCAGGTTACAGGTTCAAACAGATCTATATGAAGATTTTTTTTTATTACTTGGGAGGCAGAGCTGAGAGTATTCCCCTGAAAATTAATGGTGCACAAACTTAGCACACTGGTGCAATTTATATGCATTCAGCAGACTCAGTAATCAATGTGTTTCTCAGGCTGGACCAGTTCAGTCTTTGTAATAAAAATGGGGGAGACAATGCATGTTTCATATACGTGCCCATAAAGATTTAGCATGTTTGTATCAGATAATGGTTTCCTAGATACTGTATGCTGCTTTTAATTATGCAGGTTAAGAGAAACTTTCGTAGCTAAACTTTTTCTCTCTTGTGTGAATTCTTCTGAGGAGCTTCTCTGAACTTTTTTTGTTGTTGTTTAAGGTTGTTTTTTAATGGACAATCTGTCACTGCAAAACAAACATACAATCAACCCTTATATAGCACAGTTTTATATAGTTCATTGACTTGCCTTGTCTAAGGCAACATTGATGTAGGATCTGTTTGTACTTACCTTCCTGGAGCAGTTCCAAACACTCCAGGGAAGTCCCATCCACACATTGCACCACCCTTGCTGCTGTCTCAGAGCATCCAGCTCCATTAACAGTTTGGCTTTGTTTTTGTTTTAATGTGGGTGTAGTTTAGACAGCAAGATATTTTACATTTTTCTAGGTCGCATTTATTATTACTTGGCTGTATGGTTCAGGTGCCATAAATCATTCATTTCTCTCCAACAGTAATGCTGTTGGGGAGTCTACATAAAACTATATTAAAATTCTGTTCATATTCTTTTTCTTTGGAAAATATTTATCTGTCTGGAGATGCTAAGGAATATTTATCTGAGAACAAGAGTGGTCTCTCTATCTGCAAAAGAAAAGAATGTGATACCTGTTAACATATTAATCACAGAAGGTTCATTCTTATTCCCAATACTCCCCAAATATAGTGTTCTATAAACTGAAGACAGCTATCTTTTCTAGCCAACAGATTAAGATTTCTTACTTCAAAAACTGAGAGCACATTGAACTTTAAAAGTTCATTTATACCTTGTAAGGCTACATCTACACATGGGAAATGGGGAAATATTATGGTGACCAGAGGGCTACACACTTTCAGCCTTGGATCCAACCCAAGTATCTTAGGAAGCATTGCACACCAGGGATCCAATGAAGCTTAATTCTAAACAAATAAGAACAAAATGATTTTCCCTTCCAAGAGATGTAGTGTTGGCCACCAACTTGGATGGCTTAAAAATGGTTTGAAAAAAGTTCATGGAAGTCAGGAGTATCAATGCCTATTAGCTCTGATGGCAATTTGGGAGAATTAGTTCTTGAACAAACACCAGCTTATTCCTGGCTTGTAGCAAAAAATAAGTGCTTTTGCTAAACAGTGACACAAAGGAGCCTCAGAGATGATGGTGAATGATCAAGGATTTCTCAGCCCATCTCTAAAATACCTCTTCTTGTGTAGAATATTCATGATATAGGAGGGAATCAGAATGACGTGGAAGGAAGTTGGACAGGTTGCATTTTTAAATATGTTTTAGTGTTTTGTTTTATTGTCTTTTGTGATCTGCCCTTGAACCTCCTGGTAAAGGGCAGGAAATGGATGGATGGATGGATGGATGGATGGATGGATGGATGGATGGATGGATGGATGGATGGATGGATGGATGGATGGATGGATGGATGGATGGATGGATGGATGGAAAACAAACCACCATAAGCCATTTCTGAGCCACCTCAGAGATTCCTTCCTTCCTTCCTTCCTTCCTTCCTTCCTTCCTTCCTTCCTTCCTTCCTTCCTTCCTTCCTTCCTTCCTTCCTTCCTTCCTTCCGTATTGTATATGAACACATGCTAAATTTAATGGATCAAATGAGAGGTCCATCTTATACAGTGTTCTGCTTCCTACAGTCAGCAGCCTCATTTCTCTAGGAAGTCCACACAAGCAAAGCAATCTTCTCACCCATGTTTCCCTCTCCCATCCTAGCACCAGTATTTGGAATTTATAGCTTCTGAAAGGAATATTGCTGAAATTCCAGCCCTACACTCTGCTGTCCAGTTAACCATCTGAATTAAAGGTGAGGAAAGGATGGTTGCAACCACTATTAAAATGGATTGTCGTTAACTGCTGAAATATTAAACTACTCTAAACCAATGCCATTTTTGACAGAACTGTGACAGAGGCCCCATCCCCATGCAAGCCATTTGGCACCCTTTGGGTGTTGTTTGGGCATGCATTGGCCAAGCACGGGACCAGGCATGATCTCGGGCGTCCCCATGGCATTCCCAGCAACACGGGACAGGTACAGGTTCAGCACGGATGCAGGCGTCCCCATGACAAGTGTGCTGAGCCCTGATACGGGGGAGCATCGCCACCTCCTTTCTGCCCCTTCTGCCCTCATTGGAAGCCGGATTGACATCAGCCCACCTCTGTGACGCATCCCCCCCTCCCTTAGTAGCATGGACAACCAGAACTGGGGTGGGAGGCACGGAAACAAGTACAAATAAAGCTTCATTAATAAAAGTAACTTTAAAAAAACATTTAACGGCAAAAGCCATGATGATTTAGTGTCAGTAGGCGCTTGACAGTTCTGACAGCTGACAGGAGGTGCTTGAGCACTTCTGCGCACTTCCGCTCAACCGGGGACGATGAGAATCAAACCTTTCTTATTATCGCAGCTGGGCTTGACTCTCACCTTGCTGGGCACCTCAGACCATTGAATCTCCTGGCTTTGCTTTTTAAAGTTGTCTCAGTGACCTTGTCTCTGCGCTGAAAACTAATTCCGCCTCTGCAAAACACACACACTTTCCGGTCTGTCTTCACTTGTCCATGTGGCTGTCTCCTCCCCTCTCAGCTGATCAGCTGAGAGAGGCGTGCTGAGCTTTTTGTTGCTTAGAAAGAGCATTACTGTAACCGAGTTCACTTCTCTCCTTTAATGTTTTTACATTAAAAATCAAGCCATTATGCAGCCTGCCTTGGCATTCTTGAAACCGGGCTGGAATTACTTCAGCGGAAATGTCAGAAAATATAAAAACCAAGCCGTTCTCCAGCCTGCCTTTCTGATCGGTATTTTTTAAAAGTCAACAGCTGTGACAGTGCAGTGGACAGTGCAGGGACAGCAAGCACACCCCAATCCATGATGTGAGTGCAAATCTCCTCCCTGTTAACCTGTAAGTGTCCCCATGTGTGTTCCTGGCTTGCTGAGCAATGCATGCCGGTCCCCCAAACTGTGCTGAGACTTGTTTAAACAGGTACCTAATTTGGCACCCTTCTTGCACCCTTCTTTTTGCGGACCAAATCCAAAACCCATGGGGACGGACTGTGCCGATCCCACACTCAGAACCGTACCAAAATGCCATGGGGAGAGGGCCAGAGACACTTTTCTCCTTAAGCAGATAATTGGATCCATTTGTCCCTCTTGAGGGATTTGACTTTGTGAGATGGTGGTAGGGATTAAATTACAATCAAATGGTAGCCTTGGTTGTGTCATCTTCTGAAACAGAACAAGAACCTGCTATTGTCCACAACATCACTAGAAACTGGAAAACAGCAACGTTGAAATAAGTCAGGGTGGAAGCAAAATCCTCTTCTATTCTCAACAGTGTGAACATTATACAAAGTACTGGACAACATTGTTTACATGGTAGCTTGCTTCATAGTGGGCAACTGATTCAGAACATTTTGTATAATACAGCCTTCTGTGTAAATTTGAACAATTGTCCTGGGTTCTTTGTTATTTATTGCACTGATGCAATAAGAACACAATAAATGCAGAACCGCAATTATTTTTAACTACCAATCAGCATCTCTCTTCAGGCATAACATTTCAAACCAGAAATTGATTCATCCCTTCATTTATTTATTTATTTATTTATTTTTGTCATCAAGTTCCATTTCAAGTGGGCACATTATTTATGTAGAAAACTAGTTTCTTATCATTGAGACTTACGTGCTTTACTGTTCACGTTTGCATGTGTGGTTTTACCCTTGTTTTTAATCTCTTCTGTAAACCACTTTCAGATAAATAAGTTTATTCCATCCAGCTCTTATACACTGGTCCCAAGGTGAAGTTCTTTTCACACATTATTCATTAATTGCACAAAAATTATGTACCTTTGAGATGTTGAAAGAAAAAAAAGTTCTGGATTTGAACCCATTAAGCCAATAATATGAACTTGCAGGTTTCATGGTCACATACTAAAAGTGATTTCTGTATTTTTGTGCATCAGTGACCTGTTTGCACTTGGTCGCACTCTGGAATATATCTCAGGATAGGGGTCTGTTGTCAGGTCTCACCTGGGACCTGCTGTAGCCTGCACTAGCATGAGCACAACAGGCCCCTATGCTGGGATATGTTCCAGAATAAAACCAAGTGCGAACAGGCCCCTGGTCTAGCCTGAAGAAGAAAGGGAACTGCCCAATAGGTTTGAGGAATGCTATGAAGAAAGCTATGAAGTTCAGTTAAAGAATAACTCAGATAACAGCCGAAACCCCGACTATTATGTGATACTTTGGAATAAACCTATTTCAGAATAATCATTTCTTGCCTGCCTGGACATCATGCTCCCATCTTCCAGCTATTTCAAGGTCTGAAATACCCAGAAGTGTGCAGTTGCTTCCCTGTGCATGCATGGTCACCATTGTCAGGGCTCATTCATGCACAGTAGCCATCTCCAAGATGACAGCTCCCAGCAGATAGGTAAGTGAATATCATGATTGCAGGAAAATGTGAGTGGGGAGTCCTTTTCCTTGCCACAGTGATACCATGGGATATCATCAAAGTATCCTGGAGCTATGCTGGGAGTGCCATAAGCACATCTAGCAATCTCAACATGGCCCAGGATACTAGCAGGTTTTATACCATGTCTGAAGGTAGGCTTAGGCCACTTGCACTAATTAGAACCAGTAGGGCCCTTTGCTCACAGGGGTCCACCACTAGCAGCTCAGTCAGGCATTTCACACTCCAGACTAGTGCTTTGGGCTGGTGTTTGGAGTGTTGTGGAACTTCTATGTGATGTCAGCTATCAGTTGCAGCCTTAAAGTCACACAATGACTTGCCCCCAAACTGACCTAAGCCATATCAGCATGACCCAAAATTGGCAAAGGCCAGTTCTCTGGGCAATCGTGCTTTCCTCAGAACAGCAGTCTATTACAATGGATGGTGGAGCCCCAGTGTTTGTAAAGGAAATGCCAATTGAAAAGTGGGGGGTGGGGTGAGACAGGTGCTTTACCTGTTGGATGACTAGATGTTAAGTTGAGCCTTGGAGGTCCTCAATCTCTACTTCATCTGGCAGGAAACCTATCTGGAGCATGCTAAATAAAGAGATGACCTCTTTTACTTACTGCTTTGTGGTACTCTCTGTAAGATGCCTGGTACCTCTACATTTTGCACAGTGTTCCTTAGAGCATTTACATATACAGCCTGCTTACTGTTGCCTTGAGTTTCTCTTCCCCCATGTGTTTGCACTTCGTTATGGCCATTGATATGCTGCAAATGACTTCCCTTGCCCAATAATGTATAGATGTATCATGATATATTTTACTTAAAAATTTCCCCCAGTTCTGCTTTTGTGTGGATGTGATTAATACGTATTATCTTTGTTTTACAATAACAGTGTGATTATTCCTCTCTTTGGCCTTTTGGTAAAAAAAACCAAAAAACAAAAAACACTCTTACGCACTTTTGCTAAAAGATCCCAGTGTTGCAGAAAGTAAGAAAACTGTCAGACCACAGGGAAAGGGGGTTCATCCATCTTCAGTTTTCACTACTTCCCCCTTATAGGATTGTTCCATTAATCTTAAGGCATAACAAGCCCAGGACCTGCAGCAAACTGTTTCAGAAGTCCTGGGTTTTTATTAATCTTTTTCTCTGGGCAGAGAAAAGAATTCTACCCTCCAAAGGCCATTTGGACTGCCAAAGATGAGAGAACCATTACTTGCATTCTCCCAATATTCATGGTCTGAGGGTTAAGGAAAATGGGGGATTCCAAGAGTACATCAGGACGGATTTTAGAGTGAGCCACATTCTCCTGACATTCCTGCTTTCAGGAAAGTCTTTTGGAGAGGCAATAAATTGTCCCAGTGGAGTGACATAGGAACCACCATTTAAACATGGGTCCTTGGGTTTAAATCAGTGTTGGCTATGGTGAATTTTTTTTTAAACAGGGGATGGAAATAATGGACACAACCTTAAGCTCCCCAGGAAAAAAATTAAAAGGTGGGATAGATACTTCTGGAACTAGCATACTTGACTTTCCTTCCACTGGTGCCAAACTTAGGATGAATGTGGGGCCAGAAGAACTCAGTGGCAGAAGCAATGTTCACAAGTATGCAAGGTGCACACAAATCTGCATACTCACGGTGTGGTGGGCATGCTGGACAAATGAGGGGGCCACATGGCCCCACACTTGGTTGGTAAACATCCCACCATAAGAACCTCTTCTGTTTCCACCACCACATGTATTGACTTGCCAGGATACACATTGTTTGAACGTGCTTATAGACAACTTGCAAGAATGTTTCCTGTTTTCAAAGAAACTGTCCCATCATTTTTCAGCTGTGATGTCCACATAGCTGAAACAGTGGAAGGGATGCAAATAGTATGCATGCCACGTCCAATCTCTGCATATGGACAAGATGCAAGGTTTTGATAAACATATTGAATTCATAGGCCACTGGTCCCCACTAGATGAAGGTGCCACTTGGGTATCATCCCTGAGGCCAAATTTGTCATTCCTTTCATCCTTTCTAAACTAGAAGCTTTTAGCTTGGTTCCCTTACGCTACTTTGTACCCATCACCAAATCACTCTCCACATTTGATAAAAGTCCACCACTTATGATAAAAAGTTCCTTCGGACCTTTTACACTTCCAACATTTACTTGACACACCATGATTATCTTTGCTAGTTTTTGTGATGTTAAATACCATCTATACATCATCTTATATACATTTTATTTTAATAACATACAGGCAGTAAATTTTATGCTTTTTGTCCAAATTTTCTCCCATCGATCCATTTGTATATTATAATCACAGTTCCTTGCCCACATAATCATACATTCTTTAACCTGTTCAAACCTTAGCCAGTTTGGTCTAGCAGTTAGGAAGCCGGACGCTTACCTGGGAATACCAGATTCGATTCCACCCTCCCCCATGAAGCCAGCTGGGTGACCTTGGGCTAGGCACAGCTCTCTTCTGAGCTCTCACAGCCCCACCTACCTCACAGGGTGTTCTGTTGTGGGGAGAAGAATAGAAAAGCTTTGTCAGCCGCTTTGAGTCCCCTTAAATGGGTGAGAAGAGCAGGGTAGAAAAGCCAACTCTTCTTCTTCTTCTTCTTCTTCTTCTTTCATTTCAATCTGCAGTAACAGTTTATACAGAATACCGGTTATACCTCTTTCTGCCTTCTTTAATTGTTGTTCCCACATTGGTTCTTCCTGTTCAAAATTTAACCTGTCTTTGTCTCTTCTAAATATGTCCAAACGTTGTGCATATGTAAACCACTGTATGTTTTTACCTTCTTGACTTAAGTGATATCTTGTTTTTATTTCAAATTCATTGTTACATCACTTTTATACAACAAGCCTTCATATTTAATCCAGGCTCCACTTTCTCCAAACTCTTTTAATAACCCTTCATGTGGAGACACCCATAAAGGTATCTTCCTGTATAGATTATTTTTATATTTCATCCAGATCTTATACAGAGCATTTCTCACAAAGTGATTTTTAAAATCCAAATTAACTTTTGCTTTTCATACCATAAATATCCATGCCACCCATATCCTAGACCTTCTGCTTCTAATGAAGGAAAAATGAAGTTTTAAAGTTGTTTTTAAAAGTTTTAATAAAATCTATATAAAAAATAAATAAATTCAGACAGATTCAATCGAATTTCAAATGTCTTCGAATATTTGTGCACATCCCTGGTTGTTGTTGGTCAGTAGAATGTTAGTCATTGGGGAAGAAGGTGAGTGGGGGACCTTTTTTTATTCTGCTACCACAAGCCCAGCAGAATATTCAATGTGTTGGTCCTTCTCTGCTCTCACTTCTCTTTCCCAAGGTGTTAGGATGATGCTTTAAGCTCCTTATAGAATAAAAGGCAGCACACGCCTAGAGATTAGATATAGAAGAATTTCTTGACTTCCTCTGAAGTTCTTGTACTACTCCTGTGCCCTTAACAGTTCATAATAATATTTGATATGATAAAGATAAACTCAGACTTCAGCATTATGAATTTAGTAAGTTCTGCCTGTTAACACTCATCCTTGGGTTTCTCGAAATTAAAATCCGAAAGTATTGCAGTTGCTGAAATGGAGAGATTATTAAATATACATTATGAAAAGCCTTCTTTTGTCAAACTGTGCTTTGAAGACTGCAGATCTTGTAGCTCAGAACAGCCTTCAGTGAATGAGTATATAATAAAGCAAATTAGCTTTTTGACCAATATATTTATAGGCTGCTGGTAATTATCTGCAATTTTAAAAATTAGATAAATCATTGAGTTAGTGCAAACTGATAATTATGTGAATCTACCTATTTACCCCTCTCACGTACAGCTGGTATTCTTGGAGCTACAAATCCTTCCAAGCTTAATATAGAAAACGACATGCAATTTAAGAACACTATCCGCATTTGTGTAGGATGAAATCTGCAAAGAAGACATCAATATATATTGTAGCATGGGAAAATAGTGAAGAATTAGCGCATATACTGGAGCATGGGAAGGACAGGGAAAAGGTTAATTCCCTGTATATTAAGAAATACTTTTTAACATGAGCATTTTTTTTCAAATACAAAGAATGAATAATGGCAGTCAGCAAATCAGCCCCAGTGAAGTACTGATAGCTATTCTGACAGTCTAATTGGCAGATCTCTCTAGTGCCCACTGTAGCTGATGGATCAAAGGAAATAGTATTGTATTTCAGAACAGGTATAGCAATTGGCATAAGCAACCATATCTGTGTCCACACTAGGTTACTAAATCAACCCAGCAGCACCCATAGAATGCATTGTCCACAATACAAATCTGTCTGCTGTGAGGCTATGCTCTCAATACACCTGTACTTCCACAGTCAATGAGGTGATGGAGCAAGCTGGCACAAAAATGGCAATGAAGCCCACTCCAAGCTTGGTCCTCTTGCAAGCAGTCCACAAAGAATTCCAGCTGATACACCGAACCAGCACTCTGTGTGTGAATAGCACATGCGCTATGGTCTGGTATATTAAGCTCAGTGTCATTTCTCTGGGTACCCAAAAGCAGCACCAGAAGTGCACCAATTCTGGGTGCACAACCAAAATAGCCCCAGTCAGCAACTAAAGATTCTGAGAACTTCCATTTCTGGCCTCCAAAGTTAGGCTGGGATGGGCAACCACAAACTGAATGATACTTGTGTGCTTTTGGTAACCCAGACCATCATAGGTCAGCACAGTGCAGAATATCCCTCATGTGGAAAAGCCACCTAACGTTACAGTTCTATGTAAACCCACTGAACATAATGAACTGTACATACATTAGCCAACTTAATCATGCACAAAGGAAAATAGGAGTATCATATGAATTCAGAGACTGAACCATTAGTTGTAGCATGTGCTCTTACAGTTCAGCCCTTGCTATTATCGGCAAACACCATAAGAATTTCCTGAGTACATATCCTCACCACACAGCAAAACTGGTTTCCAGAGTGAAAATGCTCCTAGAACCATTTTATCTAGGGCCTCCTCTAGAAGGCAACCAAATAATCTGGTAGCAAGAGATAATACGGGATATTGACCCCCATCCATTATTCCTTGCTAGCTAAAGTGGCCAACACTGTCTTTGTGTGTTTTAGGTTACACACCCATCCGGGCATCCAGACATCTGGAAAGCGTAGATGTGCTCACCATCACTTCCACACATGTATGGATGCCTCTTCAGCCATATGCACTGGATGGAGCCTCTTCAGCCATGTGCGCTGGATGGAGCAATCATGGTGACTCCATCCAAAATCTGACAACCCACAATAGTTTCCAGCAATAGTTTTTAGCTTTTTGTGGGGTGGGGAGGGGGAGGGAGCACAGAGCAATATGGTGAGGTTGCTTCAGATACATGAGCTACCCTACCATAGCGGCACCATAATGGTGTTCTATTTGTCCCATATGGAAGCAGCCTAAGTGATGTAAGATTTTCACTAGGTGGTCCAATCAAATGTGTGAGTCAGATCACTACTGATAAAATTGACATTTTGAGTAGCCCTTCAAACTTATTTATTTATTTATTTATTTATTTATTTATTTATTTATTTATTTATTTATTTATTTATTTATTTACATTTCTATCCCGCCCCATACCCGAAGGTCTCTGGGCGGATAACAACCTTAAAACAGATTAAAACAAAGTATACATTAAAAGACTTTCTAAAAGAATTCAACAAATATAAAATGATACGCAATATGTTTAAAATAATAGCGTCTGTACTGGAGGGAAACATAAGCAGCTCGACCAAAGGCCAGAGTAAAGAGGTGCGTCTTCACCGCCTTCCTAAATATATATAAGGAAGGGGCAAGACGCACCTCAAGGGGAAGGCTATTGATAGCAAAAATAAACACTGATGACATAATGCAGTAGCACTGGAATAAATGATTGAGTGGATAATTAAAAGAAAGCCAGGGACAGAGAGAAAATATATTGGGAACCCCAAACATCAACAGATAAGCAAACTGGGTGGGTTACGCCTACAGGGAGGTATGGAGAAGAAAACCAGCTTCACCTTCCTCTTCACACAGAGGTGGGAGGGGGGGTTAAGCACATCTGAAGTGGCTTGGAGATGGTTATGAAACTGGATATAGAATTGTGTTTTGGTTTGTAACAAACTGAAATGTGTCATGTGTTAGCATACCTCAAACTGCTGGCCTAGTTCTATGAACAGAAGCAGTGGTTCACAAACCAGTTCACTGAAACTCTCTCATTGCATTACTGGCAGACAAACTCTCATGCTGAAGGTTAGGAAACTCTGTTTCATTTAACCCTTCTACTCTGCCTTCTGTGAATTGAAGTGGTCTGCTCATTTTTGAAAGGATGGAATTCCCTTTTCATTTTCTTCTGCATCTGTTGTGAGAAATGCATTCCTCAAGGTGTCACTTGAAGTCAGTGCTGGAAGTTTCACAGAAATAATTGGGTGTGGAATTTTCTGAAAGATAAAGTTGAAGCAGGAGTGTATGCATACAAATTATTCCTTGGAGGACTATCGTAGATACCAAGGTGGTGTCCTAGCGATGTACCAATTTGGGAAGGAATAAAGTTTGAGGCTTTGGTTCATGAGCAAAACCATTTCACAATTCAATCTACGTACCCCTCCTGCATGCCTGGCCCCCACCCATCACATCTGTGGCTTCATAAATCACATCCACGGTTCACAGCCTGCTTACCATTTTGTTCTCCATCTTCCAAGCTGTCTGGATTGGGCTGCTGCCACCACCTACATGATTCCTTAGCAGGCCCATCAACCTGGGCTGAATTCGCACTTAGGCCTCTGGTAGAGATACCAGAACTGTCCTAATTGCATACCAGAGGCCTAAGTGCGAATTCAGCCCTGCTTTCCTAGTAGACCTTCCACAAGGGTGTGGGGAAGGGAATGAACTTGGCCAATCACATTTAAACCTAGTTTTTGCTACAGAGCAGGAAGGTGAAGTTCCATTGGTATGTACCACCACCCTCAGGGCAAAAAAGGGTGGAATATGAGTTCCCAGATTTATTTATTTATTTATTTATTATTTACATTTATATCCCGCCCCATACCCGAAGGTCTCTGGGCGGGTTACAACTTTAAAACAACAAATTAAAACAGAATACACATTAAAAGACGTTAAAAATTTCCGTACATATAAAACAATATACAGTATATATAAAACAATATACAGATTATGGAACAGTCTCTCCCCTAAGGTGTATCAGGCACCTTCCCTTTAGTCTTTGGTTAAATAAGCTTTCCCTCCCCTCTTCCAGGTGCTGTCATTGTTTTAATATCTTCATTTTATATTTGGTTTTTAATGTTGTAACCTACACCTGAAGCCTTTGGGTATAGGGATAAAAATGCAAATACATACATACATACATACATACATACATACATACATACATACATACATACATACATACATACATACATACATACATACATACATACATACATACATACATACATACATACATACATACATACATACATACATACAGTGAACTGGGATCAGTGTAAACAGTTGTTTGGGGGGAAATCCAGTTTAATCCAGTTGTTTGGGGCTGTAGTTTGAAGTTGCCTTCTTTCTGCCAACCCTGAATGAAGAAACTACTGACAGTCAACTTGTAAAAATGAACACATCAATCATCCCTGATGCAGGCTGAGCTTGATGGCATCTTTATACCGTGAAAAGGGAAGGGAAGTAGCTAATATGACATCCCACATACGTCAGATTCTGATATTGGAAATCTCCACATTTGAAACGTACTGGTGAAATTTGAGGAAACAGATGATATAAATCAGACCTGATGTGGTACAGAGCAGAAGCTGTCTCTGATGTGTTGCCAGAAAGTTTCACCTATATTTATAGGACTGGATGCAAGATGCAGTATAAATATTTATGATCAATATTTTGTTGGTATGTACAGTATAGCCAAGATGCAACCCAACAACCATTTAAGATTAAACAGGTTGATCTATTTCCTGTTGGATGATACTATCCAACCCTTTCAACTTTTATTTTAAAAGATCACCTTGTGCATTGTATATAGGGGCATGATAAGGCATTGCTGAAGTTACAAAGTCTCAGGCTATGTTCAGACACAGTTAAAAGGCTGTTTTCTTTTTCTTTTTGATTAAGAAAAACAGCATCTTTTTATGTATATTGACTTACAAAGCTCTACACTATATAGGGGCCCCTATATCTTATGAAGGGCTTCTTTTTCCCATGCAGCCCTGCCTGTGAATTAAGATATGCTGGAGGTGCTGCTGTCTTGGCAACACCAACACCATCAGAAGCTAAAGGGGTGGGCACTGGGCAACTGTGAGAGGACCTTCTCTGCAATACCCCCCCCCCCGATTGTGGAATGTCCATTCTTCTAAGAGGCATCGAGCTTCTATATTAACCAGGCCTTTAGCAAAAGAGACATTTACCCTCTTCCTTTGTGTTCTAATCTG
Organism: Aspidoscelis tigris stejnegeri; assembly: GCA_023333525.1. Classification (NCBI taxonomy): domain Eukaryota; kingdom Metazoa; phylum Chordata; class Lepidosauria; order Squamata; family Teiidae; genus Aspidoscelis; species Aspidoscelis tigris. The sequence continues at coordinate 24,682,439 of JALMGA010000002.1, read as the reverse complement.
CACTGTTTTTAGCTGTTTTTAAATTTGTTTCTGTGCATTTTGATTGTTGTAGCCTGCTCTGAGCTTGGGGTGCAGATTGGAATATAAATATAATTAATGAATCGATACATTGTTTACTTGGACAATAAACAATAGAATGGAGCAGAATCCAGAGTCCAGGAACTGATTTCAATTCTGGAGGCTGTGGCATTGCATATACGATTACACAAAATCAAAACAGTCACTTGAAGCCAGGGAGTATTGGTGTATCTTTTCTCTCAAGCTTCCTTCCTTATAACAAGATTTCTCAAACATTTTCACTCCTTCACCCCCTGGGTGCTTAATAAAATGTTCTTTGGTCCCTTACATCCTAGATATTTTCGTGCCAGTGAAAAACCAGTTAAGATACAGAAATAAATAGAAGCAAGATAAGTTTTTGGTGAGATCATGTAAATTATAGGCCATCTGAGAAATCCTGACCTTTAGGAGCTCAGCTGTTCGATCAGTAACTATAGATGAAAAGAATCTGAAAATCTATTTTTTTCACCATGAGTGCTAGAGGGATTTGGACACTCAGGGCTTTTCCACATGGCACTCACCTGCTCCACTTAACCTGGTTCATGGCAAGCAGGACTACCAGCTTTGTGGTAGCCACCCAGCTCCAGTTTCTGAGCAGAGGTTCTTTGCCCAGGCACACAGAAGTGGTCTACTTCCAACATCTGCTCAGGTATGCCACCTAGGGCCAATTTGCACTTCAGCCCATAGTGGATAATGAGGCAACATCTGGGCAAGTGCATCTGTACTTGCAGCAGGCCTTTACAGCATAGAAATGCCCTCTGCCTGAGCAGAAGTTGACTATTTATCAACTAGCTGTGGAGCACAAAATTTACAGGGAAGTGCAAAAATGCCCCTAGATATCTCCATGGACCTCTTCCGGACAGTTCACAGTTGAACAGGCTATGACCCCACTTTCATGAAGCAGGTTGTTTCAAAGCTCCATCCTTTAATAGAATGCTATAGTGGGTGGCAGGGCCTCTGCTACATCTCTCACCGTAGTTCAGGGGACCAAAGTCCAATGGCGACATGGCTTCAGATTTCATATCATTGTGGATATCACTGTGTTTCTTTTGTATTTTTATTTTAGAAATTTGAGCTTTATTGATTTTAGGCTTTACACCACTGGGGAAGTGTGCAAGATAAAGAAGGTGAAATAGATTAAAAATGATATACATGCACAAATATGAATTCAAAGATGACAGAAGCTTTCATCAATTAAGCCTACACCTGTTATGCACCTATTAAGTTATACTAGGGCTGTGCTTTTTTTTTTCATTTGAATTGGAATCGAATGCTTAGAATCCGAATGCAACAAAAACCAATTCTAATTCAGTACATTCGAATCAATTTGTCTGAATGTTAGATTCGAATTTGAAGATACATATGTTGACATTTGTATTTAAAGATACGAATGTCAACAACATTTGTATGTGTTATACGAATCTGTACACATTTTGTACGCATCCCATTTTATCCCGTATGCATCCCGTTTTCATTCCATATTATAAGCACAAATGTGCACAGATATGTATGCGCACATACGTATCTGTACATTCGAATAACTCAAATCATTCAAACAAATGTTTTGGAACATCCAAAATTTGTTCAAATGTTTAAATTCAAATGTGAAGACATTCTATTCCAATTTGAATAGCCACATTCAATTGAATTTGATCAAATTTTGAATGTTTAGAACATTTGTGCACATCCCTAAGTTATACACCTGTTAAGACTGAGAGGGAGAAGTATTTCTTTCATCCAGAGGGTCATCATTCAATGGAATTTACTACCAGAAGAGGTGGTGACAGCAACCAGCCTAGAAGACTTCAAGGAAGGGTTAGACAAAGTCATGGAGGACAGGCGTATCAGTGGCTACTAGAATAGATGCCTAGGCACTGCCTCCATGTGGGAGAGACAGGCAGGATGCCTCTAAAGGCATTTGCAAGGAACTGAGAGCAGGTGAAGATGTTGCCTTTGTCTTCTGCTTCAGATTCCCCTAAGCAATTGGTGAGCCACTATGTGGGACATGATGCTGGACTAGATGGGCTGTGGCCTGATCCAGGAGGGCTCCTCTTATATTTTTTTCAGGTGCAAAGATACATATGAAGTACAGGATTGTTTCCCGATAACTTTGCATTGGGCTGCAGTTGATATACCAAATAAAGAAACTGTGCCTGCCTATACTCATTCCTTACTTTCTAGTAAGTGTAGTATGTAGGGAAAAAATTTCTGATATGTAGCTGCTAATGTAAATATATCTATTTCTCAAAAAGCACGTAAACTTTGAAAGTTGTACTATATGCCAGCTACAGTAGGCCACGGAAGCTCTGCAGCTGACATTGTTTAATAGGAACCAATTTTTTTGTATTTGTTGAAATTTGCTAGTAGCTATCAGGCAGTTTTTGCTGGCGATCAAAGTGCTAGCTTAGATGCATGCTCCTGTATGCTACACATTTGTCTGCCTGTTGGGAATTGCCTCTGAGTTATACACCTGTTTTGTGATCAACAAAGATGTCTTGGGCGCAACTCCACTTGATTTATAAGAAGTCTGGATCTGTTGACCTTCTGGGCATATTGCAAAACTCATCCATTTCCTCAGGCTATTTTTGCAACACAGACTGGGAAGTGAGAGAGGGCTCTCTTATGAAACATAACACATAAATGTGTTTTGCCCCCTCTTGAAATAATGAGCATGATGACATCACCACCCTCATCATTTCGGAAGAAATTGAAATATTCTCTCAATATGGATTTGTACAGGGCCTTGCTGTGTTTTTATGGCAGTCAGGCTATCCACAAGCAGTTTTCATACTCAGTGGACTAACTTTGAAAAGAGAAAGAGAGCTGGCAGGATGCCTAGAGCTTTGGATAGGTGTGTTAAAAATTGATTTGTATAAATCAAAACAACCTTCACAAGTTATTTTTTTTATTTATCTTTGCAATAAGTTTACACATGTAAAGTGCCTTTTCTGTGGCTTGCTCAGATTTCATCCAAGAAAATAGATAAAAGAATCTGAAACTGGAAATGTTTATTAAAAACTGTAAAGCAATTAAGTCTGTAACCTGATACTCATATACATTGTCAAAGTACCTAAATTCAGTGGAGAAGTTTGCCAAGTAGACAAGTGTTTTCAAGGCTTTCATTCATTCATTATTTTTTATTTCTATCCTTCTCTATACCTGAAGCTCTCAAGACAGGATGCAAATAAAATCAGTATATAAAAAAGATAAAATAAGTTAGCTAAAACAATGTCAGTGCCTGCATTTGATGGGGGGAGGCACTCTGTTCCCTAAGCCAAAGGCCTGGGTAAAGAGATGTCTCTTCATCAGGCATGTGAATAGACACAATAAGAATGTCTGAGGCACCTTGGAGGGGCCACTATTCCATAACCTGGAGGCTATAACCAAGAAGATCCTCCCATGCACCCCCACCCCCTTGGCTGCTGAAGAGGATGGCACCTCCAAGAAGACCTCACCAGCACACCTTAGGACATGGGCAGGTATATATGGGAGGAGGCATTCCTTTAGATATTTGAATCTCAAGCTATTTAGGGCCTTTTAAGTTAACATTAATACCCTAAACTAGACTCTGGAACAGATAGGCAGCCTGTGCAGTTCTTTTAGGATCAGTGTGATGTACCACTGGCCAGCAGTGCCAGTTAGCAGTCTAGCTGTTGCATACTGGACCAACTGTAGCTTCTAAACCACCTTCAAAAGCAGACTCACATAGAGCACATTGCAAGAGTCCAATCTTGATAGTTTTGAAGGAAGACTGTAGGCATCCCCCCACCAGTCACTTCTTTCCTTCAAATAATATCAGAGCAAAGTTAAGCTTTGGGTACCAGGAATGTGGCAGAAACACCCTCTGTGAGCATCACTAGACTTTCAGGTACCAAGCTTGTATGCCCTTTTGCAGGTATCTGAACTGATGCATCCAGAATTGTATTGCATCAATTGTATTGCAACACTAACCTGGGGGAAAATCTGGATATTGAATTATACTGTTGAAGTAGCCTGCAAAGCAGTCATTCTCAAAGTGTGGTCCTCCTGATACTCTTGGACAGCAGCTCCCAGCATTCATTGCCAGCATCCTGTGACTTGTTGTTCAGCAACATCTGGAGGACCATGGTTTGAGAACCACTGATGCAGCGGTTTGAACAGGAAGCCATCAGGCTGCTGAAGCAAAGCCCTGGTTGCTGTGCAGATGATGTGTCTCAAAGACCCAGGCCTTGTTCTCTAAATCATTCCACAGCTTTCTGGATAAGGCATAACTTTTTTTTTTTTGCAGGAAGAAACAGATGTGCCTCTCATGTAATGAAAAACACCCAGTTTAGCTCACTCCATGATTACTACAGAAGTAGTACAGTTCAATATTTCCTGCTTCAGAGAAGACAAACAGTTTGAAAAACTGTGCATCACCCCAGTAGGACAATATTTCCACCAGTCCAAATCCTGCTTCACTTGTGATGTTAGCATCATTAGTTTAAGCATGGAGTATTCAGAAGAATAGAACTAGCAATAGGTTCAGAAAAGCTTAAAAGAAAAAACCTGCTTTTGGTGCATGTTCAGCACATAGAAATCACTGTCTCAAAATTCATCAGAGATGGTACAGTTCAGCCATGAACAGCACAGATCAGCCATGAATACCACAGATCAGGCATCAGGCATGGACAGCACAGAACAGCCACGAACACCAATTCCAATTAATGGACAGGAAATAGGTCGAGAATAGTAAGAACCTCTCAAGGCCCACAATATCAGCATCACAGTCTTAGATGATTATGTTTAAAAAAATAGAGGGGAATTGCACAAATTCATGGAGGACGGTTACATCAAATGACTGTTATGACTTATGACAGCTAAATGGAAGCTCCTTATTTCAAAGCAACATTAAGGATTGCAGTCTTAATTACTGAGATGACAGCAAAAAGGGACAGTTTAATTCAAGGAGAATAGCAAGATCTCCTGACTGGGGTTGCTGTTGAATTTCAAATGAACGAACAAGCTTGGCTTCAGTTCTGTTCTCTTCCATCAGTATGGCTATAGACTAGCCACTTAATGGAGAAACAAAAACAAAAGAATAGTAACAAGGCTAGGGACCTTGTAATATTTTAGACCAGACTGGGCTACAAATTTGCCACTGTCAGCCATATGGTCTATCTTTGAGGAGAGTTCATAACATAAGAACATAAGAGAAGCCTTGCTGGATCAGGCCACAGCCCATCTAGTCCAGCATCCTGTCGCATACAGTGGCCCACCAAATGCTCATGGGCATCTCAAGCAGAGACAAGGACAAACCTTCTCCTGCTCTCGAGTCCCAGCAGATGGCCCTAGAAGCGCCCCATTTCCTCCCCCCCCTCAGCCTGAAAGATGCACCTAGGCATTCGTTCTAGTAGCCATTGATACATCTGTCATCCATAAATTTGTCTAACCCTTCCTTAAAGCCATCGAGACTGGTAGCTGTCACCACCTCTTCTGGCGGCACATTCCATAGGCCGATGACCCTCTGTGTGAAGAAATACTTCCCCCTGTCAGACCTTACGCTCCTACCCATCAGCTTCATAGAGTGCCCCCTGGTTCTAGTGTTGTGCGATAGAGAAAAGAAATTTTCTCTATCCACCTTTTCTATGCCGTGCATAATTTTATATACTTCAATCAGGTCCCCTCTCAAACGCCGTCTCTCCAGACTGAAGAGGCCTAGACGTTGCAGCCTGGTTTCGTAAGGGAGGTGTTCCAGACCCTTAATCATTCTGGTTGCCCTTCTCTGCACCTTCTCTAGTTCCACAATATCCTTTTTGAGGTGTGGTGACCAGAATTGTACACAGTATTCCAAATGTGGCCTCACTATAGATTTATAAAGGGGCAAAATGACACTTGCTGACTTATTTTCTATTCCCTTCCTAATTATTCCCAGCATTGAATTTGCTTTTTTTGCTGCTGCCGCACACTGGGTTGACACCTTCATTGAACTGTCCACCAAAACCCCGAGATCCCTTTCCTGGCGTGTTGCAGAAAGCTCAGACCCCATCAGTTTATAGACGTAATTTGGATTCTTGGCCCCAATGTGCATTACTTTACACTTGTTAAGATTAAAGCACATTTGCCACTTGGTTGCCCACTCACCCAATGCTAAGAGATCCCTCTGGAGCTCTTGGCAATCTCTTTCAGATTTTACTACCCTAAATAATTTAGTATCATCAGCAAACTTTGCTATTTTACTATGTACCCCTTTTTCTAGATCATTGATGAATAAATTAAAAAGCATTGGTCCCAGTACTGAGCCTTGAGGGACCCCACTTTTTACTTCTTTCCACCCTGAGAAATTGCCGTTTACTACTACTCTCTGCTTTCTGCCCTTAAGCCAGTCACAAATCCAGGACAGAACCTGTCCTTTTATTCCATGGCTGGTGAGTTTACTCAGTAGCCTTTGATGTGGGACTTTGTCAAAAGCCTTCTGAAAGTCCAGATAGACAATGTCTACTGGTTCACCTTTATCCACGTGTTTATTGACACTCTCAAAGAATTCCAACAAATTTGTGAGGCATGATTTACCTTTGCAGAAGCCATGCTGGCTTTTGTTCAGCAATGCCTGCTGCTCCATATGCACACTAATTTTGTCTTTAATAATGGTTTCCATCACCTTACACGGAACTGACGTTAAGCTAACTGGTCTGTAGTTGCCTGGATCACCCCTGGATCCTTTTTTGAATATTGGTGTTACATTTGCTACCCTCCAGTCCTCAGGTACGGAGCCTGATGTTTGGGAAAGATTATATATTTTTGCTAGAAGGTCGGCAATTTCGCATTTGAGTTCCTTAAGGACTCTTGGATGAATACCATCTGGTCCCGGTGACTTGTTAACATTTAGTTTATTAAGACATGCCAGGACCTCTTCCTTGGTTATTTCTGTACAGTTTAACTCTTCAGAAAACACAGGCTCAGCTACTGGCATGTGTCTTCTGTCTTCCTCCGTGAATACAGAAGCAAAAAATTCATTTAGTCTCTCTGCAATCTCCGTGTCTTCTTTAATTACCCCTTTCTCTCCTTTACTATCTAGTGGTCCAACTGCTCTCCTGGTTGGATTCCTACTTCTGATATACTTAAAGAAGTTCTTGTTATTTCTTTTGATGTTTTTAGCAATGTGCTCCTCAAAATCTTTCTTAGCTTTCCTAATGGCCGTCTTGCATTCGTGTTGCCAGTGTCTATGTTCCCTCCTGTTCTCCTCATTTGGACAAGCCTTCCATTTCCTAAATGAACTCTTCTTGTTTTTAATGTCTTCATCTACTGCATTTGTGAGCCACATTGGTTTCTTCTTGGACCTAGAAGTCCCCTTTCTTCTTTTAGGAATGCATTCTAGTTGCACTTCCGTTATTGTGTTTTTAAGTAGTCTCCATGCATTTTGAAGTGATTTAACTCTTTTGACTTTCCCTTTCAATTTCCTTTTCACTAATTTCCTCATTTTGGGGAAGTTTCCCTTGTGAAAGTTTAAGGTCTCTGTGTTAGACTTTATTAAGAACTTACTCCCTGTATTTAAGTTGAAGGTTATTGCATTGTGGTCACTGTTCCCAATTGGATCAGCTACAGTGACGTCCTTTACCAGGTCCTGAGCATTACTTAGGATCAAGTCCAGGACTGCATTTCCCCTGGTTGGTTCCATGACCATTTGTTCCATGGAACAGTCATTTATCAGGTCTAGGAATTTTCTCTCTCTTTCCTGAGTTGAACAGGAGTTCACCCAGTCTATGTGAGGATAATTGAAGTCCCCCATTATAACTACCCTATCTTTATGGGCTACCTCCTTTACCTCCTTCTCCAATTGTTCATCTCCTTCGGACGTATGGTTGGGAGGACGGTAGCATGTCCCTATTGTTAGACTTCCTTTTTGGCTTGGTATTTTTATCCACACTGCTTCTGTGGAAGAGCCAGACTCACTTGGACATTCCAGTTCATAAGATTCTATCTCTTCTTTAATATACAAGGCTACACCACCTCCATGTCGCCCTTCCCTGTCTTTCCTGTACAGTTTGTATCCTGGGATGACTGTATCCCATTGGTTTTTGCTGGTCCACCAGGTTTCAGTTATGCCAATAATATCAATCCTATTTTCCATAACTAAGCTTTCTAGCTCCCCTATTTTGGCTCGAAGGCTCCTGGCGTTTGCATATATACATTTATATTCATTCCTTTTGACCAAGTTCTGCCGTCGAGGAACATGTGAAACTAATCCCGCACTTAGCTCAGCATTTTCTGCATGTTTCCAGCCCTCCTCACTTGAGGGTGCGCTCTCCCGAACCGGATGCTGCCCAGCTCCTGTCGGCTTTCCCGACAGTAACATCTAAAAGAGTAATATGATTGCCTCTCTGTAATACAATGATTTAATTGTCAGAGCATCACAGTTAGATAAGTGTATTTTGGTAACAATATAAATATTTAAATAACTTCCCAGATTTTTAAAAGGATCCTCACCTTTTTAAAAAAAGACTATTATTCCTATGATACTTAGGTACCTTCTGCCCTGGGCCTTAGAACCTGCTGTATCATGTAGATGGCAACCCTCTATTTTTGGGTATAATCCAGAAGAAGGTCCAGTGCAGAAATGGCCTTAGTCATACTAATCATTAGCCTGGTTGTCTATGAGTCACTATGAAGCACTTCAGCATCTGTCTCCAGCTGTGCATTTTAAACAAAAGGCTTTATCTTTGGCAAAGAAGATGCTTAGGCCTTGATGGCATCCCATCAAGGTGTAGTGATCAGATCTGCATAAGTAAACCAAAGGAGTGATCCTTTTGTCTGTCTGTTTAGCATTTTCAGGAAGACATTATCTTCTGCTCATAACTTCTTGCATCTTGAAAAGCCTAGCTTGGAATTATGATATTCAACTAATAAATGCCAATAATCACATTTGCCATAAAGGCTATAAGGCAGCCTTGCTTGTCAGTGTCTCAGAGGGAAGAGAAGGTTTCGGGGTAAAAGGCTTATAACTTCATCATAGCGGCACCCGTCTCGATGGGGCCCAAGAGAGAGAAATTTTGAACCAGCGTATGGTCAGAGGCAAGCTTCCTTTCGTTCCAGTATTACTAAAACTGAAAAACAACAGTTGTGAAGGGGCTGTTCCTGAAGATGGGTTAGAAGCTGCAGCTGGTGCAGAACGCAGCTCCTAGACTGCTGACCAGAAAACCTGGCCAAAAGCACAGCGTGTCAGTCTTAAAAGAGCTGCACTGGCTGTCAACTTGCTACCAAGCCCAATTCAATGTGTTAACAACTTACAAGGCCCTAAATGGCTTGACCCCAAATATCCAAAGGAACGCTTTCTCCTGTACCAACTCACCTATGCCTTAAGATCTGGAGGGTAGGTCCTGATGGTTGTCCCACTACTCTCTGCAGCAAAAGCAGGTGGGGTGGGGTGGGGTGGGTACCTGGGATAGGGCCTACTTAGAGGTGGCTCCAGATTATGGAATGGTCTCCCGGAGAGGTGTGTCAGGCATCTTCACAGGTCCAGAAGAGCAGCGGAGACACATCCTGGCCTCTAGAAACAGCTTTCCACCCCGTTTGCAGGCACTGTTAATGTTTTAGTATGTTCGTCTTATATTTGGTTTTTAATGTTTTAACTTGCCCTAAGACCTTTGGGTATAAGGGAGAAAGAAGAACAAGAGCGGAATAGAATAAAGTGAAAATTTAAAAAAACTGTCAAGATTAGAAGCATCACTTTTTTCTCCTATTTAAAGTATTACACATGAGCTACTGGGGGAAAGGCAATGCAAATAAGGCTTTAAAGGACTGCAAGGGGGCTCTCGTCTGTCGACCTGCCACAGAAAAATAAACCACCCACAAATTGCATGCCCCAGCTCCCAGGGAGCCAGTTTGATCTAGTGATTAGGGAGCCGGACTCTTAATCTGGGAATACCGGGTTGGATTCCGCTCTCCTCCATGAAGCCAACTGGGTGACCTTGGGCTAGTCACAGCTCTCTTCTGCACTCTCACAGCCCCACCTAGCTCACAAGGTGTCTGTTGTGGGGAGAAGCTTTGTCAGCCTCTTTGAGTCCCCCTAAGTGGGTGAGAAAAGCAGCGTGGTAAAGCGAACTCTTCTTCTTCTTCTTCTTCTCCCCCCCTCCCACTTTGCGAAGAGGGGGGGGCTGCCCGCGACCCCCGAGTCCGCCAGCCAGCCAGCCAGCGCCGCCGCCCCCTCCAGCGTGTCAGGCCTTTTGGCGGCCTCTCCCCGTCTATCCCCTAGGGGGCGATGTGGGCACGGCATTGCCTCACTGACTTCTTACGCCAGCTGCGTGGAAAGAGACGGCTCCCCCGCTCAATACCAGTCAGGCTCTCTCCTCGCTGGCGTTCGCTCCCCCCCCCCCCCTCTCCCCGCCGTCTCTCCTGCGCTACCGGCGTATCTCTCTGTATTCGCAACTCGGAGAGCGAGCCGGGAAGTTTCCGGAGCCATTCAGCAGCAACAGCAGCAGCAGCAGGACTTGCCGGTGGGGCTGCTGGAGGAGAAATTTGGTCGGCGTCGGGCTTCCTCTCCCCCCACACACACCACATGCAGCGGGCTTCGGGAAGGCGGCCGCCTCCCTCAGCCCTGTGACGGCTTCGTTTCTAGGTGGGGAGGGGTCTTCCTCGTCTCCTCCTCCTCCTGAGAATCCCCCCGCCCACCTGGGAGCGGTGTGGCGAGCGCCTCGCTTCAGTGGGGTGGGGGCTTAGTGAGAAACTTTGGAGAAGTGCTGAGACGGAGCGCCCACCCCCCGCAGCCCCTCCCTCTGCCCCCCCACCCGGCTTTCTCCTTTAAGAACCTGGCAGCATCTGGGGAAAGGGAAAGGGGGGGTCAGTGTCTGCTTGTGTGTCTCTCCCCCCCACCCCTTACACCCTACTGCCACCCATCTGCCGGCGAGTTCGGTCACTCCAGCCCCGGAAAGCCGGAGAAGAAGTCATCGGGCTGTGGTCCTGCGTAACCCTCTTTCTCTTTCTCCCTCCCTAGGATGGCATGGATTTAGGCAGCGACCCTTGCAGCAGCCGCTCCAGTTCGGAATCCGGTTCCAGCAAAGTGACTCCTTGCTCGGAATGCAAATCCTCCCCGTCGCCTTCCAGCCTGGACTTGGCTGCTTTGGAGGACTCCGAGGAGGAGGAGGAGGAGGAGGAAGACGACGAGGAAGAGGAGGGGGAGGAAGAGGAGAAGGGCTTCCAGGTGTACAAGAGGAAGGGGATTGATGCGTGGGAGGAGGACGGGGACTATGCCCGCTGCTATGCCAAAACCGCCCCTGCCAGGAGGAGTTTAGAGCACCATCACCGACAGGAGGGCAGGAGGGCCGTCCCCACCATGCCGCCCCCAGCCCCGAACGGCAATCCCCCTCCTCGGCATCACCTGCAGCATCAGCACCACCACCCTCCTCGGCATCACCCCTTGGACCTCCGGCACAATGCCAACGTGGTGCCCCCCTCTGGCCACAGGACTGGGCACAAAAAGGGGGGAGGAGGAGGAGGCTACACCAAAGCCTCCCAGCTCCAGAAAGCGCAGCCTGGGGGCACGGGCAAGCTCAGCAATGGGGGCCCGCTGGTGTCCTTCCCCCCCTTGAGGAACTCAGCAGGAGGGACCGCTCTGAAAGAACAGGAGCCTCAGCTGCCCACTATGGACTGGGAAGCCCTGGAGAAGCATCTGGCAGGGTTACAGTTCCAGGAGCAAGAGATCCGGAGCCAGAAGAGCAATTACACCTCAGTAAGTCTCCCCCATCCCCTCATTATGAATCTCCCAAGAGGTTTTCAGGGAAGAAAGACTGGGTAGGGAAGTGTTAATTCCTGTGGAATTGTTAGTTAGGGAGTGCAGACAGTGAGTCATTTCCACCCCTGAGAGAGAATTTTTTTCCCATAGAAGGTAATTTGCAAACAGTGCTGTAGATGGGCAGCTGTGGTTACCCTTGGGTTGGGATGACTTGTGTGCCCAGTGATGCCTGCAGAGAAGCTGCATGCTGTGTGATGTGAGGGAGAACTGCTCTGGGCCCTTCCTGAACTGAGCTTTGGCCACAGGATGGCCACCCCTAGCCTCTTTGTTCCTCAGGAGAAGCAATTGTTTAGTTCTGTCCTAGCCAAGGAGTGGAGCCGGTGACCCTTTGTGTGACAAGGTGTAGAGTGCAGAGGGAAAGACAGGATACGAATTAGCTGGCACTTCCTGTTTGGAAGGGTCATCTGGCTTCATTCAGAAACACCAGACAGTGTGGTTGGCATCAGGAGAAGGGGGGAAGGACACCTAAACCATAGGCAGTGGTCCACGGAAAGCCTGTACATGTCCCACTTTGAATATATCCCAGTGAAAAGGGTTTGTACCGTTTAGATGTCTGTTTTGTTTTTGTAGCATCTGTGTTTTCTAACATGTAGCTTACTTGCAGTTATTGCTTTGAGAAAAAAAAAGTAGCCTGGCCTGTTAATGATGCCTTGCTTAATCTAGCTAATGAATATGCGAACATCGCAGCATGCTTGTCATTTGGTACTTTGCCTTGGGGTGTGACTTGGGAATCCAGTGCTTCTGGAGATTGGGTGCAATGCACTTTGACTCCAGGGCTTTAGGATAAGTAACTTCATTTGGCAAGGTAATTGCTGTGGTTGCTTTCAGCAAGAGAAGAGCAACAAACAAGGATGTGTCCCCTTCGCCTTCTTCAGTAATCGCATTGAACTAGTGGTGAAGGCTTCCCCAGCCTTGCTGTGATTGCTTGAATAGCTGCTATGTAGCTTCCTTTTATTTCTCCAGCATCTAGTGTGGTTCTTTAAGTAGAAATTGGGGAGGGGGAATCTCAGCTATAGTCAAGGGGAAAAGCATGCCCTTGAAGCAGGAGTTTTCTTTTTCTTTTCTTTTTTTCCAGAATGGCACATCAAGTTTAAAGCACGGCTGTATATTCCAGTGTCAGTCTCTGTAACAAAAATAAAATATTGTGAGGTTTTGATTTAGCAGTGAAAGATGCTGATGACACTGCATTTTAGACATGTAGGTCTGGAGACTCTTAGGTGTTTTGGGAAAGACCATCAGAGAATTTGGAGATAGGATTGTGAAACTGGAATGCTGCTGGAGTAAAATTTCATGCACAGAAAAAATAGTTGTATTTGATGGGGCAGGATTGGTGCTGTGTGGCTTGGATTATGGCTATCGGTTTGATGTCTGTTGTTTTGACTTTTGGCGGTGCTCAGTTATTTGGTTGAGATAAAAATACATTTTGGAAAACATTCAGATTAAAAAGTGTTAAAAGTTAAGTTGAGTGTTTTAAAAAGCTAACATAACTTGCCAGTAAGTATTAGTTATAACAATGAGTATATCTAACATAGTTAATAAGATTTTTCATTTTGTGTATTGTTTTACAAGACTTTTTAGTTAGTTGATGTTAAAGTGGAGTTGCAGGATACAGCAACAACAGTGGAAAATTATAGTAATTTGGAACTGAAGACCTATAAAGTGCCTGAAAGGGTTTAACAGCCCAATTAAGCGATTTCCTCCAATATAAAATAAAATATTGGGAATTAATTCCAGTTCCTCTTATAAGGCTGCAGTAAATGTAGTCTGTGTCTTTTCTGAAAATGTACTCACTCACTCACAAAAAATACTGTAGAGCATTTGAAAAGTAAACTTATCTCCAGTGGCCCAGGCAGGCTCTGGTGTCACATTGGATAAGGCAAGAGGAGAGCTGGAACTAGCACATAACAAAAGTACAGAATGGTAAAAAAGCAAAAGCTACAGTGGTAGGATAGGAACTGGGCCAGAATAAGTCTGGGTAGCAACTCAAGGTGTCATAGGGGCCTTTTGCATGTACCTCTCTTAATCTGGATTAAGAAGATCCAGATCTTTGTTTCCAGGTCCTTGTGGAATCCGGTCCTTGAAGTTCTGCATCATAGTGAGGGTCCCATGCATCCGCACGGGCCATCTAGCACCCAACAGCAATGGGTGCTAAACAGGGCCGCTGTGCAGACAGCATAGCACCCATCCCAAGGCTCCAATTAGGCCTGAGCAGGAAGTTCCACTGGTGGCACAGCATGATTGGCCTGCTTAGCTGTCAGTCAGGGGTCACTTCCTGTTACAGTGGGCGTGGTAGAGAAACACAGCTGCCTACATAGCTGCTACAAATCTTGTGCTCAGCTTCATAGACCACTACGAAAGACGTGCAGGCCTACATAGCGTGTAAGTTGAGGGCCAGAGTTGCTCCTCTACAAATGGCAGCCTCTAAGTCCACCCCTGGTATTTGCGGAAGCATGGCCTTTGCTCTGATCTTCATGACGGAACACCAAATTGAAGATGCCGTTAAAGGGGTCTTGTGTTAATCCAGATTTAAGGGCCCAAAGACCCCATTAAATCCAGAATTCAATGGTGCTTGTGCGGACAACATGTTCAGAATGGGATCCTTAAGGGATCGTATGTGTGGAAGGTATGTAACTGATCCATACCAATTGTGTACCTGTTGGATTGCTAAAGGAGTCTTTGTTGCACGTGCAAAAAAAGGCCATAGCAGGGACTGGTGTTTCCTTAACAGTTGAACAAAGAGGCTGCAAGGTTCCCATGCAGACTTGCAAAGCAGCCAGGCACTGGCAGCAAGATGGGGCCTTCACTGAAAAAACAGTTTCCAGGACATAAAACTGGAATCTCAAAGTGATACTCTTCTAAATTTGTAGTGCAGTTTCATAGCAGGCATGACTCATAGGGGAGTGGTGATGGGTGACTAGTGCATTCTGTATCCTTCTTCTCAACTGTCTGGAAATGTTTCAGTGATCAACTTCTACAAGTGGTTCAGGTGGATGTGATCAAGTGCATGGATCATGCCACAGGGAAATATGGAAATAGTGTGAAAAAACAGCAACTTTTGATCACTTCTGTTACAAAACTGGATGCCTCACAATTACTTTTGCAGGGACCCCAGGAGAATGAAATAGAGAAACAAAAATCATATTCCAAATGCATATTGGATAGCTGACATTGGCTTCTTGTCAACATTTGGATCTGTTCATTTAGGCAAAGTAAAAAAGAAGTAGAGTTCTAAGCTGTCTGACCAAATGTTAATAAGCTGTGTTTTGATTTGAAAGGTGTAGCATATAAGCAGACATTACTGCAATAAGGTCTGTTTTGTTTTGTCTAGTGGTAGTTTATTGTGGTCACCAAACCAAACAATTCAATCCTTTTTTTCCTGGGGGAAAAATGTATAGAAACTTGTCAGTTTTGATGGAGGAGATACGATAGAGATGGAGGCCACCTCCAGATGGTGGTTTGATGTCCCACTAGGAGGCAGTAATGCAGGAAATCCTCCCCATGCTGTTATCATGCTATAGCGAATGCTGTCTTAGCGTGCTTTAATGAGTGTTCATATTTGGACATCTGGGCTTCTGGGATAATCCAAGTGTTGGGTTTTCCAGCAATAATATTTAGTGAATTGTGGGAGGGGAGGGATTTGGGCTATGGTGTGGTTGCCTGCTGTAATGGCACCATATGACATGTAGGAAACTGTCAGAGCAAGTTAGAATCTTGGTCCATCTAGTTGTGCAAAATCTGCATCATGGATAGCCAGTTGCAGTGATGTTCACAGATGGTTGGAGTACAGCTCTCTTTAGCCCCAACTTGTACTGCCAGTAATAAGGAATGATGTGAGCTTTAGTACAACAACATCTGGTTGTTAAGACATTGGCTCTCTCTAGCCTGACTACTGACCACTCAATAGATTTCAAACACCCTAACACTAGAGCACCTGCTCCTGTCCAGAGGCAGGATGCATGATGCCCTCATGCCCCACACTTCAACCCTTTCTCTAAGAAGCTGGGAACCTTCAAAGACTGAAAGGTCCTCACCTATGTAGAGATGACTTCCTGGTCATGCTGGCAGTAGCTCTTTTTGGGGGGCATAACCCCACACAAAGCAGGCAGTGTAGGTCATGTGTTTATATTGGTGCCAGCTTTGCTGGGCAGTGGTTGCCCTCAGCATTCTTTATTCTGCTTTTGGGGAAGGGTGTCTCTGAGGATGCTGGGTGACTCCCTCATAGGAGAGCCTTGCACCCACAGATGCCTTAATTGATTTGGACACTATGCATCTGGTGTCTCCACAGAGCATGTTCCATCGCAATATGGGCGCTACCTCAATCTGGCAATGCAGGAGTGGACCTTAAGATCATTTGTATGCAAAGTACCAGGGTGTCTGAATCAAATAGAAGCTGTAGTTTTAAACATTTGAAGAAGCACCAGCATGATGAAGGCTATTCTAGGTATTATTGTTCTTAGGTACCATTGAATCAGGCCCAAGGGGTTGCCTGGAAGCCTCCATGAAGTTTTCATGGGAAAGATCTGGAAGTAGTTTGGGAAATGGAGGAGACTGAACCCATGACTGTCCCTTTTCCAGGCAAGTCTACCACTGGGCTACAGTCACTCCCTTTCAAGTTTGTGGAGCTCCAAATCACACAATGATAGCTGAAGACCTGCCAGTACAGTATATAAGAGCAATTATGTGGATAAGAAATAAGTCCAGAAATAGGTAACTGAGTGCATTGTCATAAAAAGAGGTGAGATTGCTACACAATGAATCCTAAAGGAAAATGCAGTTACCTTAAGAAACTTGATACTTAAAATGACAAAGTCACATGGGAATAGCTAGCTTAATACATAATGACAGAACTTGCTTTGAACTACTATATATTAAACATTTTACCTTTTTTATGTAGTACAAAATGTAGTGTTCAGGTTTACAACAAGTTCCGGTAGGCTTGGCTGTTGGATATAAACTTAAATTGCCATTAAAACTGGATTTAAAAAATAATAATAATGGAGTATTCTCTATATAGAAAAGACAGTAATAATTTCCTGCTGACTGTGGAGTGATCCCTGCAGGCAGTGAATTGGGAGAGCAGGAGAAGTACCTGTTTACTTTTTGATGTTAGGAATCTTCTTTAGTTTCTGACTACAGATATCTGGAGTTTCCGTGCCATGGCAGACTGCTTCTGCTATGACAGATTGGGTAGGTATGATAGGACACATTTGTTTAGCAAAGATCTCTGTAGACAAAGATATTTACATGTCTCTTGCAGGATGACTGTCAATATGGACAAGGACATAGTGTTTCAACAAAAGTAGGCTTGACTTTCACCACAAAAATGACCATAAATGCAGCATCTTTCTGTCATAGGTCACAAAATATGCAAGTAGAAATTCTTCTCTTAATTCATGAGTTGATGGTTCTGGATTCCTAGGACTGTTCTTGGACAGAACAGGCATTGTTCCTTTGCTTGCCAAGTTCTCCTGGGTTTGCTGTTAAAGAGAATTGTTATGTATTTATATTGAAAAGCACTTAGAAATTTGAATTGATAAAGCTGCATCAAATCTGTATTGCTTAAATGCACTTCCTATAACATTACTGGGTAGCTTAGTATCTACCTTACGAAGGGATAGGTTTTAAACCAGTGTGAGAGGTGAACAGTATTGGTGATAACAAATCACAGAGAGAAGAGCCAAGAGCAGTTGTTTGTGGATACACTCTGATCATGAAATACTAATCTGAATTACATCTGTATGGACTGCTGAATAGGGAGCATAAATAGAAGTTCTCCTGCTCTGCTTCCTTACCTTTCATTTGTACTGAAAACCCAGGACCTTTCTGCACTCACCTTAGATCCAGAAGACTGTGCCATGAAGTCCTCTTCAGGGCCTCTTCTGTCCACATGTTAATGCAGGCTAGGGAGGCCCCATCCACAGCTATTTTGCTACATCTGTACCAGACATAGTGAAATCTATATCTGGAAGCACCTTATATGGATTACCATATATGCCTTCACTTTCTGGACTACTGGAAAGCCCATTTCAGCAGTATACACAAAGCACACTACCAAAATGGGTCCCCCCAGGGTCTCTGAGGCTAGGAACTTTTGTTTCTAATGGTCAGAGACCTTTCACGATAGAGGCCCAAAAGTTCAGATCATGGCAAGGTAATAAATGCCCTAGTTTTTGTATTAGTGCAAACTCATGTGCATTTTTAAAAATTTGGTGGACATGCAAGGTGGTATCATTTTGATGGGAAATGAGAAAAAAGTTCCCAACTTTGCACACATTTCTCCCAGACTTATTGAATGTATGGGTTGTTTCTTTAAATCTAGCGAGTACATTTTTGAAAGGAATAAACACTTCAATGTTGCACTTTTACTGCATATGTAAAAAAGTCTCAAACTACTGTAAATACATTGAATGAGGTGGAATGTAAATAATTAATTTACCTGATAAAACAATTAGGGACATCACCTACGGAGAGCAGACAAGAATATACAGTAAGAACATAAGAGGGCCCCTGCTAGATCAGGCAACAGCCCATCTAGTCCAGCATCCTTTTGCTTACTATGGGCCACCAATTGCCCAGGGACATCTCAAGCAGAGACAAAGGCAAACCTTCTCCTGCTCTCGAATCTCAGCAAATGGCCTTAGAAACATCCTGCTTGTACCCACAGTCTGAATAATTTACTTAGGCATCCCTGGTCCTAGTGTTGTGTTTCTCTATCCATCTTTTCTATACCATGCATGATTTTATGTAGTTCAGTCAGGTCTCGTCTTAAATGCTGTCTTTCCAGGCTGAAGAGGCATAGACCTCAGTTGAGCCACAGAAAATCTTAAGGCTTGTCTTTGAAGTATTCGGGTTTTTAAGTTGCATGCTTTGTTTTTATAAGTTGCTTTCAGGCTTTTAAGAAAATCAAGTATTGTTTTTATTATGTATTATTGTTTTTGATAGTAATATTTCTTCATTGCCTGTGAAGAGACAAACAAGGTTTCCTAGACAAAAAGGTTCTGACAGCCTAAGCATGAGCAGTGAAAGGTCTTCCCTCTTTCAATTTGATACGCATAGGAACACATTTGCAGTTTCTGAAAGAGGGACCAACAGGGCATACATTCCCTTCTCACACCAGGAGCAGTGCTGATATAAGATTAAGCTAAATCGTTTAGAAGACACATGGTGTCTCCCAGAGGTATTTTCATAGGTGGAGAGGTGGTCACCACTGCCATTTTGCGGGTGTGCCCATCAAACTGTGGGTGGGCGCATTTTGTTGTTATCTTAACCTGCTGCTTTTGGAGCATGGATAGATGAGGCTTTTGCTATTGGTTTGGTTCACAGAGCACAAAATGAAAAAGATCAGCCAAGTATATGGGCCCTTTTTATCAGCTGGGATGACATTTTAAATTATTTGGCCTCTCATACTCTTAGGTCCTGTGAGTCTTTTCCAAACTTGATGCAGCAGCATCCAAGATAATATAAGCTTCAAACAGAATTGATAGAAATAGCTTTGGGATTTCATTTTAAAGGTGGTGCCCACAAGATGCATCCAGTGTTATTTGAGAAGCATAAGCAGTACATTACAGTGTTACTGTGCCATATAGTTTAATTTTTGTAATTTCAGAGATTGCAGACAGATTGGAGCTGAAGCCATTTTTAAACTCCATCAAATACTATGTTGCTAGGTACTGAAATGAGATGGAAACATTTTTTCCTAGCTGTGTGCCATAATCTGAGCCATGTTAACTTGGGTCCCTCACAATCTGCAGCAGTAACAGAAGTGGATACCTTTTGCAGACTCAAATACAGTAATTCAAGCTTTCCTTCATTTATGCCTGCTCTTCCTTTTTACATTGCACAAGTGAATTGGATCCTGTTCTGTTCCCTGCTCAGCTTTCAGTGCTCAAAGGAGATTACAGTTCTTCATGTCCCTTTGGCAAGATTCCTTTTACTACTTAATCTCTTTCTACTACAACAATTGTAGCATCCTGGCTCCAATCTGGAGGACAAGCAATTCTTTCTTCTTCCGCTGCAGCAAATAAATCACCTGGAGGAGGAATTTATGAATGGTAGATTTTTCAGTATGAAACAGACTTGGGACTGTTTTCTGCTTTTACATGTTGAAATATTTCCTACATGATGGTGTCATTCTAATAGTTGGAATTATTCAGGCTGTATGCTTGAAAGCACATATTTGAAAATGAGTCTGCACACACAATTAAAAAAGAAAAAAAAGAAAGAGATCAAAAGCAATGCAGAGGTGGTAGAATCCACACACTGCTTGCTCTGATCCACACTAAGGGACAGAAAATGAATTTTAAAAGTGCATTCTCTGGCTTTTAATGTAGATTATAGATGAGATAACAACACTAGATTACACATGCTAAGTCACTTTTGAGCTGCCTTTTAATGCTTGTGGAAGCCTTAGACTGTGATCAGACACAGCAGAAAAGGCATCTCTGAGGTGACTTAGAAGAGGTTTCGAGGTGGGATTGTTCACACAGCCGTCTGCTCCTCCCCCCTCTCCTCAACATTCTGTGCTAGCAAAAGTGGATTAGAGGAGGCTTGGGAACACAAAGTTCCCATACTGAATCTCTGAGGCACCTCTGAGCCATTTTTGTTATGTCTGAATACAGCCCGAGCTTTATTAAACTCAAGTGGCCTGCCTTGACTTTCGTTAGAATTGCACCATTCTGCTAATGGCATTACATGAAAGATCTCTGTGGCACATGTGGAATGCCAAAAAACAGTAAAAAAAAAGTGCTAAGTAGTATGGAAAGGAACATGGAATGAAGAATGAACATTTTTACAAGGAATGAATATACATTTTTATTTTTTTAAAAAACCTCTCTCTCATTACCTTACAGTAAAAGTGAGTAGAAAATGAAGGTTATCCAGTAAGAGATTACTTTAAACCTTGTGAAAGGCAATTTAATAAAGAAAAACAGCTGAGAGAGGAAGATGCATCAGATATAGGTAGTCATGTTCTCTCTATACATAGGTTCAAGTGGTTTTGTGGAAATTCGGTGGGCAACTTGTTGGAGATCACATTTGATCGCCTAACTACTGTATAGTTAAAAGTTTAAGTGATCCGGACACTTGCCTGGAGTCTTAAAGAATGTTCTTATCTGGTTAAAAAAAACAGTAAAAATTGTGTACAATTCTGGTCATCACACCTTAAAAAGGATATTGTGGAACTAGAGAAGGTGCAGAAAAGGGCAACCAGATTGATTAAGGGTCTGGAACACTTCCCTTACGAAATCAGGCTGCAACATCTAGGCCTCTTGAGTCTGGAGAGACAATGTTTAAGAGGGGACCTGATTAAAGTATATAAAATTATGCATGGTATAGAAAACGTGGATAGAGAAAATTTCTTTTCTCTATTGCACAACACTAGAACCAGGAGGCACCCTATGAAGCTGATGGGTAGGAGAGTCAGGTTCAACAAGGGGAAATATTTCTTCACCCAAAGGGTCATCAGTTTATGGAATGTACAGCTGGAAGAGGTGGTGACAGCTACCAGTCTAGATCGCTTCAAGGTAGGGTTAGACAGATCTATGGATGACAGATATATCAATGGATACTAGAATAAATGTCAAAGACAGGTACATCTTTCAGGCTGGGGGGGAAGCAAGGTGCTTCTAATGCCATTTGCTGGGATTCAAGAGCAGGAAAAGGTTTGCCCTTGTCTCTGTTTGAGATGCCCATGAGCATTCGGCAGGCCACTGTGTGCAACAGGATGTTGGACTAGATGAGCTGTGGGCTGATCCAGCAGGGCCTCTCTTATGTTCTTATGGTAACTCGTGGTGACCTAGAAAGAAAAACAAAAGGACTAGGTTTTCAAGATTTCAGAAACATGCCTTCTATCAAGTTTCTTCTTTTTCTCCCCCCCCCCCCCAAAAGACCCCGAGGTACACAGCTCAGGAACAATGTGGTAAAGGGCCAGGTGTAAAGTAGATCTTCTAATGAATTATTAGAAATTTGCTAGACTGCACTTGCTGTTACCATGATCAGGCTCTGCAGATTTATACTAGATTTCCAGTCACAGTTTATTCCGAACTGTCTCCTGGCCTGCAGCCATCTCCTCAGTTTCCCTCTGGCCTCAGGAGAAGCAGCAGCGTGGCCAAATGTAGGAGAGGAGGAGAAGGAGAGTTTGCTTTTCTACCCCGCTTTTCTCACCCATTTAAGGGGACACAAAGCAGCTGACAAAGCTTCCATTCTTCTCCCCACAACAGAACACCCTGTGAGGTAGGTGAGGCTGTGAGAGCTCAGAAGAGAGCTGTGACTAGCCCAAGATCACCCAGCTGGTTTTCTGGAGGAGAGTGGAATCGAACCCAGTATTCCCAGATAAGAGTCCGGCTCCTTAACCACTAGACCAAACTGGCTCAAACTGAGAAGTTTTAAAGCATATGCTAATAGATCAGTTTGTTATTATTACACTCTGTCCACTCATTTGATCCCGGTTTGCTTTGATGGGACAGTAAATGCAATCACTGAGCAAGTGGTTCAGGTTTTTGGTCGCAGCTACTTAGTAGATGCTCTCTTGACACAGGGAAGTATTCTAATCCTATCTCTAGTCCACATTAAAGGCCAGAAATTGCATCCTTAGTATGTTTTGAAGCAATCAAGTGCAGATTCATGAATAGTCATCAATAGATGTAAAGCATGTTTGTGGGCTATCAGCCTAATTTGCTTTTTGTATAGGGCATTTCAGAAATGCATCCAGTTGTCTGCTGCAGTTGGGTTTCATCTGTTAAGTGGCTGCCACTATTTGCTCTAGCATAGCCTTTTCAAGCTTAGCTGGACAAGCTCTTTTTTAAAAATGTATTTCAGATTATGTTGATTTGGTGTGGCAGCCTGGCCTGTGCAAGATTTTTGTTTCATCTTGTGAAGAAGGCAAGTTGAGAAATAATTTTAATAAATGACCTTTTTATAGCAGAAGACCATTGGGGAAATAGAGAAATAAAGAGCTGTAACAATGAAAGGGATCACTAAATGGTCATGAGCATTGATCCAACCAAGTTAAGTGCTTGTATGACCACATTTAGACTGCCATTGGCCAGCAGCAAATTGGAGAGAAGGGCAAAACAAAAAGACCCCAATGATTGTCATAAGTGGTTCAGGTGTTTTGGCTTAGCCTGAAGCTCTGGTGCACATATGTTTTCTAAACTGCAGAATGCTTACTAACAGCCCAACACTCAGCTGATGGTTGGACCTTACTACACAAGCTGGGAGCTTGGAAAACTCTTATTCTTATCACAGGGGAAGGATTGGCTGTTGTCCTGATTGTTGCTGCATAGGCCCCTTTGGATAAACTTGATTAAACTAGATGTTTAACTCAAGCTGAGCACACATTAGGTGCAGGCCTGGACTTGGTGCTACAGCTCACAACTCTGTGAGGCACGTTTAGGCTGAGAGACCCTTATGTTTTTTAGTAATGACAACAGTAAGATGATTTTCTGTAAATAGTCTCCAGGCTAGCCCATGCATTATCATTCAGCCATAAGTTCCACAGTGTTCAATGGAACAGCCTGGAACTGAACCCTCATTTCACTTCAGAAAGAGCATAGAATAAACAAAGAGCACTAACAGTTTATAATATGCATGCCATTTTAGAAAGGAAACTGTAAATATTTGTAGCAAGAAAACTGTAAATGGCATATGAATAGCCATTGCACTATGAGAACTAATACATTGTTCAGTTAGACTTGTCCGGGAGAGGAGAATAGAGAAAAACATTCCTTAAGGTGATAGATATTGGGACCAAAAATATATTTCTTCTGATGATAAACAATTGGTTACAGGAATTATTTATCTTTCTCTGAGCTTCTTTGTTAGGCAGATAAGGAAGTAAGGTTTGATTGGTTTCCGTCTTTATTTTTTTAATCTTAAGAGTAGGCCCACATACTAAGAACAAAGGAGGAGCCCACTGGATCAGGCCACAGCCCATGGATAACTTGGATAACCTGGGACAGCATCCTGTCCCACACAGTAGCCCACTAATTGCTTATGAGCATTTTCATGCAGCAGACAAGGGGAAAACCTTCACCTGTTCTCAAATCCCAGCATACTGGATCCCTGTATCTTACAGTCCTCCAATCTTGATGTTAAGCTGTAATGTTTTAATATCCTGTGGATATACAGAGGTATTGGGGACCTGCTATTGTAACCATTCTTCCTCCCCCTTCTCCACTGCTTTTATGAAAGCACACTAGCAGTTATGTTGAGTATGACCAGGAAAAAGCCTAATGAGATAACAAAAGGATGGAGAACAATTGAAAGAGAAATGTAGGAAACTTTGCACAGGGCAAAGTTCTCCTCGAAGTGCATGCAGATTATCATCACAAGCATTTTCAATCCATGGCTGCATGAAACCATGGCCTCAGGGTTCTTTCACGACTCCATGTCTTGGGTCATTCTTTCCCATTATCTTCCAGAATGCTTGAACTTAATTCACTCATCTTCCATGTGAGCAGCCCTTTGGTCCTTTCTGATCTCTTGATCCATTTGAGTATTTCTGCTGTCCTGTCGTCCTTTCTTCTATCAGTGTGTCCATATTCCCACTTCTCGTTATGAAAATGCCTGAGACTCTTGTTATCTCTCTAGTCCATGAGTTTCACTTTCTGTAACTAGTTCTTTCAGGCTTCTTTGTATTATTTGTGGTCTTTGTACCTCTAATTTAATCAAGGTCTAGATCTTTGATCCATACCTAGAAAAGTCAGGATGAGCTGATCAAACTCTGTTTGAGGTATAACGACAAAGTGCTTTTAAGGATGAAACTATTTTCCGAAATGCACTCTAGCCAAGTTTCATGTACCTGTTTATTTCCTTCTCAATCCAATGGAATCCTTTTGACCTAGGTAAACATAGGAGCCAGCTTCTTTTAATTCCAAATTATCCTTTCCTTTCCACTGAAACTGTTGGGCGTAACCTTTACCTTTCTAAAACAAGGCACATGGATAACATATAAGAAATGTACCCAACTGAAGCAAATTTTAAAAAGACTTCCCATTTGGGGAAAATGATATTTTTATTTCTGTAATCTGATTAGTCCTTTTATGTCACTATAAACTGTAACTTTAAACAAAGTATATTAACTAAGTGAGGTCTACAAAAAGCCATATAGTTTTAGTAAGAAAATGGTACACAATGAAACATCTTTCATTTTACAGAACAGGGATGGATTTAAATAGAGGGAGGGTTATATTTTTAATATATCTATCTATCTGCATATCTGTATATATTACATATATATGTATGTATACATATGTATATATATGTATATAATAGAGACAGACAGACAGACAGATATAGAAGTTTGTGGAGGTTCAAGCAGGGTTATTTTGCTGAAGTGTTTCACAGCTTATGTATAGACTTAAGTTACAACAGTTCAAGTAGAAATTCTGTTTGGAAGTTTTCCAGAGAAGGTTGCCTGGAGTTAAGAGAGCCCTGACTGCTCCAAGTCGTTAAGTAGCCTGAGATACAGGATAAGTGCAATACCTGAAGTATTTGACAAACTGCATGTAGCTGAAGGAATTAGGATGAGGGCAGCAGTTGACTCATTAACAGAAAACTCACACCTGTTACTTAATATAGCAGAAATGAAATTTCCTTTGACTTGTGTGCAAATAATTATGAGATAAAGGTAGGAGGATTATCAGAAGCAGACCAGGAAAATAAGATGGCTGGACCCACATCTAGTCCTGGATTACTTTATAAATATTTATAAGCCACTATTCTACTAAGAGGTTTTCCAAGTGGCTTATAGTTTAAAAATGCTGTGCACATGGCTCTGACTGTCACTTTATTCACAGTTTTCATTCTAGCTTTCTGTCCACATTGCTTCAGAGTTTAGTAGCAACCAGCATAGCTGAATGTGGCTGGAAACCCTTTCCCTTGCTATGAAGGTCTTGCACCAAAGAGATGAGCTTTGAGCTGTGTCCATCTTTGCCACAACCAGTCATTCACTTTTAATATTACTGACCCCGCAGGGCACTGGTTCTCTCAGTCAAATACTAGACTGGTAATGACCTTCAAATATTATTAATTCTCAAGTTCTACCACTTCCTTTCTGTAGGTCTTTCATGTACTGCAACAAGATGCTAAGGGCCAGTGAATTGGTACAGGAGCAGTGAGACTATCAGGTGTGAATAGCCTCACCTCTGGCACCTGAGTTACTCTGCCTCTTTCCCTCTGGTTGTTTGGTAATATCCCTGCAAATGCTAGTAGTTGCACTGATACATTATCTAAGAGGACATTAGCAGAATGATGAAGGTACCTGCAATGAACATGGTATGGAACTGATAGTGTCAGCAACCACTCACTGAGTAACTCAACAGAGAAGGGGTGATAACCACATTGCTGGTATAAGATAGTTTCCATGTATCATGTATGTTTTATGCATTTTGCATGGCTTTACTTCTTTACCATTGGGAAATGTGTTTTCTTCAGGGCTGTGGAGTTGGTACATAAAACCTTTGACTCCAACTCAGACTCCTTTTATATCAGTATAGTAAATAAATTCTAAATATGCTAATTATATATTCCATATATCAATTGAAGAGAACTGAAGTTAAAATTTATCCTGAAAATAAAATGCATCCTGAAAAAGAAGGTTAATCAAATTACTATCTGTGTAATAGGAAATTTTAACATTGTGATGTGCTGGTTCATCAATAAAGATTATACTGATTATACTTTTATACAGTTCCATCATCCAACTTGACCAATCAAAACTATTACCGCTGAATATTAATTATTAATAGGCTGTTGCTACCTGACCCAGCCAATCATCTGTCTTATCACTCTTTTACCTCCAAAACACTTTTAACCTAGTTATATCATCCCAGCAAACTTCTTAAGCACAGTTTAAAAAATAGACCCAACTGGGTTCTATACCAATACATTACAATTGGGTTTTAAACAAACATATGGAGATATTATATACACAAACAGCATGTATTTAAGGAATTACATACACAGATTATACAGGCATAGGTTATGCAATACTGCCAATACAGCTGTTTTCCTAATAATATATTCATTCACCAACCTGTCCCCTCACATGGAGCCTTCATGTGTGGACGTAAGTGAACTCTGTGTCTCAGGCTGGGAAAGAGATAGCACTGCAGGGTGACTATGTTCTTAATTACCTAAATAATGCTTTTTTACTAGGAGCCTTTTTGCGCTAGGCCCACTAGTTGCTGTGGGAGGGAGGCTTTTGGACAGAGTATCTGCACCAGAAGCTCCCTCCTCAACAACTATGCACAGTGCACATTTAAGTGCACCACATATGCATTTACCTTGACCTGCACCAGAGCTGGTAAGGCTATGGGTACACCTGTTCATGCCTCTGTGCATCACATGATGTACCACAGCTCAGGTGTGCTGGTGCATCATGTGACTTGGTGTGAAAGTGCATATGTGCACCATGTCATGGTTGCCCCAATGACTGTGCCAGCACACATGTGCTGGCACTGGCATTGGGAGTCCAAGATAGCAGCACCTGGACACCATACGCACTGCAGGTAAATATCCAGACACATGGGGGAGGGATTGCATGTACTAGCATTTCCCAGTGCAAATGCTCAGTACACAGGTGGGAAACTTCACCTTTCCCATCTCCCAAGCAGGAAGAGAAGTGAGGATTTGCCCTAGATTTGGCCAGTGAGAAGCTTGATACTGGCTTGTGGTGTCAAATGCAGATGTTGACAGTCTTCTCAATCCTGTCTTTGAAGAGATCTCCTGAAACACAGTCATGCTTGTTCATGAGGCTGAATTCTAACTTTATGTCTCTGAATCACATGAGGCTATACATTAACATGTAGCACATGAGGGCAGCTCCATCCTTCCCCAGGACCCACATTTATGTTGCATATTTTGCCCATCCTCTGAATTTGAAGCTGAGTATATGCCACCATTTTATATTCCCACAGTGTCCTTTAGCATTCTGAAATGATAAGTTAGCCTCAGGCATCTGCTGCTGCCACTGCCATCAAATAAGCTTAATGCCCCCTCAGGGCTTGTTCATGTAGAAGTCAACCCAATCATTAGGTACTGTAGCAAAGATTCACTGAACCCATCCGTAGATCAAGTTCCTGAATCCTTGCCAATCACCAAGGGATTTAAGGAGAGAAGTTGTCAAAGTGTATAAAGAAAGAAGTACATTCTAAAACTAGCGCTAAAGCAGTTGAGCACAGTTAATGTTTTGTGGAAGACCTCTATGAATTCTACTTTCCAGCAATCATGTATTTCATAGAATAGGTTCTGGTGGCTTTGCTGACTGAAAAAATTCACATCTGCAGCAGGTCAAGTGTTACCCCAGTGAATTTAATCATTGGACTGCTACTTCTAATACTAAATCTTTTAAATAAGAGTTTCCTTTCCTTGCAGCAAGAAGTCTACTAGCTCATCTAAATTACTATTGTCACCAAATCTGAGGGAACCAAGTGTCTGCACTGCCATGTTATTGAGCACTTATCTCAATGTCATAATAATTTTTACATGATTCTTCAAGGGGCAAAACAAGAATTTTACAAAACTTCTTACACTATGAAGTTTCCCAGACTGGAAAGATTAAACATGGAGGGGCTCAGTTAAGTGTAAAAGAAAATGCTCTATTTCCTCTGAAACATTTGAAAGTAGTTCTGTAGTAGTTAATAGTGTTATTTGAAATGGTGCCTAAGGCAGCACTTTGAGAGTGAAATGAGAACTAATTGCAACTTTGCTTATAAAGATAGAACAAATTCCCACCTCTTCTATGTTTTGCTTGTCATTGATTTTAAGCAGCTTTTCTTTAGCGTGGTTCTTAAATTGTTGCAGCCTGAAAGTCACAGGGGAGCATATGGAGGATCATAAATTAGTGGTGGGAAGAGACCAAAGCAAAAAGTGTTCACAAAGTGCCTTTATGCAATCAAAACTTGGCTTGCTCAAACCTCTGTTTGACACAGGCTGCATCCAGACACATTTTATATTGCGAATGGAATGCACAGTCCCAATCGGGCCATGACACAGGATGATCGCTTTTTCATCGCTGCACCATAGTATATGGTTGGTACTGTGCATTTACCTTAGTGCAGGAGAAAGAACTCTTACTGTGCAGTATATACTTAAATCAGAGTATCAGTCTAATGCAGGCAGGATGACAAGAAATATCAACGAGACACTGCCTAATTAGGAAGTGCAGCTCAAAACCTGATTGACTGCCTCAACCCACGTGGTGACGCGTGACGCCTAGACTCTTGTCGCTCTGATAGAGGAAGCTACAGAGCTGACTTCCAGTATGGACTATTGGAGTTTCCCCACACAGTGCTTTTTGATTTAACTGCGGATTGAGATAGCTAGTCTAGAGGCAGTCACAATCAAATGTGTTAGAGAAGATAAGAATGTTTCGGTGCTTCACCCAACAGGTTTGGCCTCTGTGTGGTGCATAGACCCATAAATTTATAAATGAGCCCCACGGAAACTTGAGCCACGCAGTGACTGCTATTTCTACCACCTTCATGAGTGGAGCCACATCATGTTTGAATGCAGTGCCATTGTGCCTGCACATAGTATCATCATGCAGGCATAGAGGCTAAATGTGTCTCCATGCTAACTCATACTTGGACACCATGAGGTTCCACCCATGAGGACAGCAGTAATGGCAGCTACTTTGTGGATGACAGTGGAGGTGAGTCCCCCCTCAGTTCCCATGGGGATGACCATCACTGCCTGGCACTAGATGCCGAAGAGAGGCTAGAATTGTTGCAGGAAGTTCCCAATCATCTTATTCTTTCTACACATTTGATCATTCAGGAGTAGACTACCACAAACAGTTGACAACTGGCCATATAAAGAAGGGCATGATATGAGCAGAGTCTTGAAGACCAGGTCTGGAGGCATGAAGGTTACATCCAGTCCGTGAGCCTGTGTGTGTGTGTGTTTGGCCACCCAACCCCATGCATGTTTGCTCTGGGTGTTATGTTTGGCCATGAGCACCCCTTCTAGAGAACATTTGTGTTATCTCCGGCCCAATTATTTTTTTATGTTTAATTTCATGCTTCTCCCTCTAAGCTGTTGTTGAGCTAAAATAAAAAGTGTTTTTAAGTAGTCTGAAAGAAGGCAAACCTAGTAGAATCTGGTAAGATGAAAACGCTGAAGTTATGGGTAAAAGCAAAAAATCAGGTTGTTTCCAGAGGGGGCAAATTAGCATGGGGGGCAATAGTTAATCTAGTTAGGTTGGTAAATTAATGGAGAAGATATTCTGCTGGGCACCAAATGTTCATAACATTGCAACTCAGAAGTGTCTAAAAATGATACAGCTAACCAAAATTGAAAGATTAGTCAAATCATGCAGAGCTACATTTAAGATTGCATTTCTCTCAGCTTTGTTTAGGGAATTATAAATTTTCAGCAACATTTTTATTGCTTTTAGAAGGTTGGGCTGCTTCAAATAAGCATTTTGTTCAATGTCCGTTTCTAGATTATCCCCCAAGCCTGTGTTTCATATTCAGATGGCCAAACTCTGGCTCTCTAGATGTTTCCAAACTACAGTTCCCATGAGTCTCACCCTGTTTAATCAATGGCAAGGAATAATGAGGGTTGTAGTTGAGCAACATCTGGAAACCTGGAGATTGGCCATGAGCTCAAGCCAACTTCCATGAGCTCAAGCCAATACAGCAGGGAGAGTAAATATCTGCCCCAGTATCCACAGATATATTTTTACAATGATGTAGCAATCACTTTCCTGCAGCTCCTTTCCATCTCTCTAATGATTAGCTATAATACTTTAGTAGACAGAAACCAACATGATTGTTCCTTCTAACCCAGATGTTCAATATATTTCTTTATGTTTCTTTCCCATTCAAATATTACATTATTCTCTTTCAAAAGAAGTTTCTGTTTGGTCATTTGTGTAGAGAGATGATCCCCAAAACGTATTTGAAATATTATTTGGATAAACATATTAGTAAAACCTGTTTAAATGCCCTGCTGCAGCTAGTTTCACTCTTAGGAGTTATGCTTAAAACAGTTTGTGGAATTTCAAATGTGGTCCAGAAAGCCAAAGTATTTCTTTGGAGCACTGGTTCCATAGGCAACTGTGGGGGAAGCTTGAAAAAACCCATCTTTCTTTTTGGGTAACTCTTAGCAAACAAAACTGCAGAGGGTGGTAGAGTATGATAGTGACTGCCTGACTTCCAAGCCAGAAAAGAAATTGAAAAATGTGCATTTTTAAATGAATGTTTTCACAACTGAAATTTTTGTAGGAGGTTTCTACCTCCAAAGTAGCGTTTGAACCTCTGGAAACAAACTACCTGCAGTGAGAGTTGTACTTTATTAAGCTTGAAACAGATTGTTATAAGGGCTGACTTGTTTCAAACTTAAACCATTTGCAGGAGTCTACTTTGACCTCAAAATATTCTAAGATGTAATGTTTTGTGCAGTCCTTATTTCATGTTGAGTTAAATTATGAATCTTCAGGACCTGTAGTGTCTTACATTCTGATGGGCTTATTTGTGATATGTAGTTTTTAAGAGAGAGTGAACAAAATACAGATATTCAAGCATGCAGCATGAATAATGCATTTAAAAATAATTAGACCTTGGTGATCTTGTATTTTGTGGGCTTTGTAATCTGAATAGATAAAGATGGGGGGGGGAATAAAGCATATAAATAGTTAAGTAGCTTATAGAATGTTCATCCTACAACTGCCAAGTCTATCCTTTCAGCTGACGTTTTATGGAAACTGAAGCTAAAGTAATATCATGTAATGGTGGAAAACTGCTGCTGTTCATTTTTTAACCACCTACTCCCAAAGTCTTAGCATGAATTACAAGAAATAGCAAACGTGTCATTGCATGATTTATTATACTTGGTAGCAGGTATAATATCATCTTGCATGAATAGAAAATAACCCTTTAAATTCTCTGCATCAATAATGTTTCTTACAAAATCAGACATAGTCTTATTAGGTTTAGTTTCGTTCTTTTTATTGGTTTTCGGTGGCTTCTAATTATAATCAATAGACTTGATATTTTCTGGAAATGATACATGTTGGCGAAAAACGTGCAAGGGTTTCTTGAGAAAGGGAAATCTGCATATTCATGTAGTTTGCCTGCAAGTGGAATTAATGTAATTGATGTTGAATTGAAGTTCCAGTTATTCTTGAACTGTCTGGGTGTAGGCTGCTAGACTGTCATAATCTGGATGGCTGCAAGATCCCCAGTACTGCTCTGAATTTTGGTCAGTACCACTTTGGGACAAACTAGATTGTAAGAATTTGCTTATTGGTCTAGTGGTTAGGGGGGCGGACTCTTATCTGGGAATATCGGGTTTGATTCCGCCCTCCCCCATGAAGCCGGCTGGGTGACCTTTGGCTAGTCACAGCTTGCTGCTGCTGCTGCTGCTTCTCCTCCTCCTTCTCCTCCTCCTCCTTCTTTCCATATAATTTTTTTCCCAGATGTGTATTCAGGAAATCTCAGATTTATTTATAGAAAGTAACAAGGAATCCATGTATGGTGGCTTGCTAGTTGCTCATTATGTTTCAACTTAAATGAAAAGCTGCTGAAAGAAGAAAATAAGATCCAGGAAAAGCTCACCTGCACAGTAGGATGTCAGACGCCTTCAGAAAGCCGCAAAACAGAACATAAAGAAGGAAAACCTCCTTGCACTGTTGTGCAACAGTGTTGTGTTATACTTCTCATCACTGAGGTCTTATTTTTTGTCATGACTATTTGCAAGCCTTGTCTTCCATTCATGTGTCAGTTTGGTCTAGTGGTTAGGAGTCCCAGACTCATATCTCACAGTCACGGAGTTTGATTTTGTACTCCTCCATTAAACCTTCTAGGTGATCTTGGGCTGGACATAGCTTTCTTTCCAAGCTCTCACAGCCCCACATACCTTACAGGTGTCTGTTGTGGGGAGAAGAATGGAAAGCTTTGTCAGCTGCTTTGAGTCCCCTTAAATGGGTGAGAAAAGTGGGGTAAAAAAGCCAACTTTTCTCCTCCTCCTCCTGTTCTCAGTCAACATGGCCAGTGTACAGGGATGTAGATCTACTTTTAGAACATTTTTAAATAAACAACTTCATCATCACTGCTAGATATCAGCCATGTGTTGTGTTAATTCCTTTTCCTGTGTTCTGTGAAAGGAACTCTTTATCAGTTTTGTTGGATGGTCCAAGTTATGGGAGAGGGTTATAATTTCTCTCATTTAAGGGTTGATCTTATTTTCCCAACTTAGTTTCTTATTTTAGGCTCTTAACGTAGAAAATCAAGCTATTTTTGTTTCAAATTGGATTTGACAGGAACCAGTATTCATGTTCGTAGGGTGCTACATTCTTTAACTTTTTGCAACTTTAAGGTGTTCTCTGTGTGAAAACAAAAGTAGGGATGTCCCTGTTGGAAGCATTTTGCAGTTTGTTACACAGCTATTTCTGGTTATTTGTGACTTTGAAGCCCATAAGATTCAGTTTTCTAAAAAAGTACATTTGCTCTTTACGGTTTGGAGAGCACTCTTAGTTTTTAATGAGTTAACACTGGAAACCCTTAGCCTGGCAGCCGTTAGTATAATCAGGAATAAATGCATAAGGGGGGAGAATGACCAAAAGGGGGGCTCAGGCAGGGGCCAAACCCCAAGACATATCACTTGAGTTATTCCCAGCACCCTTCCCTTAGCCTATCAGATAATAAAGGCAACAGTAGATTAGATGCAGAAGCAAAAGATAAGAAAAGGACCAGTCCCAGGCAAGCACTGAACACCTCTCCCCCGCCCAATATATCCACTGAAGTACTGTAGAATCAGCAGCCTTTAATTAACTGTTTTGAGCTATAGAAAGATGAATAAGTCTACTTTTACCTGTCAAAGATGCAGATCTAGAAGATCTGGATCTTTGAGATGGGGTCCTTCCTGGGATCCAGTCCTGAAAGATCTAGATTTAGGGAGGACCCCATACCTCCACACAAGTCTGCCAGCACCTGATTGCAATGGGTACTATGCAGGGTGCCATGCAGACATGGTAGCACCCATTCCAATACTCTTGTTTTGCTGGAGCTGGAAGGGCCACCGGTGATGTGGTGTGATTGGCCAGTGCCACCGTCAATCGCGGCATCCTTCTGCTGACAGAGGGCAGGGTGCAGTGGCACGGATTCATAGCTGCTTATGCAGCAATTACAAAGCCTCTGCTCAATTTTGTAGCTGTGAGGAGCGAGCTCAGTAGTGGAGCTGTGTGCACAGGTGGCACTGGTGGATAACAGCCAGCCAGCAGCCACTCACTTTGACTGGCGGGCACAATCTGATGATCGCCACCACCTAGATGCTTCTGCCACCCCCACAAACTGCCCTGATGCCTCAGTGATGAAGCAGCTTAATTAGGGGTGTGGCATGGTGGGTGTGGCAACAGTGGCAGCCGCAATGAGAGATGCCACCTCCGCCATGCCCCTGATGCAGCTGCGGGGTGACAAAGCCACAGGAGCATGGTGGAGGTGGTGATTGCAGCCTCATCTGTCAATGTGGCTGCTGCTATCACCACCTCCGCCACTACCACCACCATCCCCAAGGAGGCTGCTTCGTCGGCGGGGCATCAGGGCTGGTGGTGGGGGCAGGCAACGCTTCGATAGGGGGGGCAATTGCAATCTGCCAGTGCCACCCACTCACACAGCTCCATTCCTGCTGGTCCGACCCCTGGACCTGATCCGCAGGTAAGTCATAGGAACACATGTCCTTTAATCTGGTCTTCATGCCCAAAGGGCAGATTGTGGGCACCTTTATTGGGGTCCACATGAGATATGGATTTAAGGGCTTGAAGGACCCTTTAAATCTGGATATCTCCAGCCCTCATGGGGACAAGGGCCTTCAGGATGGCAACTTAAATGGGTCTTCAGTGGGGACAGGGTTCTTAATGGGGTCTAAAGTAGCAGTGCAAAAACAGCCCTAGTTATCCCTGCTTTGAAGAAAGGTTATTGAATCAAACATTTCTTGTTCATCTCAAGGCCAAATCATCGCTCTTGACCGGTTTCATTTCCCATTCTTCCAGCCAAATCAGTCTCTCTTTTTCTCTCTTTTCATCCATTTTAAGATCTTGCCCATTGGTGGAACTACTTGCAAGCCCCTGCCTCATATTTTAGCGGTTCTCTAAGGCAGATACTGTATTGAATACCCGTATTTCTTGATTAGGTACCTGTAGCAATACAGATGCTAAAAAATATTCATTTCCTAGTCATTAATCGTGCAACAAATGGGTTAGATTTTTGTTCTTTGTATGAGTGCAAAGGAACATCACCCCTTGTCTGATTTTATGTGAAGTTTATTGTTATGTACTTTGGCCACTTTTCACAAAGTGCAAAGGTTGAATGAGGCTGGCAATGTTCTGCCTGTATTAAGGTGCATGACACATGGAGTATACTCCTGGAAATCGAGAAGGAGCTCTAGTCTGAATACCTGTAGCAATACCAGAGCTAATCTCGACATTATTATAAAAATTGAACTTGTTAAACTCTTAATTACACATTCAGCCTTTCATGTACAAAAGTTAACAGATCTGTGTCAATGTAACCCATGTTATAAATGGATCAACATGGCTGCATAAACACGCACTGCAAATTACAGTAACTATTGGATATGAAATATGGCAGCAAATCAGTTGATGGGTCTAAAGCACCGCTGGGTGAGTGACAGTTTTCACACAGTATCGAGTGAATGATTGTGTGCTGAAGAACTGTTTGATTGCTTGATAAAATTATTTGAGTTGTATTTGCAATAAATATAATCTAGATGT
This sequence comes from Aspidoscelis tigris stejnegeri, assembly GCA_023333525.1. Classification (NCBI taxonomy): domain Eukaryota; kingdom Metazoa; phylum Chordata; class Lepidosauria; order Squamata; family Teiidae; genus Aspidoscelis; species Aspidoscelis tigris. The sequence continues at coordinate 24,646,902 of JALMGA010000002.1, read as the reverse complement.
ATGCTTGTGATAGGGGATAATGGTTGTACATATCACTGAAATAACTGATGGGGGGAAAGCTGTGCATTGCATTGGAAGATTTTTGGAGTTTTTGGTCTAGTAAGATGCCAAACACATCTGCCTGCACTGTTTGATCCACTTTAACTTATGGCTGATGATGTGATATCAGAGGATAGGGCAATGGAGGACAATTGCTCTGTCCACCTTGATCTCTGTGCTCTGCGTAGCAGGGTAGCACTGTCCTGCTCATCACAGTTTTCAGTATCTGTTGACGGGATCTGAGAGACTGAGGTGCTACAGCCAATTTTTTGGAGTCCTATATTTAAAACTAGGCAAAAATAATAGGGTATTCAAGTTTCATGTGATTTCTGTTAAATAATGGACACATCTGTGCACTTTTAAGACTTAACAACTTTGCCATTGACTGTTTCTAGGAAGATGCCAGCAGTTCAGCTTGGGACTTCCTGAGCCAGAATAGAAGCAGTTCCTCTGAGCTATGATGACTCCCCTCTTTTGAAATAGACCTAAAAAGTTTTAACTTTAAAACAAAAGGCCAAATCAACAATATATATATTTGTTTTATTATTTTTTTGCTTACATCAGCTTGTATCTGAAGGGAAGAAACTGTTGACTTCCCTGTTAATGTGTCCTGGAGAAGAATACTAGTTATCTTCCACCCTGCGTTTAATTAATAACTGAAATGATTGTGATTTATATAACTTCAGCATGCACATGTGAGATAGAATCATTGTTCTTTCTGAATACAGAAAAGAGTATCAAAATGAACTATTATTGTAACTTTGCATTGTGCAAGAAGGGGAAAATATAAACAATAGTCTTGCGTAATATAATACTGCACAGTAAAGCCTTTTAGCAATCATTTATAAACTGGGAATAATTTAATGAAAATGTACTTCCAGCAAAGCATAAAGCAACTTCTGTATGTAGCAATCAGCACTTAAAATGCTGGACTGGTCTTGTATTGGGAATAATTGCATGTCCAGAGCAAACAGGTTAACTGCTGCTGACAAAGCTTGTAAATAATAAATATGATTCACCATGCCTAGAGTCTCTAAGCTGCCTAGCACAACATGATAAAATAAATATTACAAACAGGAAGGTACTGTGGCCCACATACAAGTACAGAATGCTTTTTCAGAACAGCTGAACTGCAAGTAAAGGGTAAAGACAGTCGTGGCATTTTAAGGTGGCTGGTGACACCAGTTTCTCTGTCCTGGAGTCGTAAAATCTTTGTCTGGATTATGCAGTTAAAGTGGTCACTTGGTGTAATTTTGAATGGAAATTCAGTAAAAGCAGAAGGAAGATCTTGTGTTGCCTTGGGCCCTTACTGTCCTGGGTCTTATTCCAGATTATATCCTGGAGTAGGGGCCTGCCATAGTCTGCACCATCATGCAGACAGCAGGCTCCTGTTCCATACTACTATCCAGAATAAAACCCAGTGCAAAAAGGACCTTGGTATTATGAAAGAGGATGCTTGCTCTTCTGAACAAGTATAAAGCACAAATTGTAGGACTGGAGATGGTGAATGGTTGATGAGAATATTCCTGTATATCCTGAATGAGCTTAATTATTCCAGAGCAGATGAACTACACTCGGATGAACTCAGTGATGGTCTGTCTGATATCTTTTTAGAGAACAGAGATGAACTATCATCGGTTGAGGAAGAGAAGGTGTCTATCCTGACTTCATTAAAGGGAAATGTGAAAAACTCAGGATGTGAAAGGCTGTTGTGCTGATCAAAAAGTAGTCAGATTCTTAGCACCCTAAAAACAGTGAAGTGATTCCTGGAGCATGCATCTATTTGTCAAGTAGAAATCCTGCTTGCCAAACCAATCTTACTTTATTGTTTGATAGAATAACTTTCTGAATTTATTATGGATGCAGCATGCCTATGTTCTCAGTAGAGCATTTGACCAAGTACCCCATAATTAAGAATCATCCTGACTGAATGGTATCGTTCTCCTGTATACTGAACAGGTTCTTTCTCAAGTGCTTTGTCCAGTGTTGAGAACTACAGTCCAGGAAGGATTATAATAAACTGCAGCAGGTTCAACAAAGGGCAAGCAAGACAATCAGCAGTTAGAAGCAAGGTCCTGTGAGGAAAGATCGAAACTCTGTGTGTTTCATCTCGAGAAGAAAAGATTCAAAAGGGCTGTGATAGCACTCTTTAAATGCCTAAAAGAACAACTCACAGAAGAGGGTCATGACCTGCTCTCTGTCAGAAAAAGTCTTAGGTGGGCTTCAGTTTCAACAAGTCAGATTCCTAATATGTGCTTCGTAAAAGGGTGCTTATAGTTAAGAGCAACTTGGCAGTGAGCCAATTACCTTCCTTGCTGGATGAGTTCAAGGAGATGCTGACAGTTGTCTGTGGAGATGTTTTGATTTAAATTTCTGCATGGAGCTGATCAGTTGGACTCAGTGATCTTCACTAGCCACTTTCAACATATCACAACATCCAGAAAGCTGCATCCAGACAGCGCGAGGAAAATGTGGGATTTTGTTTGGATCCCACAATTGTCTCTCACAGGCCCTGCCAGACAGGAGGGCAGCAGCACAGGACTGTCATGGGCATTTACTTTGTCTAGCACTGCCTCCACAATGGCATCTCACATAATATTGGTATTTTGATGGCCCAGAAGAGTACAATTTCACCTGCATGGCTGCAGCTTCTGGCTGGTTTTGGCACCACGTGTGTCAGGGCCATCTCCAAGATAGCAGATCATATGAAACAGCATCCAGACAGGTAAGTCCTTTATTTGTTCAGTATTCTTCAGGAATATCACTCCAATATCCCAGGTCTATGTTAGGATTGTCACAGAACCTGGCTTCCAGTTCACTACCGAGCCCAATTCAAGGTGTTAACTTTAACTTATATGACCCTAAAGACTTGGGACCCAAATATCTGAAGGAACATGAACTCCCATATCAGCCTGCCCGTGTCTTAAGATCAGGAGGGTAAGACCTCCTGGTTGCCCCACCACCCACAGCAGCAAAAGGGGTGGGCACCTGGGAGAGAGCCTTCTCAGTGATGACCCCTAGACTATGGAATAGTCTTCCCCTTGAGGTGTGTCTTATCACCTTCATTGTATATGCTTAGGAAGGCAGTGAAGATGCACCTAAATGGGGTCACACTTCTCTCTCCACTGGCGGATGCTGTTATTGTTTTAAATGACGTTTGATTTTAGATGTTGTTACCCACATGGAGACCTCCGGGTATAGAGCGGGATAAAAATGTAAATAAATAAATAATCTTAGGTTTAGGCCCTGTCTGGAAGTAGCTATAGTAGACAGGGTAATATTTGTACATGTTCTATCAATTTAAGTGTTTTGACTGCTGACAGACAACTCCAGGATCCCTGTTTTTGTTTTTGTTTTGTTTTTCCATTTTTGTCATTTTCTTCATCCTACAAGTCATTCAAATAAAGGAGTTTATTCTGAACATTTGGACACATAGCCATTTAGCAAGCACCATTACAGGTAAATGCTCAGTGGCCGGACTTCTGTTGAAGAGAAAGGAAAGATTTGAATCTGTGTGGAAAGCTAAACATTGGAGACTGTTCCTGATGGATTAATTGTCTGTGGACAGGAAAATTAGTTTGTACACTGTATGAAGGAGTTTTCATGTAAGGGAAAACTAGGCCAGGTTGCTGGAAGTCCTTCTGTATGCATTATCCTGCTCAGTTAAGGAAACCTATTCAACAGGGTTGTTAAAAATTATCAAAATACAGAATAAACAATTGGCATGCAGTCAGCCATCCAGATGTGTTTCTCACTTATTCTATGTCTTTTGATATGTTTCTTCAACCATATGTTAATACAGCTCATTTCTGAACTTAATTGTTCTTTGTGCTTCTGGGCTTTAAAGACACTCTTTCTCCCTTCCTCTTCTGCAAATATAAAACTGTATTTAAAAGATAGGCAGTACTAATGGACAAATAGTCAAATAACAGATACCGAAGTTTTCAATTCTCACTACAAAACCTTGACTAATTACCTCAAAATGATTTGTAATAATATTGTATTTAAGTTAACATATGTATAATGAGTGCATTCATCAAAATTTTGTAGCATTTTTTAAAATGTATGTTGAGGGGAACATTTTTCCTTTACATGACTCTAAAGTCAGTTTTAAATTGCACAGCTAGAATTTCTGTGATATGCTGAGGCTGCATTCACAAACCCCATAACGGATGACATTTTGGGTGTTTTTCCACCATTAATGGGTACATAATGGGTACTTCTAGTGACAGTGGAAAAACACCCTTTGTCACTGAAGGGTGGGGCAAAGTTCTTGCACACTCTCTCTCTAGATGTGACCACCTCTTATCCCAGTTACTAAAAGAGGTGGCTTGATCTCAGAGTGAGACATCTTTCTATGGCAGCGGTTCTCAACCTTCCTAATGCCGCGACCCCTTAATGAAGTTCCTCATGTTATGGAGAACCCCAACCACAGGGGCAGAGCAGCTGGGAGGTGGGAGGAAAGGGTGGCGGGAGACTCGTCGCGACCCCTCTGAAAGGGTAATTTGACCCCCAAAGGGGTCCCGACCCCAGGCTGAGAACCACTGTTCTAAGGTGAACTGACATTGTCCCATTGCATCTCACTGATACCAATTCAGAAGGGATGATTGGAACAAGCCCCGTCTAATTGCACCCAAGTGGCAAATGCCATGTTTGTCATTCAGATCAGTGGACCTTTCACTAATGGACCTAAACAATATTTTATTCTTTTAAAAATTTCTGTCATCTAAGTGATTATAGAGACTGCTGATCTCCATTTTCAAATGCTTAATCTTGACAATTCCCCCCTCCCAGCTTTCTGTTCTTTAAGTAATGGAATGAAGACAAATACAATGGAAAGTAAAATAAATGGCTTTTAAAACTCTTACTTCAAACATAGGAACAAATTATGTTGATCTTTGATACTTACGGCTTAGCTAAATTCTGAAACCGCATATTGATTCATTTATTTCTGCCTTGAATCCAAAACTTTCTGGGCAGTTGCAAAAATTGAACCTGAAAAGTCAGATACAGCAATATTTCAGTCATAACACTCTTAGAAGTGTGCCTGAACAACTTCTTTCACAATGTTTTGCTTACATATGTCATACCCTGCCTCTTATGTCTCTGTTTTTATACCCACAATGACCCTATAAGGTAGGTGAGATTACTGATGCTGAAAAACTGTAACTGACCCAAAGTTACTCACTGAATTTTCATGGCAGAATAATGACTTGAACCAAGAAACTCCCAATTTCTTCCCCAGTATTAGTACCAATATTTGTTTACTTGACTTCTGTAATATCTTGGAAAGAAGAATTTGGAAATAAATATTTACCCGTATTTTCCGGTGTATAAGACGACTGGGCGTATAAGACGACCCCCAACTTTCCAGTTAAAATATAGAGTTTGGGATATACTCGCCGTATAAGAAGACGACACCCGGCATATAAGACGACCCCTGACTTTTGAGAAGATATTCCTGGGTTAAAAAGTCTTATACGCCAGAAAATACAGTATTTTACTTTTGGGTGCATTAGGTACCTGTTAATGTGTGGTTGGTGCAGAGTGCTTTGTTTTCACTTAGAATGCGAGGGGTCACTCATTCTGAGGTGGTAATGATGTGTAGATGGATCTGCCTAGTGAGCAGACTGCCACTAACAGATAAGTATGAACAAACCCTTACTTCTAACTTGTGATTCTGTTATTTGTTTTATTTAATACATAGAATATTCAATTCTATGTAGCAAAATTAATCAATATAAGCACTTGGAAATTATATGGAAGATGGAGATTTTCCCATTGCTTCGGGAAACCTTGTTTGTTGAAATTTCTTTCCCTGCAATCACTTGCTATCAAATAAAAGCACATCTGGCAGCTCTGATCCAAATATTGTGTAAGGTCTAATTTTCTCTAATTTACAGAGTATTCATGTCACTGACGTAGATGAAAGAGTTCAGTAACTACCATTACTTGCAGATCACATGCCTCCATGTTCTGTAACTACGGGGTATGCTTTTCAACAGGGCATTATAGCGCACTGCTCAAAAACTATCACTCCCAGGACCTAAGGCTAGGAATGAAAGCACCTAGCCTTTGGAAATGTGGGGGGTACCTGCAAGTTCATGCAACCTTCGCAGCCTCAAGAAGTCATGAACGGGAGCAGCATTGTCAGTACAGATGGAGCTGATTTAGCCCACACCTCCATGCAATCTGGATTAGTGGGTCCAGTTATTCTGGACCTACAGAGATTCTAGAGCTTTTGGCTTCACAGTAGCTATGGTCTTGCAGGGCTCAAGGGAATGTTAGAAAAAGTTTTTGATAGCAGTCTATAGAGACGAAAGCATAAAGGCCAGCAGCAGTCTGGTGTCTTTGTTTCAAGAAAAAGCAACTTCTCTTGTTTTCTTTAATAATCCTAGAATTAAACAGCTAAGGACCCCTATAGTAAAAACATTTAATTCAGCACTCACTCCTGGTGAGCATAGACAACTGCTAGTTAGCAGTCTGAGCAAAATACTTCCCTCTTTATGAAAATTTCTTGCAGCAAATATAATGTGCTTTCTTGTCTTCCTGCTCAGGGGTCCTTGCAGTGATGCATGTCAAGTTCCAAGTCAGAAGACTGACACTATCTTCTCTCTTTTCTCAAAAGTAGGGAGAGCAGGGACTGAACTCCTGTTGTAAATTTATCATGAGCAAGGAAAGCAGAGCAAATTTGCATGTGCTAGTTATGTATATACATCATATGAGGTTCTGCAGCATGGGGAGAGAGCAAGAATAATAGGTTGCATTATTGTTCTTCTACCTTCTTGGTAGTTTTAGCCAATTATTTTATAGCATCCCTACACAACTGCTAGCAAAGATCTGATTGTCCCTTTAATTGTATGCTCTGTAATACACTAATGAGGCTTTTAAAAAGTTCTTTTCTTTTTTTCTTTTCCTTTTTAGTAGTGTTTTTATCTTTAGACCTAAAAAGGAAGGAAAGAAGCTGGGACAGGTGTTTTGTGATTAGCTTAAGAATTATATAACATCTGTACCAGAAGGTAAGAAGACCGTTCATGATGAGTTACACCTAGGCTAGCATTCTGTTTTGATGAATGATCTCTGCATTATATATGATGGCAAGAGCCAGATCCTTCGTCCAATTACATGTTGTAACATCTGGTTATTTTAGAGACTACCTTCTCCCTTGTGTATCTTTAAGGTCTATGGCAACTGCCCTCTTCAGAGGCCCCCACCTTCAGAAGCTGAGGAGGGTGGTGACTTACTGCATGCCCTCTCCATATAACTAAAAGTGTGATGACCTACTTTGGAGGTAGTTTGCTGCCAAATAAAAATACTGGCTTTATTTCTCAGGCTTGGGATCAGACCTGCTGCATGTTGCAGAACAAAATATGTACGACTTTGAGAGTTCAGGAACAGCTTGTCTTCTGTTTCTTTTGGACATGATGAAGCCCAAAAAGCTTATCAAATGTATGTGCTAAGTCTAGGAGAAAAAAGGCAGAGACAGTAGTGGTGGCTAGAAAGAAAATTGTTTTGATACAGTGTGGTGAGAATGCTTAGCCATGCTTGTCTTGGCAAATAATCTAGACAAGAGGAATATCTTTTATGGATTCCTAACCTGAAATGTTTTGATTCTTAAATGGTGTGGTCTGCTGGTGAGCAATGGTGATTCAAGAAGAATTGGGCTTATACTATGCCTTGACTTGTTTCAGCAGCACATATGCTCTGCAGATATTTTTTCTTAATGCTTTTAGAGCATTATTAAAAATGTATTTAAGCATGTTTTTATTTTATGTATGATCTGTATAGAATTTATTAAACAGGGACTTGGGGAATATCAGAACTGCATGCTTGTGTTTTATGCAAAACCATTACAGCTTGCTTGCTTTTTGTTATGCCATTTAAAGCTGTAGCAGCTTTAGCAATTACATTCTTATAGTACGAGGGCTTAAAAACATAAGAGGAACCCTGTAGGATTGGGCCATAGACCATCTAGGCCAGTAACGTGTCTCATACAGTGGGCCACTAATTGCTTATGGACATAAAGAGAGAAGACAAAGGCATGTTGTCTGTCTCTCCAACCTGAGGAAAGTACCTAAGCATCCATTTGAGTAGCCATGGATACTTCTATCTGCCATGAATTTATCTAACCGTTTCTTAAACTCCAGGCTAGTTGCTGTTTCCACATCTTCTGGGAGCAAATATATAATTTATATTTAAGTTATAATTTAAGGATTCATAATCTACTGACTTTGCTTTCAGATTCAAAATACAGGAAGCCCTTGACTACTGTCTTTTTCCTTAATGCTTCATTGTGGCCAAATGCTTACTCCCAAAAATGATTGTATAATGGTCTGTTTTTTGTTGAACACATATTTATTGTATGATTTGCCTGGGTGGAAAATGCAAGACGTGTGTGTGTGTGTGTGTGTGTGTGTTCAGTACTCTTTGTACATCTTGTGCTTTATCAGTAGCAGCTAAGAGCCTTTGTGCTGGTCTGTGCCAAGTGATACTTCTGGTAAATATTCAAACATTCTCCATTAACTGAGGATTGTAAAGAAATCTCTCTTCTCTTAGTTTTGTCTTGTGAAAAGATAGAAAAGATGGCTGCTTTATATTTTTTATTCTTTCTCCCTTTACAGCTGAAAAAAGAAAGAGTGCTAAGTTAAGCCTCTAAGGGAAAAGAAACTGATATTGGTTTAGCAGTTTCACTTAATAGCTGTCTTGAATGTCGGGCTGGGGAGCACCTAACTAATGGACAACACTGTTGTCTTGCATTTTGCAGCATGCATGGATGTATAGACACATTATTCATTGATTTCTCTCAGATACAGTACGTTTCCATAAATGCTCCCTCTCCTCCAACCTGTTAAAGCATGGACAGACACCCATGATCAACTAGGGAAATACAGTTGTGAGCACTATACTTTCTGAGGCAGTGGGTGGTATTATTGTATTATGGCAGTTGCAATATGTTTTGTCTGCTGTTTATCTCAATGGATCAGAGTTAAGCATCAGCAAAAAATTCTGTTCAGTGCCTATGTACATGTACTGAAAATAAAAGTGATATGTGGAAGGTTTCCCGCCCTTCCCCTAAATGCCACAAACATCAAAAGAATCAGATCAAATCAAAGGAAAATTTCTTCATGCAACATTTTTTGCTTATAGAATACACTACCATGAGATACAGTGTTTTTTTGATAAATTCAGAGAAAACGTGGGCAAATTCATATGGGAAAAGGCTATCAGTGGTTACTAGCCCAAAAGTAACTGCCCCTAATGCAGGAAGAGAAAGTCTAATAGCAGTGGTTCTCAATCTTCCTAATGCCGTGACCCTTTAATACAGTTCTTGTGGTGACCCCCAAACTAACCCTAACCCCCAACCATAAAAAATTTTTGTTGCTACTTAATAACGACCCCTGTGAAAGAGTAGATCAACCCCCAAAGGGGTCCCGACCCACAGGTTGAGAACCACAGGTCTATAGAAAGTGGAAGACTGTGAACAAGTTTTGTATATGCAGTGGTTTGCCACTGCTAAACCAAATGGACAATCCAACAAAACATTTCTTGTGCTCTTATATCACCAATATGTTTATCCCTGACTCTTTTTCTATCTGATTTTAAATATACGGGCAACATTTGGACTGGATATGTGATAGGAAACCATTACTCAGGAAATCTCAGTGGGTTCCAGTTGTTTATGTATCTAGTTTAAGATCTTGTTTTTATCTTTAAAGTCCTAAATGGTTTCAGACATGGAAATCTAAAGGGCTATCTCAGCATGACCACAAGCTGTAGTCATTAGGGAGAAGCTGCATTGTGGAAAACTCTTTCAGCAGGTGTTTCAGCTGTCTACCTTCCCTAGTGTGTCTAGGTGTTGAATTAAGATATCTGTACATTGCACCTATGATTTATTTTTATCTATTGGCTTAAAAAAATGTTTTGGTTGTTATGTGTGTTAACATCCCTAAAGTCCCTCTTGTAGATGCAAAATCTGGGGAAGAAATACATTTACAGAGACACAATAAGCCCATCTTTAGAAAAGTCTAAAGGATGGCTCAGGCAGATAATATCATGATATGGCCTTATCACCTTCCATACCAGCCATGCTTCACTTCTTTGAGTAACCTAATCAGCCAAGTGCTCTTTCCACTTCAGTTGGTTGTTAATCTAGCACTATATGAATCAGCTTCTGGCGAATTCCCTTGTAAGAAAGTCAGTGACTTGGGTGTGATCTTAAACCTTGCTGCCTGGATAACTATGCCAATCACAGATGGAATAGTAAATATGTGGTTTGTAAGTACAGGGTCAATGTCTCTGAGCTATTATACCCATATTTTCTTCCAGAATATCCAATATAGCAGAATAAATAAACAATGTTTGGATGCAGAACATGTGGCACAAAGGTATTCTGTGCACTTCCCATATGGAGTGGGAGAGAATGTCAGGGAAGCCATGGTGGCTGAATCTACCAATATAGGCCAAAGTACCATAAAGATAAGATCCAGTCACCCAGTTTAAATAAGTCACTGCAGAGTAAGCCCAAAGTATCAGTAACATAATAAATCCACCCTGTGCATACTTCTATACATGCCTGTCATATTCCCCCTCACTCCTCTCCTTCTAGGCTGAAAAAATCCAGGAGTTTCAACATTTCCTTGCAGGGGAGTCCCTCTAGCCCTTTTACAGCTTTAGTTACCTTCCTTTGAACCTTTATGTTTTTGAGATGTGGCAGCCAAAACTGTGTATGGTATTCCAGACACAGTCCTGTTATCCTTTTACACAGGGAGATTATAATATAGTTTTCTGTACCGTTTCTCGCTTCCCCAAGACCTCTTTCCTTGTCAGTCACAGCCAGCTCAAATACCCTGAACGTGCAGTTAGGATGTTTTGCTCCATTCTGAATCACTTTCCAATTGCTGACATGGCACAGCTTCTGCCACTTCAACACTCATTTCCCCCCCCCCCCCCATTATGTAGAGCCCATCTTCAGAATTTCTTGATGTTTGCCACCAAACTGGTCCGTTATGCTTACACTTTACTCTAGATCATTTGTATAAATGTTAAATAGCAATAGTCTAGATATAGAATTTTAAGGAACTCCACTTGTTACAGCTCTTGGTTATGAGAAATGTCCATTAACATTTACTCTCAGCTGTCATTTCTTTAACCTGTTGTTCATCCTTTGAAGGCCAAATCAAATTACTGTGTTTTCAGGTTTGTATTAAACAATAAAAGTCATTTTGCCAGCAATATAAAAGCAAAACTATACATTATAGACAACCATACTGTAGGTACATGGATTACTATAGTTCACGCTCTAATAATCATCTGATTCCTACAGTGTTTATAAATATTTTGATTTGAGTTTTCATGTGAGATAAATACCATATTTCTGAATCTTTGTACTTGGTACTTCACTCAGAGATGCAGAATTTTGGCCTGAAGAAATGTTTTGACTTCTAAAAATAGGATGAAGTGGGAAGTTGTCTATTAGATGATATAGATGGAACATCTGGCATAATAAACATCACGTAAGAGACCCACTTGTTAGGGCATGAACAGCTCTAATGCACACTCCTTTGTTTGCTGTATGATATAACGGGTTTAGTTGAGACCCACCCTTGCTTTTTCCTGCTCATTTGAGCTTTATATATGTCACTGTTTAGTAGGCGTGTTTTGTAAAAAACACACAAAAAACAGGCTTGTCTATTTGTACAATCTATTTAGGATCGTGTCAGTTTTATTCTAATTTTAGAGCACAAGTTTGTCAGTTATTATATAGGCCCTATCATACATACATATATTAAAGTTATCCCTTTGTTATGGTTTTGTCTGATATGATTTTGCTTTGATATGGTTGGTTAAACTGCGACTTTCCTAGTTCATTCCAAATGCCTCTAAGGCACCATTGGCTTACACTAGTTGCCTAGGCTGCAACTCTACAGAGTCATTGATGCTCTGGGCTGAGTGGTTAAGGAGCAGGACTCTTACCTGGGAATACCGAGTTTGATTCTGCTGTCCTCCATGAAGCCAGCTGGGTGACCTTGGTCTAGTCAGAGCTCTCTTCTGAGCTCACACAGCCACACCTACCTCACAAGGTGTTCTGTTGTGGGGAGAAGAGTAGAAAGCTTTGTCAGCCACTTTGAGTTCCCCTAAATGGGTGAGAAAAGCAGGGTAGAAAAGCCAACTCTCCTCCTCTTCCTCCTCCTCCTCCTTCTGTGTGGCTCCAGTGTACAAATCCCATCTCCAACCTCATTCTTATATATTTGTCTGGCCTTTAGTGTGCATTTGAGGTGGCATGAGCATGTATTCATGTGACTGTACCACCTCTGAACCATCTCTGAGCTGTTTGGGGGACCCTTGATCTCCTCTTTGAACCACTATTGGTGTACATTGGTCGAATGCATCTCATCATTATCTTTTGACTCAGGCAGCCAGGCTTCCTCCAGCCATCTCTCCTTTAACCCAGGATATAGCAATATACTGGAATATGCTACTTCCAGATAATTGCTTGTTGCCCAGATGGCTGGACAACAGTATGGGCCTTGATGCATGCATCTGGGTATACATCTGATGCATACATCAGTGCCCTGCATGCATTTTTGGCTGGGTTTGCCCACATGTCCTCGTTGACCATTCCCAAGATGGTGGATAGCATAAGCTATCCAGACAAGGTAAGTGCTCACACATTTTATATAAAACTGGGACTGGGAGTTGGTTTTCCCACAATAACATTATTGCAGGATGTATGGCAGTCCCAGTGTAGCCCCAGGATAATCCCTGATTTTACACCCTGTAGGACTCATTCAGCCGAATCTCATTCCTGCTGTCCAGCTTGCATTGGTAAACTGGGCATTCACAGTTCCCCTGACCACCACCACCCAGTTCTCATGAGTGAGAAATATTTGCATGGCATGGTTTTGTAGGTGGAAATCCATAGTGTTATACCTAGTTTGACTGTTGGGTTTGCTCAAAGATTCTGTTTTCATCATCTTTAAGCACTTAATGAAATGTTTCTTGCATACTCAAGTCACTTGGGTTTGCCCATCCTCATGTATGCAAGTTGGCTTTTGTGTTAAAGATGCCTTTTTGTGAATGTAGATATGGTGGCAAGTGTAAATAGCTGCTTACTTATGTCAGATTGTCTTAGCTGACCTGATGCCCCCCCCCCAACTCTTTTCAATAACATCCCTCAGTTCCAGCAGGGAGCATAGCTAAAACCTCTTTGAGATGGTTTCTGTTGTAGCTGCAATATGCAGATGCTTCAAACTTTGCTGAAATATTGTACATCCTATTTTAATGGAACAGAAAAAATAGGATAAGCCATTTGATAATTTATGCAGTCTTTCTCCTACCCTCTTTTTAGATCTTGGTTCTTAAATTTGGCAGCCATGGGAATTGTTTGCTAGATTAGACCAGAGGGGGTGTCTTATTTAAAGTTAGCTATTGCGTTTGCTGCGCTGTTGACTATTGATATTTTCAAAGTGCTCTTCCAGCTCAAAGCTCAGGTGAGTGAGGTCTCCCAGTCTTCTGTAGCATGAGAAGAAAAATAATAAACTTAGAATATACCGCACAACAAATTTAATCATTTAAAACTAACACATATTAAGCTGGGAAAAATTTGTGTTACATGTAGCCATTTTTCTCTTAACAGACTAGCTGTTTTCAAGTGTGTTTGTTTCTTTGCAACAACTTCCGTGCTGTGTTTTATTGCTGTGTTACAGAGACCTCTAGTGATTAAAATTGCATTACATCTTTTGATCTTGGAAGTGATCAGTGCTTGTCTGGCTTCATTCTGACAAGTTTTCTTTAGTGAACCTATTTCATTCAGTGACATCAGCAATAGGGAATAAATTACTGTATTGTGCAGCACACTGACTTAATATCTTTGGGTGTGCGTATGAAAATACTGTACATCTTTTACACCATAGTATGCTCACAGAGGTTCTTCCTGGAGCTCTGAACTTAACCAAATAAAAACACCTAGTAAATTAATTAATTTCTATTATCCTTCCTTTTTATGAATGGAACTGCAGTTACTGGCAGAAAACCAATGTCTTTCTTACTGGCAAAACCAGAGTGTGCATGACTGCACAAATATCTGAATAAATAATATTTGTTATTGTATTTATAGCCTTTAGCGAATGTTCCCAAAGTGAACCACTAGGTAAAATCAGGTTAAATTCTATAAAGATGACAAAGCCGTTAAATGTTAAGATAAAAACAAGATGAAAGAGAGCAGCAGAAAGCCAGGCAACCATAATAAAAACTAAACTACTGCATAGCAAACAGTATACAATCATTCTACCGACCAAAATATTGGGTAAAAAAAATGCACTCAAATACAATGCTATTTAGCAATAATTCCAGTATGAAGCACTTCAGGAATAATCACTAGTTGCCCAGATAAATAAATAAATAAAATACACACACACACATGCAGTATTTCTCTGTAATATTAGAGAACACAGATTATGAATGTGAACAAGTAAGCACAGAAATGGCTGAACTGACAACAAGGTGTTTTTCCACTGTCACTAAAAGTACCCATTTCGTACCCATTAATGGGTATGAAATGGCATTTTTGTACCCATTAATGGGTACTTCTAGTGACAGTGGCAAAACACCCAACAACTCAAGATCCAGACCCCTTCAAAAAAATTTATGTACAAATTACTATTCCACCAAAATCAGGGAACCCTGAACTGACCTTAAACCCTCACTGAATATAATGCTTGTTTGTAGCTTGTAAGTTTTATTTCTATATTTGTTCCGATTCTGGGCCTTCTAAAACCCGGGGGGGGGGGGGGATATTTCCTTGCCTAGGCATGTTTTCTCACCATCCATAAAATCTTGGATGTCCAGATATTTGATAAGGATGGAGACCTGCCCAAGGTTACAAGTGGCTGATTTCCCTCTTGACTTGGGTTTGCATTTACTAGACTGGCTTTATTCTGGAATATATCCCAGAATGGGGGCCTGCTGTCTACATGCTAGTGCAGATTGCAGTAGGACCCAGGTGAGGCCTGCTAGAGTCTGTATTAGTATGCAGACAACAGATCCCCATCCTGAGATATATTCCAGAATATAGCCAAGTGCGAACAGGCCCTAGGCTATTAAAGTTGGAGCACAGAAGTGGCCATTTGCATTTTACATGTACTAAATTATCCCCATAACTGGCCAGCAGCGCTTGTAGTGCAAATGGCCATCCTGCATTACCAAGGCAACATCCAGGCCAGCATGCAGTGCACAGTCAGGTGTTGCCATGGGGATCTGGCAATTGTGCACAGTTGTGGAGCTGTGCCCCCTCACTGTGCGGGTGCAAGGGATCCAGCTGATTCTGGTAAGTCTTTGGACTGCTTTTTTAATACAGGCATGTCCCCATATCTACAGGGATATGTTCCTGGTCCTACCATGGATAACTAAAACCAAGGATAATATGATTACATTTACTGTTCTGTATAAGCTTTTTGGTTGAATGTGGTTGAATGGATCAGTGGAGACTGAATCAGAAGATATGGGGACACACCCCTTTTATTTTCCACTGTGGTCAACCACAGTTGAGTGGATCATCAGAAGTGAATCAGTGAAAACAGGTATGCCTGTAGTCCACAGTTGGATCACTTCAAGGAGGGCAACTGCAACTCCAGGTGAGTTGTGTGAGTAGCCAAGTGTGAACAAAATGATTCAGCAAGTGGCCTGGATGATTCCACCTCATAAGTGCAAAAAAGACATGACATTCCATCTTGACAAAGCTGACTTAGCTTTCTGCCACTTGCTTTCTGGACCATCATTACCTATCAGCACCACTTATTCCAGCTTACATCTTGCCAACACCATGCTTTGTGTTTCCTTTCCTGAAACCAAGGAAGCATACAGAATGTAAAAGCATCATTTCTCAGCTGTTATGTCAAAATGAAACAGATGAAGTAGACCTTGTTTTTTGCTTCAGGCCTGTTATCTGTAGTCGTAAAACATCTTACTCAAGGAAATGTCCCAAAATAAGAAACGGATGAGGGAGACAAAATCTGATTTAATGACAAACATAATATGCTTTTGGCTAATGATAGCTGTTTGTCAAGGGAATAATATGTTTTTAGAAATTTGCCATCTTGGCAACAGGGGAATTGAATGAGAAAAGCTGGCTGCGCTTAACAATGGAATATTACTCAGACTCATGCTTTGGAAAATCCTTGAAGCAGGCTGCCTGTTTTTCTTCTGCAAGTAAAAGTGATTTTGGAAAACATTCAAAACAGCTTTATATGAATTAAAATGAACCCTTGGATCACTATCCCAATGCCTTGGTAACTCCTTTACTTCTAGTTTGGGGAACAAGGGGGGAGATATGGCAATATCCTTTTGTATCTGTTTTTATACATGTAAAACATAAACATGTTAATAAGAATATGGACAATCAGTGATGAGCTATAAATGGCAAGCAGCTGCCACATCATTCTTTGCACAGAGAACATTGTGGTCTCAAAAAGAAAACCAACCCATTCTCCAACTGACCCTATTCAAGATGGACAATCCCAATTATCAGTTCACTCTCCCTAAAAACTGGAAGTGCATTACTAGTACCTAAATGGAGGATAGTCATGTTTTCATTCAGAGGGCATTTCCATAGCTAAGAATAACTACTAGTGGTTGACTCTCAGGGGAACCATGTTCATTTTATTATTGTCTCAGCTGTCCTTGTTGTTGCTCAAAGAGGTTGCTCATGGAAGATGAGATGATGGAAAGTTATGGGGTGCTCTCCTGCCATGAAAGTAGAAGGTTATTCCTTTGACACAAAGTGAGCCAGTTTGGTATAGTGGTTAGGGAGAAGGACTCTTACCTGGGAATACTGGGTTCGATTCTGCCCTCCCCCATGAAGCCAGCTGGGTGACCTTGGGCAAGCCAAAGCTCTCTTCCGAGCTCTCACAGCCCCACCTACCTCACAGGGTGTCTGTTGTGGGGAGAAGAATAGAAAAGCTTTGTCAACCGCTTTGAGTCCCCTTAAATGGGTGAGGAAAGTGGGGTAGAAAAGCCAACTCTTCTTCTTCTTCTACCACATCCTCCAGACTACAGGCTTTCTAAGATTGGGTTCCACAGTACCTTTTAATCAGTTTCTTTTTGATCTTCTCATTTTTCAGTTTTTGCTCCTTCATATTCAAGTTGCTAGCAACTGATTACAATTTTTTTATTTTCAGTTCGAGTCTAATTTTCCACTTGGGGTTTTTGTTGTTGTATCCCCAGTTCTTCTGTTACAATTACTGTTGTGCTGTAGGCCAGTTGATTTGTCTGTTCAATTGATGTTATGCTTATTGATTCAGCATGTGCCATGATTTTTTCTTTGAGTTTTTGCTGTCAAGGGGTTTGTGTTTTGTTGTTGTTGTTGTTGACTCTTAGCAGAGCCAGGGTGCCTCTCAACCAAACTGAATGATCCTTGCACATGGTGTTGAGCTTGTCAAGGACGTCTGCCAATCAGGGAGTTAAGCAGAGTCTTACACTGCAATCCATGAGAGTGGCTGTGAAACGTGAATATGGCTGTCTGACCTTGAAATGACCAGAAGTGGAATGGTAATCTCTATCAGCTGGTGAAAAATGTTCTACTAAGGATGCTACAAGAATGCAACTACACTTGGACTTCTGGAACTACATGGGGCGCTCTACATGGGGCTGCCCTTGAAGACGGTTCGGAAGTTGCAGCTGGTGCAAAATGCAGCCGCTAGAATGCTGACAGGAACATCTAGCCAGTCGCATATTACGCCGGTTCTAAAAGAACTGCACTGGCTGCCAATTCACTACCGAGCCCAATTCAAGGTGCTAACTTTAACTTATAAAGCCCTAAATGACTTGGGTCCCAGATATCTAAAGGAGCGCCTTCTCCCATATCGACCTGCCCGTGTTCTAAGATCTGGAGGGGAGACCCTTCTGGTGATCCCTCCGCCTTCTTTAGTTAGGCGGGTGGGTACCCGGGAGAGGGCCTTCTCGGTGGTGGCCCCCAGGCTGTGGAATGGTCTCCCCCTTGAGGTGCGTCAGGCCCCTTCTTTGTTCTTATTCAGGAAGGCGGTGAAAACGTTCCTATTCACACAGGCCTTTGGTTAAATGTTCCCCACACTTCCCCTCACTGAAAACCGCTGATGTTTTTAACTGTTTTGTACTTTTAAAACTGTATTTTTAAATTTGTTTTATTTTTGATACTGTTTTTATACATCTGTTTTAAATGTTGTGAGCCGCCCAGAGACCCTCGGGTATGGGGCGGCATATAAATTGAAATATAAATAAGTAAAATAAATAAACTAGCCTGGAAGTCTTGGGTGTTTGTAAGTGGTCAAGTGTAAAGGTATTCGTGAATTCCACATTTTATAATAGCATCCAGTCACAGAGTGTAGAAAATAGAGCAGGACCACTGCAAAAATGTATAATCAGTGGCTTAGAATGTATTCTTTCCTTTTGGCAACGTGCTATTCTTCCTGCACTGGAATTACTCCATTGGTCCAACAAATGATGTTTTGAACCAGTATGTTTCAGTTATCTCCCATATATGCCATTTCACCACATCATGGATTTTAGAGGATAAGGAGCAGAGCAGAGCAGAAAGGAAAAGAGTTATCAAAAGATAGTGATCCAGAGGACATCTGATTGTGCGTCTGCTCTCTGGGAGGTAATTGTGAAGCATTAGGCCAGTGCACTATTCCTCCATACAGTTGTTTTCCTTTAAACTAGATTTGGACTAGAAGGTCCCAGAGGTGGAGGTTGCCCTTGAAACTACAGGCATAACCTCTATAAAAAGAGGACATCTGGCTACCTTTTACTATAGGCATACTTCTTTTTTCCAAATTGGCATATAGATCCATTCCAGAATTCCATAGAAGCTAGGAATACCTTCTGTTTAAATAGGATTTGTCTGGTATCTGTAAAAACTCTAGCCTCAGGAGATGGCTGAGTTATGACAAATTATGGGCAAATATACATAACAAGAAGTAATATGACATTTGTGTGAGTAAAGCTTAGTAATTATATCTGCCTCATAAAATGACCAACCGGTGATTAATTCATTATTATTTCTCAGCATGTGCTTTCAATAAAAGTGTTAGGCGTTAGATTTCTGCCAAACATGTAGAAAAAGTGTGGGTGTGTACTAAAGAAAGAGTCAAAGAGAGAGATTAGCTTTAGATATAAAGTTACTAGAGTCAGCATGAGGACCCCTTGGGACTACTGCGAACTTTAAACCATTATGAACCAAATATATTTAGTGACGGAACGTTTGAAGAATATAAATGAGCTGTGAAGCTTAGACATGGATTAAAGTGTGTATTTGAGCTTCTGATCAATATTCTCGTGCTAGTACACATCCTTGTCTGGGAACCTGGTTATATTGTCTCTCTCATGAGATTTCTTTGTTTTGTTATTGTTCATTTATACTGTCTTTGCTCCTAAGCACTCAAGGCTGTTTCCAGTTTAACCTTTTGTCTAAGGGACAAGGTGCTGAAAAATAAAGAGGGAGAGGTAAACAAGCAAGTTTGTGCTCTTCCAGGGCATATTCCATTCCATTTTGATTAGGAATGCTAGACTATCTGTCCTTGCCAAAGAAAGACCCAGAAAAATAACTATTAAAATCAAAATATTACCTATATCAAAATCCACAACTTGTGTTACAATAAACCATAGCCATCAATCTGAAAACACTGTATTACATTCAAATGGAGTATAAGCTTTTGAATAACCTTCTCGCCAAAATATGCTAAGGCACCGACATTATATGGCTTTTGATTCCTGGTTAAAATCTGTCTTTTCACACAGGCTTTGGGGTTTGGCTTCATCCTCGTGTTGTTCCTGCTAGAGGGAAGAGTTGTGTTTTAATTATTCAATAAACATCTTGCTGATTTTGTTTATATTTTATGTTGTTATTTTAGCAAATATATTGAACCATCCTGAGACTTTGGTGAAGGACAGGATATAAATGTTTAGAAATAGACAATGTAAATACATAGTTAAAATTCATTCATTCATTCATTCATTTATTCATTCATTTATATCCTACTCGTCACCTGAAGCCCCTAGGATAGATCACAACAATAAAAAGATAAATTAAAATATAAGCTTCTCTCCCTCCCTTCCTCCTTAACAACACTTCAGTTGTGGTCAGACACACACAAAAAGGATCTCTGAGGCAGCTTTGAAAAGGTTTTGATATGGGATTGTTCATACACCGGACTGCCCTTTTCCCTCTCCTGAACATTTTGTTCTAGAAAAGGGAACATAAGGGCCACATACTGGCTCTCTGAGGCACCTCTGAGGTGCCCCTTTTGCTATGTCTGAACACAGCCCTAGAGGAAGCCAACCATCAGAAGCTTGGGTAAAGAGGTTTGTCTTAACCAGGTGCTGAAAGACATGCAAAGTTGATGCCTCCACAAAGCTACAGAGGGAGGCTGTTCCAAAGTCTCAAAGCCACCACAGAAAACAAGAAAAAATATGTCTGCTAAATTATATGACGATGAAACTGGTGACAACTGAGAGATGGGAGAGAAACCAAATAATGTTTTCTCCATGGACTGAGGCTGTATCAGTGACTCATAATATTATATGCTACCTCCAGTTTTGACTTGTGCATGCTGACCGCCAGAATAACAACAGAGCTGAATGGTGTTTCGCTGTTTGCCTTCAGTGCAGGGTGAACAAGGCTTTGATTTGATATGGAAGTAAACATTTAAACTCTGATTCAGAGCCTTGTTTGCTTCAATGCAGAGACGTCCTCCCAGCAGTTCCATCATTAGAGGACATCTATGGGAACACTGCCAGAAATAGAGCTTTCTCGGTTGTGATTTCCTTGCTGTGGATATGATTTCCTTACTATGTTGTTTACGTGGGCCTTTGGGGATTGTTTGGCTCTATTTACCAATATGTTGTTTTCCTGTGGCTGTCCTGCTTTATTTATATTTTATTTTGTTTTATATTTTACGTATATATTAAAACATATTTTAAAATGTAACTCAACCTCCCTACCTCTCATACTGGCAGGACTGTATTCAGGAGAACTAGGAATCAAAGATCAAGATGAAAGGTACATTTTAACAGGCACCTAAAATCATTTTAAGTTGGTACCTGGTGTAGCTCCATGGGAGACTTTTCCAAAGCTGGAGGGCGCCATAGAGAAGGCCTTCTTGCACATCACAGCCTGCACACCTCCAAGGGTAGCAGAACTACAATGGTAACTTCACTGCCCTGTGACTTGTGAAGGGCTGTGTAATTTTTTGTAAATAAATAAATATAAATAAATAAAATAGCAAATCACTGTTCAGTTCCACTGCTGGGTCCCGGATACCGTGACTGGCCACCTTCAGTTCTAGAGATGACACACTTCTGAAGATCAGTTGCTGAAAGTAAGAATGGGAAAACTCTGTTGTGCTGACCTCCTACTTGTGGACCTTTTAGCCACTGTGGATAATAGAATGGTAAACAGGCCTCTTCATCTTAGAAAATTAACCCAACAAAATCTGTAAAAATACGGAAACACTGGTTTGCCTCTCCTTCTCAGGATACGAAATGGAATAGACCCTAAAGAGAAGGAATTACTCCATAGAGGAATTCACTGTTCCAATCTGGACATCAAACCTGGCTTAAAGGAAAGTAAGAAGAGCATACGAGGGATGATGTATTTGCTGAGACCCCTAAATATCTTATTTTCTCTCTTGGTTAAACTGGTCCTGATGTTGTTCAAGTTAAAAAAATACTGTGATTTTTTGTTTGTTTTTCACAGTGGGGTCAGCACATTGTTCTTTTAAACTGAATCAATACGCCTACAACTGGTCAAGCAGGAATTTTGGTTATTGCTGTCCTCAGACATCAGAAACAAAACAAGAATTCTGGGGGATTCTCGTGACAAAAAGAAAGCGGAGTGACACTTGGCCTGTCACAGATACTCCATATAACACCATATTTGAACAAATACCAACTCTTACAAATCATTTATTAGTGTGATAATATATATATATATATATATTATATGTTATTGATCAGATGCAATAACATCAATATTGGAACAAAAGCTTGTGAAATGTAATAATGTTGCATTAACAGAACTGGATTTTCCTGCAGTTGTTTGTCTACTATGCTAGGTAATATCATCCTTGCATGCACTTGGCCACTGAATGTTCTTTGTCTGTGTTTGCCATGGCAGTTTTTGAATAAGGATGTGCATGAATTTAAATTGAGTAGTCCAGGGGTGTTTTTCCACTGTCAGAAAGTACCCATTTTTGCGCCCATTAAGGACCCATTTGGGTGTGAGCCGGATGACCCCATTTCCACCACGGCACCCATTTGGAACACATTTGTTTCCACCGCCATCTTGGGAAATCCGGATCATATGGGTACATCTCAGCCTTTAATCCGGATTTTCTGTAGACCCCGTTAATGGGGTCTACAATGGGGTCTTCAGCCAGAAAATCCAGATTAAAAGGACCCTGTTTACATGTTAGTTTGGCAATGGGGTCTAGAGGAGGCTAGCGGGAAGGGGCACCCTTGGGGGGAGCCCCAAAACCTAAGCTTTGAAGTCATTTCAAAGTCATTTCAAAGTCTGTGCAAAATAGCTCTGGACTGTCTTTGAAGTCTGTGCTGATCTTCAGAGTGAACTTCGAAGTCACTCTGAAGTCACTTCAAAGTTTACTCCAAAGATCAGCACAGACTTTTGAGACACTCCAGAGCTATTCTGCACAGACTTTGAAGTGACTTCAAAATGACTTCAAAGTGACTTGAAAATGACTTTGAAGTGACATCAGAGCCACTTTGGAGATTGCACCCCCTGTCCCCCCAAACACCTGGGGTGACAGGCAGACTCCTTGTGGGTAGATCCAGATTTCCAAATGGGTGCTTCGGTGTTTCCATGGCAGGGAGGCTAGCACCCATTGCTATTGGGTGCTAGACCACCCATGGAAACACATTGAGTACTTCCCTTAATCCGGATCTACTAGATCTGGATTAAGGGAAGTACCCATTCCCTAGATCCGGATCTTCTTAGATCCGAATTAAAGGAGCACGGTGGAAAAATACCCCAGAAGTGAGTTCAGAATTACTGCAGAGCACCATTCTACAATCCAGTTCAAACAACAAGCAGCATTATATATTTTCAAATTTGGGAGTTTCTTTAGAATCTTGTATCAACTTAAATCTTATTCTTGGTTTTTTACCTTGCCAAAAAAATTAGTCAAATCTTTCTGTCATTGTTTTAAATACAACTTCATTAATTATTACTAGTTTTGATTGAAACAAGAACATCATTCATGGCAAAACATTGTATTACTGTAATTCTTCCCAGTAAAGATAGTTTTAGCTTAGACCATCTCTTCAAATCTTGCTTAATTTCCAGCCATAATTTCAAATAATTTTTCTGATATAATGCTATATTTAATTTAGCCAGAAATACTACCAAGTATTTGACATTCTTTTCTGCATCAAATCCAGATTTTCTTTTCTGAATTCATGTTCTTGTTGCCCTATATTTTTCACCCATATTTTAGTCTTTTTCTCACTGATTTTTAATCCTGGTACTTTCCCACATTTTCTACTAGAGGTTTAGCTTTTTCTGTTCAATCATTTGGCTCTTTTAGAACAGTGCAAAAGTTCTAAAATACTTTATACTTGTCTCCTTTAATCTTCAGTGCTTTAATTAGTGCACAGCAAAACAGTTTGGCTCCAAAATAAGAATTGCCTGGCCAAGTCTACAAACTAGCCAGTGATTCAGCAAACCACGAACTTTCCCTGCATGCTACCCTCCTTATCCCCTTCTGTCCTGGCTTATTTTCCTGCTGGATCACACTAGGCTGTGGCCACCAGCTGTGCAATTCTGTCAAGGCCAGTTGGAGTGCTTTTTTTGGTCTACTGAATCTTCTGGAAATGAAAGACCATGGGTTCTACCAGGAGATCATGTGTGCCTCTACCTGGAAAGCCTCAGACATGGCTTATCCATGTTCATGGGATTCTGGGAGGACTTGCAGTTCTCCATTCATGAAGACTCAGCAGGCCAAGGCAAACTGAGCCAGCCAGCCAGCCTTGACAAGAACTACTTGGTTGGCAGCATCAAGCTGGCAGGAAAGGGAAGCATGGATGTTTGGGGAGAAGGCAAAGAGGCTGGGAACACAGTGGGAGAATGGTACACACACAGGGGAGGAAGAAAAGAATCTGAGGACATGTTAGGAGGGATCAAATAAGTTGAGGTTGCTATTGGATTGAACCCTTGAATTTTAAGTGGAACTTGGTCTGCTCCAGACTGACACCTTCTTATTGTTGATTGGTACGCTCAGCCTTGGTGGTGAAATAAAAGCCTTTGATGAAATAAAAAGGGGCAGACATGTTCTACCTTCATCCCATTGTGAGTCAGAACTTTTTTACAGTAGCAAATTCATGCTGATGTACAGTCCTTGGCAGTGTTACGGTATTCTGTAGTACTGTATTGGAAGCCAAATTCTGATATGCTATGTATGTAATATCACACCGGACTAGATAAAGGGAACTGATTTCCCTGGAGGCTTCCTTTGTGCGAAGTTATTCCTATAGGCATTTAATGATTTACTGCATTCACTGAAGGTATATACTTTATCTCCATTTCTGGCTGCTTAGGGGATTAAGAGTTTCAGGCCATGGAAATACCTGAAATGCCAGGATAGGGTGTAACAGGGAGCCTGCAGGGCTGTGAAACATTCCAGGACCCTCAATGAATTCAAAGTATGTGTCAATTTAAGTACAGAATGTTTTACTTTGAACCTGTCACTGCTGAAGAAGGAAAAGATATTTAAGGACTTATTTTCTTAACTGCTTTAGAAATGCAGTCCGTGTTGCCAGTTGTTCCTCAGTATTATCATTTTAAAAGAAACTATACCTGCAGCAGAAAATGGGGGGGGGACCTCTGTTCGGTTGCTTGGTTTTTTTTTTCTCTCCTTCCATAGTTCATCTTCCATCGAACCTCTAATCCTTCAGTTGATTCTCCCTAACATATTGACTGTGCTATCCAGATCTTCCTGAGATGATTTTTCTTTTTTCCACCACATAAAGAAAAATATGAACCCTGTACTTCAGTATCATGCCAGTAGGTTGTCAGGGCTGCCTTTTATGACACTTTCTCAAAATCTATTTGCCTAGGTTTTAGAAGCTATTCAGAACTTATTTTGTGTATGTATCATTATCGCCCTATAAAAGATGCCTGCCTTTTAGTTTCAAATATGTTTAGAACACATTTCTAAAATTTGTGGCAGAAGTTGAATGAACCTAATACCAAGCAGATGGCTGTGCTACATATTCCAGTTTGATCTAGTGGTTAAGGAACCAGACTCTTATCTGGGAATGCCAGGTTTGATTCTGCACTCCTACACAAAGCCAGCTGGGTGACCTTGGGCTAGTCACAACTATCTCCTGAGCTCTCACAACCCCACTTACCTGACAGGGTGTTCTCTTGCGGGGAGAAGAATAGAAAGCTTTGTCAGCTGCTTTGAGTCCCCTTAAATGGGCGAGAAAAGTAGGGTGGAAAAGCCTTTTTTTTCTTCCTCTTCCTCCTCCTCCTCCTCCTCCTAAGGGGGAAGATTCTACATCCTCCACAACAATCTTCTTTGAAACGGAAATCAAAAGAGTTAAATCACTTCAAAATGCATGGAGACTACTTAAAAACACAATAATGGAAGTGCAACTAGAATGCATTCCTAAAAGAAGAAAGGGGACTTCTAGGTCCAAGAAGAAACCAATGCGGCTCACAAATGCAGTAGATGAAGTCATTAAAAACAAGAAGAGTTCATTTAGGAAATGGAAGGCTTGTCCAAATGAGGAGAACAGGAGGGAACACAGACACTGGCAACACAAAAGCTAAGAAAGATTTTGATGACCACATTGCTAAAAACATTAAAAGAAATAACAAGAACTTCTATAAGTATATCAGAAGTAGGAATCCAACCAGGAGAGCAGTTGGACCACTAGATGGTAAAGGACAGAAAGGGGTAATTAAAGAAGACACGGAGATTGCAGAGAGACTAAACAAATTTTTTGCTTCCATATTCACGGAGGGAGACAGAAGACACATGCCAGTAGCTGAGCCTGTATTTTCTGAAGAGTTAAACTGTACAGAAATAACCAAGGAAGAGGTCCTTGCATGTCTTAATAAACTAAATGTTAACAAGTGACCGGGACCAGATGGTATTCATCCAAGAGTCCTTTAGGAACTCAAATGCGAAATTACCGACCTTCTAGCAAAAATATATAATCTTTCCCTAAAATCAGGCTCCATACCTGAGGACTGGAGGGTAGCAAATGTAACACCAATCTTCAAAAAAGGATCCAGGGGTGATCCAGCCAATTACAGACCAATTAGCTTAACGTCAGTTCCATGTAAGGTGATGGAAACCATTATTAAAGACAAAATTAGTGTACATATGGAGGAGCAAGCATTGCTGAACAAAAGCCAGCATGGCTTCTGCAAAGGTAAATCATGCCTCACAAATTTGTTGGAATTCTTTGAGTGTCAATAAACACGTGGATAAAGGTGAACCAGTAGACATTGTCTATCTGTACTTTCAGAAGGCTTTTGACAAAGTCCCACATCAAAGGCTACTGAGTAAACTCATCAGCCATGGAATAAAAGGACAGGTTCTGTCCTGGATTGGTGACTGGCTTAAGGGCAGAAAGCAGAGAGTAGTAATAAACGGCAAATTCTCAGGGTGGAAAGAAGTAGAACGTGGAGTCCCTCAAGGCTCAGTACTGGGACCAGTGCTTTTTAATTTATTCATCAATGATCTAGAAGAAGGGGTACATAGTAAAATAGCAAAGTTTGCTGATGATACTAAATTATTTAGGGTAGTAAAATCTGAAAGAGATTGCCAAGAGCTCCAGAGGGATCTCTTAGCATTGGGTGAGTGGGCAACCAAGTGACAAATGTCCTTTATTCTTAACAAGTGCATAGTAATGCACATCGGAGCCAAGAATCCAAATTATGTCTATAAACTGATGGGGTCTGAGCTTTCTGCAACACACCAGGAAAGGGATCTCGGGGTTTGGGTGGACAGTTCAATGAAAGTGTCAACCCAGTGCGCAGCAGCAGCGAAAAAAGCAAATTCAATGCTGGGAATAATTAGGAAGGGAATAGAAAATAAGTCAGCAAGTGTCATTTTGCCCCTTTATAAATCTATAGTGAGGCCACATTTGGAATATTGTGTACAATTCTGGTCACCACACCTCAAAAGGATATCGTGGAACTAGAGAAGGTGCAGAGAAGGGCAACCAGAATGATTAAGGGTCTGGAACACCTCCCTTACGAAACCAGGCTGCAACATCTAGGCCTCTTCAGTCTGGAAAGACGGCGTTTAAGAGGGGACCTGATTGAAGTATATAAAATTATTTCTTTTCTCTATCGCACAACACTAGAACCAGGGGGCACTCTATGAAGCTGATGGGTAGGAGAGTAAGGTCTGACAGAGGGAAGTATTTCTTCACCCAGAGGGTCATTGGCTTATGGAATGTGCTGCCGGAAGTGGTGGTGACAGCTACCAGTCTAGATGGCTTTAAGGTAGAGTTAGACAAATTTATGGACGACAGATGTATCAATGGCTACTAGAACGAATGTCTAGATGCATCTTTCAGGCTGGGGGGGGGGAGAACCGGGGCGCTTCTAAGGCCATCTGCTGGGACTCGAGAGCAGGAGAAGGTTTGTCCTTGTCTCTGCTTGAGATGCCCATGAGCATTTGGTGGGCCACTGTGTGCGACAGGATGCTGGTCTAGATGGGCTGCGGCCTGATCCAGCAAGGCTTCTCTTATGTTCTTATGTTCTTCCATTGCTCATCTTCTTTTGTTCAGCCCATAGAATGATTTTTCTAATGGATTCATAGTGAGGGACTGATAATACTGTATTGTTCTTAATACAGGTAAAGAAAGCATAAGAATGTTTTTATTCCTCTGTGAAAAATGCATATACACAATGAAGTTACTGTACTGATTTGAGTATTAAGTGTAGCTTTCATTGCTTCTAAGCATCAGGACATATTTTTTTCAGTTTTCACTGAATGATAAAACAGGTATGATAAGAGTGGAGAAGTGGAGGAGAACACTCCTTTTGTCCATCCTGTAATTTGTCATGTTATTTATGCACTTACTCTATGCTTTTGCATATCTGTCACATGCACCACAAAACCCAACCAGTCTCATTTTAGCCACCACCCACACCCAGAACTGCTTAGCTTCACCAAGAAGGTGATTTCAGATGCCAAAAACATAAAAAATAGATATCTTCAGTGCCAACCCTAAGAACTGCCCTAAGGCAAAAAACAAGCTGTGGCATGATGATCTAGATTATTTTCAATACAAATGATGGCATACCATCTTCAGCTTGCTCTGGTATGTTAGATAGAAGAATCAGTCCTGCAATGTCTGCCCTAGGCCTAGCCTCAGTTCTCATCTGGTCAAAATCCTGGTCAGGCTCTTTCTGCACTTACCTCAGTTAATCCGTATTAGCTAGATCTATATTAGCATTCATATTAGCTAAGTCTGGATCAACTACAGGCAGAGGCATCCGTATTGAGTGGACATTAGGGCAGCAAGTGTGTGCTAAAGAGTGCTAGCATGGCTGTGGACCACATTCATCTGGTCTACCACTGATTCCGATTAGTGAGCACTTAACACAGCTCTGATCAGGATCTACTCTACACTTTGCAGATAACATGCCCGTGGCATCTCCTTCATCCGGATTACATGCAGACAACATGTTCTTAGCAGTTCCTTGATCTGGATTACTGAGTGAGGGCCTGAAGGTCTTGCAAACAGGAAAATGCAAAACACCACTTCAGATTCTTTTGAGAGGGTGTTGCCCCTCCAAAAGGAACATGGAACACAGGAAACCTGGCCCTAAAAACATTTTCTTCCTGCAGTTCCTCTCCTGGTGTCCTTGATGTTATGGTGTACGGTGCCAGGGCATTCTCTGGCCTCTGCCATGCCTCAAGAGGACAAATACCTGTTTTGAAAAAGACTGGAAGGTCAGCAATTCATTCTTGACTGAATTTCTTAAAATGAAGATTCACTTACCTCAAAGGGACTTAATTCTTTGTAGACATAGTTAGAATTGTAGTGTCAGATCCTGAATGCAGCCCACCTTGTCTATCATAGATAAATCATTTAAGGTGCTTTTTTTAGGGAGGACGAAATGAGACTAACCCTTATCTTTAAAAAACAACAGATGTTACATGAGCCATTTAGCTTTTTTTCCCACCTTGCCACAATAAAAAAATGATGGGTGAGATACAAATCTAAGTTGTCAGGATTCGTGGGGTGTGAAATAGCTCTGAGTCACTTCAGTTGTTGATAAACCAACAATGTGTGAAGTGAGAAATAATTTTTTATGGCATACCTAAATTTGTCATAAGTAGGTTATATAATATGGCATTAAAAAGCATGCATATTTCTAAAACACATAACTATGACATTCTTCTCTTTTACCTTTTTTAAAAAGTTAAGGAAATGGATTGCGTGAGAGACTTTTGTGCCAGTTATGCTGGGTTGTGGGCATCCAATTTTCCAGGATAATTTATTTATTATCAATTTGATTTGTACACCACTCCCTTGTCCAAAGGCCTCTGGGTGGGTTACAGACTTAGACATAACATTTCTATTGCTTTTACAATTTTTATCAGCTAAACAACAAGGATATAGTGGTCAGGGCAAGGCAAAACATTTGGGTGAACTGGGTAGTCAAGTAGAGCAGCAACAAATATTAGGGTACATTTAAATATAGTTGGACCTCCATATCCACGGGGGATACGTTCCAGGCTTTCCGCGGTTAATGAAAGACCATATATCTCAAATGCAGGGAAATGCATGCGATTTCCCATAATTGAGAAATCTCACATCATTTCCTTCAACTTCCTGAGTGCTCCAGACCTCCCAAGAAGCTCCAGGTAGGCCTAATGGCACCAGCAAGGGGGTGGGGAGACTGATCCAGTCACCGGGGAAAACTGAAACTGTGTTTACTGGATCAGTGTATAAGGAGGTCTGACTGTACAGGTGATTTTGATTTTTGTTTTTAAAATATATTTTCTCTCCCTTGTGCCTTTTTACTAGTCAGTGTTCTTATGGAAAACCAACCTTAAATGTGGTTAGTGTGCTGTTCACACCACTGCCAAAGACTGTGGCTTAAAAATGGGTTTTCTAGGATGGCAGGCTCCAGCTGTGTGATTGGCTGATGGAGCTGTTGGCTTGGAGCATGGTTTTGGCCTGAGTTGGCAGTTTTTTGTCTTTTCCCAGAAATCAGTGTGATCATTCCTTTTCCTGTTGCGTGTACAGAATTTTTAATTTTTTTCCCACATGCTCCAGCTGCCCCCCTTAGCTTATTTATGTAAGATGGTTTTGAATAATTTTGGTTGCTGAAACTGAGCATGAATTTGTATATGCCCCCGTCCCATTTACGTAACATGGAGGAAAGAAGGTAGATAAAAATGCTCTGAAAGAAATATGGTGATTTTGGTATTGTCATCATTTTTATAGAGGAGATTGGAGCCCATAAATAGTGGTTCTTCTTCTTCCAACATTGTAAAGTTTTAGAAATCTTTAACCAGAGCAGGTTGTAACTGAGATGAATTGCCAGATAGATAGATAGATTGATAGATTCGGGGGAGCAGGTATTAACATCAAACCATTTTAAAGTTTTATGTTCCAGTTAATGTGATTGCTTTATAAATCTAGTTCAGAACTACTTTAGTAGGCTTCCACCACTCAAGCCAAGTTGAGAAACCACCCATATAGAGTTGTTACCATGACTAAGGTAGAGTACATTGCAGGTGCACTTGATAGCTCTAACTCTTAGCTTTGTTTGAAACATAGTTTTAGTCTTTATGAAGTGTCTTTATAATACAAAGTTGCAGGCTTAGCTAGCTCACTTGAGACAACATACTAGGCCATAACCACTCCTTTAGGCTTTGTTCTTTTAAGGTCAACCTCTGACTCCAGTTACAGAGAGTATTCTACCAAAACACACCGAGAACTTAACTCATAGATAGCTAAAACACACACACAACAGTCAGTAAAATAATCCCGTTTCGCTCTTTCCAGTTCTGACTCCTATTCTGGTCCCTTTCTCTATATATTGGCTTTCTCCTTCTCAGTATTTACTGACATTCCAACCTGACTGCAAGATAGTTCCTCATGTCCTCACATGACTTCTTCACCCTTCACTCTTGTAGCCTTCCAGACTGATTATAATTAGCTACGTGAGTGCACTATTTGCATACTTGATGGACAGGTTTGGAGCAGATTTTTTCTCTCTCTCTTATCAGCATGATCACAAACTGTCACTGCTGCCTTCCCTGTGTATCTAAACAAACTCACAAAGTGCTTGCTTCCTTAATTTGCTTGGAGAAATTTGCTTTTAAGCTTTCATGACACTTTCATGTTCAGAGCGTCATCCCCAGGACTAACCATGTGGTGCTCCAAAGTGTAATTTACGTCAGGCCTAAAACCCACCTGAGAAGAGCCCTGATGTTCAGGATATTCCCAATACTGATTTACATTTGAATACTAATGTCTACCTCACAATAAATTCTGAGAATAAACATTACAGGCTAGACTGCTGTCTAGGGATGTGCACAGATGTTCTAAACATTTGAAATTAGATCAAATTAGATCGAATGTGGACATTCGAATTAAATTGAATGTCTTCTCATTCGAATTTAAACATTCGTTCAAATGATTCGAATGTGCAGATATGTATGTATCACATAAGTATCTGTACAAATCTCATACACGTCTGTACGCATTTGTACTTATAATACGAGACGAAAAAGGATGCATATGGGATAAAATGGGATACCTACTAAATGTGTACAGATACATATAACACATTCAAATGTTGTTGACATTAGTATCTTCAGTTTCAAATCTAACATTCGAACAAATTGATTCAAATGTGTTTGATTCGAATCACATTTTGTTGCATTCAGATTCTAAACATTTGAATCAAATCAAATTTTTTGACATTCGATTCAACTCAAATACAGATGCAAAAAAACCCATTTATGCACATCCCTACTGCTGTTGGAGGCAGAAATCCCTCTGCAGCAGGATTATTCAAGATATGTTTCTTGTCCTTGGCACTGGCAACCCCTCATCTACAATGTACTGGTTAACATGCTTTTTGGGAAATTTCCATGGGACCATGGGAACTTCAAAGAGAAGGACATTTGCCCAGTAATATGGGGACATTAAAAAAAATGCCTACAAACCAGTGCACGAGCGTAGAAAGGTTTATATCTGCATTCCCGTTCACCAATCAGTGTTGATGCTTAGCTTTTGTCTGATTAGGTCCCTCAGTTAGCATGAATTAGGAAACAGCTTTCAAGCAAGATTGAGATGTAGAATCTTAGTCCACAGTGAAGACAGTTTTTCAAGTGATTCCATTCCCCTCCTTTAGTTACTTGATATTTCTAGACTTAAAATAACACACACTGTGTATAA
Organism: Aspidoscelis tigris stejnegeri; assembly: GCA_023333525.1. NCBI lineage: Eukaryota > Metazoa > Chordata > Lepidosauria > Squamata > Teiidae > Aspidoscelis > Aspidoscelis tigris. Next base: position 24,614,427 of record JALMGA010000002.1, on the reverse strand, counting down.
ACTAGCAAGTAGATCTTCCTGTTAAAACTAAAACATAACCTTAAGAAAAGGAAAGAGTTTGCAAAAATAATCACAGAAACATTTCCTGCCAGTTATGTTTCCTTCTTCTTGAAGCCAAAGAAAAGTAGTTTCCTCCCAGTTGGGCTTCAGGCAAAGTCTTTCCCCTGTAATCAGTAATCTCCTTTCTTTGGGCATTTCTGTTTTTAAAAGAAAATTCCAGACACTGCATTAGGTCATTTAGGAGGTGCCTGAATTCCACCGGCATTATCTTGTAAAAAGCAAAACAAACCTGCTCTTGCAGCTTCAATTGGATGGAGAGAGAAGTAGGAGTGTGCACAGATGCAATTTTCAGGATTTGATTTGAATTGAATATCTGAAAATTCAGTTCTATTGAATCTTTAAAATTCGAATTTACCCAAATTCAATTTGATTTAAGCACATTTGAATCTATTTGTTAGAATTTTCTATTCGAATTAGCACTTACGAATGTCAGCAACATTCGTATGTGCCCAAACGCATCGTTATGCATCCCATACGATTCCATACATGTCCGTATGCATCCCGTATGCAACCCGTTTTCATCCTTTATGGATACACACAAATGCATACAGGCAGGAAAGATGCATACATGCAAGTACACATCGTGTACATACCCGTACACATTCGAATGTCTGAGTAATTCAAATAGATTCAAAAATTTTGTTCGAAAGTTTAAATTCAAATTTATAGACATTCAATTTCAGTTCAAATGTCCAAATTCAAACTAATTCAATCGAATTTTAAATGTTTCAAATATTTGTGCATATCCCTACAGAGAAGCACTTGCAGATAAGAGGCAGACCTTTGGGAATACTATAAAACTATGCCAAGTGTGTAACATGCCAAAATCATCAGCATAGTTCTATATATGCTGACATTTTTTTGACATGTAATTCTAAAAGTTTAATAAACAACTATTAAAACATGCTTTACTTCCTTTTTCCAATTACAAAACCAGTTTTGTTATAATAGGCCTTCTTCTTTTCCTTTTGCACCAAGTAAGTCAGTTTGCTTAACAGCCATTGACTTCTTGAACGAAATTATTAAAGGTTCTATGAAATGTCTTAACTGTAAATAGGGAGGGGGGTTAGTTTATTCATGCACCCATGAGCAGGCTTATCCTCTCTTCTTAGGACTTCCATAGGTATGAATATTAAATTAAATATGCTAACATAGATAATAAAAAGAAATTAAAATTACCTCTATTTATATAGTAACAGATTCTTAATTTGTTGGAACAAAGATACTATAGAGAGAATATTAATAATAGGATACCATATTTATTTGCATTTTTATCCCACCCTAATTCCAAAGGTCCCAGAATGAGTAACAACATTTAAAATCGTAGGTAGGTAGGAGATAGATAGATAGATAGATAGATAGATAGATAGATAGATAGATAGATAGATAGATAGATAGATAACAGTATCTGAAAGTGGGAAGATGGGAGATTTTGGGGATATTGCCATTCATAATAGCCAATTGATAAGCAATAAATTCATTAACCATCAAGTTCCAGTTTAAGTCGCTTATAGTATCTTGTGGTCATAGTACTTGAATGTGATTTAGCAGTCTGTTCAAACCAAGCCATATCCTTGCATCACTGTTTAGCCATTGAATCAAGCCTGAAAAGGCTATAATGTTGCCACCTGAAGAACTGTATATAAGAAATATGTTGTAAAACTGTTAAGTTGATGATATGTTAGCAATACAGTGGTACCTCGACATACAAGTGCCCTGACATACAAGTGTTTTGAGATACAAGCTGCCGAGTGAGTGATATTTTGCTTTGAGATGAGAGCAAGATTTGAGATACGAGTATGTAAATACAGTACAGTACATAACAAAAACAACTGAGGTGGTGTTTTGGGAGCTGGAATGGATTAATGGGAAAATTGCTTTGAGATACGAGCGATTTGACATAAGAGCAAGGTTACGGAATGAATTAAACTCGTATGTCAAGGTACCACTGTACTATAATGGAAAGTGCTGCCTTTATTCAGAAGTGCAATAAATGCATTACTGAATATTTGTAATGTACATAGCGCATTGTTCTCTGTGAGATGGTGCACTGACTATACAAATTTCCAACATTTGGAGCTTTTTGAACATCTTTGAAAAACCTTTCTGTTCATCACAGCTTTAGGGACTTAGGACAACAGTGTTATTAACTATTTTAAATTGTTTGATTTTATTTTCTAATTATTTTAAATTACTATAAGCTAACCTTAGTCTCTTTTGAATAAAGGCTGGGGTACCAGATCTAAGCAATGAATGCATATGCAGTAGAAAATCTGGATGAACCAAACCACCCAAATTTTGGATAAGGCAAATTCTGTAGTTGGGTTATCGTATTAACACTGTTAGCACCACTGATGTAGGTCTTCTATTGGATAGTGTTAAGCAGCTGCACTGGTAATTTATCCCGATAGCTGCATCACTAGATAGATACAGGAGCATCACTCTGGGCTCAGGGATTAGAAGAATGACAGCTTGCCCAAAATCAGCTTTCCACTCAGGTTTCATGCTTTCCAGTGATGCTTTCAGCAAAGTAGACTGCTTAAAAGTGGCAAACAAATCACCACAAACCCCTTTAGAGCATGTGGAACAGGCAGTGTATTTGGGAATTCCACCCCTGCCAAGATCTGTATTAAGCTTGTTTTGTTTGCAGATAAAGAATACTTCACAAATAAATGTCAGTCATCATGGCTTCCATGAGATTTGGTTTTTGTACAGCTTTTAATCTCATATGTTACCCAGTTCTTCACAATTTATATGGTACTCATGTTGTTTATGGCTATTGACTATGATATTTTCATTATCCATTGAACTGCTTATAGGTTATTTGTGCATGTGCAGTATACCTGCATGTAACTACATCTTGATATTCGTTTGTATCCCATGTGACATTTTACTGATATATTTGGGCCCTTCTAATATTACATGTGAATTGATTATGCTTTTGGTTGATGGTAGAGGTGGGAGATGGGTTTGGAAAAAGGAAGAGGCCTCCGTAATGTCTCAAGGTTGCATTAAATGTCCCTGACTGTGTGTGCTATTGAGATGAGGGCTCTCACACAGTTCTTGAGGTATGGGGAATGGGCAAGAAAAATGAAGATACAACTTTATGCTGTTGCTGGGCAGCTGTATCTTAGCAATTTTCAGTATCATAGAATTGGAAGGGACCTCTAGGGTCATCAAGTCCAACCCCCTGCTCAATGCAGAATTTCCTAAACCATCTGGCCATGTCAGAAAAAAAATCTTTTTCTTGCTTCACAGAAGGTTTATTATTACTAGCTGAGTTTCATGATAAGGAACCTTCCTGGTACATAAGGACTTAGCCTTTAGTCCAGCAGCTGTTCCCAAGCCTGTTGCCCTCTAAAGGCATAGACCTTCAGTGATGGATAATTGTATAATTAGGGAGCTCTTGAGAGCAAATGTAGGAAAGAAATATAAGCTACATTGTGGCATAACACAGTGGCAGTCACCAAAATGATGTATATTGCCAATGAAAATGTCTTCTTATAATCTGGCAATAATTTTATTTGCCTAATACCAGAGTAGGACCGCACATATTTTGATGGTCTGTGAGCATGTTTCTAGCTTTAAATGATGTTCTTTTAAATGTAGAACTGTTCACAAACGTTCTTGTCTGCATTGGGACAAATATGACAGCACAGAGAATGGTGCCTGCAGTTCAAGGGAATGCATTGATTTATCTTTTTGCTTTCCCTTTTCTCTCTAATGAGGACTAGAATGTTTCCACATCAGTTAACTGGCTTCATAAAGCACCAGAAGGTCACACCAGTGCCACACTGATCTTTTTCTTTGTGTCTATAATATAATTGGCTGATTGTGCTAGTGATGTGCAAGCAAGCTGCCACCCCCTCCATCCCCCAGAGCAGTCTTGGCTACATGTTATTAAACCTCATTGCTGGTTCCCTGAGGAGAACAGCTCTGCTACGCTCCTCGCTAGCAAAGGCAGTGCCATTGCGCAGGTTGAAACAGCAGAAACAGCATCCATTTTAATCTGCGGGAAGCCTTTCGGCTTACAAGGGCATTCTTTTCTCCTTCAGATGCTGTTAAATTTAACTGTGCAGCTTCTGTAAACATTCTTGGCTCTCGGTGTCTGCTTTCTGTATGATGCACTGAGATGGTACACCAGGAAAACTGTTCGTATCAGGTAAGAATGAAAGCTCTTTTTGCCATAATCGGCATCATCCCTTTTGAAAGAGGGGAAGAGGCCTGCCTGGGATTTTGGGGTTTTGGTTTGGTTTCTTTTTTAAATGCAGCAGGTTGCTTCTTTTAAGCTTTTGCAAAATTGGGTCAGCTTCCAATGTGAAAGGGTTTCTGTGCTATGTTTTCTTGCTGCTAATGTTAGTCTCTCTTCGATAGTGCTGTTACGGGTATAGCAAGTAAAGACATCCCCCCCCCTCAATAGAAATCCTTAATTTGTTTTAAGACTGTGGATTTTTAAACAACTATTGCCTTAGCCTATGTGTGTGCTTGACTCATAGTGAAAAAAGAGCTCTACCTATCAAATTTTAGAAGAATTAGTACCACTCCAAAACAACTGTTTGCCAGCATTCTACTGTTTTTGGTTTTGTTAAAGCATTATGTATTTTGAGTTGTAAATATATGATTGTATATTATTGTTATTAAACAGTGAATATTATTACTGTAAATGACTAAATACTGGCTTTGCTTAACTCTTACTAGCACACAGTGTACCTTACACTGTGAGCAGAAATGTGTGATGATGTCTATATATTTGCTTGGTGTTAGTGTCTTAGAATCCAAATATGTTTTGCAAGTAATTTTGTATATATGTTTATATATTTGTTACTACTACAGAAGGGTTCCTTTCATTTTGTAAAAGGACCTTCCCAGGATGTCTACTTTTTATAGGTTTTATATTTACTATAGTATGTGCATAAACATGTCCAGAAGCATGGAGTCTTGGGTTGTCAGATGTTTGGAGAAATTGTGTTCTGCCATTTTACATCTTTGCACAGTGCCTTAGCCTGCTTTCTGACCCTAATAGGGGAGATGCATTTAGTCTCTGGTTGAATGCATGCAATGAGTGAAAACACTGAGGGAAGCACATGACGCAGCGAAGGATTTGTGATTTTAGATGTAAAATTAAAGGCACGTACAGTATGAAGCCACAGAAAGATCAGATGCTCAGGCATCTGTCTGACTTTAGTGCAGATATATTTTTTACTTCCGCTACTTTTGTGTTATTGAGTTGAATTCCAACTAGGTTGGTCACAGTTTGGTAACACTGAGGTTTATGGCTCAAATTAGTCACAATGAATGTAATAACTAAAGCATGTCTAATGAGGTCTGGCCCAATCCACATCATTCTTTTATATTGCGGAGGCAGATATTATATATGGAGTCTGAGTATTTTGAATTGACTAGCTTAGGAAAATGCACAAGTATGGCTGAGTGAAAAATAAACCAAGAGGGAAAGTTGTCACAGGCAACAGTTCAGATGCTTTGTTTACCAAAAAAAAGTGTCTGTGCTGCCATGCAACTTGAAGGTGGTTCTGCAAAATGTGTTAAATTTAGGAATAACAAAATGCTGAACAGCTGCTGTCTCTTTTATTTTGACATGTGAGGTTTTCCATTTGTGCAACTCATTTTAATGTAATTTTTCTTAATCCTTTCTTTGACTTCAACGTCTCCAATTCTGGAAGGTTTCTTTTTTGTAATACCAAACCTTTGATAGATTCAGTTTTAGAATGTCTCAATGTTTAAACCCACACCACTGCTTTCTTAATATCGCTTCATTTGATACTGCTTGGTATTTTAAATCAATACTCCGGTTGCTTGTATTGCAAGCAACGCTTTTGACAGTCGCATTTTGTAATCGGTTGAAGGTTACAGGTCACCCATTATTTTCTTTGAAGTGAAAGTCAGTCCTTTAGCAAGTGTGATTAAGGTAAGGTACAGTAGGCACAGCTATGACGAGTTTCTGATAATGGATTTTAGCGATTTTTTGACAGTTTTGTATATTTATGCGTTTGCACATGATCTTAACCAAGCTGTACACTGATATTATTCCTTTGCACTTGCTGGCAGCTGCATCTTAAGACAAAACTATTTTTAAATAAGATGAGCTCTTTTTAAAAAATGAAGAGTCTTGTGAAAAACATCTTGCTAGAGTGACTCCAGAAGGAAACAAGGGACAAAAACAAACTCCATTAACCTTTAGGTCGTATCTGTAATCCCCCTGTTATGTGGAATAGGGTTTTAGGATCAAGCTGGAAAGACATAAATGATTAGATTTCAGTTAGCCAGGCTGCGTGGGCGGTTTCCCCCCATGGGGGATGGGGAAATGTCAAGAGCTCTCACGGCCGCTACCAGTGCCATCTGTGGTTAAATAATAAATGCCTTGTTTTCATCATGCTGCAAGCTAGACTGAAGCTTTCAAACCTCACTTAGCACAGGATATCTAACATTGAACCTCAAAGTTTCACATGCTTTAAGACTAATATGATACTAACATTTCACAGACCCTTTAATTTCAAAAGGAAGCCATTATTTCCACATATTTGGCACTTGCTATAGAAATTATTCCAGTCATGGGTCTCAGCTGCTCCAGTGTGGGGCTGTTTTTTAAAAATACAGGCATTATGTCATTCATTCACCGCCTTTTATGATCAGACACAGCAAAACAAAGCATCTGTGAGGCACCTCTGAGGCGGCTTAGAGAAGGGTTCGAGTCCGAGGTGGGATCGTTCACACATCAGTCTGTCTCTCTTCCTCTCTTGAACATTCTGTGCTAGAAAAGGTGGATTAGAGATGGCTTGGGAACATGAGGGCCACACACTGTCTCCATGAGGTGCCCCTTTTGTTTTGTCTCAGCACAGCCAATGTCATACTAAGTGTAAGCTCATTCTTATTAATGGTTTTAAAGTAGGTATAACTAAAATCCTTTCTGAGTCCTAATACAGAAGTGTTTTAAAAAATAAACTTCTAGAATAGTGCCTTCCAAAAAACATAATATTTTTCTACACAACATTCTCCCATACAGACCAATCCGTGTATTAAGAGCACAAGGAGAACCCCTTCCCACTACCGTAAGAAATATGAGGGGTGGTGGCACATGAGGGGCCTTTTCTGTGGTAGCCTCCAGGCTCTGGAACAGCCTGCCACTGGAGATACACCTAATTCCTTTAATATAAGTACTTAGCTCTGTTTTAATTGCAAGCGAATGCTTTATATAGTTCTGTAATTTACTCATATTGTATTTTTTAAACTACTACTGAGGATACTTCTGAAATGAGTACATAAATAACTCATGCCTTTGATGTCTAGCTCATTCTGAATGTTATCCTGCCACCATAGAAGGAGCAAATTTTATGTTATGTTTTTATTGTTTTTATTAAATGTTTTAACCTACCCAGGAACTATAGGGCGAAGGGCAGGATATAAATATTTGAAATAAAATAAAATAAAATTGTAAATAAAGAGAATATAGTAATAGAACAGTCACCCATAGAAAGTGGCTGGTGGTTGAAAACAGTCAAAAATTCCACCAGATATTGGTAATGCATTTGTGGGATTATTCTTATGCAAATGTTTGAAACCAGCTTGAAACATCAGAGTTAGTTTTGTATGCGCAGTAGATTTGGAATAGGTTTGATGCTTTTTCATCATTCAGTTTGTATCCTGCTCATCATCAACTCTATTATACTAAGGTGTGGAAATCTTAAATGAATTAGAACATATCAGATAATGCAGCATTAGGAAGTCTCAGAGCAGAGGGCCAATCACTGATAATCATTGAAGAATTACTTAGCTCTGCATGGGTGAAAATATATGCTTTTAGAGATGGTTAGAGAATAAATAATGGTGGTACTGATCATGTGTCAGATGGAATTCTACAATTATGGGACCACCACAGGCACAACCCTTTCTCACCCATTACAGAGTAAGGTTTTCTGAGCAGCAGAATTTTGAAAGCAATTTTACTGAAGATTTTAATACACATATAGATTGATGTTCACAGAGGTGCTTCTTCAAATAATTGGTCTCAATGTTCCTTAAGCTCTATAAATCAAAATCAATAATTGGGATATAAAAGGTTTTCAGTCTGGAAAGAGTTATATTTGAATTTACGGTATTTTGAGCAAGCAGAGATGAAAAAGAAAGGGCTCCTGTTAATGTGTAAGTTCTGCTAAAACTCAGGGAGGGTATATACTATCATGGATTGTTGCCATAATAGACTTTAGTAAAGGCTCGTCTATTTACCTTAGTCTTTGGCTGAGGAAACAGCTTCCCCTCCCCTCTTTCAGGCACTGTTGTCGTTTTAATGTGTTCATTTAATGTTTTGTTTTGATTGCTGTGGCCTGTCTGAGACCTTCAAGAATAGCATGGGATAAAAATGCAAATAAATAAATACTGCATTGATAGGTTGAGCAGGAATAGCAGCAACCTCTCCATGTTGGAGAGACAGGCAGGATGCCTGTAAGGTCCATTTACAGGTAACTGCAAACATGTGGAAGTTTTGCTTTGTCTTCTGCTTGAGAATGCCCAAAAGCCACTGTGTGTCATTGTATGAGACAGAACATTGTATTATATGGGCTGTGGCCTGATGCAGCAGGACTCCTCTTATGTTCTTAGAACAGTGTCTGCTCATTTTGTTTCTTAACCCAGATACTTAGTAATTTTACAGATAACCCCAGATATCCAGTATTTTTTAAACAAGAATGGAGAATCAGGCATCCCTTCTGACTGTGGGCCCAGTATAGCAGAGCCCTCTCCCTTCTGTGAGGAAGACAGCCTGCACACCTCAGCCCTCTTGTTCTTGAGCTTGGGTGGAGGTCCAAAAGTAGCACCAGAAAGGATGGAGTTATGGCGCCACTTGCTTTCAAGTATGGTGGCAACTGTGTATGATAATCTCAAGACAAATGCATTAACTTGAATGTCAGATACAGTGGTACCTTGACATACGAGTTTAATTTGTTCCGTAACTTTGCTCTTACGTCAAATCGCTCATATCTCAAAGCAATTTTCCCATTAATCCATTCCAGCTCCCAAAACACCACCTCAGTTGTTTTTGTTATGTACTGTACTGTATTTACATACTCGTATCTCAAATCTTGCTCTCATCTCAAAGCAGAATATCACTCGCTCGGCGGCTTGTATCTCAAAACACTTGTATGTCAGGGCACTTGTATGTCGAGGTACCACTGTAGTCTGATGCAACAGCTAAAATATTAGTGTGAAAACACTATAATAAAGCATTTGGGATGTCAGTTTAGAGGAAAGATAGGTAGAGAAATATGTTAATGAAGTGTGTTAAAATTATGGAAGAAATGGGGAAAGTGAAAAAAGAGAAAGAATTAAGAACACCTAATTAAATTGTATAATAGATTCAGGGCAGAGGAAAGAACGTACTTCTTCACACTGTAGAAATTATAGAATTCATTCCCTTATGATGGGACTGCGGTAGCTGGCTTAGGTGGTTTTAAAGGGGATTAGACAAATTCACAGATGATAAGTCTGTCAATTTAAATAGAATCTCCAGGTTGAGAGGCAACATATCTCTGAATAAGGGGAGGCAGGAAGGATCCACTGTGAGCTGGACACCAGTTAGAAACGGCTACCATTATTTCATGTGTGTGGACCTCTATATTCTCTTGGTTGGTCATTTATGGAAACACATTATTGATTTGGATTGAACCTTACTTGCTCCAGTAGGACTTTTAAGCTTGCTTTTTCCTCATAGAAATAAACATAAGAATACTAGTGGAGCCCTGCTGGATTGGGCTGCAACTGATCTAGTCCTACATTCTGTCTCATGCAGTGACCCACCAGTTGCTTTGGGCATCCAGTCTAGTAGCTGTTGTTCTAACCAATTACTCTGCAGAAGTGAGCTTTCAGCCAATAAATGAGTAAATGCTATTTATGGTTAGCAGCTGTTAAATTAATGGGAAAAGAACTCCTTTTCTGGTCCACATTATTTATTTACATCTTTATCCTGCGCTATACCACAGGAGCTGTGGCCACACATCAACAAAATAGTCGATCTCAGGGGACAGTGAAGATTATGGATGTGTTGCGGTTGATCACACATTTGTACAGTAACACGCACATGCATACAGATGTAGATAGTGCAGAATATCCCTACTTTGTCCACAGATGGTCCCCTTCTCCCTTTCTACCTCATACAAGAAAATCTGCAGGTTGGGCCTGGTTTACCATGAGAGCTAGACCCAGGCCAATTATAGGAACTACGCAGTAAGTGAGGGTATCCTTTCAAGTGGTTCCGCCAGCTGGAGAAAGTGGCTGGAGAGTGTGTGAAGGCTGCTCAAGGTCATAAGCATGCTAATCTGATCTTGTGCACTCATCATACTGTAGCAGTGTGGCTCAAAGTCATGGTTAGCTTGTTATCACCTTGCATAACACCCCATCTACCTATGGATCTGTGCATCCTGTGACAATTTTGTGTGCTTTGCCACATGCCAGTTCAGATTAGTTGAGATTTATGTGACCATAGGGGAGGAGAAGGACACTTTGAGCACTGATCTTAATATGAAAGCCGTGGGAGAGAACCCTAAAAGGAAATGCATTGGCAGGAACAAAGAGAAGAGAAGGGCAGAAGCACCCTTTATTTTTGATAAGAATTGAGGCAAAAGCAGCAGCCACTTTCAGAAATTAATCCGTTCTGATTTTTCCTAGTAAGGGCATCTCACTTATCATCATGGGAATGAAAAATGTTTTCTTGCTAAAGAGAAAAATCACTCTCCCTCCCGAAGGGCTATATTGATGGTGCTGGAATTTTCTAGTGATATGCAAAAACATGCCCAATATAGAACTGTATGAGCAGATGGAGCTGGTCTTGAGACTTTAGAGGCTGGAACCAATAATCAGTTCTGTTTTGAGAAGGGAAAAGTGCAGTTCCAGAAATTCCAAATGGACATCTATCAACATGCCTAGGACTTCCATGGCCTCTTCAGCATTTGCTACATTGCTACACAAAGGACAGAAATCTTATGGACCATTAGCCAACTGGAATTTATCTCCAAATAAACATGCACTGACTCACACAAAAAAAAGACTCAGAAAGCCACTGCCTCCTATTGAAATTCTGACCATTGGGTTTTTGTTTTGTTTTTTAATTTTCATGCAGCCCTTGATTTATGTTGGGATCCACAAAATTATACTTATTTACTTATATATATTTAAATCAGTTTTGTAAAATGTTTTCACTGGTATAAATACATATATTTAAATATTTCAGTCTTCTTAGAACTTTGTTACTCATCCTGGTTGATATAAAAAGTGTTGAGTTATAAATTTAATAAATAAATAAATTTGTGCACCACATATATACATTTTTGTTGTTGTTGAGTGGAGCAGTGAGTCTAAAATGGAAACATGCTATTCCTTGCTCCACTGTGCATCTGGTAATTATACTGGTAACTTTCCTTGTAGAGCAATTTTTGATGTTCACAACTTACCACTTGTATTTTCACCGACTCTTGCTCCAAATAATTTGTTATCTGCAACCTTGACTATCTCTCCTCTCACATCTGACCTTACGTCATTTGTGTCTAAGTTAAATAATGCAACATCTGGGGTGCCATTTACTGACCTCATTATTGTGAAAATGGTTTGTTTATTCCTGTCTTTGTCTTCCTGTGCTTAACTGGTTGCCTTATCATAAGAAAGTCTGCTTCCTTTCCATGTTAGCAGAATTTGTTCAGGAACTTGGCTTTGTGAAAATAATGGCACGGGAGCAGTGCTATAAGATCTGCAAACGTGATACTGAGTGGCACTTTTTTTTTTTACCATCCACAAAGATCTTCCTGCCCTAAGTTTACAGATCCTACTTGCACACTTCCAGTTCTTACCAATCATAATGCTAGCATCTCAGTGTTGCACTTTAAATAGTGGAGGATAGGTATATTATATGGGAACCAGAATGGATGTCTAGATACTTTTCTTCAGGTTGGAGAGACAGGCAGGATGCTTCTAAAGTGCCATTTGCAGGGAATCAAGAGCAGGTGAGCGTTTTGCCTCTGCCTTCTGCTTGAGATTGCTCAAAAGCAGTTGGTGGGAATTTGGGATGAGACAGGATGCTAGACTAGATGGACTGTGGCCTGATCCAGCAGGACATCTCTTATGTGCTTATGAGTGTGAACAGTGCTTTGTAAAATACAAATTTGAACTACTTGAAGAAGAGGACTGTAAGTACTGCTGAACTGATAAGAGCCTTGTACTGTATTTGTTCAAGTTCTGCCCTTGATATGGTATTGGCTACTCCTACATATTCAGGGCTGTCATCCCAACAGCACTCAAAAACATGATCACTCCCATCCCAGTGCTGCATCCCTTGTCCAAATGTGCCAGTGAGAACTTCTGGCAAAATCTCCGTGTTGTCTGTGAACTGACTTATTTTGAGGTTCCATATTGGAGTATCTTGGTAACCCATGTTCCATATCTGGACAATAGGTGGTCATGATGATATGTAGACCCAGCCAAAGAGTGATAACAAAAAAGAGGGGACCTAAACATAAACACCAGCAGTTATCATCTGGTGACCGTGACGCAAGCAAGCAAGTCACAACTCTTCCCCACTAGAATGATAACATATTGCATTTCTGTTACAGTGCTATCATTGTTTCAGAATTTGTATGGATTCACACAGTATAGCTTTGGGCTTTCCAGATTTGATGGCAATCCTGTTTGCTCTGGACTGATAATAAGCCAAGATACTAATCTGGGAATTTTTTTCCAATTTTTTTTTATTAAAAAAAAAAATCACTGTCATTCAAGACTGGGGATGTGCATGAATATTCGTAGGCATTCGAAATCCAATTGAATGTGCCAAATTTTGACATTTGAACTCAAATAGAATGTCCCCAAATTTGAGAATGTAAATATTTGAATCAAATTTCAAATTTTGGATCTATCCATTCAAATTATCCAGACATTCATATGTGCATGAGTTTGTACATGATGTGTGCTTGAAGATCCGCATCTTTCTCACATCCGCACAGATTTGCATGGATCCATACAGGTTGAAAACGGGTTGCATACAGGATAACTACAGGACGCATATGGACGTGTACGGATGCATATGGATGTATACAGGTGTGGGGAAGATGCGTATCAGATCTGAATAAAACATTTAAATGAATAGATTCGACTTTGGTAAATTTGAATCGAATCTCGTTAAATTCAGATTTAGAAGATTCAAATTGAATCGGATTTTTGGATATTTGATTTGATTTGAATAGAATGTCAAAAAACATTTGTGCACATCTCTGTTCAAGACCCACATGGCAGCAACTGCCAGAAGTGCCTACCACTGTCTCTATCCAGTCCTCCTGCTTTAGCCTTACCTGGCTAGCGATAGCTTGGCCACAGTGATCCATACTCTGGTAACCTCCAGATTAGACTATTGTAATGCGCTTGTCATGGGGCTACCATTGAAAATAGTCAGAAGTTGGAACTGTTGCAGAATGCAGCAGGTCAACTGCTGATGGGAATCTCTGGATGGACTCATGTCACTGAAGGGTCTGCCCTGGTTACCTATCTGCTACTGAGCCCAATTCAAGGTGTTGACACTAATATATAAAGCCCTGGGTATCTGAAAAAGTGCCTTCTCCCATGCAGACCTGCTCGTGCACTGAGATGAGATGTCAAGGAGAGGGCCTTCTTATAGTTCTTTCTCTTTCAGAGGAGCAAGGTGTGATGTCCATGCCTATTTAATGTATTTATTATTGTTGTTTGGAATGTATGTAAATGTATTTATTGTAAGAACTGCGTTTGTAACTTGCTTAGTTAGTGAAACAGGTAAGCAACAGGGCTCTGATACCCTAATTAGCATAAAGGAGGGGGAGTGAGTACTCCAGGCGCAGCCAATGAGAGTGAAGGCTCATGCCAGGGGAGAGGTATATAAACCACCTGCCAAGAGTAGAAGGAGTTCTTCTTTGCTTGGAGATTTTGGGTGGGAGGTTCAGGTGATACTGTCCCACATCCTGAGGGAAAACATATCTTTTCACCCAGGCATTTGATGTTTAAATAGCTTCCTTGAGGTGCTGTCCTGAGTGTTGGTGAGGTGGGAAGGGAGTTGGAGGTGGCAGGGAGGGTGGATGGATGGGTGTGTTACATTTTTAATTATGTTTTAATATTTGATATGTTTTATTCTTCTTGTTACCCACCCTGGGACCAGGTGATGAAACAACACCACATGTTAATATATGGATATTTTATGGAGGAAAATGTGTGTTACCTTAAGCAATTTAGAAAGGTGAGATAGAAATGTGGAAAACTCAGAAAAACATAGTAGACTGTAAATGAACTGATCAGTTCATATGAAGATACCATATACACTAATTGACCAAGATATGGGAAATGAAGGGATCATCCATAAATATGGTCACTATTTGTTACAGTACTGTATTTCTAGTCTCACATTCTGTGGGACCATGCGTTGGCATCTTAAAATCCTCATTTACTCTGTAGTGTTTTATAAGTCATTGCTGCTTATTTGAAGCCCGAAGGATGACTAAAAAGTAATGGTGTGAAATTAAGATGCATACTAAGTGTTCAGTTATATATAAATAAAACATGGATTCATTTGTAATGGGAACAAATTTAATTGTGAGTCATTTTTCACTCCTACAGAGAAATGGAAAAAGTTTGATTTCCAGTATATTCAGGGAAGAGATGCATGACTCTTGAAAATCTGTGAATGACATCATGTGAACATTTGAAATTTCCCACAAATAAAGCTTAAAATGTTCTTTGTAAATCTGTGCCTAAGTAAATGAATGGATTCTTCTTTTGTTCAGCTGATAATTGGCTTTTAGTTATAAGTCAGGAGTAGCAAAAAAGGAAGAATTAATTTTAGTAGCACTGGGAAATGACATGCTGAGTCAGCGTTGAGGATGGGAACCATTAAAAAGTAAAGCATATTAACATAATTCCTGTGTGCAGAAAAGTAATTACATAGAAGCCTTCTTGAAAAATAATTGAATTTAGCTAGTCACATGTATTAATGTGTGCATTCTTTTAAAATTTTGAATAGTGCGTATTAAAGAGATTTTTTTTCAGTAGACTTGCTTTTTAAATAATGGCTATCAAAATGTATCATAGGAACCAAATATTTTCTAGGTATATTACAGAAGACTTTTAAAAAACCCATATCAGGCAAATATATTGATATCTATATATGCATACACTGTATGTTAAATCAGTTCATGTTTTACTGGGGTGGGTCAACCTAGTTAACTTCTTTAGTGCTTCTTTCTCTTAAATTTAGCTGCTCATCGAGTAGTGAAACACAGATATGTATAATCTTATCATCCTAAGTGCTTTGTAGAGGAAAAGTGAAATTTATTGGCATGCATTCAGAAAAGGCTTTGTAAATTACAACTGTTATTAAACAGTCTTGGAAAGAAGAAGCAACATACATGAATAAACTAGTGATGAAGTTGTTTCATCTCAGTATTTGCTCGTGGTAGAATCACAGTGGTTCCATCTTTGCTTTAGTAGCGCCTTCATGACAGACAATGCAGACTGACTAGACCAGCCATTTGCTCCATAGTTCTGTTATTCTCCTTCGTTGGCTGAGCAGGCATGAATCATTAAATGCCATTGGGATGGAGGGTCAGTAGTTACCTTCAGACATCTAAGCAAAAAAGGCATTTAGAAGCATCCTAATGCAAGGTCAAAGTGTATTATTATTATTAATTATTACAATAAAGAGAGAAAACATACACATTCTCCCAAGTATTTCAATTACATAAAGCAAACTTTTTGCTCCCTTGCTTGTTTTTTAAAAAGAGGCTACAAGTTTCTTTTAAATCTGAACATAACAAACTTTCTTAAATCTGTTCTTTAGGTGTTCTTTGAAAGAAAGGTCCCTGTAGGGCCAGATGATAGCGTTTTTTACACGCCTGGTAGTTTCCGAAGTTCCAAGCATTCCTGGAATGTGCACCTGTTAATGTCAGTCAAATTTTGTTTCTGTCTGCAAGGTAGAGAACTGTAAAAGCATATCTTGCCTTCAATACATGCAGTGATTTTCCTTCGCTGCTCAAAACTGTTTAGCAACTTGTAAATCATAATCAACTTGGTTGTGTTCTAGCACGTAGAAAACACTGATCTGTTCCAGAAGAGGAAGAAAAAAAGGATATTACAATAAATGTCTGTAAATTAGTAGCACACTTTCTAACAATCTGTTTGGTTCCCTCTATCATCCCCAGTTAGGAGGTAGACTCTCTGCCAGTTAATTTGCTTTTCAGAAGTTCTTTTGTCTTGTTTTTAAAGAGAATCTGGGAGCCTGAAGTTTTTGAATATAAGAACATAAGAGCATCTATGCTAGATCAGGCTACAGCCTATCTAGTCCAGCATCACCAGTTTTTTCTGGGCCCTCTCAAGCAGAAAACAAAGGCAAAATCTTCACTTCTCTTAGTTCCCTGCAATGACCTTTAGAGGTATCTTGCCTGTCTCTTCAACCTGTAGGCATGATCTAGGCATGATTTTATATACTTCATCAGGTTACCCCTTAAACACTGCCTTTCAAGGCTGAAGAGGCCTAGATGTTGCAGTCTGATTTCATATAAGGGGTATTCCGTTTGATCATTCTGGTTCCCCTTTTCTGCACTTTTTCCGGTTCCACAATATCCTTTCTGAGCTGTGGTGACCAGAAGTCTACACAATATTCCAAATTGGCCTCACTGTAGATGAAGAAGCACAATGTCACTTGCCAACTTATTATCTATTATCTATCATTACTCCTATCATTTGCTTTTTTTACTGTTGCTGCATGCTAGTGCAAAGTTCGGCAGATCTTGGGCAGGGCCTGCCACAACCTGTATTAGCATGCAGAAGTCAGGCTCCTATTCTGGGATATAATCTAGAACAAGACTCAGTACAGAAAGGGCTCTAGATGTTTTTCTTTATGTGATTTTCTTTTTTGCACTCCTTTCTCAGCCCATGTAGTAAAATTCCTGACTTTTTCTGTAGTTTTCCCAAATTCTGGCAAGCTATAGCCTGTGTTTAGAAGGTGTGGCCTTCTAGAGCATGTCTTTTCTTTTATGAACCCTTTAGTTTTATACTTATGGCTGTGGCCCATGAGGCCTTGACATTTATATCATTCCTTTTCGAAAATAGCAGGGGTGTGTGTATGTGTGTGTTTTCTCTGCCCATTCTGCTAAGCAGACCTCCATCTATTTTTAACTAGCTCTGCCACTGGCCAGAGAAAGATTGCTGTTTTCCTTGTGTAACCAGCAAGGAAGGGTAATCAGCTGGCTGCAACTCAAAGACAACCTCTACATGATTGGGGGGGGGGGGAGAAAGGAATCATTCTGTGGATTGGATTGCAACTTCACAAGCTAGGTGTTAGCGGAACATCAAGAACACACTATTTTAATTGTATAAAATGAACAGTATCCTTTTACCTTGGTGAAAGAAGTAAGCTCTAAGCAGTTTCTGTAAATGAAAAAAGAAGACAACTGAACTTGCAGACCTGGATTTAAATTGCTGCCTAATCTTGCATTCTCAAGAATGAGCATGGAGAAAGGCAGTTTGAAGCAATGGAAGAAAAAGTGACCTGTTTGGTTACTTTGGGGCTTTAAGAGTTAAAGAATGGATTTAGACAGTGATGGAATGGATGACATCAACACTGAAGTATCCACACTGGATATGGAGGAGAATTATAAAAAGGTAAGAGGGAAAAAGGGCTCTTTTGTCATGGAACAATCTCTCTGCATTTACAGAAGGGAAACATTGGTGCCAAACAGTTGCCAAAAGAAAAAAGCAGGCATTCACAGAAGGCTCTTGAAGAATGCAAAAACAGTGATAAATGTGTTTGCTGATGATAATGCCCTTTTGTTTTGCCCCATGATGACATTTGTTGTCATGGTCAACATTTGCGCCAACTTTTTCTTAAGCTGTTGTTTGGGATAGTATAATCTGTGTGCTCTTTGTTATACTATACAAATAGAACCTTTTTTCCTTCAGTAGCTTTATGCGGTGATTAAAATCAGCTCTTAGGCATAATATTCATATAGTATTTAGTTGACTCTGTAATGGGCTTTTGGCAGATCCTTGAGACTGGAGTCATAGATTTATCCTTATTTTTCTTTTCCCCATTTTTGATTTAGTAGAAACTTTTACAATGGACCGATTCAATGTGCTTGCATGGATGTGGAAAGTTTGTATAAACTGCTTCATAGCCATGTCTTTAAAGTCAAACCAACTGTTATACTGAACTTTAAATATAGTAATTGTCTATGTCTGGTAATAACAGGCATACATAAAAATAACTTCAGTTGCCTGACTGAGGTCTTGACATCAAATTACAAGTATATGTTTTTTCTTATCCTTGGAGTGTCAAAAAGTTATATCATTTATGTTTTGGTTGTGAGTATAACATATGAAAGTCTGTTAAAAGGTTCCTACATATTGTTGATAAATATATGCTGTTTTCTCTTTATGAAGATAATTTAACACAGTATACTGTCACCTTAGTTTAATAGGGAGGTGTTTTATGAAATGCTTTTAGTTTTAGAATGAATGGTTTATGGAAAGATAATGTTCTGACCCTCAGTGCTGTGGCAACCGTAGAGTGTTGGCCAGAGGCCATTATTTCAAGTAGACCCCAAATTGTAATCTGAGGCACCTCCAGCTAAATGACATTTCCTGTAGAGGAACTGAGGAAAAAATGTATACAATATTAGGTCGAGTTATCGAACTGACTAGAGAGCAATTTCCTGTTTTATAGGTACAGAACTTAAGCCTAAATTTTACACATGATGTTGAAGTGAAAATCTTTCATGCCAGGGTGTTTAAAAAAAGAAAACAAGAACATGCCCATCGCCAATACTGGAATCAAATCTGAGGCTCTGTCCTTGCCAGATGGTTGCTTTAGTTCTTTGCTGAGGCAACTCTCCACACAATATTACCCAACACTAAACAAGCTAGGAGGTCTGCTTGGTTTTTTCCCCTAAGTAAAATAATTGGCTTTTTCTAAATTCTAAGAATTGTCTGAGGTTATATATTTAGTTGGCTTTTAATGGCCAAAATAATATTCCTGGAATGTGCTCAGGAAAATTACCTGCCTAATAATTATAAGTGAAATATCATTTATGGCATAAAGAGGAGCAATAGTGCTCAATAAGAGGCTTGCTGGGTTTTGTATAAATGTTGACATACCATTCTTGGTGTGCATGTATGCAATACAAAGCTTACTGTGAATGTACAACATTAACACATAAAAACCATTTATTGGTAATAGATGAAATAAAGTGTACTTTAAAAGGGTCAATAAAATTATCCTCTGGTGCATTATGGCTTCTGGATGAGCAATCAGCTAATGATCCTGCTAGCTTTTGTGGGACTTGGATTCTTCTTAACAATTCAGACAAAATGATGGGAATAAGTCAGCAACATTTCTGAAACCCCATAAAAAGCAGCAGTAAAAGCAGAGGAGTGCTATAAAGCTGATCCAGTAAAGTTTTGTTTGAAAAGAAGCTAGAACAAGATGTTGTTTTTAGGGAGGGGATAAAACTGTGCATCTGGAATTCTTCTACATTGTTCGTGTCACTACAATGAATTCTTTAGAAGGATGCCCCATGTATTTGCCTAACTGTCCTGTTATTGCATTGTGCTTTGGGCAGATTGCTGGCTGTTGATCCTAATAAAACTTAGCCTAATCAATCACTGCAGCACAGTGGCCTCTTCTAAATTGGGCATCAGGAGCAACTTAGGGTTGACTAGAGAGATGGAGACTTTGCACTTTGCCCCACATGGCTGGGAGGCAAAGCGGTTGAGTGTTCTAGGTGTCAGCACTTGCAGATGCTCAAAGCATTCAAAGGTTAGCTTAAGTGCAGATGGGCACCCTTATGGGTGGCCATCACAGAGCCACCAGAAGGAGCATGCAGGGCTTAATTAGCCCTGCTGCTAGTATAGGCGTAGAGCAGTTTTAACTGCTCCACACCTGTACAGTGCAGGGGATGGTCTTGCATGCACGGAGCTGTTTCTGGTAAAGAAACTGATCCATGAACTGCAGATGCTCTGTGCTTACCACACAGATAAGTACAAAAAGTCTCTTCTCATATGATCCTCTCCTAGAGTAATCACAAAATTGCTGCTTTAAAGGTGAAAATTGCCTTAGCCAAGGAGTAGGTAATGCAGCTCCACACAAGGAGATATATTGAGAGCTCCACCAGATCAGGGAAGCAAGTTGCATTGCTCTTCTACCATTCCCTGGACAGGATAGTAATTTCTGGCATTCCTGCTTCCCAGGGATCTCCCTCTACCAAGCTTGCCTTCTGGGTATGTAAGTGCCGCACAGAGCAATGTCTGTCTGAAAAAGTAGTGCAAGTGGGAAAGCAAAGTAGAACATAATTTCCGCTTTCAGGTTCCTCCTCCCTCCAAAGCTTTCTGCAATGTGCGTGCAATTTAAAACAGAATTTATCAGAACAGCATTCTATTGGTTTGTTAACATTATAGTGATGTACATGTGCCCAGCCTGTATACAGTCTGTTTTGAAGCCACCATAGATTAGAGAAAGGCAAAATAGTTCTATAGGTCTAGGTTATTGACTGGAGTCAAAGGGTCACGGATCTGATCCTCAGCATCACTGTGGAAGAAGATAATGGCAAACCATCTCTGTATCCAAGACTGCTTCTAGACCACAAGAGGTAATCCAGGATCTAAAAAAAATAAAAAAAAATCCCACAACTGCTCCTTGCTGCCCCATGGCAGAAACAGGGAACAGTCCTGGGCTTACCTCTGTGCTTGCTACACAAGCCCCAAGCAAGATTATAACAAATGGGCCAGCAGACATGAAAGCTAAGCAGATTTGATGTAATAACAGTATTCCAGATTGCATTCCCAATAAAGTCCAGAGAAAATTGTGGGGTTTATCCAGCATCTGGAGTCACCCCAAAAAGACTGAATAAATGTGTCCCTGGAGTCACCAGAAGGCAATATTAATTCAGTGGTAATAAACAATAATGAACATGGAATTGGTTGAAAGGGAATGAACATTCTGTTTTAACAAGTCCTTCAAACTCAGTGGCAGCAGAAATAACAAACACTTTTATTTCATGTATAGAAGGATAAAACTTAAAATTCCTTTCCAGACTGTGTACTGAATAGCTTCAGGCAGAGCACAGTGTTCCTGGCTAGCTTGTCTTGCAGTCTGTACATCCATACATTTAATTAAATAACCACTCAGAGCAACTCAGGAGACCATCAAGGGAGCTTGTGGAATAATTTTTCTGACATTTTCCAAGAAAGCTGAGAAAGTACATTTCAAAGAGAAGATGGCAGAAGTGGCTTCTCTGTCTTAGGGCTGTGCCCATTCCCTGCTAACATCTACATTTGAATTAGTTGCAAGTGATTGTTACAAAGTATTAACCAAATTAACAAGTGCAGGCAAGTTGATGTACCTTGACAAAAGGATATGGCACATGGGTAAATACTAGAAATGATCAAATGCTTTGTTAAAATAATTTACTGGCACCATTCCATACTTTGTGTCTGCCTGGGTGACTACTTGTTTTTTGTCATAGTGTCACCTGTCTTTAGGGGGAGAAGCCATAGTATAGTGGGGAATTAAGCTACATTCTGGGAATTGTATGTGTTTTAGGCTTCCTTTTCCCTTATAAACAGTTACTGTTATGCTAGGGGGAAAGTAAAGTGTTCTTCAACTTCAACAAAATGAGACAGCATCTAATACAGAAGACTTCCTAACAGGCTTCTAGTAGTATTCTCGAAGTTTACATTTCAGAGTAATGTTTATTTATATTCAATTGAAGAAGAGCAAAATTCAGGTTTAGATTAACAGAGCACACTGGCCAAACTCTGCACAAGTCTCAGAGCTAGTTAGACTGTGATTTCAAACTATTACACAGTATCGTATGAGCAAGCTTGAGTTTCAACACTCCATCCTTTCAAGTGTGGTTCTTCGCTTTTTTACCTAGTCATTGTTCATTGTTCCCTGCTAGCTATGGATTATAATTACGGTATTGTACATCCAAACAAGTGATCTAAGAATTGTTCATTTGCAGTTCTGGTTTGCAGAACATATTTTGCTTGTTCAGGGACTTCAGGTATAACAATAGTATATTTGCCAAGGAAGGAAGAGAATTGTTTCTCCATAGCTGCCTTGAGTCTTTATGAAGTCGGAGGGGTTGGTAGGTAGGTAAGTAGGCAGACAGATGAAAGATAGTAGACTGGGGACAAGGGAGAGGACACAAGCTGGAAGTTTATTCATATCAGACAATGGTGTAATATTATATATATAGGCATCCAAATTTACTATCATAGGACGGTGGCATATCTGGTGCACTTTTTTTTTTTTTTTTTTTTTTTTGCCCTGTTGTCTTCGTGAACCTTAAAACTGACCCAGATCTTTTAAAGCATTAAAACCCAACTTGGAATTGCTTGTTCCATGTTTCCATTATACCTGGAGAACCAGTATGTGTTTGAGCAGCTCAGAATAGTGTTCCCAAATGTGAAACTACTAGCTATTTAAAAAGCAAGTAAATGGCCTGTGAAACCATTTTACAGTACAGTATATAAATATTTGCCCAGTAAACTTGTAAGGTTGATATAATAGCTTGTATTAACATACCTTTTAAATGAGTTGGCTAGATTCCTTAACTGCTGTTTAAGCTACCAAAGTTAATAGTATAAACCCCAAGCCTCCAATATATGGTGTTAACATTTGGCTTTCTAATATATTGGGAGAACCCAAAAATCTTCATTACCATGCAGTAGTAAATAAAATGCACATTATTGGATACAAACTTCTCCTTAAAACACATACAGACACATTATTTTTTAGCAATTGTCTAATCTACCACTATGAATCTCTGTTGCATTTGAAGGACTATATTTCTGTCATCCATTTTATAATGATGCTAATAATGCTAGTCTTTGCTGTGTTGTTGGTTACTGCATTGTGTAGTTATTGCACAACTGCAGGCAAGTTGACTTCATAGTTTGTAAATGTGAAGTGCAGGTTTTTTAACTAATGTTAAAATGCCCAAAGACTTAATACATAAACCTTACTGTAAAAATGTGGAGAATATTGACATCTTAACAATGGCAATCTATTTCAATCTCTGCAGATAAAATGTGATTTCTCCAAATTTAGATGGTCATATTAGTCATTTTTTATGGCAGGACCAGCACTTCCTGGCAGATAGAGAGGGAATAATTGGAAGCAGTGTTGGATTGTATTTTCTTGGGCTTAAAGATCATTGCAGACTGTAAATGCAGCCATGAACTTAAAAGACACTGGATCCTTAGGAGAAAAACTATGGCAAACTTGGACAGCGAATTAAAGAGCAACAAAGGTCCCTATAGTCAAAGTTATGATTTTCCCAGTAGTATTGTATGGCTGTGAGCGCTGAACTGTAAGGAACACCGAGTGCTAAAGAATTGTCGCTTTCAAACTGTGGTGCTGGAGAAGATTTTTGAGAGTCCTTTGGACTGCTAGAAAATCAAACCAGTCAATTCCAAATGAAATCAACCCTGCCCATTCACCTGAAAGGACAAATAGTGAAGCTGAAGCTCAGATACTTTGATCACATAATAAGACAGGACTCATTGGAAAAGACCTTGATGCTGGGGATGATTGAGCACAGAAGACGAAGATGGCAGAGGATGAGACAGAAAGATAACATCATGGGAGCAACAAAACGTGAACTTGGGCAGACTTCAGGAAGCAGTAGAGGACAGAGGGGCCTGGAGGAGGAGGAGGAATTATTTATTTATTTCTCATTTCTGCACACCGTTTTCACAGATATGCACTGGACACTAATATTTTCCCAGCCATAATATCATAAAATACAGATGCTTTTTGAACAGAATAATGTTGAAAAATTCTGTATGGTTGAAAGTTATAATCCACAGTATTCAAAGGTTACAGCAGTGGCCTAGATTGTTTATTATTGTCTCCACTGATGCATAAGCCTTCTGCAGCACTAATTCTAAACCACTGAAGTAAGCAAATCTATTCACAGAAGGTAGCTTCCGTTGATGTGCAGCACATACTGGCACCATTGTACTCCATGTTGTACTCATTATCACAGCATTGCAGCTGGGAGCTTTCCCACACCTCTGGACAGATTAAAGTCATAATGCAAGCAACTGCATATGGTGAAGCACCTTCTGGTTGCTCCAGGGCTGCTTCTTCCCCAGTGTAGCCTAAGTTAAAGCCTTATCTGCTTCTTCTCCTGGGATCTTCTGATAAAGGTCTATAAATTCAGCCAATAAACTAAATAATATTGTTAGGCAAATCTTATTCTTGTACCTCTATCAAGATCACCAGTCACAGATTCAAGAACAAGGAGACTTGCTTTCACACCAGCATGCCAATGTTCATTGATGAAAGATCACATTAAAAAATAGCACCAGAAAGTGCATATATCCTGCAACACTTTCCCACCCATCTGGGCATGGAGAGCCAGCACATCAAACATTTTTGTTCATTCCCCATTTTTTCCCAGACTCATAATGACCTTGAGACAACAACAAACTCAATTATTTTCCATCTATTGAATGTGTATCTACAGCAAAGAAAATGGAGGGTCAGTAAATTATGTAAACAGGCACAGCCTGCTATCATAGAGCTTCAAAGATGGCAGCACAGTGGCCAAGCCAACAGCTTCCAAGAAATGTTGCTCTAAAGTTTAAACCAAAACATACCCCGTTATGATGATTTAATAAAGTCTCGTAGCAGTTTAGTCTGCACTTGTCATTGTTACATGTAGACTTGACAGCTGAAAGCATCAGTGTCAAGATTTTGTTAACGCTTGAATATCTCCCTCATGTCTTTATCTGACTTATTTTCTAAAAGGTGATGCAGATGGAAGCATCTTCAGTAGTATGTAATTCACTGGATAAAAAACAAAATCAAATGAGAGAGTCCTCTGAGGTTTCCTTTCTGTAATAACAGCACTTGTGGCAAAGTGAAAACGAATGTACCAGCTTATTAAGTTCAGCAAATGTGCTTTTAAAGTAATTGATTTTTCCCTCCTGTTGCAGCTTGTTTGCTACTGCCATTTTTGAGACTTAAAAGTTCCATACCAGATGCACAGCACCCCATGCAATGTAAGGGATATTTCTTGAATGGGATGGAAGAAAGCATCCATTTAGCTGAAGTACCTACATCTAATCACTAATTAGTACTGCTGTCTGTATTGCTGCTCCGAATGAGTAGGCAAGCAGTTCTCACTTAAGCCAAGTGAATGCTGTAATTGCTTCAAATGAGACAGTGAGGCATCCATTTCTAAATGTAATACACGGAACTTTATATTCAGATCTGTTGCTCCAAAGACTGAATTTGTCTATTAGGCTGGGAATGATTTTGTTGTTGGGAATCACATCATGGTATTGGGTGAGGGTCAAAACCAGTAGTGATTGGACCATACCTCCATTCTCATGCATATTTTTATCTGATTTTCTTTCCTAGTAATATCATTGATGCCCCCCTTACTTATACTTTCATGCTACTGAGCAAGCTGCCAGGGCATAGGCAAAATATTCATATAAGAAGTGTGATCTGGAGTGGACCCCACAAATGTTCTGATGACTTCTACATGCCCTCAAAAGTGCTGTTTTCAAGGATATCCAGATGCACATAACGAACAAAGAGAATATATACCACTAGGAAAAGGATACTGATCCTAAAAAGGAGTGCTAGTTTACATATAGGGTGCATAAACATTTAAAACAGAAATAAAAGTCATAATTCTGAGGAAGACTATGACAGAAACAAGTAACCTGGCAGTCTGCATAGTTAGTGGTCTAAATGGAAATTAGCAAGACTCTATTTGCTTTCTTTCTAGTTTATTTAACCAATTGGCAATAACGCTGTGGCTAACATGCCCCTTTGTTGTTGTTGTTGTTATTTGTATTAACTTAGAATTTAAACCTGATCTGATACAATTAGAAGCTAGTGACTTCAGCAGCACATAAGTGTTCCATGGAACACTGGTTGAGAAACACAGAACTAGAAAAGACCAATCAAAATCCCTTCTTCACCTGCTCAGAATGCTGTCAAAATATGAAATGCAACAGTGATGTTTAAAAAATGCCCTTCAAAATAGCAGATTTGTCACTAAATTTTATTTCATTGTTTTGAATAGGATCTCTATATCACCCTTCAATATAGTTTCAGGCTAGTATACAGTAGAAAACAGTAGAACAATAAAATGGACTTTAATGCACTCTAAATGTGCATTTGAGGTGTTCATGGGCATCATGGTTTTCTGGAAAAAGCACTCCCTACCTAAGCATCAGCTGCTCCTGAATATACTGCCTATAGGAAACAACCTATAAAAATAAAATAATTCCTATTAAGAAAAATAAAGGAAAACAGTGTAGTCCCGTTAGATCGGTGATGGCCAACCTATGACACGCGTGTCACAGGTGACACACCAAGCCCTTTTGGGTGACACACCTGGTCACCCTGGCACCTGGGCGTGTAGTGCTTGCTTGTTCTTGAAGTGTACAAAATACCAACTTTCAATTTAATATTAGCAAACGAAATTCAGCAACAAAAGTCACTAATGTAAAGAATTATTTGTTTTTGCTTTTAATAAAATATTACTAGAGCTACAAAATTCACAAAATTATGGATATTTCTAGATGTGACACAGCACCCGAGTTAAACTAGGTTTTCTTGTGAATTTTGACACACTGAGCTCAAAAGGTTCGCCATCACTGCGTTAGATAGACACAGCTTCTAACCAAGAACCAATAGCTGAAGCTTATTTAAAATTTTAAAAGTAGCTAGGTTAACATAGCAGAATTTTACTTTTAAGATAGACATTTCTCCCCCAAAAGAAGTATTACAGGAAGTGTCAATCTCTAATAGATTGACATCTCAGACAAGAAATCATCAAAATCCTCTCCCATATTTATTTCCATGCATTTGAAGCTATGTTGGTCAAAAAAGAATTAGAGAGGTTTGAGAGAGATGTCAAATGCAGTGACATAGCAAGATAGGTAATTATGTTTCCATTAATTGCTTTAAGATGGTTTTTTAAAAGACCTTTAATGTATTACTGTAATTGCAATCAAGTCAAAGATTGCCTGAGATAAATATTTAGTGCAGGTTCAACATTTGATAGAAATCATGGAAGAGTGTAATCTCATTGTCTGGTAAATGTAGTGACGCTTCATTTTCTCATCATAAATTATAGTATGGTGAGTGTTGATACTTTAGATTAACTTTAAATTGCTGTGCTGAATGTGGTTTCTTGATCATTGTTTTCCTTTGTGTTTTCTTTTAGGCTCAAAAAAATGAGAGGGAGTCTATCAGGCAAAAGTTGGCACTTGGAAGTTTCTTTGATGATGGCCCAGGAATTTATACCAGCTGTAGCAAAAGCGGCAAGCCAAGCCTTTCTTCTCGGTGAGTGAAAATTGCACTGTGAACATTTATCTTTTTAATGGATTTCATATGGAATAGTATCACAGACTTTTCTACCTCATGCATAAAGCTGCAGTCCAAGCACTTAAGACTGCATAACATTGTCTTCAGTACTCTGTGTATTTCAGTTCAGCTACAAAAGAGAAATTCTTCAGCTGTTTGACCACCATTTTTTAAGGTGATGCCTATCTTTTTCATTTCTTCACGCATTTGTCTCCTATAGTTAATCTACATTTCCAAAGCTTTTGCTTCAGCGAATGTTAATTTTCTTTTCCAGAATTTTGTTTTGAGTTACTCAAATATGCACTGAACAGTGCAGTGTTTTGGCTGTTTTTTTTATTCAGCTCTCCTAGGATTTCTGCTCGGTGGTAGACCCCTAGTATGCAATAGTGTAGTGGGAGTGAGGGCAACTGTTAGACTAAAACTAAATGCAAGCTTGCTTGAATAGAGTGGATTTTGTGTACCCATGAAGTCTAAGCTATTGAGTAGAAGGCCTTGCTTTTATGACCCAACTGTCCTTGTCCTACAGTTCATTAGATAACCAGGTAGTAAGTATCTGGCATCACAGTAACATTTAGAGACACTTATTTCATATTCCTTTTACTGAAATCCCCAAGTGTTATATGGTAGAATTACTTGTGGCTTTATTTCACAGTACTGCTACGGTGTTTAAAGGCTTGTAAGCACTTTTGGACTGAATCCCACTAAAATTTTGAGGTTTGGTCCAAAAACAAACTAAATCAGGAGGAACTTGATGAACAATTTATTGATTCAAATCTCACATACACGTACACATACTCAGGTCATGCTCTGCTATCCCTCCATCATGGTCTCATTATCTTATCTGGTGCCCCCTGGTTTTAGTGTTGTGTGACAGAAAAAAAGAATTTTTCTCTATCCATCTTTTCCATACCATGCATTCTTTTATATACTCCAATGAGCTTCCTGCCTTTTAGCCAATTACCAGTCCAAGAGAGGATAGGATCTGCCCTCTTATTCCATGTCTGATGGGATTCAGGAGCCTTTGATGGGAGCCTTTGTCTATATAGACTTTCAAAAGGCTTTTGACAGTGTCAACTCAATCACCTTTATCCACATGTTTATTAATAATTCTAACAAGTTAGTAAGCCATGTTTTACCTTTCCAGAAGCCATGCTGGTTTTCCTTCAGCAATACCTGCTCCCCTGTGTATGTACTAACCTTAATTATGGTTTCCATTACTTTACATGGAATTGGTGTTAAACTGACTGATCACCAATTTCCTGGATTGCTCCTAATTCTTTCTTTTTTTTTTAATGAGTGGTGTTACATTTACTATTTTCTAGTCTTCGAGCTACAGAAAAAAATTATATAGACTGACTCTAGCTACAAGATTGAACAGGAGTTTTAATAGTTTTTATAGCCATATTGGATATGCTGGAAATAAATGGTAGAGCAAAAACCTAGAAAGCAGAACATCATCAGAGTCCCCAGCATCTCTTCACTCCAGAAGGCTGCACTGGCAACCTACTACTATCTGTTTGTTAAGAAAAAAATGTGATGGTGTCAATGCAGTCACTGGGAATAAATCTCAGTTTGATGGCACCTAATAACAATAATGTGTGGATGTGTATTTTATGTGTGTTGCTTTGTTTTGTGTTGTACATTTGTACTCAGTTTTCTTATGTTAGCATGAGGGAAAAAAGTAAACTTCAAAAGACCTAGATGCTTCTAATTAACTTGGAGTTTAATAATCATGTTCCGATATGTTTGTTATAATTTTTTTTATTTTTTTCTACACTCACAGTAACCAAACAAAAATATGCAAATACAGATAATCACAACACAGAAATATAATTATTACAAACACAGAAAGATACGAAAATCACTGATGAAGATATAGAATGTTCACCCTTGCTATGATTCTTACTTCATTTGGAAAGATACAATATATTATATAAGATTTATGCCAGTTTATTTAATATGATTATATTTGGAATATCTCTCTTACGTAACTTTTGTTCAGAAAGTGAATCTACCTATTGCCCCTGTTTTATAGTGTTTTATTTGTTTTATAAAGAAGGAACTTTTTTAGAAAGAGAGATAAATGTTAAAACTGGAAATCAATAGTGTTCTTCTTGGAACTGATCAACACTAACCAATTTTGTTGTCCTTCTGAACTCAAATCAAAATGGGATTGTGGAATTAAAAGTGCCATAGTTCATTCCATATGAGACATACCAACGTATAAGACACATCTAGAATTTGCCAATAGTGGGGAAAAATAAATAGAAAAGTAGGACACATGGTGATTTTAGGATAATCTTTCTTTTCTTAAAAAAGTGAATCTTATATGGGAAAGAATAAAGTTGCAGAGCTGTGAGTTTGGTGGAGGAGAGTGAAAGTTTAGCTTGCTTCTTCCCCTTGATCTCCCTGAACAGTATTTTGGTCCACTGGAGGAAGTTCAGAGCTGCTCCTTCCCACCTGCTCTCACAGTCCTCATCTGTAGGGTGTTGCTGGTTGAGGCAAGGGGGGAAAGGGAGGCAGAAAAAAAAACCCACTCTTGAATGCTCGAAGTCAGCTAAAAGGCTTAGTCCCAAGGCTCACATTGTAGACTAAGTTTCTCCCAGGTGCTGCAGATATCATGTTATGCAGCTGTGATGCTTAAAAGGATGATGCAATAGCATCTGATGCTGTATCTCTATTTGGGAGGAAAATAAGGTGATTTGTAACCTAGTTCTCCCCCTTGTGGTAATAACAGGTTATGTGTTACCTGGTAAATAGTGATGGTGCACTGTGGTGTGACAGTTATCACCAAATATATAGCATTGGCACTTCTGAACTGAAAATCTCATGGCGGAAGCTCACATTAAGGACCAAACCTACTGCAAAAGTTGCTCAGCAGATGTGAGATGTGCAAAATCCCCATAAACCTGGTTGGGTGCTGCAGATTTCCCTGTCTCCAGTTCTGCCTTTCAGAAATAAGACAGAATATTCTTATCCTTTCTTGGTGTGTTTTTTTCCCCAGCAAAGATTGTTTTTGTTTTGTCCTTACAACCTCAAACCTAGCTGGTACGATCTGAGGAACACAGATCTATCTGTTTTGCATTTGTAAATTTCACAACTCCATCCACACTCATATACAAATGCTGGCATGCAGGCTTGTCTTCATTTCCTACTGAGTGACCTGCCGTGGTTTCAAGATTTAGGCTTGTCCAAAAAGAAAGGGATATGTGATGGTACATCATAGACTTCATCGTCTGTGAAGCCTAGTTGAGGATATGGCTTTCATTTTTCATCTTTCCGTTCCATCTGGTCCTTTTCTCAAGGAACCAAGTCTCAGTTTAGGGTGCGATCACACAGGATTGCTTTGGGGCATAGCCTTACCAAGGACCACCCTATCTGGAGGTACACAAAGAATAAGTATCTCACACAATTTTAAAAAATAAGCAGTTAAAAGCCTCCTGTTTCACATTGTTTCCTTCTGTGCTCATCGGTCATTGGCTGCTGCCAGCCCAAATTTCTTACCGAACCTTGATTGGTTGGCCACCCCAGCAGCCTTTACAACACTGGAATTGGCTGCATGATCTTCTGTGGGTCCTGCCCACTTCAGCCCAAACATTAAACCATCCTGTAAATGCTGATTTTGTGTAAAGGAATGGAATGCAAAAGCAGTCTTTAATATTTTATGTCTGTCCTAAAATTTGGCACACATAGTATGTGTCTGAACACATTCTCCATTTCCACTTGACTATCACAAGAATAGTGTCCCAGCCCAGTCTTGCTCACAGTTCAGCGCTCAGCAAAGGCAGATATGCTTTGAAGCAAATTTTTCCTTGTAGGGAACTATTACAGAGTTAATCAGAGAATAGGCAAAATGACATAGCCAGAAGGAACAATTCAGAGTTATAGCCAATGGGATTAATGAGATGCTAAGATTACGTGGTGAAGGGCAAGGTGTAAGGTTAATGCGCTTCACCCTTTCATTCCCATGCTAGTAACAGATCAAGAACAAAAAAAAATCTCTCTTTTGGGTCTAACTTTTGTCTAGTATTCCACCTCATATGTCACCCACTTCTTCTGGCTTCCTGTGGTGCTCACAGGTCTACAGAACTCAGAATCCATATTAAGTTCAATTATTAGATTATTTGTAAAAGTAGATCAGAATACAGTCTTCCTCTCATTTGAATCTTCTTTCCTTCTGTTCATATAGCATGCATGCCTACAGTAGAAATAACATAGTTATGAATATAAAGGCGTTAACCTATTCTTTGCAAATAATAATAATATAACAAAGCAAAAAACCACAATGTATGCTGTTTCTCCTTTTCCTGGTTAGCTGTACCTTGAGTTTCAGGCCTGAAACCCGTTGAATATTTCAGGCAGCAGAAAAAAGGCATGACATAAAAATCCAAGCATGCAATTATTTGTTATACATTGCATATTAATAATGCAGCCAAAGGACTATTAAAGTAAATGGAAAGTACTGTCATATTTTACTGTCCATTTCCACTGAAGAGTAATACATGAGACAGTCCTTTGGGGTAGGAGGGGCACGGTAACAAGGAACAGCTTGAATTAAATTCTATATTTATTAGGTATGCATGTCTCATCTGCCTGTGATGTGTTTTATCAGGTGCCCAGTTTTCTATGAAATAAGCAATTAGGAATAATTTTCCTGTAAATTACAAGTTTTTGTGGGAATAGTCCATATCAGTCAAGAAAAAAAATCATATGCTTCTGTGCTGTCTGCAAACTGTCTGTAGCTATAAATCAACAGTTAATGTTTTTATGGCTTGACATTACATAGTGTAAGAATTTTGTCTAGGGAGATGACTGAGTATAAGTCCAGATGGCCAGAGGTATAGCACCACTGCACTCATAATAAACACCTTTATAGAAGAATCATTTTGTTCTAAAGAGACCAGCCAAATGTTACTCTGAAATAGCACTTTTAAAAATAATCTTCTGTTCCTGCCTTACAGGCAAGTTAATAGCTCCTGAGCAGGTGCTTGATGTATATGCAAACTGCTGTAGAACTGGTGAATTTTAAATTTGATCCTTTAATGTGTTTGTGCTTTCCATTGCAACATGATCCTGATATGATAGATGCATGCCAAAAATGCTGGAAAGTACTTCAAGCCACCTTGTGGTCAACTAAGAAATGGTTTAGGGAAAGATACTGCTGTGCACATCAGCTAGTAAATTTTAAAAGCATCTGCTTATTTCAAACTAGCGCAAAGGGTCAAAGAAACTGTTTTTCATATTGGACCATCCCCTAGGCATTTTATTAGTTTATATAGTTTTATTTAGTATCATAATAGAATCTAGTTTGAGTTTTGGTATCCACAGAAGGCCTTCCTTGTTCCTCCTCTCCAATACAGTCTCTGCCAGCAAGGAGAACTCTAGAACAGAAGAAAATGTAGTACAAAAAGCCATTGATGAGTTCAGTAATAGTTTTCTAACTCATTCACTGCTATAGGAGATTTGGGAACTTTCACAATAGTAGTGTTGCATTTTAAATACAGTACAGTACATGAAAGTGCTTCCAAGAGCCCCCTCCCAGGCTTCTTCCAGGCTTCACGTACATATTCTGCTGTTGGGTGGGTTTTTTTTAATATTCCAGAACATAGCATTCAATATTATTTTACTTTCCCCAGGCATTAGATTGATATTCTGTGTTTTACAGGGACGCAATACCTTAAACCTGTTTTTAGTTGCTTTTAATTTCTATTTTTATGTATTTTAGCTGTTGTTAGCTGTCTTGAAGACTCAGAAAAGGCTAGGTAAACAAATATTTAAATATTGATTAGCTATATTAATTAACTTGAAGATGTTTTAAGTTGTTAAAAGTATGCTCTTAGTTAACTGAACACCTCTGAAAAACTTTATTGCTTAACAAAATATTTACAAAAGCCCCAGATGGTGAAAGAAATTACATCCTGTGTCATAAAAAAATGCTGTTGCCATTCCTATAATGGTGATTACGGTGACACATAAGATCCACCCTGTTCCACTTCCTTTCTTTGTCAGTCTGTTGGTGCTACATATGATTTTTTCAAATAGAAAATAATTTTCTTTGTGCTTTAAGTTAGAACATTTCTTTAAAGAAAACTTGTTCTCCAGTAATATTAGAATGAAATGATGTTGCTAGTGTGTCATAATTCTGAATTCCTTTTGGCAAGCCATTCTGTTAGCTTGGTCAGATCATTCAATGCTACTCCTCTTGAGGACCATTAAGATAATAAGAAAATTTTGTCTCTACCACAGAGTTTCATGAGCCTCAGCACGATAGGTTATTTTGCAAGGCAGGATGCAGTAGTAAATTCCTATTCCCAGGATTCCTGCATCATGAAGCAAAATGGGAATTAACTGCTGAGTAGATACGGTTAAGGTTGCCTTTGGGTCTGTAGGTATTAAAGCTTAAACCTTCATGGGCTTTAAAAAGATCAAATGAACAAGGCTACTGAACTTGCAGTGTGCTGAATGTTTCAGACTACTGCTGGGGACTGGGTAGTTGAGATTCTTATGTAAGAAGAGGAGGAGGAGAGTTGGCTTTTCTACCCCACTTTTGTTACCCATTTAAGGGAACTCAAAACGACTTAGAAACCTTCTGATCTTCTCCCCACAGCAAACACCCTGTGAGGTAGGTGGGGCTGTGAGAGCTCAGAAGGAAAGTAGAAATGATCTTACTTTCTGTAGAAGTTGCTCAATACAGAAACATCACCATATTTGACACATGTGCTTCGTCTCACAAAAGCAATTCTCCTTCTCACAGGAATATTCCTCTTCCTTCTATCTTTACATTTTATAGGCCCTTGGGTCTAAAATAGCGTGCCAAAAATGTACTATGCCTCATGGAGGAACCCTAAAATTATAGTCCAGTCTTAAACTGACAGTGGTATTCCTCTCACATGGAAGATCAGTGATATTTGTGGCATGTTCAAACTCCATTTGGCCAAAGTAAGTGTCATGATTGACAAACTTTTGCCATAGCTGTCATTCATCATTGTTCGAAGCCATTAGAAATACCTTTTTACAATGGAGCAACGTGGAGTTAGAGGTTGTTGTTTTTTTTCCTTTTTAAACCAATTATCTTTAACTGACAGTTAATAGGATATGCATGTTTGAGAGCTTTGGGTAAAGAAAATCTTCAGATGCTGGATAAGAAAACAGTTTTGTAAGGTATTAAATAAGTCTTCTGTAAGAGCTGTCTGAGAGACATTTTCTACTAAGGAAGACCTCTAAGCAACCATCATTCTGTAAAACCAAAGAGGGCAGAAAGGGCAGAAAATGCATAAGAAGAGTCCTTGGAGGAGCTTTGTCTACAGGTTAGGGATGTGCGTGGATATTTGAAAATTCAAAAATCCAGTTCAAATTCAAAGAATATCGATATTTGAATCGGATTTTTGAAAATGTATGCAAATAGGATGAAAACAGGATGTGTGCAAATTCAAAAATTGGATATGAATATTCCCGACATTTGTATCATTCAGTTCGAATCAGATTTTCAAAAATATGGATTCGGATAATCCGGATTCGAATCAGACTTTTGAAAATTTTTGGATTTTTGAATTTTGAATCAAATATTCGAATTGACTCAAATTTGACGGTAAAAAACACATTTGTGCACATCCCTACCACAGGTACCTTGTTTAGAAAGGAAAGCAAAATACAGTGTCTTGGACCTCTATGACTCCCAATGTAATGTTGGTGTAGGCAAACACAAATGTGTAAAGATACCTAGGATTATCAGGTGCCCTTCTGGCACAAATAGGGGAATCCCACTGATAAGATGCAGGAGACTCAACCTGTCTAGAGGTGCAGCTGCTGCCATTATCACCCTCTGTGTGGGCAGGGCCACATCGTCCTCTGCACAGGTGCAAAGAAAAGAAGAGTTGACTTTTCTACTCCACATTTCTCCTCCTTTTAAGGGGACTCAGAGCAGCTGACAAATATTTCTATTCTTCTCCCCGCAACAGACACACTGTGAGGTAGGTGGAGCTGTGAGAGGTCAGAAGAGAGCTGTGACTCGCTCACCCAGCTGGCTTTGTGGAGAAGGGCAGAATCAAACCTGGTTTTCCCAGATAAGAACCCAGCTCCTTAACAACTAGACCAAATGGTACATATCAATACCTGTGTGATGATGCATGATGAGCCACCCTGGAAAAGTCCATGATGGCAGCAGCTGATTCACGCTGGAGCAAACATTAAAAAAAAAAATCAATCTGCCGGCTGGTCAATGAATGTTCATAAGATTGTTCAAATCTCCCCATTTTACATTTGGCATTAGATATACATGAACAAAATATAAAGCAGATGCTTTTTAAAAACTGGATTGTAACCCAAAATAAGTACAGTGCTATATTAATTTGAGCTCATGTAACTACATCCATAGTACTGTATTTCTATAAGAAATCCCATCAGAATTTGCTTTAAAGAAATTCCTCCTCTTTCTTCTCTCCAGTTTGTCTTCTTTTCAGGCCATATTGATTAAATGTTCTACCTGAGGGCAGCATCTAGTTGACCTTTCCATAAAGTCATTCTTTCTCACATGAAAAGGATGGTTAAAAGAGGGGGGGGGCAGTTTCTAATAAAAAAGAAGAGTATTCAGTAAAAAATGAAGATTTTCATTTTTTTTTAATTCTAGACTATGCAGAGTGTGCAGACAGCATGCCTCCATAGGCTGGAGTCTGCTAGGAGACACTTTTCAGCCGTGCTCCAGGAAGAAGGACCAGAAATACCACACTGCCAAAAAGGGCCCCCCCAGCCTTCATAGTCTGCCTCCAAATGTTCTTCAGAGTAGGGATGTGCACAAATATTCAAATGCATTTGAAATTCAATCAAATCGGCCAAATTTTGACATTCGAATTCAAATCAAATGTCCTTAAATTCATGTTTAAACTTTTGATCCGAATTTCAAATTTTGGGTCTGTTCACTCTAATTATTCAGACATTTGCACGTGTAGAGGTTCGTAGACAGCGTACTTGAAAATCCGCATCTTTCCCACATCCATAAGCATTTATACGTATCCGTACAGGAGGAAAATGGGTTGCATAGTGGATCCATATGGATGTGTATGAATGCATACGGATGTGCACGGATCCGGGGAAGATGCGTACAGACATCTACTAATGTTGTCGACATTCGTAAGAGCAAATTCGAATTTATTTTTCATTCGAATTTGCTTAATTCGAATCGAATTTGGTTAAACTTGAATTTAACAGATTCGAATCAAATTGAATTTGAGTATTTGATTTGAATCGAGCCAAATCCTGAAAATTGCATTCATGTGCACACCCCTACTTCAGAGTCAGGGGATAGGCTACAACAGGCGGCTTGTGTGTGTTAGATCTTGGAGTGGGCACTGTTCTGTGTTGCGTAGGTCAGAATAGCCCATGTAGTGCAGAAAGGACTTTAGAATGAACCGAGCCCAGTAATAATTCTATCTTCTCGTTTGGAGTTCTTCTGAAGGACTCCTCCTGAGAAACTGCACTGGTGAAGGAAAAAACAAAGGAGGAAATACAAGGCTTCTAATGTGTATGTGTACTCACAAAGCTTTCATTAAAAAACAAAAATAAAATATCACCAGGATAGGGAACAGTAAGGCAAGTACAAGGCTGTCAGTAAAACAATGATATGATAAGGAGAAGCCATGTAATTTCCATGTAATTGTTGGGGTAGGAATTGAAGGGGAGGTTTGTGAGCAGATTTATTACATATATTCTGTTCTAAATCCCTTGACTGACATACTTAAAGGGATGTCAAAGAGATTTACTGAAAGAGGAGAAAGTGAGTTGCTGAACAGTTGCCAAGATGTTCAATCCAAGAGGCAAGAAGTTGCTTCAGGGAGGCTGAAAGACGCATATTGCCTTTATTTGCCAATACCAGTGTTACTGTCTAAACATTTGCAATTGAATTAGATGGTCAAAACAACTGTATGGAAAACAAAGGGTTCCAGCTGTATAGATGTGTCCATGGAATTACCAGGAATCAACGTAACTTCAGTAGTACCATACATCATATTTAATAGCTAATTGAAATATCTTGTAGGCTTGTGATGCTTTCTTTTTTCTCCCCCCCCCCCCCCCGCCACTTATTAGAAAACCAGTGCTTTGGCAATAGGCTTGAGATGTTTTGTTATAAGTTGCAGCTTTTAGGGACACTATTAGGCCTTATAAAAAGTAGGCTTGTACAAAAAAGATAATCAATACAGGTATAAGAGGATTCACTCTAAAAATGTTCCTTTCTCCTCCTCCTTTTCCTTTTCCTTCTTCTTGGGTGCCACTGAGTTGTAGCCATCCCATGCTTGACTGCATGGCAATCTCTGTGCAGTTTTCTTGGCAGAGATACAGAAGTCGTTTGCCATTGCCTACTTCCAGGGAGAGGCTTAGGATCAAATCAGCAACCCTCTGCTTTCCAGGCAGGTTGCTCTACAACTTAGCCATAGCCACTCCCAGAGATATTACTTCTACACCTTAAACTGGGCAGCTGAAATGAAGAAAATTAGCCACAAGTTACTGTGCATTCTGTTGTTACTTTAAAGTGTCATTTAATGTGTTGATTTTGTAGGTTGTAACTCAACCTGAGAAACCTTTCGTATAGGGTGGTATAAAAAATTAAGTAAATATAAATATTATATAAATTAATAAATGCATTATTATTACTACTGTTATTTCATTAATATTATTGAATAATAATAATAAATTATGTTCATTTCTAGATCAAGTAATATTCACCTTATATTACACTAAAAGACCCAACAGTAGTTGACAAATTTCAAAGATAACATAGTGCAGCAGAAACAATTGATCATGTTATAGCTGATTGCCTACTTTAGTGTCTGACAGATACAAAAGAAGGCATGGCCAGGTAGCAGTCCATCAAGAACATCAAGTTGATAACAGAGAATCTACCATATTATAAATTTGAACCCCCCAAATACTCAGGGATACGGATTATAAGTTATTCTGAGGGTTAGTTATACTGAGATCACACGTTCTTAACAGACTGAACAGTGCAGGCGAGCGTTAATAGATGAAAGAAGCCAATCAGCCATTTTACTTGATACAGCAGGACCAAATAAAACAATCTCTTTAGAAGAAATAGGAAAAACTAATAGAGGAATTAAAGATGCAGACAAAGCTGAAGCCAGTTACAGTGGTGATCTCAACAACGGGAATAATACCTAAAGCACTGAGAAACAGCTTAAGCTTATAAATATGAATAAGAAGACATATGCATCACTGATCCAGAAAGCAGTTCTCCTTCATACATACACCATTACAAGAATATTCCTGAACCAAACAGGAGTGATAGCTATCAAGAGCACTCCCGGTCCAGTTAAACTCACAATTCTTGTGGTAAACTTGCCACTGAAACAAAAGTGAAGCCAGAAACAAGCTGGACAAAAAGGAATGATGATGATAATGATAAAAATAATACCAGCACAAAGAACTGGAAACTGTGATATCGCATTGTGCGTGTGATATCACAGGCACTGATACCTCTGATTATCTAGTCTGATGCTCAGAGTACCAAACTGAACATTTACCAGACTGTATAGTGGCGATGAAGATAATATAGCTATAATCCACTGAAATTGGCAACACTTGTTGTAGAGAGAGGAAACCTTCCCTTCCCTTCCTCAGGCCCCTCTAAAGCACAAGCAGGCATGTAGCTGGGGAGGGGGGTTGACAGAAGGAGGCCAGCCCCCCCCCAGTTTCTTTCCCCATCCCCACATTTGTGTCAGCCCCCCCCCCATATATAGAGAGCTGGT
The DNA here is from genome assembly GCA_023333525.1 of Aspidoscelis tigris stejnegeri. Classification (NCBI taxonomy): domain Eukaryota; kingdom Metazoa; phylum Chordata; class Lepidosauria; order Squamata; family Teiidae; genus Aspidoscelis; species Aspidoscelis tigris. Next base: position 24,575,205 of record JALMGA010000002.1, on the reverse strand, counting down.
TATAGGCCTGAGCACAACATGTGACTTTTAAAAACAATTTCTGATTATTATTATTTTTGCCACATAAGACCCACTCTCCCCCCCCCCCCCGAAAAATCCTATAATCACTCTGCATCCTATTTTTACGTTTATTTTTCCTAAATATTTCTTGCAAAATTATAGGTATGTTGTATATGCCACTGCATCTAAAAAGATGTGAAATGCAGTATGTGCTTTTTATTCTGATCTGCAGTGTCTTTCCAGAATGGGTGCCCACAGTTTCATGTTTGGTGTCTTCTCTTTGTTTTATCAAAATGATTGCACTGTTTTAAGTAGTCACATAAGTAACATCTTCCACAGAGATCAGTCAAATAATTTAGAGAACCTGATTTTTTATTTTTTTATTTTTACACAACTCATTCTTATTGTGGTTTTAAATGCCAGCAAAGAAATAAAAAAATATTGATCAGTGTTGCTCGAAGGTGTATTGTGGGGTCAGAGCTACTTGTTATCAAGGAAATGGAGATTTTGTTGAAGATGCCATCCTCCCATCCTGCTCAAAGTGCAGTGAATATAAATGTGGACTTCTTTTTTCACACAGTTATGAAGGTGTAATCTTGTTACCTCTACCATCTTGTTGAGCCAGGCAGCCATTTTGTACATAGGATATATCAGTTGCCACCCACTACTATCTCCATCAGATATTATGTTGCTTCATATATTTAGTGGCCCCAAACTTTGGAACAGCCTTCCTCTGGAGCAGAGGTGTCAAACGCAATTTTGCAGAGGGCCATATATTAAATTGAGAATATGTAGGCGGGCCGGATTCAAATTAAAAAAAAAACTGAATTATTATAACATTTTATTTATTTATTTATTTATATAGTATATAATATACGGTTGTTCTTCTCCTCACAACAAGCACCTTGTGAGGCAGGTGGGGCTGTGAAAGCTCAGAAAGAGAGCTGTGACTCGCCCAGGTCCCCCGGCTGGCTTCATGGAGGAAGAAGAAGAAGAAGAATTGGCTTTTCTACTCTGCTTTTCTCACCCATTTAAGGGGGCTCAAGGCTGCTGACAAAGCCTTCTATTCTCCCAACAACAGAATGCTGGCAGCTAGAGCCCGTGGCGGGGGGGGGGGGGAGGGAAGCATGGCAGGAGGGGAGGTTTGGGGGCTCCCACCTAGCCACAGACACTGAAGAGATGCTGAAGAGAGGGCTCCGGGCCCCACTGGGTCACCCGCCCGCTTGCTCGCTCCGGGCCCCGCTGGGTCACCCGCCCGCTCGTTCCAGGCCCCACTGGCTCACCCGCCCGCTCGCTCGCTCACCCGCCCGCCGGCGGTCTCCTTCCCTCACCTGCTGGCAAAGGAAGATAGATAACAGCGGCCGACCAGGCGAGTGGGCGGATTTCCCACGCTTGTCGCTGCCTTCGCCAATGCCGCTTCCACTCAGCACCGGCAGGAGCTGCTGTGAGGGAAGCGCGCGCGAGGATGGAATGGGCAGGGGGCGATGACAGGAATCTGTCTCTCCTCACACGCAGCCACGTAAGGGACGGCGAGGCGAAACCATGCTGGGGAGAGGCTGGGGAGGAGGAGGAGGTGGCGAGGGGCACGGCGGGGGGGCCTGCGGGAGACACATTGCGATCGCGGGCCATATTGATTTGTCCCACGGGCCGGATGCGGCCCGCAGGCTGTATCTTTGACATGACTGCTCTGGAGGTTTTCAGTTGGCTACATTATATGGTTTATGGCTCCTGGTAAAAACATATCTCTTAACCCAGGCCTTTGGTGTCTAGCTTCCTCTGGTTATGGTCCTGTGAGGAAGTTAAGGAGCATTATTTTTTAAATATGAACATAAGAAGATCCTTGCTGTACTGGGCCACAACCCATCTTCTCCAACATCCTGTCTCACACAGTGGCCCACCAATTGCTTCTAGGCATTCTCACAGGGAAGACAAAGGCAAAACCTTCATCTGCTCTTTACTCCCTGTAGATGGCCTTTAGAGGCATTCTGTCTTCCTTCCCAACAGGGAGGCAGCACCTAAGCTTACATTCTAGTAACCATTAGTACATTTGTCCTCCATGAATTTATCTAGTCCTTTCTTAAAGCTATCCAGGCTGGTGACTGTCACTGCCTCTTTGGGTGGTATGTTTTAGATCTAAGCTATATATTTCAGCTTTTTATTCATGTGACTCACCTAAGAAAATTTGGGTGAAGAGTGGGATATAAATTCATAAATTAAATAAATAATCCTAACCCTAATAAATAACCATCACCCTAATTTATTCCTAATTCACTAATTTGCATGTAAAACTGATTATGTGGATCATGAATAAAATCAGCAGTGGTCTATATAATCCTATCAGCCTTCTCTCCAGGTATCATAGCCACAGGGACCTTCTAATAACCAGATCCTTGATCAGTTAGATTTTTTTCCATGTCCAAAGTGTTTGCAGTCTTGAAAAATTAATGTATTGCAGAAATAGATTAATCACTTTTTAAGAGTTGGTTATTGCAAAAATATTTATCATGAAGAAACAGATTTCCTTATTGCTTACTCATGTATATTCTTCTTTCCTAAAAACCTAATGCATTACAGTAATGCAGACACACATGAACAGTTCTGACAGATCACTGTTACTGAGTCACAGAAAAAGAACAAAACCTTATTCTGGGATACATAGAACCATAATACAAAACTATATAATTCCCTGCAAAAAAATCTAAAGGAGGTTATATATAGATATAATTTTTTATCAAAGAGAATATCTATTTGTGACAAATATATCTGAAGACAGTATTGTAAAAGAATTCCTAAAATCCAGCAAAAGATATCACAATATCCAAATGATAAGTCCTGAAGCTCCTGTTGTTTTTCTCCACTATTCAATATATCCCAAGGTCTGTAGTTCCTTGATTCTTGCTATTAACAAATTATGTTACTTCATTCTTGAATGTATGTGACAAAACTCACATTCCATGCATGTTTCTACCCAGTAAGGTCTTCTTCAGTGGCTGAAGTCTAATTATGTATACAGATTTTTATCGTATAAAAATGATAAGTATTTCACCACCTATCACAAGTCATACAAAAATTAATAACAGCAAGGACCAATTTGTGCAATAATGCATTCAAAATTCTATCAAACTTAACAAGTGGGGAGAATAATTAGTAATGTAGGATATTTCGTGAAGATGAACAAGAGGAGCCAAGGAGCAGAAGATTTTCAGGCCTTTTTGTCCTACCATGGCATAATTAGTAGGTCTTAATTAGTAGGTCATAATTAGTAGGTCTAGACTAGCAAGGCCCTCTGGTCCAGATCATGGCAAGGCACAACAGCGTTGGTCCAGACCAGCCCCCATATTGGCCCTGAAACTCATACAATCTTCTGAGCCAGGCTCCAGGACTCCAAAGGACAAAAAATGAAAATGCCTAGCCTAGCCCTTGGGGAACCCATTTCAGCAATATACTTCAGTATGACACCAAATAAACTCCTAACACTTATTTATCCATTTCTATATTTTTCCAGTATGTGAAATCTATGTTCTGGCAACAAATTTCCTTTCAAGTGGCCTAAGAATCCAAGAAAATCAGTTGGAAGCTTAAACTTATTAAACTCTTGTAAAAAGGACCTTTTCTGAATTATTAACTGGTTTTGTATTTTTCCACAGTGTTGCATTCTTGGTTATTACCTAAATAAGAGAAGTTAAAGGAATTAAAGGTTTTAAAGCATAAGAAAGTCTGCATGTCTCCACAGGGATAAAGTGGCACTGAGGCAATTCCCCACATTTTAATATTGCATCCTTTATTTAATTCTTAACCGACAGGATGTCTCTTTTCATCCTAAAAGCCCTCTGAAAAACATAATGGCAGAATCTGATGCCAAAAGAACATCAAACAGTAGCAGCTACAGAAAGAGTTCTCATTTAAAAGCATTGACTCCAAAGACCAGCTTGTATAGGAACGGAGGAGTAAATCTTTTCTTGGCCTGTACCACTTCATTGCTGCAAATGAGAGGAGATCATTTTTTAATGTTCTCATGAAAAAGAAATGAAATATCTTCCTGCATATAGAAAAATAGCATGCTAAGAAAGTGGAAACGAAGGCAAGTCTAAGACTGGCATTTCATGTAGTCAAATTTTGGTGGGAATGTAGTTTGTAATGGATCAGCTGCTGCCTAAAAATTCCACAGACACTGTTTTACTATAGCCTCTATGCACACTGTGGATATCAATTGCAGAAGTAGAATCCTTGGCTCTTTCTGCATTGAGCCTTATTCCAGATTATATCCCAGTATAAGGACCTACTACCTGCATGCTACGATATAATCATGAAAAAGACCTAGTACAGAAAGGGCCATAGACTGGGGTTAGTAAAGTCAGATGATTCTGCTGTGTTGATTAATTTTTCCTTGGGCTCAAATGTTTTTGCAAAGTCTTCAGATTTAGATGAGAGGCAAAACACCACAACTTTTATGATTTTGAATACATTTGTGAATTATTCAAAGGAGGCAACTTGTAAGCATCTTGTTCTATTGTTATGTTTAATAATAGAATATTTTCTTTAATCCAAGTTTTATGTGAAGATATTAAAAAGTCAGGCCCAATTTTTCATTAAGTTTTGCAACCATAAGAAGAAATATGATTGGTGAATTCCCTTTCGTTTAAATGGGGAAATGCCATTGTTCTACAAGTGTGTGTATAATTTCTGTAGCCCAACCTGATACCATCAGCTTGAGCTTATGCTCAGTACATTTGAAAAGTGTGATGTAGGCAGCCTTGGCATTGAAAATAATCCAGTTGGGTGAGATGGGTTAGTTCCACAGTGCATTTGCTCTGATTTTATTATTGTCTCAAAAGCAGAGGTGATAATCCAGTCCTTTTTCATTTTCTTCCATCTACCCTCAGATTACAAAGCGGGATGAACTTGCAAATTTGTTTTGTCAATGACAGTGGCAGTGATAAAGATAGTGATGCGGATGACAGCAAGACTGAAACAAGTCTGGATACGCCTTTGTCCCCAATGGTGAGGATGAATCTGCTTCTCCATTGTGGGGGAAGAGGGAATTTGTACAATGGGATTCACAGATCCTGTCCCTCAGGCAGGTGATGCAGTGCATACTTCCTACAGCCAGGAGATTATTACCTTATTGTTTGTTCTTCAGGGGGACAGGCTCCCTGAAGGAGCATGCATATAGACTGGAATGCTCCTTAAACCCTCATTGTAACAAGAGGCCCTGGTAGCTGCTCTCATTATGCACTTCACCTTCTTCAATGGGAATAGATAGTTCGTGGATGGGCATTATGTGTTGGCAGCTTCATAACAGTGCTACAATAATAAGTTGGATGTAGAGTTACAGGACTGTGAAGAGCTCTGTGAGGTTTCTCTGCACATCTGGGGACTGGACATCAAAATAGCAGTTTCTGTTGAATGAGACCAAGCATAAACTGATTCACGTTGGAGCTAAAATCCTAACTATTCCTAGTTATGACTGATCAGAGCTGGTTATGATTGATCAATGGTAGACAGTTCAATGCATCAGCTATAAAAATGCTGAAAAATGTTAGGGACAGTAAAAGTAGTATTGAAAACAGAGATCCTGTTCTTATAATACCTTTATGCCAATTAATGAGGGAGCCATATCTGGAATACCGTTTGCTGTTTTTTTCACCACATCCCAAAAAGGATATCGTAGAAGTGGAGAAGGTTCAGAGGAAGGTGACTGAAGCTTTTTCTATACTGCTTCTTATTCCAGAACATCATGCTTCAACCACTTTGGACAAAGCATAGACCAGGTTAGGGCACCGGAAATAGCACTTTAGCCCGATATAGTTGTAGACTTCAATGTCTAGACCTACAACTAGAGCAGGTGAAGTATGCCAGACCATGGAGGCATGCAGATGTCATGTCCTCGTGGTCTGGTATACTGCAGGGGACCCTTTCCGCTGGCACATCTGAAAGCACTACCAGAAATGGTTCTACTGCAAAATTGATAAGGCAAGGCATTTTGTTGGAGCCTTGGCACTGCCTCTGAGTAATGGGCTGCCCAAATGCAGACAACCCTGTCCCACTATACTGTCCTGTGCAGAAAGGCCCTAAGATGATCGGGGGACTGGAAGAGCTTCCTTTTGAGGAACAACTGCAATATCTTGGGCTTTTTAGTCTAGAAAAGAGACAAGTAAAAGGAGATATAAGAACATGAGCCACAGACCGTCTGCTCCAGGATCCTGCTTTGCACAGTAGCCCACCAATTGCTTCATAAGAAATGGCAAAACCTTCAGCTATTCTCAAATCCTTCCTTTATGCTCTTTGCCCCATTAAGATCTGATAGACATGTATAAAATTATGTATTGGGTGCACTAAAACCAAGAGATCACTCACTGAAACGGAATCCTGGATTAATCAAATCAGACAAAAGGAAATACTTGTTATGTACCACATACTTAAACTTTAGAATTCGCTACCAGCTTGAACTGCTTCAAAAAGGAATTAGACTAATTCATGCAAATCAAGACTACCAATGGCTGTTAGCCCACATGGCAGCAGGGGGTGGTGCTACAAGCACTAGGCTTTTCTGTGCATCTGGTTGGCAGCTGTGAGAACAGGCTGGTGGACTAGATGAGCCATGGACACTATATAGCATTAATTTATGCTTCAAAATCTGTTCAGTATAACTGAATCCTAGCAGTTCTAACTGAAATTGGCAAATTTAAATGGCATTCAATATGAGAATATGTTTTTTTTAATTCTTGATTATCAGATCAGAGAAGCTTGATTGTTTATACTGTATTTTTTAATCTGTGTTTGCATGGTACCTTCTTTTCCAGAGCAAGCAGAGTTCTTCCTATTCTGACAGAGACACAACTGAAGAAGAATCTGAATCTCTTGATGACATGGATTTTCTCACAAGGCAAAAGAAACTTCAAGCTGAAGCCAAAATGGCTTTAGCAATGGCAAAACCAATGGCCAAAATGCAAGTAGAGGTGGAGAAACAGAACAGGAAGAAATCTCCAGTAGCTGATCTTGTATGTATCTCTTTCACACATCGTCCGTCTCTCTCTCTCTCTCTCTCTCTCTCTCTCTCTCTCTCTCTCACACACACACACACACACACACACACACACACACGCTTAACAGTGGATTGTGTTTCTAATTGATTGGTAGCAATAGATTTTAAAAGTGGTGCATCTTTAACTTATATATGACATTGATGCTTTCCAAAATCAGATGTTTTCCAAAATCAGATGATTGGGAAATTCGAATAAGCATATTTTTATATTAATTTAATATAATAGAGTAGTTGTAACCATCATTGTAGTACTGCTGGCATATTTTTCAAGGAATTCTATCCTTTTCGTTAGGGGTATGACAAATGCAATATTTGCCATTGATTTGAATCGGATATTCAAATGTCCAAATTCATACAAATAGAGAAAAGACAAATGTATTAAAATTCAAACCAATTCAGATACATTTGTATCTATTCATAAGAATATTTGGTATGTATCTTATGGTAGGAATGTCGCCAACATTTGTATGTATCCGTACGCATCCATACACATCCTGTTTTTATCCCGTATGCATCTCATTTTCATCCCATACTTATCTGTACAGATGCGTATGGGTACGTATGTAATGCGTATGTATCCATACACATATGAATGTCTGAATTATTTGTACGAATGATTCAAAATATTTGTCTGGACATATATGATTTGGGAATGTCCTATAGTATATGAATTTTGGAAGAAGATAGAGAAAGAAAACAGTGATATGCTAAATATACAATGTACAATAACGGAGAATGGGAGTATTACATATGGAGTTAAACAACCTTCCGACTATCCAACTGAAGGAAATAGTAGAACAATTGTTAACATGTGCTCAAATAGTCCTAGTGAGTGGATGGAAGGACAGAACAAAATGGTCTATTAATAAATGGTATAATTATATAATTAATGTGATAGCAGTAGAAATATCGAATAGTCGTATGAATAATATAAGTAATTTGGATAGGGTTAGAATATGTAAACAAAAATGGATGATTGCTAAAATATATTTAGATAATAAGCTTAGTGAAAGTGAGAAATTGAAGTTACGTTTAATTTTCACAATGTAGTATTATGAATTCTGTAGCCTTTTCAATGTATGGTATAAAAATTTGGAATTATGTATTACCCGTGAGGGGAAGGGGGGAGGGGGGTGTAAAGCAATTGTCAAAAAAAAAAACTAATAAAAAGATTTAAAATATATATATTTGTCTGGACATTGGATTTAAATGTCCGAATTCGGCCAAATTCAATCAAATAACAAATATTGCAAATATTCTTGCACATCCCTACTTTTCATGCTTTTTGTGTAAGTTCATTTATTCGGCAAATATAAGAATTCAGTAAACGAGCAAATAAATAAAATAGGCATGTGAAACATCTGTATCATATCACTGATACAACAGAAAATAATTACAATAGCTTGGTGTATCCAAACGTTTTAATATATAAGTGTGTAGAAATCTGAAAATAGATGTGTATTATTTATGTATTTATTTAAAATATTTACATAATGCTTCCCAAGAAGCAGCTAAAATCATAACGGCTATTTAAAAAATTAAAATTGAGGACGGGGGGAAACAATATATAACAGTGTTTTATTATAATGTCATACAGCGTGAAAATATGCAGAAAATGTTAATTTTTCTCAAAGTACATTTCTGACAATATTCGTGTCAATAAAGTGCTTTATTTATGTTATGTTCAGCTGCCACACATGCCTCACATAAGCGAGTGCTTGATGAAAAGAAGCTTAAAGCCCACAGATCTGAGAGATATGACAATTGGGCAACTACAAGTGATAGTCAATGATTTACATTCACAAATAGAAAGTAAGTATTTTATATTGGCATTGACATTTTCACTTTCTTTTTCATCGCTTCAAAAACCTAAATGGGGGAGGGGGAGCTAGTCAGATGTATATCAGAACTTCCACCAGAATTGCTCCATGAACATGGTATGGCGCTCACGGGACCTCCAATATGGGAGTAAACTTGTTTATTAAGACATTCGGTGTCCAATAAAAACATATTAAAACAAATAAAATAATTTGAAGTAATAAATCTTATAACTCTCTATAGAAAGAAAAATATAAGGAGCAGGATGCAACAATGTATTGTTGACAGCCTCAAACTAATCTGACTGGAAAAATATGACATGGAATATTCATGGGGGAAAGAAAGACTGATGTGTGCCCCCCCCCCCCCAAAAAAAAACCTGCAAAACTTCTCAGCGCTACCTAAAATACGCTGCTTTTGTTTTGTTTTGTTTCACTGCATGTGAACACAGTCTTAGTTCTGTTCTCCTATTTTGTGCCGCCAGGCTTGAATGAAGAATTGGTGCAGCTGCTGCTTATCCGAGATGAATTGCACACAGAACAGGATGCTATGCTGGTAGACATTGAAGACTTAACCAGGTTGGTAATGCTATCTGATAAGTTCTGTTACTCACATAGTTTTCAAGACCTTTTAGCTGTGATAATATATAATGTACTGAAAACATGTTTGACCTTTTTGGATCCTCCCAAAGACATCCAGAGGTGAAAGGTCCTATATCGTGTGAGGATCAAAGCTGTATGGCATGCAATGTCATCATTACAGAGGGCACAGAGGTCTGGCTGTTCCTGGGATTTCCATGCCCTCTCCCTGGCCTGAATGGATCCCAGGAATAGCCATGCTCCTTCCCAGCTGCAAAGACAGCTGAGAAAGAGCTATAGAAAAGGAGGGAGCAGGACAGAGTGCAGACAAATTCTTTGTTGTTTCACTCACAGTCACCTGCTGCCTGTCTCGTATTGCTGTAGAAGACTGTGCATACAGGATTTAAGTTCTTTTAGTCCCTTTTTGAATAATATAAAAAGGTCAAACTTTGATTCAACACAGGCCTAATTTCACAAACTGGTCTCTTCATTTTTGGTGCTAAAATACCCATATATTCTGGCATATAAGACGACTGGGAGTATAAGATGACCCCCAAGTTTTCCAGTTAAAATATAGAGTTTGGAATATACTCGCCGTATAAGAAGATGACACCCGGTGTATAAGACGACCCCCGACTTCTGAGAAGATTTTCCTGGGTTAAAAAGTAGTCTTATACACCAGAATATACTGTAACCTTATTCATAATATAAGCTTTATCAGATTTGGTCAAAATGTCACAAAGCCATGTACAAGTATTTAACTTGGAACCTTGAATCAATTAATAATATTAATACCAGTTATCAAATATCTGTGCACAGTTATCTGTGCACAGAAAGCTGGCCTCTGCTCCCTTTCTTTTGCAAATTAATTGCTCCCAGGAATGATAAAAGAGTGTTTGGCTAAAAACAGAGACAGAAATACTCTTTAGTCAGGAATCTGTCCTTTCGAAGCCTTCCTTCCTAAGTGCAAATTTAAACTGTTTCTGTGTTCACTTCTGATCATGTCCCCTCCTGATGTTGTTGTTTAGTTGTTGGATACCACTAAGTTGTGGCCAAACTCCTGGTTGACTTCATGGGCACCTCTATGCAGTTTTCTTGGCAGACATACAAAAGTAGTTTGCCATTCCCAGCTTCTGACCAGCAACTCTCTGCTTCCCAGGCAGTTTGTTGTATCGCTGAGTTACAGAAATAGCTTCTGTCTAAATGCAATAACAGCAACAAACTTTCTGGCTAATCCATCATTTCTTAAAGATCTCACAACTTATATTATTATTCTTTAGTGTAGTGAACTGGTAACCTAACAGCTTGCCTCTTGATACTAAAAGTTGTTAAATATTCAGACTGGTTTAGAAATTGAAACTATGTGTGACAGTATTAAAACTAAAATCAAGAGACTCCAAATATGTGTTCAAGAGTTTGAGATATCTGGAAGTGACTTAAGGTTTTTTTTTTAGGTTCAAGGAAAAGCTTGGTCATGATTCCAGCTCATAATACCTATATGATTTTCATTTTTCTTACATGATGGTTGGTCCTGATCCAGATATTAAGTGAACGGCATGTACCCATATTTTCCGGCGTATAAGACGACTGGGCGTATAAGACAACCCCCAACTTTCCAGTTAAAATATAGAGTTTGGGATATACTTGCCATATAAGAAGACAACACCCGGCATATAAGACGACCCCTGACTTTTGAGAAGATTTTCCTGTGTTAAAAAGTAGTCTTATACACCAGAAAATACAGTAGATGAAATGGGGGCTGTTCTGGGCTGTTGTGTAGGTAAAATTGCTCTTCGCTAACAGAACGTTCCCATCAGTCTCAATGTACACAAGAACTCAGAATTAGTTGCTCTTGCTGTTGGTGTTGCTGAAGCTTACGCTCAATTGCTTCTCATCTTATACAAGGTTTTTTTACCTTAATGGGAAAGAAATGTGTTCGTCATCTCCAGAAAGAGATGAAACGTAACTGAACCAAAGCAAACCATGTGTATTTTTTCTACAATATTTCTTTTACAGTGCGGCCCCCTACCAATACCATGATAATTTAGCACCATTGCTGCAGACAAGGTAAAATATAGTAAAACCTCACCTTTTCTGGATATCTTTTATCCAGACCCTTCCTGATACAGTCCATACCTTCTGTTCTCCCCTGCTATCAGCCATTGTCACACTCTGTTACAGATTACTTTTATGTTTCTCATATTGTCTGATTACGGAAGGTTCTGTGATAACTCAGCAGCAAGAAAGCTAAATCACCTTCCTAGCTTCTTGCTATGTGATGTCTGCCAGCTGTTTCCCTTCAATTTATTTATCTGTTTGCTTGCTTGCTTGCTTGTTTATATTTATATCTTGCCCCTTTACCAAACCTAAGGCAGGTAACAATAAAAACAACAATAAAAACCCAATTACAAGCAATTAAAAAGCATAACAAACTTACAGCAGAATGAAGGGAAAGTGTCTTTTTAGCCGACAAATTCTATGAAAAGCAGCTTACAATTTAGGTTCTGGAGGCTACATAATGATTGTGCGCATCCTGCATCACAAAGAGCAAATTGGTTTTACAGCTGAGGAGCCACCACTGAAGGTCTCCATGAGAGCAAATGCGGTATTCATTCTGCAGAGCCAAGTCCTGCATCCAATGGCGTACATCCTCAAGAGAGGATGCATGTGGACAATAGGCAAAATTTTCCATTAACAGATTGTTAATAATATGCACACTTGAGTTCACGGGGGAAGAGTGTTACCTGGAGCAGAGTTGGCTATATTTGGGGGCATAAATGGTGGTGTGTGGCTATAAAATAGCACAAAGCCCTGTTGTGGTCCTGGGCCAGTCTGACAGCATCCGAGGAGGCTGCTTTTGGGAGATACAGGAGTTTCAGAAAAATGGGCATTTCCACCTCAGCATCTTGGCAGTTCAAGCTGCTGCCAGCTGGAGTATATTAAGGTACACAGTAGCAACCATGATGGGCAACTTTTCTGGTCCTTTTGTTTTAAAACTCTCTATACCACTCTCCACTATAAATTCCCAGATCAGAGATATATGATACTTTTATCTGCTTCTTTTGTTCCAGAAAGTTCATTACAGCGAAGCATCAATGTAGTCTATTTTCATAAAAATGCTAGATCAGGGCAGTGGCCAAGCAGTTCAGTGGCCAAGCAGACTAGTTTGCAATATCCACAAGCAAAACATGGATACAGCTGCAACCTTCTTGCTCAAAGTTCTCAGCTGTTCTAACCATGACCACAGATTAGCCCTCATCAGTAAAAGTGGGATAGATTTCTACCCCAACTGAGTAGATATATCAATGTACAATGTTTTGTATGCATTCCAAAAAGTGCAGTTCTGTAATACATTTCACATTTTAGGATGCAACCCAGGGAAAAATTCCTACAGAGAAGAGGCCAGTGCTATATAATGTTCAGCTACAGGGCTTAAAAATTGTATATTGTAGCACCAGTATAAAAATCAGTCATGGTTCTCTACTTCAAGTTATGAGTGTACCTAGCAAAGTGAACTGCTAATTTGTATGTTAATGTGTGTGTGTGTTTTGTATAACACACTTTCCATAAAATGCACAGTTACTTCACATTAAGAGTAAACAAAAATATTAAGCTATACATTAAATGGAAGGTACAAATCACCAGAATAGTGGAATATAAAATGCAGCAAAAATAGCAAAATATTCTAGTTACACAGGACCAGTTGCTACCTATCTTTATCAAGAGTCTCAGCTTAATATCTAGAAGTGAATTGGTGTTTGCTGGTTCCCAAGTAACAGCAATAGCAAAGACAAAGTGACATGCTAACAGATGGTAGGAAGCACAGCACAATGTCCACCAGGGTTATGGTCTCATCTGGCTCTGGCGGGGAGAGATCCCAAGCAGCATCCTCGTATCAAAGGGCAATTTGGTGCAAGGGAATTCTGACTCAGTGGGTCCCAGTCTTGCAAGGAGCACCTCCAAAGCAGCAATGGCATCACATGACCAAGTATCTAAAGGAATACCTACTCTCTTATCGACCTGCCCGTGCCTTAAGATCTGGAGGGGAGGCCCTCCTGGTTGTCCCACCACCTTCAGCAGCAAAAGAGGTGGGCATCCGGGAGAGGGCCTTCTCAGTGATGACCCCTAGGCTATGGAAGGGTCTCCCCCTTGAGGTGCATCAATCACCTTCATTGTACACATTTTGGAAGGCAGTGAAGACACACCTCTTTGCCCTGGCCTTCGGTTAAACGGGGATACCCTTTCCTCTTCCCATCTGCAGATTCTATTGTTTTAGTCCAGGGTTTCCCAAACTGTGGGTCGGGACCCACCTCTAGGAAATTTAACCGTATTTGAAATAACTTTTTTGATGTAATTATTTAATTAAGTAATAAAAAAATTGTATCAAAACGTTGTTTGTTATTTGAAAAGTCCTTTATTCATATTGTAACGCTTAAATTTCCTAGAGGTGGGTCCCGAGTTGGTAAACTTATAATAGATGGGTCGTAGTCCAGACAACTTTGGGAACCACTGTTTTAGTCCATACTGTTATAGTTTTAACAATGTTTGATTTTAAATGTTGTTACCCACCCAGAGACCTCTGGGTACAGGGTGGGATAAAAATGTAAATAAATAAGATGCGACACAGTGATTTCCCATCACCTTAATTCTGACACAGCAGCCACAAGTTGTCACCATGGTAAGATCTACCTGTTGTGTAACAAAGGCACTTTGTTCAATGGCAGGTGCACCCACTTGAATGCTTGTCGTTTCTCTTTGTTGCCCCGATGCAAAAGGAAGCAGTGGGCTTACTCACAGCTTTGAAATGCAGCAGTGTATTCCTGCCAGTTCCCACCACTGGAAAGGAGACAGGCTTCCCCCAGGCTCTTGAGACATGAAAACATCTGTGCCTTGTCCAAAATTAGCCTAAGGGAACTGCAGCCATTATTTGCATTATTAGTACTTAGGGATGCTTGTAGTAATTTGAAGGACATTCAAATGTTGTAAGAAATTACATGGTGAATGAGATGGTCATGGTGGGGTTAAACTTTTTGTTCCTGATTGAAGGAACCCTTCCTTTTATTTGGGGGCCAGTAGCAGAGAATACTTTCACAGCACCTCCTTATGTGGCTTAAATATGAGTGAACTCCATATGTATGGGACTGAATTTCATATTTTTGGATTTTTCCATAGCATTCTTCACCAACCTAGCCTTCCAACAGCCAGTTTGGTCTAGCGAAGAGGGAGCCAAACTTACCTGGGAATACTGGATTTGATTCTGCCCTCCTTCACAAAGCCAGCTGGGTGACCTTGGGCTAGTCACAGCTCTCTTCTGAGCTCTCACAGTCCCACCTACCTCACAGGGTGTTCTGTTGTGGGGAAAAGAAAGAAAGTTTTGACTGCCGCTTTGAGTCCCCTTAAATGGGTGAGAAAGGAGGGGTAGAAAAGCCAACTCTTCTTCTGCTTTCTATCCCAGGTAGCTGCAACTGATGCAGACTGTAACCTAAAACATCTGGTAGTACTATTTTGACAAAAGCTGCCTTATGGTTACTCTCTCTAATCCTAGAGAGTAATTTTGAAGGCGGAGTTGTAAATAATAGAACCTGGCAAGGGGAATCAATATTTGGGGACAATCAATATTAGGAGTCCCATCCCACCCCATGCCTGCCCCCATTTTGTGTTCACAGAATCTCTATGGGGTCATCCAAACAGAAAGATGCCAGCTACCACTGGATGACTCAGTCAATTTCAGAGACAACAATTTGAGTGTCAATATTCCTGGCTAACCTATTGTTCCACCTTGCAGCCTTGGTACCCATTCACCCATCCCGCATATTTTTCTTTGCCCAGTTCCTCAGGTGTATAGCTTTAATCAATAAATATTTAAATGGTTTAAATGTTTGAATAATGAAATTGTTTAAGTATTTTAATAAGCCTGCTAGAGAGTGTCTGTGATTAGGTGCTTCAGTAGCTCAGATTCATGGGTTTTGTGCATTGTGCTGAGTGGATATGCTTCCTTTTCTGATTTTTAGGTTTCTTAATGAAATGTTGCTACAATTAGACTGGGATTATATTGTCATACTCTTGAATTGTGCTAAGAGGAACAAGTTTAATTTCTGTAGGAAGGAGATCCTTTTCCCTTACCCCCCAAATGAACTTCCTTTCTCTATGATTGTGATGTAGGATCAGCATTTTTAAAAAATCTTTGTGATATTTCTTTTAAAATAACTGTATTATTTCTTCCTATGCTGCATTTTCCACTTGTTCTATGACTGGAGAGGACTATTTAGGCTGACTAGATCATTGTACCAAAAATAACGTACTGCTAAACTAACCTCAACAATCACTGTGTTTCCTTCCTAGATTGTTATTCTTCTATGCTGCCTTTAAGTCTTAATATTAACAGATGAATCAAAAATTGCATTTCATTTCTGGTTCTTATCTACCAAACTAATGCTGATTCTTCCCTCATCCCAATTTCCCTCCAGACATGCTGAAAGTCAGCAGAAGCACATGGCTGAGAAAATGCCAGCAAAATAAAATGAGAAGCCATCAGACCAATGAACAAGACTGAACTTTTTGCTTCTGTGGTTGTACAAATGCCGATGGCTCCACAAGTGGCACACCAGAAAAACAGTGTTAGTCATTGATCCCAGGAGCAAGCTGCCAAGTGCTAGGACCCTTGCACGAAACCCTTCTTGAAACTAATGATGGTGCACAGCTGCAGTACTTGGCAAATTGCGCCCCGTGTCTGAAGCTTTATGTCCAGTGACTGGCCTATGCTTTTTAATTTATTTGCTGTTTTTTTAACTTGTGCCACTAAATATGGGACAGTTGAATAATCTTATTGTAGAACAAAATGTACAGTACTTATTAACATTGCAAACATGAAAAGAAGAGAAAGGGTAGTTTAATTTTTAATATTATTATTATTTAGAAACCTTTAAGTTGAATGGTATTTTGCCATTGACTACTTTTTATTGTTTCACCATAGTTTTAAAACAATGAGACTGTAATTTGATGGTGCTATACAAGTAAAAGAAAAAAAACATACATGCCTGCCTCGTAGTGAAGTTGTAGCTTTCAGTAATATGTATATTTTAATCAGTTTTCAACATTTTGTGAATGTTGACTACCTGACTTTCATTTTTAGATGTGCTATTAACATGCAGTCGGGTTGAAAGAGTTACCTTGAAAGTTTTATGTATAAATATGTAAAATAAAAATTAAAAGTTTCTTTCATATGATATGTCTTTTCGTTGACTAGTGAGACAAGGATTTATTGATTATCTGCTCAGTGGACTAATGACTTTTCACACCATCTAAAATCTCTTTTGGTATTCATAAAACACATTTTATCAGTGCCTTGTTTGGCACTCACTTAGTGTTAAAAAGTAGTTCAAAGGCATGAACATAACTCATTACAAAGGGAATAAACACTACTGTTTGGAATGAAAATGTGACTCAAACTTTAAAAACACAGACTTACAAAAATTGAATCACAGTATATATTCTGTTGTGTGAAATTGCAGTTAATATTGCCATGCGTGTACATTTGAACTGCAGTCTCTTTGAGTACTGTTCTTTTTTCCAAATCCTTAGCTCATTTTCTAGACACTGTCTCATTCGTTTCAGTGGAGGGAAGAACTGTGTTCTCCACAGAGATCCTGTGTCAGTCCAGATGATGCTAGACTGCAGTTTTCAAAATTTCTGACCCTTGGCTTGCTGGCTGTAGCTGACTGAAGATGGAGTTCAATATCTTCCAGTAGAATACAGGAATTTATGAAGCAACTCTTGGGGAACTCTTGAGGGCATCAACTGATCCATGGATGTTTATTCAAATTCATGTCCCCTTTTTTAAACAAACTGGCAGCATGATATGCATTATTTTGCATTCGTGGCATCGATGTCATATATGATGCATATTATTTTGCATTTCATTTGGGTTGCAATTTAAAATACCAGAACAATTTCCAAAATAGAGCAACCTGCAAGACACCTGTGCAATCTTAACACAGAAGGCAAACCATCATATGTGTTTCCGGCTCCCAGTTTTGTTCTTTTTCTTAGAAGGAAAGGGATATATAAGAGGTCTCCAGCGCCAATCTTTCTGGAAAATGGGCACACTCAGAACTTTGTTGGCATGGAATGAGCAGTACCTGTCTGGTCGCTTCTTTCCTTCAGGTCCTTTCCATCTCCTGGATAGGACCTGAAGGAAAAACTAATGCAAGATTCTTTGTTTTTCTACCACAGTCCACAACCAGCACAATTAAATAGATCCATGACTTTGGTGTTTCAGTGGAGTTTGCGATTCTTTAAAATCATGCAATTTGCAGAGGCCATGTCAACTCATGGATCAAGGGTGCAGCAGGGGAAGCTAGAAATGTCATCTCAACCTCTACAGACCATGTTGATTGGGAAGTCCAAAGAAAGGCTTCCAGTCAGTGTGAAGCTGCAACTACCATCACTTGAGGGTTCTGCTCAATGACTCAGTGCTGTCAAGAGGTCTGACAGCTTTTCTGGCTTCATCCTTTACCTTTCTATGTTTTTCAAAGACAGAAAGCAACCGCATTTGTCACCTTCAGCTAAAGGGATGTGATAGGTGTCAGTAAAATTAAAATGGGTATCATTGAGTATATACACTGCAGCTTCATAAACCGAGTTGTTAAAAAGTTGTTCACGTGCCACAGAATATCTGGCCAACCTTTTGGTGGCAGAACATGAAATGAGAAACTTGCACATGAATAGTGCAACAGAGATGTGATGAAAAGTTTGGTCATGAAGAATCCAAAGCAGCATCAGAACCAGCTGGCCTGTTCCATGAATGGCTTGCAGGAAGTAAACGCATAGACTAGGCCATCTGGGAACTCTTATAGCCCCCACTCTAGAAGGCCAGAATCTTCCATAGATTGCTCAGTTGGTTACAGAGATTCTGCCCAGACTGGAGGGAAACTTTAAATTTTGATTATACTATGCAGCGTCATTAGATCAGCATTAAAGGAACTGCACAGTACCAATTCGATTAAGTGGTGCCATGACAATACATGATTTGATCAGGAGTACGCATTCCGCTGCCCAGCATAAACAAGTCTGGATGTGGCCCAGTACATACTATCTCAGTGTCAACTATTTTAATTATTTCACAGGAAATTCATATTCCCATAGGTGGTCGGTGTTCAATGGTAGAATGTGGAAGCATGAAATAGCTGCAATGTGGCTAAGAGGGAAAACAGTCAATATTATGAAAAAAGACAAGTTCTGACTGGGTGAAATGTCCAAAGGAGGATAGAGAAAAGGTGTAAGCAAGTTATGTTTCATGGGAATTTTATTTGTTAGCTATGTGCACTGTTGTATAGGGAAAAGCAAAGAGTCTGAGCCTTGCTATAATTTATAGAAACTGCAAAATAAAGAGTCTGAGAGCTCAGCTCCTAGCCTTCCAGATTCCATGCTATAGCATTTAATAAAACAATGTCTCAAAACCCTACCCAGATCATCTTTGACCAAGAGGTAGGGCTGACCAACTATTTGAAGCCAGGTCACCACAAACAATTAGGGCTTTGATGTGCTTTCCTGAAAGTGCTTGCCTAGCCTCATGTACAGATATGACATCTTTTGGGCCACCACCAGCCCCTAATGTATATGCAGCTATTGATTGAAATATTTTAAGCTGCTAAGAGATGGGAGGGGAGTTTCTGAAATCCTAATCTACAGTCAATCAAACAAATGAGGAGAGACTGTGCTCCTTAACATGTGACTATGGACAGTTCATGTTTTACAATTCAGATACCCTTCAATGAACTTCAGCTAAATACCTGGTTTAAGAGTTAAAACCTTCCAAAAAGTAGGAGAAAATATGTTGAGGATTCTATACAGTGTGGAAGTTCTATGGAGAGGTACATAACTCTTAAAGCAACACCATCTTCACTTCTGTGAATTACTTCTTCAAAATTCTTAACAGATCATGATTTAAGTCAAAGGCAGAAAAGATACCCTGGCAATTTTTTTTCTCCTCTGATAGTAAGCCTGAAACTGGAGAGCAAAGAAGGATGACAAGCCCTCCAACAATGTTTCAAGGGAGCCATTTTAAATCTTAAGGAGCTTGTTCAACCTTATGACCTTGTGTGCAGGAGTTACACACTTTGGAGCATACCAGAGCCAAGACAGTAGTCATTTGCTCTATTTTATTTGCCTTGGTTCACTGTCACTGAAATAATTGGTAGAAATTGTGAGAAGCAATGAGTTGCCTTAGGGAAACTTCGAGTTCTCAACCTCAGGAAGTATGATGTATTGGCAGCCATTTAAGAACAGCTGTAGCCACCACGGCTGAGGCCTTGGTTTCTTTCTCATTTTGTTTGACAAAAATCTGAGAGAATCCCTGCAGAGCTGATTGGCTAAAACCAACATAACCTTTGTGGCAGAACACTAAGATGACCAGAGTCATTGTGTTTAGTAACTGTATAGTTTTAAATACCTTGAAATGTCAACTACCCTGCCATTCTGGATGATTTTTGAATAAAAGATTGACATTCTAAAAATTATAGTTTCTATAACTAGACTTTAATTTCTATATGAGCAAATTTTTAGTTGTTGGTCTCTTGATTATATAAGTTTTTTTTCCCCACCCTCTGGAGGAAGAAGTGGTGGTGGTGATGTTACTGCTCCTGCTGCTGCTCCTGCTCCTGCTACTACAATTATTGACATAACACAACAGTAACACACAGCAAACAAGATATTTATGCTGGTTTTGGTCACTGTTGTCACTAGCCAAGCGCCTAGGACTGAGTGACGTATTGGTGAATGATACAAGCAAATCTCAGCAAAGTGGCTTTCTGTAGCTGGCAGTTGGATATTTTGTGGATGCCAATGCTTTTCAAGTGCCCACTAAGATCTTTCAGCACTGCCCCCAATGTGCCCCAAACCACTGGGACCACCTTTGCTGGTTTATGCCAGAGCCGCTGTAGTTCTATTTTAAAGTCTTCATATCTAGTAAGTTTTTCTGTTTTTCATCCATTCTGCTGTTGCCTGGAATAGCAATGTCAATGATAAACACTTTGTCTTTCTCCACAATTGTGATGCCTGGAGTGTGATGTTCCAGTGTTCAATCAGTCAGAAGTCCCACAGGATGATGATGATGATGATGATGATGATGATGATGATGATGATGATGATGTAAAAACAGCAGTTACACACAGCAAGCAAGATCACTAAGCTGGATTTCGTATTATATCACTAGTCGGGCACTTCCCAAGCACCTAGGACTGTGTGATGTATCGGCGAATTATGCGAGCAGACCCCAGTAAAGTGGCTTTTTGTAGTTGGCAGATAGATATTTTGTCAATGCCAATGGTTTTTAGATGCCCACTGAGATCTTTTAGCACCACGCCCAGTGTGCCAAGGATGACTGGGACCACTTTCACTGGTTTTCGCCAGAGTCGCTGAAGTTCAGTTCTCAGGTCTTCATATCTGGCTTTTATTATTATTATTATTATTATTATTATTATTATTATTATTATTATTATTATTATTATTATTATTATTATTATTATTATTATTATTATTATTATTATTGATTAGGATGGTCAGTAAGGAAAAAGGGAGACAATGGGTCAGCCACTGGAATCCTACTAAGTATTCCATTACATATAATTCATTAGCTGTGTTGGATGAAAGTGTTTGTGACATTATTGTGTTCCACCATACTGAGAATCAGTCTACAAAGCAGTGTTAGTATGACAAATGATGATAAAAAGCTGATTGCAGAATCCACTAGAGGGAGCAAGCCACTGTTTCCCTGGCCACTTTCATACCAAGCCACTGTTTCCCTAGCTTGAGAGTTCAATAGGGACCCTTTCAGCTGCTTTGGTCATGCACAGACTGTAATGACTATTCAGAAGCTACCTAGAAGTCCCTGAGTAAGGGTCACTAAGTAGCCTTGGGCCAGTCACTGCTTCTCAGCCTGTTTCATGGTATCCTTGTGTTAGGAATAATGTCTCAGATAAAATTAACAAAATAAAAACCCCAATTCAAGAATCCTCAAAAGAGCAAGACCCTTTAGCACAGGTTTCAAAAATGCAAAATCACCCGTAAAACTAAACAAATCACACTTAAAAAGAAGTGTTCCCAAACAAATCAAAACTTTTATTTAAGTATAGTAAATAGTATAAAAATCAAGCACAGCCAGTTTGGTCTAGTGGTTAGGGAGCTGAACTCTTATCTGAGAATACCAGGTTTGATTCTGCACTCCTCCACAAAGCCAGCTGGGTGACCTTGGGCTAGGCACAGCTCTCTTCTGAGCATTCATAGCCTTATTTGCCTCACAGGATGTCTGTTGTGGGGAGAAGAATAGAAAGGTTTGTCAGCTGCTTTGAGTCCCCTTAAATGGATGAGAAAAGAAGGGTAAAAGAGCCAACTCTTCTTCTTCAGATGTCAAAATTGACAGCTGATTGTTAAACACAAAATCCGTCACCAGCAACAGAAAAGCTCACAGTGTACTCTAAAGATGTCACTTCATGGTTCCTTAATGTGCATGAACCAGCCTGTTAATTCAGTGCAATGAGCCCTCTATCATAGAACTAAATGGAAAGGGACCACTGAAGGTCAACTTTAACAGGTATCCAGTCAAAGCACTTATTACAGCTAAAAATCCTACAAGGAAGCCCTAAACCTTAAAATTTTAATCATATGGATTATTTCTCACCCTTAAGATGCCAGACAGTGATGATCTTCTGCCCTGGTGTTTCAAAGGACCAATGCTCTGGGCAGAATGCTTCCAGCCACAACAAAGTAATGGACAAGCTTCAAAAGCTCTTGTAGTTGCTAAGTCAAACCTCTTCTCTCAGTTGGAATGGCAAAGCAACATGGAACAAAGATGAAGCACCCCTGCAATCCTTCAGCCCATGATGACAGCTTACAATGCTGGGCTCTCCTTCAATGTTGTGGCAGCTAGTAAGTGGCGAGGGTGGATGGGCAAAATTGTTCATAGTGTTCCCCTGCCACTGGGGCTATTTTTATGCTAACTTACACAAAGGATCTGTGACATCTGTGATATCACAGCTATCCATCCCCTGGGCAGGTCATCCTCAATGGTTCCCTGGGATTTTCACAGAACTGCACATGGATAAAAATGCAAATATATGTCAAAAGCTGTATGCAAATGTAGTGATTGTGCAAAGTAGATATATGTCACCAACTGCAATTAGCAGCAGAATTTTCTTAACACTCTGATCTAGTTCTTAATTAGAACTTAATTGCATTAGGCAAAAATAAGCATTTATGTTGCCAGGCTAACAAAACCCAGTAGAAGTTGGTTAAGGTTTGTAATGATCTTGCATCTCTGATTCAAAGTTTAAATGCACTTCTGGCATTTGTTCCAGGTTTTGGCATCCTGTTTTTTGGAATTTCCCCACTCCAGTTGTGAATCCTGTAAAAATTATGTTAAATTAAGGTTACTGCTTGTAATTTCATTCACAAAGGTCAACTTAATCTTTTATAACACTGTTTAATTTTTTAAAATAAAGACATTTCCATGAAACTCTAGTGTTTATTTCTCCTGTTTTCTATGGGAAACCAAACTTGCAGTTTCTCAGAAAAATCCTTTCAAATCCAAATTAATTCAGCCTCTGTCAATGATGGTAGGCTTATGTCTTCATTGCCTTTGCCTTATGTCTTCCAGTAAATAGGTCACAAACAGCCATTGCTTGAAATTTGTTCTCCTTCTAGCCTGACATGGGGCTTTTAAAACAACATGAAGGTTTTTTCTTCAAATTTCCAATATGGAGAGGGTCTTGTCAACCCAGCTTTTCCCAAGAAAATTAGTCCAATCAGGGTTTTTTTCCCAGCCCTGTAAATTCATGTACCAATGTCCCCCATAATTCCATGTTTTCCACTCCAAAAGGCCTCTTACAAGCAAATCTGCTAACACCCTCAGAAGAAAGATGGAATATAGATATCATAAATAAATAAGGAATCACTAATAAGGGTGCCTGGACAGAGGTGGGGGAGATGTTGAAGTTTAGAGCAAACCAGAAAGCAAACATATTTTATGCAATAGCACCTCCTGCCAGTAGAATGCTGAAGTTCTAGGTAAAGTGAATGAGTTATATACTTGACATTCGTTAACAACAAGGGACTTGTATCAGTCTGAGTACTGAACGTAACTAATCCATCAAGATTATCCTACATGGCACCAGAATTATCAGCGGAACACCTATGGATTGGGTAACTCCTCATCCCAAATTATTGGGAAGATGTTTCTGCCAGACATCCACCTAATTTTGTTTCTGAGTAGGATGAAGGGAGACTAAACAAGCCAACAAGGTGAAAATTAAAGGGGAATACACAGCTCATTGGATTAAGTCAGTGAATGCCAGGAGTTTTGGGTGTTTAAGCTCCCACCTACAAAATTTGCTTTGCTTTTCTTCTCTTCAGGAAATGTTGCATTCACTTTTCCTTATTACTCATAAAAAGTATTACTAATTAGTACTTGACAAATGAAATGTAATTTAGTTACTTTGTGCTTTTCTTTGCCACTTGTATCATACAGGAAATGCTTGTTCATCAAACTGTTGAATAAGGAAGGAGATGTCTTTATATAGTTAGTTGAGCACTTTTCCATTTACATGGAACTGTGCTCATCTAACCCCTAAAAACAGAAGAAGTATGAGATCACCACAAAGTGCAAATAGGCTGCATCTTCACACAGGGTGCATTCCCACTTGACTTTTTAGTCCTGGCCGGACTATTTTAGTCCTGGTTGGACTATTTTAATCTGGATACAGGGCTGAGTGTGCATTCTGGGCTGTTCCCATTTGCCTGATGATAAGCCAAGCTGAACCCGAATATTCTCATTCCCACTCACGGAACACAGGACCTTTTAATCTCAGCACCCCTAGTACAAACCCTGTAAATAAGCCTGCCCTGGTCAATTAGCTGAGGGAAGAACAGTCACACAGGGCAATTATAAAGCAATCACACTTTCCTTTTCATTCACTCCCTTTCAGATCTGAGCTTCCGGGTGACATTACCTCCATCCACATTACCAGGAAGACAGCATTTGCACTCAAGGAGGAGAGCAGAAGAACAGAGCACTTTGAAGAAATCTCCTTTTGAAATCGGAGGTCACACCAAGTGTTGGGGGAGAGAGGCTAGGCTTGCTGTACAAATGTATCTTACGTAGCTACAGGAATTCCCCTGAATGCTAACAATCAGAGGGATACATTTGTTGTATCAAGGTTTGGAGAGCAGCAAAAAAGTTTTAAAAGGTTTGGAAAGCAGCAAAAAAGATTCAGCCTAGTCATTCTTTCCCGCCCTGACCCCCCCAATTCAGGGGAAATCCAAGCCTTTGCCTTTTCTTGATCGGGGCTCTAGCAATGTGGGCAGGGCAAGGGAACAGGGAGAACTTCCCAGCTGTGAAATCCCACCCACATCTGGCAGGCATTGGCCAGAAGGCTAGATCTCCACCCCAAATTGTTCGGGAGTGTTCCCATTTGGGGGGGAGTGGACTCGGCTCCAAAAGGTGCCCAAGAACACTTTTTCTCAGGGCTTTTTTTCTGCAGATTTCTGCAGGATAGTCCACATAAAATCCAGGAATAAAAAAATTAATTGGGAACACTGGATACCGAATGCAGATTCTATTTGGATTTATTGAAAATTTAATGGGAACTCTGGATACCAAATCTGAGTTCAGTTTGGATTTAAGCATCTATGGGAACACACCCAATGTTTAACATTGTCTTGGTGGAGCATCAAAGGGTCTTTTTGCACCTTTATTAGCCACAACTGCCAGTGAATTTCTGGGATGCCCCAGGTATCCATACTTCCCCAAGCACAACAGTTGCCTCACCACAGCAATGTGCATATGCAGCACCATTTCCTGCAGCAACTGGGCAATGGGGCATACAGCTGCAGCTGCAGCACCCCACCCTTTGCTCCATTCTCCAGGAAGAGGTGCAAACAGAGCTGTGCTGCCATATACTAGCCACCAGCTAATATAACTGTGGCATGTGAAGAAAACTGGAGGGAAGCCTATCTAGTACTGAGGTTTGCACTGACTTAGCAATGCTTTTAAGACATGAAGTATACAAATAATCTTGTTGCAGGTTCCAATGTATAAATCTGGAAGAATCGTAAAATATTATGGAGAAGTCATGCTGCAAAGTTCCACAAAGTACAGAATGTCATCTCATGATAGCCCACAGTTAGGCCTTTTCTGTAATTGCATCTGCCTTATGGAATGCCCTCCCTTCTTCTGCTCCTAGTGAGCCTAGGGTAAGAGTTTGAGGACCTGGATGGTGTTACTTCTGTTGCTGCAATTCCTGCACTGAATGCATGTTTCACTGGCCAGATTGTTGGGGCAGGGTGAGGAGTTTTTGTGGTCCACATGACTTCCATTCACTGATAAGATCTGGATTCTGCTTTATATCTTGATATTCATCCCAATTTTACTGCATTATGGCTTTCCTGAGACTGCCTAGGGTGCTCCTGGTATAGCCCCAGACGCAGTACATGTATACTTCCTAATATGAATGCTGCCTGGGGGCAGGGCTCCATGGCTGCAATTTTGTAGTCAGGCATTGCAATCCCCATAGCAACAGCCTGGCATGCAGCAGACGTTGCTGCAGACGTTGCTAGAGCAACGTAGACTGTCCAAGATAGACCATCCACACTGCAACGGCTCCCAGGTAAGTTTGGAATAGGAATGTGCACAAATATTCATAGCATTCAAAATTCATACAAATTTGGCCAAATTTGAGCATTTGAATTTGAATCAAATGTTGGCACACTCGAAATTTGACATTCAAACTTGAATCAAATGTTTTGATACATTCATATGAAGCTTTGTTATGGATTTGTATGGGATTCATATTGGATCTGTACAAAATTTGTATGGGATTTCTGTGCAATTCATATGGGATTCGTATTTAAAATTTGTATCAAATTAGTATGGAACAGTCATCTTGAATTTGAATCCTACCACATTCGAAGGGATTTATTTGAATGAATACCAATTTTCTTGCACTTGATTTGATATTAATTGAATACAAAAAACAATTCCTGCACATCCCTGGTTTGGAATGGTGCCACACTTCCAATGCAAATGCCAGCCACCATGCCTGAACTTAACTTTTATGGGACATGTTTCCCACAGAAGCTAAGTGTGAAAGAGCTCTAAGGTAAGTTCACAAGAACAGCAGTAGTAGAGCAATGGCGCTGGAAGAATAGGAGTAATATAGAAATGGTGCTGAAGGAGCAGGAACAAGATGATGATAATGATGATACAACACACAAAATAGCACCATAGCACAACCACCAGTACATAGAACATAGTACATAGCTGAAGTACATCCTTCTCAAGAACGTAGGATGTTGTGATGTACCGACTTGTAATACACGGAGATCCAAGCAGTATGGCTGTGTGATTTTGTCAACATTGATTTGTTTCATCAAGAATTGTAACATCAATGAGCCACACCTTTTTCTTATCACAAATGGTCAGATCAGGTGTCAGATTATGGGCTTGTCTGCTTGAATATATTATCATCATCATCTTCTTCATCATCATCATCTACCTAATCCCTCTTCCCATAGGGATGTAAGTTAAATCAGTGTGAGTGCAGACTCCTCACTCTTACAGTGTACACCACTGTGCCATGAGTGTGAACAGATGAATGAACCTTGCACACTCTTAAAGCATTCATGGCACCACGACAGTGCCGTGAGAACCTGGTCTACGCCTATGTATGATATGGAATATTTGCATTAAAACTTGTTTATGAGGCTTGGCAATAGATGATATACCAATGTACATGGTAACTTTGAGAATGAAGAGTTAATATTAACCAGACCACAGAACTTGGCACCTCCAGATGTTTTTTGGCTTGTAACCGTCATCAGCCTCAGGCAGTATGACTGTGTTATGTGAGATATGGGGAAAATGACCTCACAGACTTGTGAGGGCTTAGGAATTGAAAAGGCTGAGCAAAGCCTGACAGAAAATCCGGAATGGAGTTCCTAAGGCAGCTGCCTGGACCATAGGACACTCCCTTTGGCATCTCCTGCAGTTGCACCCCCAAGACCATGTGGTATAGGGTGGGATATAAATATAAATAAATAAGCAAGTGGCCCATGATGACTTCAGCTAATGGAGTTTGGTGTTTCCCTAGAAGAACATAGTGGCAAAACTATTTTTTTATCTGCTAAGAAAACTGCATGCGTTCATACGTGCATCACCTACTGAGTCTTATGGAGTAGGTGGGTGCTTTTACATCATACTCATAAGCTTCATAGAAGACTCTCATTAGGACTTTCTAGTGAACGCTGTTCTATTCCCAGATGTGGGGGGGGGGAGTTTGGGGCAAACTATATTTTGGGGTCAGAGGGAGGCAGCAGCATTAAGATTGAAACATAGGCTCTTTCTGCAGATTAAGGGTCTGTGTAGTATGCATCTAGGCCTTATAGATCTGCATGTTAATCCACATCTATGAGGCCACACCCTTTGCTGGCCCACTCTGTCTGCATTAGACAGAGCATGATCCAGATTTAGGAGGGCTTTTGTTTGGATCACTGGTAGACCAGTGTGCTCCTTATCCAGAACACAGGAGGTGTGCAGAAAACATTATTTCCATGTTCAGGACTATCAGAAAACTCATTCCAGTGATGTGCCATAGCACACTGCCAAACAGTCCCACACACACACGAGGCCCTGAGGTTGGAGGCATGGGGGGGGGTGCATCTGTGAAGTTCATGCGAGCTTCAAGGCTGCAGGGTGGACTGATCTAGATCAGTGCCATTGGTGTAGATTGTGAGATCAGCACTAACACTTTTCGTTAGTCAGGATCAATGGGCCTGACTATTCTAGACCCACTAATCCTGATTTACAGCAAAGGCCTATTCACACTTAGGCCTCTGGTATGCAATTAGGACAACTCTGGTACTCTCAGAGCTGTCTTAATTGCCTCCCAGAGCCTAACTGCGAACAGGCCTCAGGTAAATGGAGAAAGGGCCATAGACACATTGAGATACAACCTTCTCTCAAAAAAAAGGAGCACATTTATTAGATTTATTTGAATGATATCACCCTTGCTTTGTTAGGTGTTCAGGAAAAATTGCAAAGGTTTTGTTTCTCTCTCACTCAATACACACATAAAGTCAAAGATTAATATTCCAACAGGGATTGACCTCAAAGCTGCCCTACAATTTGCCATCAAAGAGATAAACAGAGGGCAGGATATAAAGTTACAACAGATAAACCAAGATATGGTTAGAAGGCAGATAAGACCTCTGGTTTTATTTATGATTGCCATTAGAACCATTAGCCGAAAAATGTTATCAAGTAGGATTTCTCCAATAATATTTCTTCTGCACCATAATGCCAGCTATTACTCCGCATTCAGTCATTCAGGATTCATGGCTCTCTATATATTTCATCTAACAACGTTGTAGGCTTAATAATAAAATATGAAAAGAATAAGTATAGCTCCAAAATAAATATGAAGTACTGAAGGAGGGAAGAAACAGTTTCAAAAGAAATAAATTTTGGCTACCAATAAGAATCCAAAATAAGCATTATATAGTTGGCTTTTGACTGCTGTTTTTTAACAATGAAGGCCATTCAGCAAACAGAATACAGAACAGGAATACGAGGCGATGTGAGTGACCTGCCTGACTATTTTTATTTTGTGCTTTATTTTTTTTAGCCCACCCTTTACTCAAATGTCTACAATCACAATTCAAAACGTGTGTTGGGGGTGGGTGGGAGGAAATAGCAGCTTAAAACAGAAAGAAATCACAATATTCATAGTATATGGTTATCATACGGTTTATACAGTTATCATACGGTTTAAAACCTGTGAGTGTGGTATATTCACAATGAGTTATCAATACACTTCCTCACTAGTCATAAACGATAAATGTTTATTGTGAATACGAGACCACTAATTAACTGGTTTACAAAGTCAAAACTAGCAAATGTTTAGTGTTTTTGCAGAACTTAACGCTTGCAACCCTAGTAACAGATAATGCTTCCCTGAGAGAATAATAATATATAATAATTGGGAAAAAAGTCAATCCCAGTGCTTATGGATTCCCAGACAACAATGAACCAACCTTTCAGAGGCTTTGAGACTGAATTGCTGGCAATTTAGATTGTGTGCTGACAATTTGGGACTGTTTGCACTTGCCGGCCTGGTATGATCCAACAATGCCATATGAGACCACTAAGTATTTAGCGAAGGTGTGACTATTTGGACAACAAATGCTACGTTAGCCCTATACCTGGCCAGTAGTTGTTGTAATGCAAGTGGTTGATCTGGGGCTAGCCGGGTCACCAAGGCAACATTTGAGGCAACATCCAGTGAATACTCGGAAGACGATGTGGGTCCTGGAGTGATCCAGCCTCTCCTGGCAAGTGTGTAGATGGCTTTCTAGCAGTCCACAGCTGGATTGCTCCAAGGAAGGTTATCCCACTCTGGGGTGGCTGCATTGCTGCTGTAATGTGTATGGGCGTGCCGAGCAAGTGGACAGAACCACTCCATCAGGTAAGTGAAACAGGCCCATGAGGTCTGTCAGTTTAGACTGAAAGTTATACAAAAGGCAAGTCTTTAACTGTGTCTAACTGCACCCTCTGTCAGTGGTTTCCATTATTCTTACTCCTCTCTGATATCATGTGGACCTACCAGTGCCCCTGTTGAAATTTCTGCCTGGCCCTATTTTGGAAGTTGCAAAAATGGTTGACTTGCAGGACCATTTCTTGAGCTTTCCAACCCAGGGCGAGGCAGAAACTTCAACAGTGCAGGCAGGGGGCTTGGGCTACTAACATCATACCACCTACATCCAGGGCCATAGCTCAAGCACCATAATTCAGTGTCATGCACAGACCAGGCCCCCTTTATGCACTTGGCCTTATTCTGGAATATATCTCGGGATAGGGGGTCTGTTGTTCATATGCTAATGCAGATTATGACAGGCCTCATCTGGGGTGTGCCATAGTCTGGACTAGCATGCCTATAGCAGCCCCCTGTTCTGAGGTATGTTCCATCCAGAATAAGGCCGAGTGCAGAAAGGTCCAAGGACTCTGTGGATTAGCCTCAGCTTAAGCATGCCTCCAGACTTATGCTAAAATCCATGATTGTCCCAGAACTATATTGGGAATACCACACATAATTCTGGCATTCCTGATAGTCTCTGGATGCCTGTCAAGGTGATATCCCATAATAATGCTGTTATAGAAATTCAGCAATTATGTTGGGTTCCACATAGCTCACTTATCTCTTGTCTGGCAGCTCTTTTAGTTCTCATTCTTTTGCCAATATCTGGTTGTCAATCAAGCACCCACCCGCTTCCTTCCCCCGCCCCCCCCGCCCCCGCTTGGCTGACATCTATATATTTACAAGAAAATGAGAACAAAGGGAACTGCAGCCAAGACCTAAAGCTTTCAGTTGCCTCACCCATCTGCCAGGTGAAGCAAGAGGCAATCATGGGGTCTTCTTTGTATCTCATGGTTGCCTCCAGCAATAGAGGTGAAGATCAGGCATCGTGGGAGCCATCAGGACTTCAGGTGTTGGTGCAGGCCTCAACTGGACCACCAGCATTTGATGTGCAGATGGCCCATCCCAGGCAGACTGGATCACCATGACATCAGCTGTGGCAACATCTGGCATATGCCTGAACTTTGCCATGGTAATTAGACCACAGCATGCAGCTGTACAATCACAGCCATATCACATCATCCACTCTCAGCTTCACACCTGGAAGAGGTTGGGAATACGCTGCTGACTGGGAGCTCACTAATTGCTCCTGCTCAAGACCAGAGTAGTAGTAGTGACCTCTGGGACTCTTCAGGTTCATGGTGGTGGTGCAGCATGCCAAACCTGCCTCCCCAGGTGCAAGTGGAACTGTTCCTGATAGATAAATGGAAATAGGCCTTTAATCTGAGAAATACTGGGCTCATTCCTGGCAAAGTGGGATTTCAGGACATCAGCATAGACAAGAAAGTTCCTTTTTCTCTGTGTGTGTTGAATTTCACAATTCTGATGCTGGTGCTGGAAGAATTTCTGCTTATAATAAAGTGAAACTCCTCCTAAAGTTTTTATTTGGCCTAGCAGAAAGAAAAAAAAAAGCAGGCAATGCAGAGATAGCATGAGTCAAAAAAGGCAAGTAATCTTGTGGTGTAGCAGCAAAAGGTTCTCACTTCCTCTTTACAACCAGGAGCAACTCAGAGGAGAAACATTTGTCAGATTTTGCTCTCTCTCTCCACCTACATATATTATAACTGGGAAAGATGTGAATGTGATAAACAGAAGGTGGCAGATAAATGTCAGGGAATTCAAATGTTACATTGTTGGGAGAAGAACATTTGTGGATGAGAATTAGGACCTGTCTGTATTTCTTTTTAGTGTGGTATCGGTGTCACACAGAAAACCACTCATTTCACATTAGCTTCTTGTCTCGGGAAATCTTTTTCATTGTCAGGTTTTTAAAAAGGTGCATACTGTCATAACCAATCGGGTGATTATCATTTAAACAAAAAAGGGTGGGCCGATCCAGCTTTGGCAAAACAGCCACATTCAAAAGACTTTGATGTTTGCTGCCACTAATGTAAGGCCTACCCATAATGACTATATGCAGAATCCATGCAGTTTTCTGGACAGATACAGAAGTGATTTGCTATTACTGTATTTTCTGGTGTATAATACTACTTTTTAACCCAGGATAATCTTCTCAAAAGTCAGGAGTCATCTTATAGACCAGGTGTCATCTTCTTATATGGCGAGTATATCCCAAACTCTGTATTTTAACTGGAAAGTTGGGGGTCGTCTTATACACCCAGTCATCTTATACACCAGAAAATACGGTACCTTCTTCTAAGAAGATGTAGGTCCTACAGTGATGGCCAACCTATGACACGCATGTCACAGGTGACACACCAAGCCCTTTTGGGTGACACACATGGCCACCCTGGAACCTGGGCGTGTAGTGCTTGCTTGTTCTTGAAGTGTACAAAATACCAACTTTCAGTTGAAGATTTAGCAAATGAAACTCAGCAACAAAAGTCACTAATGTAAATAATTATTTGTTTTTGCTTTTAATAAAATACATATATCAAAAATATAACTTTTTTACTAGAGCTACAAATTTCACAAAATTATGGATATTTCTAGATGTGACACAGCACCCTAGTTAAGCTAGGTTTTCTTGCGAATTTTGACACACCGAGCTCAAAAGGTTTGCCATCACTGATGTAGGTGATTGAACTGACTCACTGCACTTTCATACTCTCCCTTTGTATTTCTGCTTCCCCCCCACCCACTTCCCCCTAAACCTGAACACTAAGCAAAGAAGGAGAACTACTGGGGCTGAGGTGTGGCACAGATGCCAGCTGAGAGTGGGCTGATTTCCTTGTAAGTAAACATTTTCTCTTTGGGGGAAAGGGAATGACTCTTCTTCAAAGACTGCAGCACAGTAAGTCACCTACCCCACCTTGGCTGTAAGGTGGGAGTAGAGATCAATCACTTATGAGGCCTAGGATTGATGCATTTGGCACACAACCCTGTTGTCCTTACTACTTCTGGCATGCTGGGGTCACCCAAATCCCATCACCATCCACAGCAGCAATCAGGTTTGGGGCAATGGGTTTGGATGCCCACCTCATCACCACAGCAGCTCACAGATCTGTGGGGAAGGGTGTTAAGTTCCTTTGCTCGACAGATCAGGTTGGATACTCCTTCCCCTGTACTCTTATCCATGGCAGAGCAACAGAACACCCCAAATCCAACAGAAGGTGAACCCCAACCGTAAGCAGTAGTGAGGAGTTCATTTCCACTACCTTATTCGACAGCTGCTGGAGCAATGTTGAGAAATGGTCAGTCACAGCATCTATGCAATTGGGTACCCAAGCCACCTCAGGACTGACAACTGCTCCAGTGACAGAGTGGTCACCAATGTGACAGGAACCCACTTCCAAACTGACAGGCACTGCTACAGTACAAAAAGGGGAGGAAACCCCCCTTTTGGCAAGTGCTGCAGCATCAGGGCTTGGCCCTCCAATCTCCCCAATCCGACAGCTATGTGACAACAAGAGCGCCTGATTGGACAGATGCTCCAGTGACAAGCATGGACATCACCAGTTTCAGCTGCAGCAAATAACCACCCACAGACTGATAGAATGTAGGTTTTCACACCCTCTTACAATCTCACTTGCTGAACTTTTTGGGGCTTTATGCTGTGTTCCATAGTTCTTCTGTGAACGTGAGCTTTCAGATATAGCTACAATATCCATCTTCAGAGGATGTGACTTGTGGAAGAGTGAAATGCATAATGGGGCATAACAACCCCCATACTGCAAAACTGGAAGAGGTGAGACACACTCAGTCTGATAGCATCAGTAAGAGGAGTGCCCCTTCTGAAAAAGAATTATGGTGAGGGGATGCGTTCACTCACCCACACCCCATCTGACAAACTCTTCTGCCCCGTACCTTTTATCTGCCATGGTGTCAAGATCAACATTCTCAAGTCTGGTTCAAGAACATCGAGACCTGCTTTTGTAGCAATATATTAACATTTATTGATAAAAGATCACACAGAGACTAGAACTAGCACACACATATATCCCTCAATACTTTCCCACCCATAGTGACATCCTCGCTTTGGGCTGCATCATTCACACCTTTCTCCATGATCGACCTGAGCCTCTTCCACGGCACTCTTGGCTCTCCACCCCTTTTGCTGTTTCAAATCTATCTCCTTTCTTATTGGATGCTGTTATGGCACTCAAGGGAAGTGAGGGTGTGTGTTTGCGGTTCTCTTTTAAGCCTGCTCCTCCACCTCCATGCCTCCTTCCTTTTTTATGTGCTTTTCTTCTCCGTGCAATTAGTTTATGGGGATGTAGAAAGAGAACCCCCTCCTCCCCCTCTTTTGCAGGGTTTGGGGGACCCAAACCCTATAAGGCTGCCCCTGATTAATAACATAGAATAAACATAGCTACTGGAAAGGGAGCGAGGAAGGGAAAGGACGAAGTATAGTCTCATATACAATATTATGAGGAAAGAGGGACAGAGTAGGCACCAGCTTTGCACACCATCAGCTCAGTGCAAAACGACAAAGTCTTTCCAATCACTGTCTCTTTAAAATCAGACTTTCCCTGCATTCACTAAAAGCAGCGAGGGAATGGGAGGGGAGAGATAAATCGGGGTTAATGCACAGGTTCAAAACGAGACTTGGAGACAAGGGGGGGATCCTCCCTCCTTCTTCTCCTCTGTGTTTTGAATGAGCTGTTCTGCTGATTGTCAGATTCTGCCTATTGTTACATAGTAACGTATCTCTTGTAACTCTGTAAGCTGCTGTGAGTTCTGCTCTAGCCACTACAGACGGGAGAAAAAGGAAGAAAATGATGGTTGAGGGGGAACTGATGAGAACGCCCCTTCCCACCCACCAGAAAATGTGTGTGTTTTCATTAATGAATAGTGAGGATTATTTGTAAATCCCGTTGTGACACTTCTTTTTATTCCTCCAATCCTGTGGGAACACTCGGCTCTGAAACTGAATTCAGTGCTCTTGTAAACGTCAGTGGGAATGCAGCCTGGTAGTATTTTCCATTTCCATCCTTTCGAACTGGTAGAATACACATTTTAGTGGATTTTACGTTAAACAGGAATCCTGGTTAAGTGATACTGATGCTGTGCAAATACACAGTCAGATGTCTATATTTGAAATAAATCCTGTCAATCAGCAGATTTGTTTTCTCATTAGGCATCATTTCTTGTGTTCACTGGGGAAAATGTAACCACAAGGTCCACACCACCCACAATCTCTGCCTACAAATCTGTCTGTTTCCATGAATGTAAAACTAAGGAACTATAGCTGTACGCAGTCATAACAAAAGGGGCAACCCAGAAGCACCTCAGAGAGACAGTGTGTGTGACCCTCATGTTCCCAAGACTTCTCTAAGGGTTCCTCCAGAGTGAGATGGAAGCAGTGAAGCAAGTTCAGTGCTTCCATTTCACAGAGCACAGCATTCCACCGCTTCCAGTCCTCCAATTTGGAGGACTGGAAGGAGCTTCACATTTAAGGCGGAGCAAGGGGTGTGTTTGGAGGCACCCTAATTGACCTTTCCTAGCATAGGGCACGTCCACATGGCAAGGAGATTGCGAGGCAAAAACTATTTCGCCTCGCAAGTGTCCACATGCAAAGCCCTAAATCAGGCTAAAAGAGGCACAAAATCCTCTAATTTGAAATAAGAAAAAACCCTTTATAGGGGGCAAGAGCGGGTTATAAAGGGGACATGGGGACACTTGCGGGTTACAATCGCAGTATTAGTAGGCGGGGCTTCACTGTCCCCGCCACTGACGCTGTGATGGCAACTGTCCCCCCCTTATGCTAAAATCTGCACTACAATCCTGTGGTTTGCCTTGAATACTTCTTGGCTACAAGGCAGACTTGTAGCCAGCAAGTATGCAGAGCAATTGACAGGATTTTAACATGGTGAAAGCTCACTGTCTCCTCCTTTTCCACAGCCCCCATCCCTGCATACTCGAGGCTGCAAAAGGAGAGAGGCAGTGAGCTTTACCCATGCTAA
Organism: Aspidoscelis tigris stejnegeri; assembly: GCA_023333525.1. Classification (NCBI taxonomy): domain Eukaryota; kingdom Metazoa; phylum Chordata; class Lepidosauria; order Squamata; family Teiidae; genus Aspidoscelis; species Aspidoscelis tigris. The sequence goes on along the minus strand of JALMGA010000002.1, from coordinate 24,539,216 downwards.
AATCCTGTCAGTTGCCCTGCAAATGACAGGATTTGAGCGAGGATTTGAGCATGGTGAAAGCTTGTTGTCTGCCTCCTTTTCCATGTCCCCCCATTCCTTTTGCAACCTCGAGTATGCAGGGATGGGGGCTGTGGAAAAGGAGGAGACAGCAAGCTTTCACCATGGGCTGGAAGAGGGAGAGAAAGAGGGGAGGGGAGGAGGAAGACAGGAGGGATCCCCCTCTGTCTGTCTGTCTGTCTGTCTGTGTGTGCGTGTGTGTGTGTTCGCACGCTCAGGCAAGGGGGAAGGGGTAGAGAAAACCACGGTATCCTGTGGTTTTCATGGGGATGGGCAGGTTCGCCTTGAACCCACGTTGTCCCCCATTACCATTGGGACAACTTAATGGGAATTAAGATTTGGATTAAGCTTTCTCACTTCCACCCCACTTTTTTTTAGCTCCATGTGGATGCACCCAAAGAATCTTCAGGAGAGGGAGTAGGGGCAGACTGGTATGTGAACAATCCCACCTCCAAGCATTCTCTAAGCCACCTCAAGAACACCTCAGAGATGCTTTTGTTGTAGTTGCCTCAGATCACAGCCTAGATCCTGCCCCCATGCTGTTAATTTATTCATAAGAACATGAAAAACAGAAGTTTGTATGAATGGAAATCCAGATAAACAGAGCAGTACAGGAACCAAAAAGAAATACGTTTGATTGCTTCATACTGTATACAGGATCCTTACAAAAATCTCAAAGTCAAGCTCAGATCTGGTGCTGATCCAGAACCACCCAGTTGTTTCCTATAGGCAGGAATTAGACATCTCAAAGTGTCCTGAATGGCAGAAAATGCTAGGAAATGCCTAACAATCTGACACACATACACCATACTCAGGTCATCCAAAGCAAAGGTCCAGAGTCTTTTCCTCACAGGAAAACAGTGGGAGCTTTTCAAAAACTCATAATATTCTTGTAAATAAGGATAGCACTACATGTCCTTCCTTCAACATATAGTTATGTCTATGTTTTCAGTTACGTGCTTCATGCATTTATAAATGGGACTCTGTACAACAAATTTAAATCTGCAATTAAATCTGGTTTAAATGTGAATGAATGTGAAATTTTGGACCTCTTCTGTCTTGTGAATTTGGTAGTAGTTGGAGGAGGAGTGGAATTTGAGATCAGTGGTGATTTTGAAGCTGTCCATTCAGCCTGCATATCCAGACCTGTGCAAATTTAGAGGCAAAAGTTCTCCACCTTCAAAGTTTCCAACCAGGGCTAAATTCACACTAAGGTCTCTAGTATGCAATTAGAATATCTGTATCAGAGCTGTCCTAAGTGCGACTGTATCAGGCCTAAGCGCAAATTCAGTCCAGGACAGGACACGAAGCACCAGAAATGTCCTTAGAAGTTGGCCATTGCTGGCACTTTGCATCATGGGCTTAGTCTGCAGGAGTAGAGGTAGACTGTTCCAGTGGCTACTGACTGCATGAACACAGGAACAAACCATGGCCACAGTCACTTTGGCAAAGCAGTTTTTACTGCTTTTCAAAGTGACTCTGGAAGCAGATTCTGCCTTCTGGAACAGTGGCATGCAGGCACCATACTCCTGGCACCAGCTGACATGCAGTCGTCACATTCCTGACCGTCTTCTGCAGCAGTCTTGATGTCTTTAAGGTCTTGGTTGAGTCTTGAATTCTATTTAACTTGTGTTATGTGTGAATTGTTAATTTTGAGATGAGAGTGTTTTAGTGAGACTTGGGTAACTCTGCGTGCATGATTGTTGATTCCCATTGAATGTGTTCCCATTGCTAAATAGTGAGGAATATTTCTAAATCCAGCAGTGAGACCCCTTTTAATCTGAATAGAGATACTTCACATTTCTGGACCTTTAATTTGCAGAAACAGCTTATCCCTTGCAAGCTGTTGGGACAGGGAGAAGTCAAGCCAGCTTGAAGTCTAACTAAATCCTGTGTCAGAATGCAGCCTTGATGTATTTTTGCTATTTTGTTTGTATATCTTTGGCTTATGCCTGAGTAGGCTGCTGCCATGCTTGTGTGCAATGGGACCAAAGCACAAAGTTCTGCCACGAACAGTCTCTTGCTAAGTGCTCCAAGTCAGAGATTACTTTGGAGGTAAAGATAAAGGTTCTTGATACACTTTGTGAGAGTCACAGCAACTCCATTGTTGGGTGGGTTTGATACCCCATTCAGTCTATCAAAAAGAATAAGGAAGCAACATGGCCTAGTGTGACAACTGGTACATCTGACACCAAGCTTGCCAAGGATCCACTCATGGGGAAAATGACAAAGGCCATTGGTATTGAATGGAGGTTGTCCTGGCTCCATACAAAGAGCTAAGAGCTGCAGAAAACCCACCTTACTTCAAATGAGTTTCTATTTTTCAATGACCCAAATCCCAAAGAAAACCTGAAGAGGAAGACACAAAGAAGAGGAAGTGAGGCTGTGTCTCCACTTACATTGTGAGATGCTCTTCTGCCCATGTATCTCCTCTCACAGCAGCAGAAAATTCCCTGTGGTGATCAGAGTGCTCTACTTCTGAGCACAATCACCTACAGAGGTACCATTTTGTGAGGGTACCTTCAAAGGAGGCGCCTCTGGGGGCCATTCCTAAGAATGCCTCATCATTCCAAAACGGAGACAGGGAGACATCCTGTTGGATGGCGATCACACTTTCTCCACCATCCACTCTGGATGAAGCTGACTTGCCCCAGTAAGTGGGAACCCAGCCTCATTCCACGCAACCTATCTTGTCCTGCAAACTGAATCTCCCTACTTCTTGGGCCTTCACACAGCCCTTCCATATCCTTTCCACTTTCCTGCCTTTGCACTGGAACATCCTACTGACGTTCTTTAGAAGCAAAGAGAATTGCCAATTTTTATTTCTCATTTTATGTGGTCCAAGATCTCGTACAGTTGGCAACCTTAGATTATAGGCAGCTGGCAGTTCCTGTGATCTTGTAAAGGTAATATGAAATATATCCATACCTATGGTCTATGGTTGTGGTTGAATTCTGAGGATAAAAGCAAACAGGGTGCTTTCCTCCTTTTCTTCCCCCCATGCTTCTCAGATGCTAGTTCCTCTAACTCACATATTCCCATAGGCACAATGACTTTCTTTTCTTTTTCTTTTTTTGCAAGTTTGGAGTTTGTGAGGTTTTTGGGAACATAAACTTTGCACATAACAAAGGATAACTGGAGAGGATAAGTGTTTCCATTACAATTCCTAGAAATCATTTTGGTGGAACAAGGTCTGGGAAATCCTAGTACATTTGCTGATATCCAGTATACTGGCCAGTGTGGAATCACTCAAAGACAGGGACACGTAGGTAGATATTGCAAAACAACTTCAGTATAGAATGTAGCTAGTAAAATAAAAGTACAACTTTCAAAATAAATTATGGATTATAAATAACTTCATTGTTACATTGACCTACAGCTTCTTCCTGAATTTTGCTTGTTCCACACATTAGATAACCACAGAGGAAACCACTAAATTTTGCAAAATGCTTGGTCTCTGAAATGATGTCTAGTCTCCTGATGCAATAAATGTAAAGCAATGTGGCTAGTATCATCAAAACTCCTTTGGGTCAAAGAGTGGAGTCAGTCAACTAACCAAATGAATGTTTAATAACTGAATTTTTAACACATTAATTGATTAATCAAGTTTTTTAGTTCCAGTGATTCCCCAAATCCATTTGGAGGCTTAGCGGAGCAGTTTTTTCTTGGCCCACAAAGACTCCAACAATTTTGGCAGACTAAGCACAGCTACATGTTTCGATGGAACACCATGGCTGCCTCCAGACTTGCAGAATAAATCTGTAGCTAAAGTATAAAGCACAGCCTACTGTCCCAACTCGAAAAGAAGCTCCATCGCTTCCATTGGAAGCTGCAAGAGATGAGTCGGTACATGCGGTCACGTGGGCTGAGGCAGCCAATCAGATCTGAGCTGCCTCCTGCCTCATTTGTCTCTTCTTGCTGTTCTGCCCAGACTTGTGAGAAGATCTGAATTTCTGTAAGTGTCCTCTTATCAGAATTAAGATAAATGCACAGTAGCTATTCAATAATGTATCGCAACAATGATCCATAGATCATTGTGTGTGATGCTCGGATTGTGACTGTGCATTCTGCTGCACAGTATAAACAAGTCTGGATGCAGCCCACTTTAAACTATTCAGCTAAGCTAGCACCCAAACAGAAATACATCAGATTCATTTTTTTCACATGCAGGGAGAGTGATAAAATTTTCACTCTTTGCTTCATTTGCAGGCTGATAATAAGACACCACTGGGAATGCAGGTAGGGGCAAAATACATCCCAGCCACATTGTCAAGCAGAATGCACAGTGATGGATCCAGTAGCTGCCATGCAGCCCTTCTAGGATCATAATTGCAACTGTATCCTGATAGCTAGGTGAGGATGAGATGGTGGGCCCTGATGGAGAGAGCTATCTCCCATCTTGGCTAAAGCAGCTAGGGCTGGGAATATGCTCAGTCAGCTCTCAGCTCTCCAGAAAGCCCAGTTGTGGTGGGAAATTATCCATGGCTTGCTGCTGCAGCCATGGCTGTCAGAGAGTTGTAGAGGGCAACCAGTTGCCTTTCTAGTCCTTGCCCCTGCAGTCATGGTGGAGGTGATCTTGGAGGCAGGTTAGTTCTGCTCTTCAGCCCTCAACACTGTAGCTATGGCTGTTGCAAACCTGGAGATGGAGATTCCAGAAGATGTCCTCCAGCCATGGATGTGGTAACAAGGTTAGGGATCCTACCAATTTAATGGATGTTGAAGCATCAGATGAGAGATAGACTGCCCTGGCTGTAGCAGTGGTGAGGAGGGCCATCTGTCATCCTTCCCAATTCTCAGTACCACATCCCTGGCTGTTGAATGCTGGGAAAGGCATTGGGCTTCCCTTACAGGACCTTTCCACTTGGACTACTTCTTACACGTGAAACTGAAATTTAGACTGTATTCATGCGCAGCAAAAGAAGGATTCCAAAAGCACCTTACAGTCAGTAGTGGGTGGCCCTTGTGTTCTCTTTCCACCTCTACTAAATATCTGAAGCTAAGAATGCTCATGGCGGGAAGTGGCAGGCTGGCCTGTAAATGATCCCTCCTGCAAATATGCTCAAAGGCAACTCAGAAGTGCTTTTTTCCATCTGTGAATAGCGTTCTTCATCTCAGATGGAGCACAAAGCCATGATTGTACGCACGATCCTGCCAGGTCCATCTCTGAATACATAATCTCCAAATCACTATAACCCTGCAGCTGTCTATGTAATATTAAACCATAGTTCCTAACATTTCTGACCATTCTGAACAGACCTGAAATACAACAAATCTTGGGCGATATATCCTGCTCCTTGAACTAACATTTGACCATTTGCCCAACCATGGTTTTTTCAAGTTATTTTTAAAAACAAGAACCCAGTTTTTTTTCATTTATGAATTACTTCCCTGTATGCATGAAAAAGGCTATAAGTGAGATGGGTATAAAATTGGCTGTCATAATAATCTCTCTCCTCATCTACCAACTCTCAGAGAACATTGATCTATCCTTCCAGGCAGTAAAATACCAATTTCTGAGCTGTTTTCAAAACCATGGCTAATGTCCTCTGTTTTTGAAATACATTAAATTCAAATTACTTATTTAAAGGCACCCTCAAGACACAAAAATATTTGCAAGAAACCACCATTTAACCAGGTCCAACTCAGTTTTAGCTTTATATTGTATCAAAAGCATATTGTGGTTTTCACTTTTTCTAATGTTTAGCAGATTAGCTATGGCAGTCACATACTGAACCAAACGAACGCCATTTTGTAAACCAGAAAACAGCTTAAGATTTCATTTTGTGTGCAGAGAATTGGTTCCTGTGGGAAGTAATTTTCCTGAAACATCCCAGATACAAACTTCAAAGGGGTCAGTGTTACTTTAACCCTGAATGAGAACATTCACACTTAAAGCCAACATCTGCCCTCTATAATTCATGAAGATTAACTATCTCAGAGGTTGATTGTTGATCCATCAATGTTTTACAATCTTAGGAAGATAGTTAATATGTCATACACTCTTTCCGACATGATTGGGTGTGATGTACCATAAGTTTGTTTTGTACCTTTTATAGAAACGCTTGCCTCAACTTAGCCTATCTCATTTTTTATGCTTTGATGTTTTGTACTTGCTTCTATGTTCCATGTTTTGTTTGTCTTTTGCTTTTTACTTAATAAAACTTACCAACTAAAACAGTCCAGGCATCCTGCCTACTTGGGGGTGCAGAGGGAGGTTTTTTCCCCCTGGTAATAGTGCTCCCCTGCTCTGGCTGAGAAGCACTGTGCATTCACAGGCTACCAAAACAGTAAGTGAAGAGTCAAACCTCCGAGCAGAGCATGAGGGAATCGCTACATAATGCATGCCTGGAAGTTCTCAGGGATCATTCCAGTTACATTGGCCTTGTTTCAGTATTGTAATTATAACTTTGCATAATAGGCACAATATGGTTGGCACTCAGAGAACAAGTCACGTGACATTTTTACACTGTTGCCACCTGCCTTTTCCCAAGTCTGTGATCTTAATGCATATTCTGGATGCATGACTTGTTAGGAGTACATCATGCACTATTCATTTTCCATGCTTTTATAAATCTTAAATGCACTGCCTCCCTGCCAATATTTTGTTATTTATAGGTCACAGTCTAGTTTCATACTGCATCATCGTGTATTACGTGGTCATATGTACACACCAATGCACATAATGAACAGGCATATAGCGTGAATAATCCTGAACCATATTAGATCACTTTGGAGAGATGTGATTCTTCTACTGTAAGGTGAATGAGACGTCCTCTGAAGCTCAGGCGTGATGAGCTCATATTGAGTCCCTTTCTTTCTTTCTTCTCCAAAGAGTGCTTCCAGTGCAGTGCTTCTCAAACTGTGGCACTCTAAATGTTCCTGAATGAGGGACTGCGTAGAATGTTGGGAGTTGTTCAGGAATGTCTGGAGAACCACTGTTCTAGCAACTTTCTCTTTTTAGCTGCTTGGTTTTGAATGTTTTTGAACTGAAAGTGTGCCTTGACTGCTCAGGGTTCATATGTTTCCGCACATTCATGGCACAGTGGGTATCCTCGAAAAGTGCAAGATTCATGTGACCCTGCAATCATCCTGTGCACATCCTGCCCTAAGCTTATAAGAACATAAGAATAGCCCTGTTGGATCAGGCCACAGGCCATCTAATCTAGTGTTCTGACTCCCATAAGGACCTCCCAATTGCTCCTTGACATCTCAAGCAGAAGACAAAGGCATAACCTCCTCTGCTCTTGAGTCCCTGCAAATGGCCTTTAGGGGCACCATACCTGTCTCTCCAACCTGGAACCAGTACCTAGGCATCAGTTCTAATAGCTGTGATACACCTGAAGTAGGAGGATGGAATAAACTGTTGCTGACAGTGACTATTTTTTTCTGATGCAGGAAATGGTATAATGTAAGGACATTTCTGCACTTGCATGGGCTGGACTGCTCCAGCTATAACAGCTGTGACTGGAGCAATTCCCTGCTGGAGCATTTCAGCTGTCCTGGAACAAGGCTGTCTGTACTTGGATGGACTGTTCTGGGGTTGTCCTGAGCTGCCCTGTTCCTCTCTGAACCTTGTGTGAACTTCAGAAATTGCTGCTATGAGGGCTCCAACAGCCAAGAACCAAAGTTCCTGGCCTCAGAGCCCCAGGGGACCCATTTCATTGGCATAATTTGGTGCACCACCAAAATGGGTCCCTCTGCTAAACAGGAACAGGGACGCATGCATCCTTCCGAACAATTCCCTGTTCTGTTCCAGAGGCCTCTGGGCTGCCAGTGCGCCTGTTAATGCTGTGTCCAGTGCAGACACAGTGGGCTAACAGTGGGCATGACCTCTCTTTTCCACTCCAGATTTCAGAAGAGGGAGGTCCAGAGGTGTGCTAGGCCTTAGGCTGGACCAGCCAGTACAGAAGAGCCCTAAGGTGATTCTGCTGCCCTGGTTCCTCCTTTAAAGGAAGAAAAACCTCCATCTCCTTTCAGTCCCTGGTGATGTTCTGGTCAAAGTCTATCCTGGCAGCAGCAACAACAACAAAGTTTTTAAAAGTTTCAGCTTTCTGAGGGGAAAAGAGCCTCCATAATACATTGATGCTAGGTTGAAATGGACTCATTTTGAGCGTCCTGATGAACTCTGTAGGGAAAACCTTTATGATGTTGTTGATAACACCAGCAGCTGTTTACATATAATGCCTTTTCCTCAGATGCTTTCCTTCAGTACCACTGAAACGTTTGCCATCATAAAGATCGATAGCACATCAGTGGCAAGTGTTTTATGCTACCAATGTGGACATTTCTCAGTTCTCGTGATGGGTTGCTAGATATCACAAGACAAAAGAAAGCTGAACTTTCAGTCTTCAAGAAGTAGTTGATTGTCTAAGGGGGCTTCTAGACTAAGATTGTACTAGCAATCCCTGAGAGAAACCCCTCAAGCATCTCTGACGTGTTTTATTTTCACTCTGGTTTAGACTGGTCTTCGACTATACTAAATATTTCATTCGTTCTCCCCCATAAGGCACCTCCTTGAGACAGCTTGAAGCTTTCTATATTCTAAACACATGTAGAAAGCTTCAGAGTGCTAGAAAGAGAAAAGGGGAATTATGCTCCATGCTCTTTCTCCCCTCCCTTTACTATTCCAGCAGAAAATTAGGTCAGGGTAACACCATAATACTTGAATGGCGTTCTCCCCACACACACACACACCCATGAGCCATGGTAGAGGGAAGCTGCTTTTGAGTGCCAGGTCAGCCCAAAATAAAATACCAAAAACATGAATCTGGGTGAAGCAGTGACTCTGATGTGTATCACTGAAAACTGGGCAGATGAACTGGGTGGGCTTTGCATTACCCATCTTTGCTTCCCTTATTACTGAATTTGCTGCACTGTGCCCGGCCAGTGGGGCAGGGAAATGTGACCCATATTCCTTTGGCCAAATGGGCAATACAATAAACAATATTTACTGAAACGTGGAAAACACTATTCATTTTTTCCTCAATTACAAAATAATTGCTTTATTGTCAAAATACATAATACATTTATGGACTCCAAATTGTGCTAATTATTAATATTACATTATTTATACTGATAGTTAAATGTTACTAATATCAAAGTTAATTGTAATCTTTACTTACTATTTTCTTTAATTTATTTTTAGTTTGGTCTATGATTTAGAATTTACACAAGGGATACTGATATTCAAATGTGTTAACATTTGTTCTTATATTATTCACATTGATATTTTTTTATTGCAAAACTGTAAATAATTGGGGGGGTGTAACTAATTCATCTCTTTGACTGTAAATATTTCAGAATCAAAATAGAGATTAACCAAAAAGGGGGGGGGGGAAATAGCTCGTAGAATAATCCCATTTTGCAGCAGAAATTTAACTACTGCCCAGACCAACCCAGCTAGCATTATCAGCATTATGGGCATCATCTGGGAAGCACATGGTTAGCAACTTGAATGCAGCATCACACCCCATTAACTGGAACTGGTTTTATCTTCAAAGTGCCTAAGAAATGTATCACAGCAGGTCTTCTGATGCCATCATTGTTCTGGTCTGATGTCACTAGCACACTTATCATCTGGATAAGCTTAGCTGGTCCGTTATTTTAGAATGCAGTGGGGACAGAGAAATTGTTGCTCTTCACTGCCACCACCATCACATGGCAGGCATGATAGTCTATCAAAAGTATACAATATATCCTTAAAAACAGCAATGTTTAAACAGTTCTGCCAGCTCTAGATTCTTCATCAGTGACTGTGCCGAGGCTAATGCCTACAACTGGGTTGCTGCTCAGAAGCAACTAGCTCTGTAACCTAAAACAAACAACATATAGCATAAGGACAAAGGAGGGAGAACAAAACTCCCTACTCTCTCCCAGTCCATAAAGCTGGGCACTCCCATCTTCTTTCTCCACAGAAGGCCAAATGCCTGCCCCCTCCCCTCCAGAACAGCCAGCCTGCCCACGTTGAATTCCTGCAAGCTCTAGCTTGCCTCCCATCCAGAAGACCCATATGTCAATACCCTTCTACTTAGCAGCTGTGCATAGTCACTAGATTCCCTGCCCTGTTATCCTGCACACTCCCCTCCCCTAAAAGCAAAGGTCCACAGGTAACAGCACCTGCACTGAGGGTTTGCCTCAGGTCACTTTTCAGAAAACAACAGGGCAAGTAAGAACATTTCCAGTGACAAAATTTTCACAGCAGACTTGCTTATCTCATGGGTTATGACAGTTTAATTGCTTAATTGCCTTTCTTTGATTAGTACAAACAAGGACAGGACAGTCTATTAAAGTCCTCATTTAATCACCCCCATCTTGGCAGCCAGAAGGAAGAAGAAAGTGAAAATGCTACTATTGCTGTTTACACTTTTGCTTTGCCGCTCACAGGCCCTTCTGAGGCTTTGCTTTAGAAACAAACAGCATATTCACACTATGGCTCAGTTGTGCAAGAATGCTCTAGCCATCCACACCTGCAGAAAACTAGAGTGTTTCAAACCTACCTTAGGTGTGAATGGCCACCCATTTGGCTGCCACAGGGGTAACCTGGCAAGACAGTGCATTATCATGCATGTGGCACCAGTCACATGCTCTCCTCCCCGTCTTCCAATAGGAAGATGTGCAAATAGAAGATCCAGGGCTTCATCAGCCCTGACTCTAATGTGAGCATAGGGGACTTTTAAGTTATCTACAGTTATGCTGCTTGTGGGAAGCTCCCTGACATGTGGAGCTGTCTCTGGTTAAGAAGTGCTGGTTAAGAAGTGCAAAATACATCTCCTTAAAACATGCAATCAGATTTACTGTTTCTAACTAAAAGCCTTTACAAAAGATTCAGCATTAGGACACGTGCTTTTCAATTTATTCATAAACAATCTAGTAGAGGGGGTGAGCAATACAATAGCAAAGTTTGCTGATGACAGCAAAATATTCAGATCTTGCACAGTGTAGAAAAGGTGGATAGAGAAAAAAAATCTTTTTTCTATCACACAACACTCTATGAACCTGATGTGTAAGGAAAGTTATTCACCCAGCAGTTCATATGCTGTAGTGACAGTTGCTACCCATGTTAGCTTTCAGAAGGGGCTAGACAAATTCATGGAAGAGAGGTGAATCAAAGGCTACTTGACTGGATATTTAGATATTAGCTCTAGGTTAGACAGGCAGGATGCATCTAAGTGCTATTTACAGAGAATTGAGAGCAGGTGAAGGTTTCACCTCAAAATGCCTAGAAGCAATTGGTGGGCCACTGTACAAGACAAGATGCTGAAGATGGTGGGTTATGGCCTGATCCAGCAGGGCTTCTCTTATGTTCTTAAAAGAAAAATTCAGGTGCAGCTCAGAAGTCAGAAAGTAAGCAAATCTTTTTCACAGCATTTTAGCATGACCTCATTAATAGGTCTTACAGCAGACAACATCTAGATGAGTCATATGTGAGTAGACTATCTCACCCCAAGAGTTAGAATTCTCTGGCATCACATGGCCATTTGACTCCAAGATAAACATTAGGCAATCAGATGACTAGTCAAGCTTCTGCAATAATTCACTCCAGCTTTGTCAGTAATCACAAACAAGTTGATTGGTCCAAATGACGAGGAAGAGAAGAAGAGAAATACTGGAAGTTATTTTGATACATTACAACTTAGCTGTTTACAGGGCTGGCTGAAACAGTTGATAAAATGGCATCTTCCACCACTATCACTCCATGGGCCCTCATATAGAAGTCATCTGCATTTTAAGAATCTTAGGCAGGATTGACATGGCATGGTATCCTTTCCTGCCCTTGGTCAACTGAGCCAGCCTACCCAAAATCGGACAGGTAGCTAGTGGCCCACACATTATGGACAGCACATCTGCACTCAGTTTTGGAAGTTGAAAATGAAAGTGGTGCCAGGGTGGTGGCTCATGGAGGTGGGCTGTCTTGGGGCCTTTTTCTGGGACCACTCCAGCTGGAAATAGTTCCTTTAGGTGCCATTCCACCTGGAACTCACCAGCCTCTGCAAGTGAGGAAATGGCCAATATCTGAATTGGTATAAAATAATCAGATTTTATATCAAGCCCAAGGCATTTAAACAAAAGCTGTACTAACAAGCACATTGTGAACCTTATGCAAAGGTCCTACATTGGTTTGTTTGTTTAAAATATTTGTATAGTAAACATAATAAATGGAAGAACAATTGCATAAAAATATATTAAATCTAATATTACAAATATTTTCAAGGATAGCAACTATATTAACAAACTATTTTATAAGTTACAAATACTCTCTATTGGTTGAGACCCAATAGACTGTCCTTACATTATCGTAGGTGCTGAGAACTTTTAATACCCTTTACTGGCGAACTAAAAAAGATATTCAATATACAAAAGTTTCTGAGAATGATCACATATGTCTATGTCTGTCATTTAGAGGTCTGACAGAGTCTGGGGAAGGCCCTGCAAGTCTAAAACCAAACCAGGCCACACGATAACATCATTATGTGGCCTGATGTAGCAACTATTGCCAGGCCTGCTGCTGGGTCCAAAGGAGGCCAAGAGGGGCAGCCAGGTACAAGGAGAACCTAAGAGCTCAGGACGAACTTGTTCTACGTAACGAACTTGTCTCCACTTTAAAAGGCCAGTGTCTGGTTCAATGCTCTGTTAAGCATTCAAAGAAGCATTTTGCACATCTTTAACAGTTCCCATTGCATCATTGCCAACTGCCTACCTGTATAGAATAGCAAAGCAGTCCTACAGTCTCCAGCATTCATGAGCTTTGGGTACCAGCTCTCCTAAGATATGGAACTCTAAAATGCACTGTGTTTTCCGGGGGGGTTTCCATCCTGTCCATGCATGGTCAAAACAGAGGCTGAGGCTGCATTTGATAGAACAGAAGGTGCAATTGCTCAGGAGCTCTAGAGGCATGGCAAATTTATGAGCCTCCAATCACCACATGAGGCTCTGCGCCTGGCCCAGGAGACCCTTACCTATAAGTGAGGTTAAAGTACCCTTAGGCCATGGTCATTCCTTCACTTTAAACCTTTTCAGAACTGGAGGGTGGAATGTTCACAGATAAAATTGATAGAAATGAAAAGGTGTGAACAGTGAGACCTGAAGAAGGTTTAAAGAAGGTATGACCACAGCCTTGGACCAGAGTTGCTACAACTGAGTCATTTCCTTCTCCCTATGTGAAAGCATGGAAGGAGAAGGAACAACTTATATAGTGCAACTGTCTACCCACATGTTACTCCGAAAGACTGGGGAAACTGCCAGACTTTGGTCAATTTCAGTCCACCAATATAGAATCACAGCCGTGAGAAGGCTTCCAAATGTGTGTCTGGTGCCTGTCACAAAGGCAAGGAGATTTACAAGCAGAGGAAGGTTGTTTATATTCCCATCTATAGCTTTCAAACTCCCAGGCAAATGTACGTTGGCTGCTGTTAGACTATCTTTCACAAATCAAAAGGTGATCTCATCCTACATGTGTTCACAGAAGCTGTTCAAGAACTGGATGCTGAGAACTTGGATGGCTCTTCCACGTACTCAAAAAGGACAATTGCCTCAAGGAAATCTGCTATACCATTTGCCTACCAGTCATCAGCCACAGCCAAGGGCTGTTGGCCCTTTCCATGCTTGGCCTTAGACTGGGAGCCTTTTTACACTTACCGAAGTCAGGACAGCCGTGCACACACTGGGATGCAATTCTGATCCTCCAGAGCTGTGTAGTACTACTGGTACACTGCTACCTGGTGAAAATGTTGTGTGAGGTACAGTCATGTGCCACATCTTGGTTACCAATGGCCAGCACACAGTCTGGAACAGACCATCAACACTGCAACAGCCTGTCCCTGAACTTAACTTCAGTGGAAAACTATCCCACTGAAGTTAAGTGTGAAAAGGCCCCAGAACATAGGCCTATTCACTCTACAGGAATCAGGCTGTAGTGTACTAAGGCTGGTACACGCCAGGGCCAGGATGGCCACTCACATTGGTGTGAATGGTCATCCTGTCCCTGGTGTGTACCAGCCCGCATCGCTCCTGAGAAAGCCAGAAGTCCTGCCTCTGGCTGCCGCAATTGGCCAGCACCTCCACACCCTACGTCACACAGTCAGTGATGTGCTGGCTGCTGGCAGGTGCCAAGTCAGCTGAGCTGGCTGCTGGATCTCGCCCCAATGCCATCCTATCGCCGCGGCGTCACCCAGGGATCCATTGCCCTGCCTGGATGCCCACCTGCAATCTTCCTTTCCCCCTCTTTGTGATCCATGGGCCATTTGGGGATCATTTTTTTCTCTCGGCACCCTGTCTAGATGGATCAAACCCTCCCCTTCACCAGACTAATCCCACCAGGTGCCTGCCAGTAGCTGGCCCATCACTGAACACATGATGCAGGCAGTGGCAGTGGCCAATTGTGGCAGCCAGGGGGCAGGACTCCCACAGCAGTCCCAGAAATAATGTGAATGCCCTTTCAGCTGGATGCTTCAGGCCTGGGGAGATGGGTGTGGAGCATGATTTTGCAATTAGGACAGCTCTGGTACAGGTGGGGACATTTCTAGGTGGAAGCAGCCTAATCAAAGTGCATACGCTGTGTACCAGAGCTGTCCTAATTGTATCCCACAGGCCTAAATGCAAATAAGCCTCATGTTCCACACACTAGTTCAGACCAGCAAAAGTCCAACCCACGCACCACTAGTGTGCATCATCCACACAGGCAATTAGGCTGTAATGCACTAAGCTTAGTACACTCTGGGTACAGTAGGACCCAGAGTGTACCAGCCCATGCCAAGAGTCCCTCATAAGCCAAGAGTCCCGCCTCCTGGCTGCCGCGATTGGCTGCCACCAACTGCATCACACATTCAATGACAGGTTGTTTGGAAAAGCCCCGCAATGGCCAATTACCAATGTCAATCAGTAGCTAATGTGAGCAGGAGGCCGGCAGGAGATGCTCCAGGCACACCGCTCCCTTGTGATGACATGCAGCAATGACATGCATTTGCAGCAGCCAGGAGGCAGGACTTCTGCAGCAAGCCAGAGGAAGAATGAATGCTCTCACCACCAGATACTCCAGGTAAGCCCGGGGTATAGGTTGGGATAGGTGTGGAGCACAATTTAGTGCTCCACACCTCATCCACAATTAAAACAGCTCTGATGAGGGTGGGAAAGTGGCACTGTACCATGGTCTTCCAGACCCTCATGGTCTGGAATAAGGAGACTTTGGGGTGGGGTGGGGGGCACACCAGAAAAGTGCTGCCAAAGTTACACTGGAAGTTAGTGCATGCCAAGAAGGGCCTGGCCATACACTTCTTGGAATTTGGATACACAAGATCTCGCTGATTTAACCTTCTGTGTTCCTCCCTAATAATACTCCTAATGAGCCATTGCATGTTGTTTGGTGATCTCTGCTGCAGCATCAGTTCTCTATGTTTGGATCCTGTAGTTTTTGCATGGGCTGGATAGGAAACAGCACTCTGGGGGGGGTGGCATTCCCCATGGGACTTCAGCATTTAATAGTGCCTGGTGACACCAGCTGCCAGGGTTAGGGGAATGTCTGTCTAACCGCTAAAGAAAATATAATTAAGCTGGTAGGGGAATGGCTTGGGGAAAATATCATGGGAAATGTATAAGAGATCATATGAGAAGTACTGGTTTTTAAAAATAATACTCTGTACTCTGATAGTTGGCAGTGAGCAATATATGCTTTCCCAGGTTAAGCGTATTGGCTCAAGTTTAGATTGGCTCAAGTTTAGATTGGCTCAAGTTTATGCATGATTGGGGACTGAATGGATAACCATCTCATTCTAAGCAGTTGCCACACAGCTGGTTCATAACATCTGGCCCTAGGTTGCCAAGCCAAGTTCCATGTCTACTTCCACAGGGGATCTTATAAGTAGGCCAAACTAAAGCCGGTTGTTTCTTGGACGTTCCTAATGATCTTCCTTCTTCTGAGGTGCACCAAGTGCCATCGCTGCAGATGTTTCCATGTGTGGTGAAGACACACTTCTTCACCCTAGCCTTTGACTGAAGCTTCCCCTCGCCTTTCAGACACCTTTATCTGTTATTTTTACACAAGGGCTTTCTGCAGTTAGCCTTATTCTGGAATATTTCTCAGAATAGGGGCCTGCTGTCTGTATGCTCATGCAGGCTATGGCAGTCACTGGGGCTGTGGTCACACCTAAAGTTCAATCCTTCAGCCCGCTTTCAGGGTGAGAGTACTCATCAGCAAACTGACCAGTAATGTTCTTTCACCATCCCAAAGGTGAATTTTCTGAGCTATTTAACACTGAAAGAAAACAGCTTGTCACTTTGCTGATGTATTCTTTCACTCTGAAAGTGGACTGAAGCTGGATTAAACCTTAAGTGTGACCACAGGTCAGTGGAGGCCTACCATAGTCTGCAATAGCATATGATAACAAACGCCTAAGTATGGAAAGGGCCACAGTCTATTTTTAATTGGCTTTTTACATTGATTTTATTGTAACCCACTTTAAGACCTAAGGGCACAAAGAGGGAACTTAAAAAAATAGCCTGCTTTTTGACTGAAATCTTCTCATGAGTGATGCATTCAGTACTGATGGCCTCTTTGAATGGGTCAAAGTTCAGTTCAAAGAAATCAAATCAATAAATAAGCCTCATACTGACAGCAACCTAGTAGGATTTGGTTGCTGTCAAGTTCCTATAGTAGTTGTGGGTGGAGAAAAGAGAAGTACCAAATTTCCATATAATAACCAAACTTCACAACGTGAAGTTTCAAAAACAGTTGAGTCATTTACACAATAGGCTTGTATGAGCTGCAATGGTTATCCATACTACAATTAACCACAGTTTCATTTTTCTTTTTTCTTTTTTTTTTTTTTGCTTGCATATTAATCAGGCCTGAAATGAACAGAATAATGTAATTTAAGAGTCACGTATGAAAAAGTTACTGCAGGTTTAGATCGTTCAGGGGAAATTTACTCCCAAATAAATAGGTTTGCATAACTGAATTCATGCTACTTCATAAGCCTATTTCTTATTAGTCTGCAAAATTCTGGAAACTTTCTCAAGATTCATATTTTTATTTATATCTGCACTTCATCATCCAACAACACCTAAAATACATATTAAAATATATACACTTTATATTATCTCAGTGTTCTTTACTCTTCAACCTATTGCAGTTTTTATTCAGATATTCACATTTTCATCTTTTTTGCATTTTATGTCTTGAACCATTATAACTTATCCTAGACCACAGGTGTTTTTTAAAATGCAAAAATTAAGTACATTGCAGTGCTTTATTTTACATTTAAAAATCAGAGAAGTATCAACATTTGAAGATTAATTGTGTTCTAAATTGTCAATCAATTTATATTTGAACTTTTAAAAACCTTTACATATCTCTATAAAAATCTGGTTGGAGATTGCAGAATTCTTTTTCAAGGAAAACCACATAAGATTGCATCATTTCCTTATTTCTCTATGTTACAGTTATGGAGCAGACAGCTGTGCTACAGCACATACAGGTCACTCTGAAATACATTACCTGGAGCTGTCTTTGCACAGTTTTGTGACATGCACATCCAGGTATTCAGCCAGCACCAAATATCCAGAAGTGTGTGTACCCACCACCATGCATACACAGTTGTCTGTTTCAGCGTCCATGCATGCATAGTGGATGGACTTACAATGGCCATTCTGTCCCCAAGATAAGAAAAAGTGCTATTGCTGGAAAACCTGTAACTCCTGTGAGCCAGTTTGGTCTTGTGGTTAGGGAGCCGGACTCTTATCTGGGAATACCAGGTTTGATTCTGCACTCCTCCATGAAGCCAGCTGGGTCACCTTGGGCTAGTCCGAGCACTCTTCTGAGGGTGTTCTGTTGTGGGGAGAAAAATAGAAAGCTTTGTCAGCCACTTTGAGTCCCCCTTAAATTTTATTTATTTATTTATATTTATACCGCCCCATACCCAAGGGTCTCTGGGCAGCTCACAACATTTAAAACACACTCATATCAAGACTGTATAAGACAATGCTAAAACCAATACAAGATTTAAAAATCCAGCATAATAATAATATTGAAGGGGGAAAAAAGAGAGAGAGATACAAGAACAGCTCAAAAAACAGTAAATGGTTGAGAAAAGCAGGGTAGAAAAGCCAACGCTTCCTCCTCCTCCTCCTCCTCCTCCTCCTCCTCCTGCTGGGTTTTCTAGCAATATTTTTAGTGCTTTTAAGGGGTGTTATAGAGGGGCTGGGATGGTGCCATGATGGCGCTGTACTCCCCCCATCTGGATGGAGCCAAAGAGTCAGAAGCTGGTTTAAATAAAGGATAGAGGGCTGTTATTTCTGATCTTCAATCCATCCTAGATTTCAAGTTTATACAGCCATTAGCAATATTACATCCTGAGCATTTTCCTCAGGAAACAAGCTATGTCAAGAATTCTAGAAGGCAGCTATGTACTACACTCAGTAGAATCAGGCTCAGTACACCTGCAGGATATCCAGAATCACAGGACATGTCTTTATTTTGTTGGTAGGAGGTCCCTTCACTGGAGCAGCCTCTCCTCACCGCTCCCAGATGCCTTGATAAGGAGCATGACAGCTTCACTCCTGTTCCAGAGGCTGCATTGTTCAGGCTGTGGCATCTGCACACAGAGACCGCTCCTTCCTTTCAGGCTCAGCAGACCCTCAGGCAAACGTGGCACCTTTTGCTACACGAGGGCCCAGTTCAGTGTGTGAGGAGCAAATTCAGAGCTGCTCCTTGTACACTGAACCTTTTGCATCTTGGGCCATGTCTTCATGGCAACCTTATCCCAGATTCAAAATGTTTTCAATCCTCGGAGTCTGCACGGCAGTTTGGCTTAACACGCTTTTCCCGTGTTAAACCACCCCAAAGCATGGTGAATCTCAATCCTGATTTCAACAAGTCTCGCTCCGGATTGTGCGCTTGAAACGTTTTACATTTTTTACTGTGTGGACAGTACCGTTTTAAGGGATGAGAATCCATGTTTAGGGTTTCCCTCTCCCAATAGCTTGCTTCCAAAGACAGTGATTTCAGTGTTAAAAATCCACCCTTAACAGTAGCGCTACAATGTAGCAATGGAACCACTTCAACCTGATGTTGCAATTTTGCGCAATTCTAAAAGTTCTGACTTTAGAAAGGGAAAGGGAGGAAAGCAGCTGAATGTGAATGTTTAAAGTAAAGGGGCTTTAGTTGCTGCTGCTGCTGTGTGCCCTGAGCAATGGGGAGAGGAGGGGAAAGAATCACTGGCTGGCTGCCCGCTGCCATTTTTCCTCCATCCATGGAAGCGGCAGCCACCCAGCCACCCAGTTAGGCTTGGTGAAGGGGTCCCTTATGGGTGGCACGTCCATGCCAGGAGGAAGAGGGCAGGGCAGCCCCAAAAAGCAGCTTTTAAAAAGTAGCCACTTGAGTCCCACCTTGAGTCACGTACCCCACATACGATCCTCAGAATCCGGATCCAACGCGATTAAGTTAAAAGTAATGGGAACAGGCAAATTCGCGTTTGCATCCGGATCTATTATTTCAGTTTAGGGAAAGTGAAATAAGCTTGCTGTGGGGATTCACCCTTGGAGAAACATTCAAGAATCAAAGTACTCCCATATCTGCCTTCCTTTCCAAGGTATCTTCTGAATTCCAATCAGTGGTGTATAAAATTAGCATGCATCTTGACAACACTATGATGTATTGTCACTATTTATTTAAACTATTCTTCAACCTTTCTTTAAAAAAAAAAGATTTATAAAAGGTCTTTTTTAAAAACTTGGAGAACCTAAAATCATTCCAGAAATGGGGCATCATTGATGATATGAACTTCCAAGTTGGAGAAGTAAACACAGTGTGGGAACACCAAAACTATTTTGCCTTCCTATTAGGTCCTGTTGGGGATCATTGATGGTCTTACTGTGATGGCAACAATTTTTCAGCAATTTCTTTTCCATTTCCAGAAGCAACCTTACTCCCTTTTATTCAGAAAAAAAAAGCAAAACAAAAATGAGAATACCAACAAAGAAAACCCTGGAAATCTTGAAGAAACTTTTCAAGAATGTACTCTCACATCTCTCTCACAGTCGCTTCCACTTCTTGCCACAAATGAAGTATCTTCAGCAAATGAGTCAATGATATAATGAAAGTGGAACATCACAGAGAATGTAGGTAGTTCATATCAGCTCTCTACATGCATTTTGTTTGCTTTCTGTCAGGCTTAACACATGACTTCATGAACACATCCATGGACTTTTCCTGGAAAACACAGAAGCAGTTTATTTTTACTTTCTTCTGGAGGGATTCATTAATTTATTCTAGGGACGTGCATGAATATCTGACGAATAGGTACAAATTCCAACATCCGTGGATGAATTGAATTGGGCCTATGAGGCCCTATTTGTCTGCAAATTGGATGGTCAGAGCTTTGGTGGATACCGAGTCCCCCCCCCCACAGGCCTCCCATCACTCCTGGGGCTTCCTACCCCCCTGTGGGTATCCTGGTCCCCCCTGAGGGCCCCATCACCTGCTCCCGCCAATGCACCTTCTTTTTAGATGTTCTGGTTCTGCATGTATGTGTGCACAGAAATAAAAATGCTTTTCTGGCCTCCAGAAGACCTGTTTTGGTCTCCAGAAGGCATATTATGGCCTCTGGAGAGCACTGAACTAGGCCCAGGGACACCACTGAGGCCTCCTGCCCGCCTCCCACAGGATCCCTTACCTTTTCAGGGACCTTGGTAGCACCCCTGAGCCTATTTGTGACTGATACTGAAAGTTTGGTGTGATGGCAACATAATCTGGCCACTTTGCCTATTTTCTCCACTTTCGTGACATTAGAAAAAGCACTAAAAAGACACTGAGATTGCCTCCAGATGGCAAGAAGCATTGAAAGATCTAAAGAAGTTCCTGAAGCTATCTCCTGCTGGTCCCTGGCAGACATGAAAAGCAATTATGGATTTAGTTTCCTTTATTGGGATGTTTACTGGGAACTGCTGAAACAAAATTGAATTATATAACCAGAAAGCCAGTCAAGTCCTCACCCCACTTCCTTTGTTATTTTTATTATTTATTTATTTATATTTTTTTGCATACTTGGCTGGCTTCAAGTTATATGATTCAGTTTTATTATGGAAGATCCCTGCAGATGTTCAGGGTCTGGGAATGATTGTGGGGACCTGGCATTGTTGCTGGATTTCCCTTAATAATGATATGTTGGGTTATCCATTGAGAAACCCAACACTGATGAAAAGTCCCCGAGGCTGGGAAAGATTGGAGGCAAAAGGGGATGGCATATGGGGGAGAGGAGACAATTCCATCAGCAGAAACAACCTAAGAGTGCCCTCTCTCAATTTTCCCATGGGTCATTCTCTCAGCGAGCATTTGCCTGTTTTCTCCCTTGGCAGCCCTTGAAGTAGCTCAAGGTGGCCATATAGATGCAGGCTAACTAGGCAATAGACCCAGTCACATGGTCTGTTTATGGATGGTAGATCCCTTTTCTGTGCAGAAAGGGACCTATTTTTCTCTCAGGTCCTATTCACTATAAGTTCAGAGACGGCAACGGGGGTTCACACCATGAGTGCCAGCATGGTTCCCAATTTACCTCAAATGCTTGTGGTGTGGATTATCTGTTCCAGGCTGTCTGAATTGCCACAGCAACAGCTGCAGCAACTTCTGGCATGGGCCTGGCAATTGGCATGGTAATTGGGACACAGTGTCCCAGTAGAAGTTTTTACTTCTCCACTGCTACAGCGGATCAGGATGCTTCAGGACACTCTTGGATGCTCTGGGGTAGAGGTGGCCCCATGATGTGTGGACATCATTAGTGATCTGCACTAATTCGTGTTCCACATGTAAACAAGAACAGGCCATCAGAAAAATCCGGATGAGGACCAACTTTTCTTTTAGGAAGATCAGAAACTTTTCTGATGCTGCAATAAACTAAAGCTTTCAGCATATAAATCCCTAGAATTCAGCATCCTGAATTCTCTACTACTAGGAATAACCACAAAGGAAATTGTGAGGTTCCCAGTTTCAGTCTTGACATGAAATCAAGTCATCGGGAAGTTACAAAAGAAAGTCTCTACTCAGCCTGATACTTTTCAAGGGCATTCTTCATCAGGGGTATTTTCAAAACCCAAAACAATAACAAAGTTCTGTTTTGTTATACTCTTCAAAATGTATACTTCAAGGACTTGGTGCATATCAAATGGCAAAAAATTCACTCACAACTGGTTGCCATTTTTAAGTTTTCCAGACTCCAAAAGAGGTAGTGATACAAAAAACAAACAAGCCGTTACTATTTTTGTCTGTTATGATGTTCATGATGTTTAGAAAAGTAGATTGTCTAAAATGGAAGCCACTGGAGACATTAAGGTGGGATCCTAGTTTTTTGTAATGACAGCCCAAGCCAGCATAAGCATAAAGTGAACCAACAGTTGTGTGTTTTTAGGCAAGTGCTTGTCATCAGTGATGTGGGAAAGATGCCATGTATCTTGATTGATTTGCAAGATCATCACTCCAAGACTCTTCAAAAGTTGACATTTCTTTATCTTCAGGATCTGTAAGGCACTGAAAGATTAATGAGGCTAAACCTTTAGTGGCACTGGAGAGACTGGACGTAAGCTTTTCAAATTTTGTAGGTTCTTGATCAAGTTTTTCAAAAATGGCTTTAAGTGCAAGGTTCTGAAACCATGTAGCACTTATTTTTTTCTAATGAGACATGCAACAATGTAGTCTTTTCTATTTGGAGCAAACATTTGTCAGGAGCAGGAAGCACAGAAGGGCCAATGCCCCCAGAGATATCACCATCAATAACAACTGATTCTAAGGTTTCTATGTTGTCCAGAACTTTTCTGATCACACTGTCCAACTGCAAACCCAAGCAGAAAGAAATAAGATGGACCCTGAAAGTGGGTCAATATATATATATGAGGATTGTAATCACAAAAGTTAGCCCAAAACAAACACATTGGAGGAGAAAGCTTCCAATTTCATCATTCATACCAAACAACATGGCTTTTTTCTTAATTTTTTTTCTCATGGATCACCTATGGGAGAAAAGGTCAGCTGCTATGCATGCCCAGAGGAGAACTGATCATAGGGTACAGCAGCATTATAAACCTAGGCCTATAGAGTGGTTCAGTTTGTAAGCCAGGGAAACAAGGCTGTTATTCCACGCAATGCTGGGATGATCCAAGGCCGGATAGTTCCAACCCAGACGCAGCCAGCCAGCCTGTGGTCTGCAAGGAGAATTCATCCCAGGTCAGCATCAGAGGCTCAGGACAAACGTTGAGTTAGGGTTAGGGTTAGCCCATGATGGGTTAAATGATCAGATAGATGGGTCTTCCATTCTTTCTGTTTTCTATACTCCTTGGCTATAGTCATTGTATACCATATAGAATGCAGCTTAGACTGCTTGTAAGCATTCCACTATTGGTCTGGGCCACACCAACAGTTTTGCACTGTAGCATATCTAGGGCCTCATCCCATGCACAACCATGGTCCTGTGTGACCTCCCAGTAGAACACACCAGAAGGTGGGTGAGATGCCCCAGGAGGACTGCAAGGCCAATCTATAAGCATACTGCTTGTCAAAAGACTGATTGATTTAAACAGCTACAAAGGGAGAAAATTATTTTGGAACTGTACTCATAAGACAAAAGTCCCCAATGAGCTAAATGATCAGATAGGTGGGTCTCCTATTCTTTGTGTTTCTAT
This sequence comes from Aspidoscelis tigris stejnegeri, assembly GCA_023333525.1. NCBI lineage: Eukaryota > Metazoa > Chordata > Lepidosauria > Squamata > Teiidae > Aspidoscelis > Aspidoscelis tigris. The sequence goes on along the minus strand of JALMGA010000002.1, from coordinate 24,515,501 downwards.
GGGTGTTTTTCCACTTGGCACTCGAGTACCCATTAAGGACCCATATAGTCCTCAGTAGGGATGTGCATGAATGTCATTGTTTCTTTCTATTTGATTCATATCAAAACAAATGCAAGAAAATTCATATTCATTTGAATAGATCCCCTGTGAATGTGGTTAGCATTCGATTCAATATGAATATTCAGTGTGAATTCAATACAAATATTTGATTTGAATCACATATGTATCCCATAAGTATTCCCCTACATATCCACTCTGAAAGCATTAAATCCACCCTGAATCCACTTTGAATCCACTTTTTATCCACTCTGGATCCATTGCAGATGTGATTGGCATAGCCACTTTCCCACCTCCCCAGGTTCACGAATGTAACAAAGCTTCATACAGATCTTCCAAGTCACTCGGTTCAAATATGAATGTCAATTTACAAATGTCTAAACGTTCTGTTCAAATATGAATGTCTGTATTTGGATGAATTTGTACAAATTTTGAATGTTATGAATATTTATGCACTCCTTGTACAAATATTGGTTGTAGTTACTCCATTTGTATTTGTTAATGGCTTTAAGATTTCTACACTGGCTGGTTCATCTTGCAAAATTCAGGGAGAATATCACTCCACGTGCTACTCATTATACTCATTGTGTTGTTTATATCCTGCCATTCCCTCTCGGTATCACGCCAGCACTGACTTTTATGTGTAAATTCCTCTTGCTTTCATCATTGTTCTAACTGGGGCAACTTAGTAAATGATATAAGAATTTAATTAGTAAGCATTCCATGATATTGTGAACTTTCAAAGGGGGAAATAATTCATATTGAATCAAATGCAAGAAAATTCAAATTCTTTCGAATAGATCCTTTATGAATGTGGTAGGACTCAATTCAATACAAGCATCTGGTACAAATTCAACACAAATGTTTGATATAAATCACATAAATATCCAATATGTATCTGATATGTATTCCCATACGAATCTGCTCTGAAAGTGTCAAATCCACCCTGAATCCACTTTGAATGCCTCTAACATTTCTACAGTGGCTGGTTCAGGGAGGATATCACCCTTATTTTACTCACTGTGTTGTTTATATCCTGCCATTCCCACTTGGTATCACACCAGCACTGATTTTTATGTGTAAATTTCCCTTAGAATCATAGAATGGTAGAGTTGGAGGGGACCTCCTGGGTCATCGAGTCCAACCCCCTGCTCAAGGCAGGATCTCCTAAACCATCTCAGACAGATGGCTGTCCAGTCTCTGCTTGAAGACCTCCATCGAAGGGGAACCAACCACCTCCCGTGGCAGCCTGTTCCACTGGTTGATCACTCTTACTGTTTTCCTCATTGTTCCAACTGGGACAACTTTGTAAATTATATAAGAATCTGATTGGTAAGCATTCCATGGTATTGTGAACTTTCATTTCTTATGCCCGAAGTGTATATTCTGATGGGTTTTGCTTTTGTACCCACAAATCCACTGTTTCTTCTGGCATTGGAATACTGTGCACCCTTGATATGAAGATTTTCAATTGGATATTTGAAATTATTTGGGGCATGAGCTGATAAAACTTGAAGAACTGCAAACAGAAGATTTACCGTTATAAACCACCTGGGATGGTTTATTTCAACTGATTTTCTTCAGTAGTGACTACTTTTCTTGAATATATCAGTGCTGTTCACTACAGACACGTATCCAGCTCAATATATATGGGGAGGGATAACAAATTTGGGGGGAAATGAGTGACATGTCACATTTGTGGATTAAAAATTTTGAGACAGTGTTTTTCCACTGCAGCCCTTAGATCTGGATCTAAGAAGATCCGGATCTAAGGAATGGGTACATTCCTTACATTCTAGTAGATCTGGATTAAGGGAAGCACCCAATGTGTTTCCACAGGAGGTGTAGCACCCATTAGGAATCCAAGGGGTCGGTGCATTACCCCAGGTGTTTTGGGGGGCAGGGGGGGGCAGTCCTTGAAGCAACTTCGAAGTGAATGTGAAGTCAACTTCGAAGTGACTTCGAAGCCAATCGGGGGGGGGGGGGTCCCAAAGGTGCATCCCCTCCCCCTAGCCTCCTTTGGACCCCATTGCCTGTTTCCAGTGGAAACAGGCTCCCTTTAATCCAGATTTTTCTGGGAGAAGACCCCATTGTAGACCCCTTTAATGGGGTCTACAGAAAATCCAAATTAAAGGCCAAAATGTACCCATTAGATCTGGATTTCCCCAATGGCAGTGGAAACAATCAGGTCCCAAATGGGTGCCGTAGTGGAAATGGGGTCATCCAGCTCACACCCAAATGGGTCCTAAATGGGTGCAAAAATGGGTACTTTTGAGTGGAAAAATTGTCAGGCTGAAAAAGCCCATATAAGGAAAAATGTAGTGATGTGTGCAGAACAGGTAACTAGGAGTCAACTTAGTATCTAGTCAGGAGACCTCTCAAGGCTGGTAACAGCATCATAGGGATTGCAACAGCTTGCGTAACACAGAGGGAAATGACTCAAGATCAGGAGTTTGTGTGTCATTTGAGTCATTGTAGCCTTGCTAGTAAAAAGTATATAAGTAGGTGCAAAGCCAATGTATTGTTTACAATTTGACGGAGAGCTGGAGAGAGCTGGAGAGACTTGTATATATTGATTGAAGCAATAAAACCCCTTCGGAGACTGGTTGTTGGCTGGAATTCTTTCTAACTGCGACAGAGGTCTGATGTTGCTGAAGAACAGCTCCCGAAGCCAGAAGGAGGGATAGAGCGGGCCAGGAGGAAAAAGCAACGTTCCCGAGGCACCGCAGAGAGCTTGTAAGAACGCCGCTGATTTATCTGCTAACAAGGGTTATGGGCCCAGAGCGTTAACCCCGCGCATGCTGGATGATTCAACTGACTGTGAGTGCCGAATGGCTAAGGGGAAAGAGAATCGGACGGCTGTCTGATTGTCTAGTTTTGTGTGTTTGTTTTTTGTCACGTTTGACAGAAGAAGGAGGGAGGAAATTGCACTGCTTGAGAGAATGGAAGCTGTACGTTTTCCGAAACTGGATGAGACAAATTTCTCTGCATGGTGTGTTTACACTGAAGCGTTGCTTACCAGAGAACGAGTCTGGGACGTTGTTGAAAAAGGAAGTTTGACTGATGAGTTTGAAAATATCCTGTGGAGTCTACAGTGTGTTGACCAAAGGCAGCTGACTGCAGAGATGGTGGCATCACGAGTCTTGGAGGAAAGCCAGCGTAGGGACTACGAGGCAAAACTCCAGAGACAAGAGACAGGATTGAAACAAACTCAGTCAATCGAGACTTTCAAAGACAGTGAGCCTGGAAAAACAGCTTTGTCCAGAGAGAGAAGATGCTGGAGCTGTGGTAAAAGTAATCATCTCATCAAAGACTGTAGAAAGTTGGCTGAGGAAAGAGCCAAGAAGCAACCGAAGTATGCTGCAAGCAAGAAAGGGGTTGTGGCAGTTGTAAAGAACTGTGATTCTATAGCCTGTGTGGCTGCAAGCCCTAGTTAGGTGCTGGATTCGGGAGCAAGTTCTCACATGGTTAATTGTGAAAAGCTCCTGAAAGATAAGGTGCCTCCTGATGTACATTCAGTTATTTTGGCGGATGGGACATTGAAGGAAGTACAAGCAACGGGAACTGTGAGAATACCATGTTTTGGAAAGGATTTTTCAAATGTATTGTGTGTTCCTGAATTGCAAAACTGTTTAGTCAGTGTATCTGAATTAACAAACAGGGGTTATACTTTACGTTTCAAGGGGAATGATTGTACTATTAGCATAAAGGATGAGATTTGTGCTAGGGCAGTCAAGCGAAACAAAGTGTATGTTATGACTGACAGGGCACAATGCGCGCTAGCTGATAATGTGCCTTGGCACTTAAACTGCGTCCATTATTACCACACAGTCATGGGACATGTAAGCTTCACAAGTTTGGGGAAACCAGATGAAGTGTGTCCAGAATTTCAGATGGAAAATTGTTCAAACCAGTGGGATTATTCAGTTTGTAGCAAGGTAAAGCTTGAGGCTTTTCCTGTAGCCAAATTTAGCAAACGCACGACAGAAAGACTGTTTCAGACTGCGCATGCAAACTTGGCTGGCCCTTTAGCAAAGACTATGGGCGGGAATCAGTACTTCATGGGCACTGAAGATTGTCATACACAGTATTCGTATGTGATCCTAATGGAAGAGAGAAGTGAAGTAGCTGAACACTTTAAAGACTGGGTCAACATGGTTGAGAGGCATGAAGGAGTCTTAAAGCAAATAAAGGATTATATGTTGCTGGATGCAGCAGCACCACAGCAAATGTGGGGGGAGGCAATTTTGACCGCAAATCATGTTGCTAACCGTACTTGGAATTCTTTTGTAAAGGAAATGTCTTATCATATACTGTATGGGAGACCATGGAATCTTAAATGTCTGAGAGTTTTTGGGCAATATGCAAATGTATATGTACCTGCAAATCTCTGGAAAAGGTTAATGTTTGTGGGGTATTCTGGAAACAGCTATAGATTTGGTTCAAGTCATGGAGAAATCTTACTGTCCAGGAGTGCCAACTTTGAAAACCATTCCGGCAGGGAAAGACTCCACGCTAACAAGGAGGTTTTTCTCAAGCTAGGGCAGAGTGCCACAGATGCTGGAAATGGAGGGGCACTAAAGCAAGAAGGTTCTACAGATAGTGAGACTAGCACTTCTGCAAATGAACAAACACAAACACAGCCTAGGTCAGATAGTGGAGATGGAAAAGGCAGGATAAAGGAAATCCTACCAAGGAGAACTCAGAAAGTTAGAAAGCCCCCAGATAGGTTTGTAATACAGACTGCAAACGCTTGCACAGTGATAGCAGGAGTAGAACCTGGAAGTTTTGAAGACCTGGGGACTTATCTTAAAGAGGCCCAAAGAAAGAGAGTCAGTAATCCAGGGCAGTGGGCAAGAGCTGGAGCGCTGTGTAGCATAGTTCGAAAGGTATAAAGTGTAAATAGCATCTACACACATCCACACATTTTTGGAGGGGAATGTCAGGCTGAAAAAGCCCATATAAGGAAAAATGTAGTGATGTGTGCAGAACAGGTAACTAGGAGTCAACTTAGTATCTAGTCAGGAGACCTCTCAAGGCTGGTAACAGTATCATAGGGATTGCAACAGCTTGCGTAACACAGAGGGAAATGACTCAAGATCAGGAGTTTGTGTGTCATTTGAGTCATTGTGGCCTTGCTAGTAAAAAGTATATAAGTAGGTGCACAGCCAATGTATTGTTTACAATTTGACGGAGAGCTGGAGAGAGCTGGAGAGACTTGTATATATTGATTGAAGCAATAAAACCCCTTCGGAGACTGGTTGTTGGCTGGAATTCTTTCTAACTGCGACAGAGGTCTGATGTTGCTGAAGAACAGCTCCCGAAGCCAGAAGGAGGGATAGAGCGGGCCAGGAGGAAAAAGCAACGTTCCCGAGGCACCGCAGAGAGCTTGTAAGAACGCCACTGATTTATCTGCTAACAAAAATACCCATGGTTAAAAATATGGGGGACTAAGGCAAAGGGAGACATAACATTTTCTTAGGTGCTATGCCTAGGAAAGATAATCATGACTGAAGTTGTGCCACTTTCCCAAGAACTAAGTGTGCAGGGTGATCAGGGTGAGGAAGCCACAGAGAACAGACTCTAATCTTGAATCGCTGCTTTGAAAGGGTGTTCTTGTTTTTTCTTTAATCCAAAACCTTCTCTTGGCTATCCTAAAACTGCTACCACAACCGTTCACCATTTGCAGGAGAAAGGCAGGTGTTTTTTGCAAGCTATTTTATCTCTTCAACTCTGGGGAAAGTATTTTTAGGGCTATCTTCCTGTACAACAGTAAATTGATTAGAGGTGCTAATTAGAGCAGACAATTCCCATACAGCTCATTAACGGTATTCATAAGAGATAACATGTGATAACAATGTCTGCTGCACTGCAGGTTAAATAGCATATTTCTATGAATTTGACACTACAGATTTAATGAGGCTTAATCAACTGACTCCTATTGGAAGAATGTAAATCTTACTGGCTAGCGGGAGCCAAAGATTGTAGAGAGTGATATAATTTAATTATACCTTTTCTTCCCAATAGTCATTTACCACCAAGAGATAATATCTCTAAACTATTTCTTTCCAAAATATTTAGTTCCAATTAATCTCCACCATTAGTCATTGTTAGTAGCTGTGTTCTGGAAAAATTCAAATTAAGGGGGAAATCTCTGTCCAATGGAATCTTTTCAGCCAAAAGGTTTTTAAAACAGAATGAATTGGAGTGACAGGAAGGCAGTGGTGAGACCTTCAAACCATGTGAGCATTGCGATCAGAAGATGGACAGAAAAAGGTTTCAAGTACAGGTGTGACCCTGGCTGAAGAAAGATCAAAGAGGGGCTGCTGTCTGCTGTCTTTGGCTTCACTTGGGCCATGATCACACCTAGCTGAATTAGGCTGCCCCGTTAAGAACTGAACTGAAACCGTCCTAATCCTGTTCATAATGAAATCCCCAATAATCAGTCCTCAGATCATCCTCAGTTCGGGCTTTTGTGCTGTGCTCACACCTTTTATGTTATCTCCCCGAGTCTCCTTTACATGACTCTTTAGTCCTCCACCACTATTGATTATATCAACACCTCCTGCATTCCAATAGCATAAAGATTTTTCAATCAGTAGTGTCAACAGGGTGTGTTTGGAGTTGCGCAGTGCTAAGGGCAAACTCAATGTTATCAGAGAGTACTTTTGGGGTGAGGGGACTGTGCCCCTAAACAGATGGAGCTGAGGCATGTCCCAGCCAGCATGCACTCCACCTCTGCAGCCATTCCAGTAGAAAGAGGAGACACTGTAATCTGCCCTTTTCCCTAAAGCTGCAAAGAAACCTTGTTTCCCTTGCACACTGCTGAAGGAAAACAGAAGCTACATTGTCCTTAGAACTGTACCATGTCTACTCTTGCTCCACACTTTCCCTCTCCCCCTCTCCCCCTCCCAACAGTGCTTTTCTGGCCATTTATTTTTTAAATCCTTCCCTGTTCTTTGGAAAAATGCATGATCAGTCTGACACAAAATAGATTTATATTTTTAAAAAATGATGGACAGAGTCCACAAGCTTCTGATCAAAACAAAGGGGAATTGGGATGGGGGGGCAGAATGGGAGAGGGGACCATCCTAGGCATGGTGACAAGAAAAGTGCAAACTCCTTGGCAAGCAAAGAAGGAACTACCTCTTGATCACAGCTTTCTGCCTCCCCTCCCTTGCAAATATGAACTTCCTGGGAGTTCAGCAGAAGTGGAAAGGGATGCAAGGAAGAGGGATCATGTTGGGCTGAAGGGGAGACTGGATCCACCCCTCCCAGGGTGGTTCAGCCCCTTCTAGCCTGGTTCTGTGCTCACACAGGGCAAGTGAAAATGGACTGGCTCCCCAAGATGACTTGAGTTATCTGTCAAAGTGGACTCCAGATAAGCTGGCTTGAAGAGGGACAGCCTGCTCCCTAGACCAACCCAGGCAAAAAATAAAATAAAATAAAATCTAAGCAATGTGACAAGAAGACAGCCAGAAGGTAGCCTGACTATGGGTGTGATAATGGCCTTGGACTGAGAGAACTGGGGCCATCTGCAGCCAGTGCCTGAACTCCAGACAGAACAGAAGATTGTTACAGGGTGCTGATCCCAAACTCTAATTCTGGGCTATGGGGCTTTCTGTGGCAGAAAGCATGTGCGCTTGGGGTGCATGTGACAGGTTGTACTTCTATAACTCATACCAAAATAATGTGTGGAGACATGACAAGCTAGGCATTTACAAATTAAGCCATGTTTGCAGATCTTTACAAACAAAGGTGTGGTTAGATTGTTGAGAAATATAATTCAATTACTGCAATCTGACATTCCTGATAGGTGCCTTCCAGGCGTATATCAAGGAATATCCTTTTCACAAAGGACTGATCTGGGATGTCAAATAGCTCCTAGCAACATCTTTTTTCAGATTTTGCCCAGATCTTTCAGCTGTCACCAACCCATCAGCTTCCTCCTGATGAGGGCTTCTTCTGATTCAGATGTGTTTATATAACTGCCGTTGCTTTAGGCAGGAACAGAATATTTTGCAATAATTTTTTTTTTTTAGACCTGACTTTTCAATATGGATCCCAACATATCAAAGTGTATTTCTTGTCTAATATAGGAAATCAAGCTCTCTGGTCCATTTCCCTGTACATCCAACCTATATGCCAGTTATAATGCCAATCATAAAATCCAATACTTTATTCTGAAAGAATATGTGTCTCGTCAAATCCCTGCCTTTGATTACAAAGCACTCTGTATTATCAGATGTCCTTTTAAAAATATGGCTCTGGTTTGACCAGAAATAGTCTGGAATATCAGTATTAAATTTATTTGGAACTAATAATGGAGAAGAGGCTTTATTTTTAGAAGCCCAAACTATTGCAAAATTTTCCTTGTGAATTCAGATTCCTTCCTTTTCTATTTTCAAGAAAGCAGATTTGCATATCAATGTGAAAAACTCTTTAGGATAATGGAAACTTCTGCTGAATAGGTACAAGATGGTACATTCCAGCAAGAAATACTAAAATATGCCATTTTATTAAGATACGGGCAAAACTGCAATGTTTAATAAGAAATAGTGGGTAACCTTTGGAAATTTAGTCATCTTGATTAAGCTAGTCAGGAGAACCTGTTTTTCTCCTAAACCTTTTGTCTGTATGTTAATAAGTTGCTTGACCTGCTGAGTTTAACCTTTTCTCCATCCCATTTTTGGTTCAAGAGTACAGACCATGTTCTTGCTCCATACGCTTGGAGCCCTCCCATCCCCAAAATCCTTTTCACCTTATGAGAACCAATTGGAAATGTTTTCTTTCTTAATTCAGCCCCAGGAGAGAAAATGCTATAAAAAAAGTGAAACTTTTAAAAAATTATTCTCTTTTGGTTGATTCCACCTTTGCCATGGGTTGGTAAGACCCATTTGTCTGTGTCCTTTCCCTTCTAGCTCCCCACCCCCACTCCCTCTTTCTTTTAATCTTAGGTCCCCCCCCCCTTCTTTTCAGAAAAGACTAAAATGTTTAAGATTCGATTGTAGGTCTAGATTCTTTGTTTTATTTTTACTTTTCCTTTCTAAAGTTAGATTGTAACCCCGCCTCAGAACTATTGGGACCTGCATCTTTTGTTGCATTTTAAAGGGATTCCCCCCCCCCTTTTATTCTTTTTACTTCTATTTAATAAATGTCACATTTGCATTATTCTTGCCTCAGAACTCCTTTCTTAGCTTCCCTATATCAGTGAGTACATCAGTGGAATTGCACCTCTAAACCTTAAAAGATTCCAAGGGCAGACTAGAAAGAGTAATTCCCCTGAAATGTAGTTAATCCCCAGTTCTACCCCTGTAATTTGCAGAGAATGTGGACAAGGTGCATATAACTCTGCATAATATAAAATCTAAAACTTCATGTTTCTGAGGGACAGGCTGTATCATTGTGATATCGCAAGACAGGGTTCTTCGGGCCCAGAATTGGCCTCTTGAAAACGTACTTTCTGCAGCCAATGACAACAGTGGGCCAAGTAGGTCTGCTCAAGCAGGAAAGGGATCATAAGAGTGGGAGAAACGCTCAAGGAGCACCTCTTGTGTGCTTGATGGTGGGATGGCAGGTGGCTGCATGTGGATCCATGATGTATCTACACCCTTCCAGCACACTAACTCTACTGCAAAGGAGCAGGGCAGAGAAGACCCAGGGCCCTTGCAGCTGAGTTACGGTGCCATAAACAGTATCATGTGCATCCTGCCATGATGATCCTGCACCACCTTAGAAAGAATTCCAAGGAAAAAGCAGAGGGCGTATAATCATTATAGTTTAATCATTATAGGGGACAACCTGTTTCTACCTGCTTCAAATCCACCCAGACAGCAAAGTTGTTTTAATTAATGCTGGCAATTTTCCAGTAAGAGATTATTAATCAGTACCAAGACGCAAACAGGAAATGAAATAGTTTGCCCTATTATTGAATCTACAGGAGTAAACCAAAATCCAAGCTCAAGAGTCTAGTTGCAGAATCTCAAAAATACAATTTAAAGTCATGAGGTACAGAAGCAGGAATTTGGATAGTTGACACCATCAAAGAATGAAAGGTTTCGAGGCTTTCCTATATATACAATAGCTCATTCTAATTTGGCTCATCCCTCCTTCTCTCTGGGGAAAGGCCTCACAGAGCAACGTTACTATGCTGTCTTGAGAACACAGTGGTTGTTGGACCTGAAGTCCCCAATCTCATCAGCTGACTGTTCCCGGGACGTTGCTGCACTTGGAATGTGTCCTGGTATAGGAGCCTGCTGTCCACATGCTAATACAGACTATGGCAGGCCTCAATTGGGGCTTGCTGTAGTCTGCATTAGGATGCAGAGAGCAGACCCCTATTCCAGGATATATCCCAAAATAAGGTCAAGTGCAGAAAGGGCCCTGGTCAGCCTCATGGTGTTCTTGAATGGAAGTTTCTGGAAAAAAGCTGGAATGTTCCAGAGCCTGGTTGTCTGCAAACTGGATAAGCCCAGAATTGTCCTCTGAGTATCTCTCCAGGCCATTTCTGCATTGGACTCGACTAATTAAACCAGTCCAAAGTGGGACTCACTACCCTGGGATAGTCAAATCAACTATATTATGCTCAATAAAGCCATAATTTATAATTATGGGCTTTTGCTTCTGTAATAGCTTATAACAGGCAATTTGCTGCTGTTACATCACTTGCTTGCTTACCTGCATAAAAACAGGTAGGCACGAGGTTGAAGAGAAGGGGGCATAAAACACACCCCTTATCATAGAATCATAGAGTTGGAAGGGGCCTCTAGGTTCATAGAGTCCTACCTCCTTCTCAATGCAGGATTTCCTAAACCAATCCAGACAGATGTAGGTCCAGCCTCTGCTTGAAGACCTCCAGCAAACCTATTCCATTGACTGATCACACTCACTGTCAGGAAGTTTTTCCTGATATCTAATCTTTATTGACTTCCTTGAAGGACTAGACACCATTGTGTCTAGTCCTCCCATCTTGTGCAAGGGAGAATAGGGATGATCCCTCTGCACTGTGAAAGCCTTTTCTGCAGTGGCCCCTAGACTTTGGAACAGCCTCCATCTAGAGGTTCAGCAGACACCTACATTGTATAGTTTTCATCGTCCTTTGAAAACATAACTTTTCACCCAAGTTTTTACTGTTTAAATAGCTTCCTCAGGGTGCTGTCCTGTTGGGGAGGGACACATTAGGTTTTTTTCCACTTACCTCCCTTAATCTCGGTCTAGGATGATCCAGATCTAAGAAATGGGTCCTTCTGGATTTAGAAGATCCGGATCTCAGCAAATACCTGATGCATCTCCACAAGCAGTAAAGCACCCGATAGCAATGGGTGCTAGGCATGCTCTCACAGTGGGAACAGTGGAGCACCCATGTGTCCACAGGTGAAAGACGCAAAGGTGGCGCAGAGCAACTGGCTGTGCGTACATCAGTCAAACAACATTTCCGGGGGGGGGGGGCAAATCTCTGTAGCCGCTACAGAGATTCTTTGGCATCTGGGGCAAGCTGCTCTGGAGAATCTTTGGAGACTGGCCCAAGCTCCACAATACAGCCTGTGCTGATCTTCAGAGGCATCTCCAGAGAATAGCCACCTGCTTCAAAGTGTTGGTTTTTGGGGCGCCCACACCTCAAAAAGGGTTCCCCCCCAAAGCCCCCCCTTGGACCCCATTGACCCAATTGCAGTGTGAATGTACATCATCAAGGCTGAAGACCAGATTGAAGGCCCCTTTAATGGGGTCCATGGGAAGATTGGATTTCAAGGCCTGAAGGACCCATTCAATCTGGATTTCCCTTGAACAGGTTTGAACACATTGGGTCCTAATGGGGTCTGAAGTGGGAATGGGATAATCCTGATCACTGCCTTATGCTAGTGGAAAAACAACCACAGAGGACAGGTGCATGCTGCTCTGCCTCCCTGGCAGCCACATATGAGACAGGAATAATTGGGTCAATTATCTCAACCTCTTTGTGCAGTTGGGTTACATAAGAACATAAGAGAAGCCCTGCTGTATCAGGCCACAGCACATCTAGTCCAGTACCCTGTTGCACACAGTGGCCCACCAAATGCTCATGGGCATCTCAAACAGTCAAGGATAAACTGATTATCCTCTGGGTGAAGAAATACTTCCCCTTGTCGGATCCAACTCTCCTACCCATCAGCTTCATACAGTGCCCCTTGGTTCTAGTATTGTGTGACAGAGAAAAGAAATGTTCTCTATCCACCTTTTCTATATTGTGCATAATTTTATGTACTTCAATCAGGTCCCCTCTTAAACGCCGTCTCTCCAGACTGAAGAGGCCTAGACACTGCAGCCTGGTTTCGTAAGGGAGGTGTTCCAGACCCTTAATCATTCTGGTTGCCCTTTTCTACACCTTTTCCAGTTCCACAATATCCATTTCGAGGTGTGATGATCAGAATTGTACACAATATTCCAAATGTGGCCTCACCATAGATTTATAAAGGGGCAAAATGACACTTGCTGACTTGTTTTCTATTCCCTTCCTAATTATTCCCAGGATTGAATTAGCTTTTTCTACTGCTGCTGTGCACTGGACTGACACCTTCATTGAACTGTCCACCAGAACCCCGAGATCCCTTTCCTGGTGTCAGTTTATAGACATAATTTGGATTTTGGGCCCCAATGTGCATTACTTTACACTTCTTAAGACTAAAACACATTTGTCACTTGGTTGCCCACTCACCCAATGCTAAGAGATCCCTCTGGGGCTCTTGGCAATCTCGGTTTTTACTACCCTAAATATCAAACTTCTTTCCGACACATACTTAAGCTTGATCTTTGAGACACTCTATGAACTCTTCTGCCATCACAAGCCTGGAAGGGCTTGTGTGGGTTCCACAAAACAGAATATTGCCTCATCATGGCCCACAGACTGTTTCTGAATAGTCCCTACCTTGTGCAATGTCCTCCATTCTGATATGTGAAAGGCCCTTACAATTACAGCTTCCGGCTGCCAGAATTTCTCTGCACACAGGTGTTCTCTGTAGAAACAGTTGTTTGCTTCCTTTGAATTCTGTTTGATTTTTAATGTATTTGAATTGCTTGAATTATTTTCAGAATTTTGATCCCTGTTTTAATATTTATTATAGTAAACACTTTGAACATTTCTATAGGAAGCAGTATACAGTTTAAAATAAATTCTGTTGACTTCTTATATCAAGGCTGTTACATTGGTTATTACATTGTGCTGTGCCCAGCTACCATTGTCAAGCACTGGAAATATCTGGAACATCTAGATATAAAAGAACCATATGGCACCTGATGAAAAAAAAACTTATTTCTTCAAAGAAATAAATGTATGAATGGTACAGGGACTGAAAAACACTTTTTCAAATTTGGAAAAATTTATAGTAACTACTACTCCAGAAAAAATACATTTGCTTCAAGGTCTAAGGCCATTCCACACTTATGTCTCTTTAATCAGATTCAGAGGATGAGCAATAACTGATCCTGACCATTCCAGATCATATGGAGGAATGTGCCAGAACACCACCATTTGCATCTTTATAAATTCTGGTGATTTGGTATTAAGAACATTGTGTACATATCTGTTCAGTACACCTTAAACAGATTATGTATATCATTGTTCCTCTTTATAAATCTCTGGTGATACAACATTATTTATTTATTTATTTATTTATTTATTTATTTATTTATTTATTTATTTATTTATTTATTCTACCCTATACCCGAAAGTCTCAGGGCGGGTGACAACCTTTAAAACAGCAGTTTACAAATCAGTACATATTAAAACGATAAAATACATAAAAACATCCTTTAAATCTGAATTAAAGACCACACTCTTTAGGGAAGCATTTCCTGGCTCTCTGTAGATGATCTTTTAACGAGATACTGCCTATTGTTGTTTTATCCTTTTTGTATTTTTAACTTATTTGTTCTTCTTGTTAATTGCTAATTGTTACTATTGTTACTATTTTGTTTTTAGATTGTACGCCCTCGGCAGGTTTTTTTATTATATAATATATATATATATATTGTTTCGCATCTGTAAAGCGCTGAGCACATGGACAGCGCTGTAGAAATAAAATAATAATAATAATAATAATAATAATAATAATAATAATAATAATAATAATAATAATAATAATAATAATAATAATAATAATAATAATAATAATAATAATAATAATAATAATAATCCCCCCGATGGGTGCGGCCTTGTCGTGGCGGTGGGGTTTGAGTGCTCCAATGAAGCTGAGAGCTGGGCCGGCGGTAGTGCAAACTACTGGCAGGTTCAACCATGCCGGAGTGGTCAAAGCAGAGGAGCCAGACTAAGTGCACCCAACCCATTTATCACAATGGAGACACAAATAAAAAAGAAGTCTATACTGGCTCGGTCGTCGCCCAGGATAAAAAGGACCGCGGTGGTTGCTGAGGAACCTGGGCAACCATCGACAAATGGGCTACAGGAACAAAATTCACAAACAAGGAAGCGGCAGAAATTCTCAAGGCCAGAGAATCGTATAGTCATGAAGTGCTACTATAAATCAGAACCTGGAAAACGAGGCTATCAAAAACGGATGCACCAGCTATGGAAACAAGAATACCCAGACTCAAAGATAACAGAACTGCGGCTGGCTGATCAGAGAAGATTCATAAGTGGGACTAAAGTGTTCAGTGAAGCTGAACTTGAAGAAATACGAAAAACTAATGAAACTGAAGCACCGCAGCCTATTGTAGCAGCAACAGAAGCTCCAACAAGACCAGGAGTCACTGATCAGCTAGAACCTGATGAAAATCTGGAAATTCTGCAAGAAGAGGAAGAACAGCAACATGAAGTCATGGATGAAAGACCTGGCACATTGTCTCAAAGACAGCAGGAACTGAAGGACAGAATACTGGCTCATACAGCATCAAGTACAGAGCGAAAGCAACTGCCAACCCTAAAAACTATAGGCAGAAAACGACTTGTCCCACTGATGAATGACATCAACTCTGCCCTTGTAACTGTTCAGGTAGCAACAATCGAAGAACTGAACCAGCTCGCCTACAGTACAGCTGTGATAGTAACAGAAGAACTAGGGTTACTGCAGCCAAAACCAATTAGAAAATCTACTGGAAAACCAAAGTGGAAAGTCCGACTGGAACTAAAAATGAGAAGTCTGAGATCAGATGCCAGCAACCTAAAAAACATGAAGGAGAAGAAACTGAACAATGAGAAGACTAAAGAACATCTGATCAAAAAATACTGGCTGAATACAAGGAAAATTGACGAAGCTTTGGAAATCGTGAAACAGCAGATAACAGCTACAGCCAGGAAAATTGAAAGATATGAAGCAAGAATCAACCAGTACAGGCAGAACCAAATGTTCCAGTCTAATCAGAGGCAGTTCTACCAGAGCCTACATGAGCAAGTAGACAAGAAAATGGAAAAGCCAGAGAAAGAAGCAACAACCAACTTCTGGAAAGATCTCTGGGAGGCTGAAAAAGAATACAACAGAACTGCTGGGTGGATAAAGGATTTCGAGAAGAAATTCTCCATGAACAAAATGCAGCAGCTGAAAATAACACCTGAAATGGTCATGAAAAGAGTGAAGAACTGGACATCCCCTGGCACTGATCAGTTGCATGGCTTCTGGCTCAAATCCCTGACCAGCCTGCATGCAAAAATAGCCGAACTGTTCAATGAAATGCTGCAAACAGGAAACATCAGTGAATGGCTAATAACTGGCAAAACATACTTAATACAGAAAGATGCAGCCAAAGGAGCCATACCAGGAAACTACAGGCCGATAACTTGTCTACCTACTATGCTCAAGCTGCTGACAGGCATAATAGCAGACAGGATTCAAGACTACCTCGAAGACAACAACATCATCCCAGTAGAGCAAAAAGGAAACAAACGGAGAAGCAGGGGCACAAAAGACCAGCTACTGATTGACAAAATGATTCTGGAGAACTGCAAAAGCCGAAAAACAAACCTGCATATGACTTGGATCGACTACAAAAAAGCTTTTGATTCACTGCCACATGGTTGGATCACAAAGTGCCTGGAAACCATCGGGATCAGTCAGAACATCACCAAATTTATAGAAAGTGCGATGAAACGCTGGAAGACTGAGCTTTTTGTCGGAAATGAAAGCTACGGACTGATCAACATCAAAAGGGGCATCTTCCAGGGGGATTCATTGTCCCCACTCCTTTTCATCATTGCTATGATCCCACTGTCACTCATCCTAAAGAAAACAAACCTGGGCTATCAAACTGCCAGGAATTCACAGAAAATTTCACATCTACTCTACATGGATGACTTAAAGCTTTATGGAAAATCTGAAATCGAGATCCAGTCACTGACAAACACAGTGCAAATATTCAGCAGTGACATCAGTATGGAGTTTGGCCTGGACAAATGCGCCACAGTGGCACTGAAGAAGGGGAAGATTACTGAAAGTAAAGGCATTGAAATGCCAAATGGTCAAGCCATAAGGTCCCACCAGCCAGAAGCCTACAAATACCTTGGCATCTTGCAACTGGATAACATTAAGCATGGCCATGTGAAATCTGTGGTCAGTAAAGAGTACATCCAAAGGACTAGAAAAATCTTGAAAAGTAAATTGAATGGCGGTAACACCATTAAGGCCATAAACACCTGGGCCATACCAGTCATTAGATACACTGCGGGAATTGTGAACTGGACTCAGCTGGAATTAGACAACTTAGACAGAAAAACCAGAAAACTGATGACGATCCACCATGCACTACATCCTCGGAGTGATGTCGACAGGTTGTACTTGCCCAGGAAAGCAGGCGGTAGAGGACTTTTGCAAGTGAAGCAAACAGTGGAAGAAGAGAAGCATGCATTAGCAGATTACGTGGCAGAAAGCAAAGAATCAGCTTTAATTGAAGTCAACAACCAGAAGCTTCTCAAGGTGCAGCAAACCAAGAACCAGTACCGGAAAACTGCAATTCAATGCCGAATGGACAGCTGGCACAATAAAGCGCTGCATGGACAGTTCCTGGAGAAGATCGAAGGCAAAGTGGACATGGAAAAGACCTGGTCTTGGCTTACGAATGGAACATTGAAAAAGGAAACAGAAGGACTGATTCTTGCTGCACAAGAACAAGCAATAAGAACAAATGCCATCAAAGCCAGAATTGAAAAATCAGGAGAAGATCCAAAGTGCCGACTCTGCAAAGAAGTTGATGAAACAATCGACCATATACTCAGCTGCTGCAAGAAGATCGCACAAACTGATTACAAGCAGAGACATAATGCTGTAGCACAAATGATCCACTGGAACTTGTGCCAAAAGTATCATCTGCCAGTGGCAAAGAACTGGTGGGATCACAAGCCAGAAAAAGTGGTTCAAAACGAACAGGCAAAACTACTTTGGGACTTCAGGCTTCAGACTGACAGAAAACTGGAGCATAACACCCCTGACATTACAGTTGTTGAGAAAGAGAAGGTGTGGATCATCGACGTTGCTATACCAGGTGACAGCAGAATTGAGGAGAAACAGTTGGAGAAGCTCACCAGATATGAAGACCTGAAAATTGAACTTCAGCGACTCTGGCGAAAACCAGTGAAAGTGGTCCCAGTCATCCTCGGCACACTGGGCGCGGTGCCAAAAGATCTCAGCGGGCTCCTAAAAACCATTGGCATTGACAAAATATCCATCTGCCAACTTCAAAAAGTCACTTTACTGGGGTCTGCTCGCATAATTTGCCGATACATCACGCAGTCCTAGGTGCTTGGGAAGTGCCCGACTGGTGATATAATACGAAATCCAGCATAGTCATCTCGTTTGCTGTGTGTAACTGTTGTTTTACATCATCACAATAATAATAATAATAATAATAATAATAATAATAATAATAATAATAATAATAATAATAATAATAATAATAATAATAATAATAATAATAATAATAATAATAATAATAATAATAATAATAATAATAATAAAAAGATTCAACATTTAAAGGAATATCCCAAATATTAAAATAAAAGTATCTACAGTGGCAGTGGCAGTGGCAAGGGCGGGGGGGGGGGGAGGCCAAAGGCCAAGGCAAATTTAGTGCAGAAAGAGCCATTATTGCTTCCATGGGTTTCTGTATCGGTCCTGGAGTGGGTCTTAGCTGCTATTAATAGAAAGTGTTTATTTTTTCTATAGATAACAAATAATTCAGGAGAGCAGACAATTAATTGATATGCGTTTTGAGACTAAGGCAGAATTTTGGCATCTCTCGGTTTGTTAAGAACTCTTAGTTGATATGCAGTTACCACACCTCAGAAAAGATTACGTACACCATTGTTTTTCTTTCTATATCTATGGGAGAGAACATTAGCACCATTGTGCCCATATTTGGTCAACACACCTGAGAAAGGATTATTTATGTAATTATTCCCCTTTATAAGTCTCTTTCACTGTCACACCTCCAAAAGGATTACGTACGTCATTGTTCCTCTTTCTATATCTATGGGAGAGAACATTAGGAACATAGTGTCCATATTTGGTCAACAGACCTGAAAAAGGATTAATTATGGCATTGTTCACCTCTATAAATCTCTGATGATGCAACATTAAGAACATAGTACATATCAAGTCACAGACCTCAAAAAAGATTATGTACATCCTCTTTATATGGCTATGGGAGAGAACGTTAGGAACATTGCATCCAAGTTTGGTCACTACACTTGAGAAAGTTGGTCACCACACTTGAGAAACCATTAAGTATATCATTGTTCCTCTTTATAAATCCCTGATGATTCAATCTTAAGTATGCTATCACACCTCAAAAAGGATTATCTATGTCATTTTTCCTCTTGGTATATCCATATGAGAATATTGTATTCATACTTGGTCAAAACACCTGAGAAAGGATTAATTATGTCATTGTTCCCCTTTATAAATCTCTGATAATTCAACATTAAGAACATTGTACGTATCTAGTCACCACACCTCAAAAAAGATTATGTGCACCATTGTTCCTCCTTATACAGCCATGGGAGAGAACATTACGTACATTATGTCCATGTTTGGTCAACACACCTGAGAATGGATTAATTATGTCATTGTTCCTCTTTATAAATCTCTGGTGATTCAACATTAAGAACGCTTTCACATCTCAAAAACGATTATGTACGTCATTGTTCCTCTTTATATATCTATTATGAGTCAACTTTAAGAACATTGTGTTCATATTTGGTCAACAAATATGAGGTCACTATTTATAAATATTATGTCATTGGTCCCCTTTATAAATCTCTAGTGATTCAACATTAAGAATGCTGTGTACTTTATATATCTAGTCACCACACCTGAAAAAATTATGTACGTCATTGTTCTTCTTTCTATATCTGTTGGAAAGAACATTAGCAACATTGTATCCATATTTGGTCAACACACCTGAGAATGGATTATTTGTTTCATTGTTTCTCTTTATGAATCTCTGGTGATTCAACCTTAAGAACACTGTGTACATATCTAGTCACCACACCTCAAAAAGGATTATGTACATCATTGTTCCTCTTTATATGTCTATGGAAGGGAACATTAGGAACATTGTGTCAATATTTGGTTGACACATCTATATGAGTGAACATTAGGAACATTGTGTTCATATTTGGTTATCACACCCTGAGAAAGGATTAATTACATCATTGGTCCTCTTTATATATCTCTGGTTATTCAACATTAAGAACAATGGGTACATATCTCACCACCACACCTCCAAAAAGATTATGTACGTCATTGTGAAGTCTTGGTTCTGCCCTTTCTTCTCCTCTGCTTTAGTTCCCCCTGTTTATGGGTTTTCCCAGTAGTGTAGATGCCTTTCTTTGTATTAGCTTTGGGTGGAGCATAGAAAACACCCCTAGAGGCCAGCCCCAGTTGGTTTCTTCCATTTGCCTGTATAAATAGTGTACTTCCTGCTAGATTCTCACTCTTTCTGCAACAGAGCCACAGAGACTAGAGGCCTTGGCTTTGTCTGGTAAACCTAGGCCCAAGCAATCCAAACAGGCATCCTTAGCATGTATTCGTTTTATACCACCAGTCCTAGAGACAAAAGAAGCTTCTGACCAGCCTAAGCTTCACAAGAAAGAAGACTACATCAGTCTATAAGCACCAGCTTACAAGACCATCGCCTTGCACCAGAAACAAGAGAATTTTCCAAACTCCAGAGAGATGACTGCAGTTAACCAAAGCACCTTTGGTAATGTGTTGTTTTAAGTTGTTTCAAGTTAGTTCTGGGTGGAGTTAACCCCTTTATTTGAGTTGTTTTGGGTAAACTTATTTTGGTTACCTTTCATCCTGTCAAAGGTGTTTCTGTGTGATAAGGGTCTTAATCTTAACAGAAGGTATACAGATAGCCCCCAAGTAAAGTATCAGATGCTATAGTTTCCCAAAGGCTTGGGTGTGCCATCAAAGTCATTGTTTTTCTTTCTATATCTAAGGGAGAGAACATTAGCAACATTGTGTCAATATTTGGTCAACACACTTGGGAAAGGATTAGTTATGTCATTGTTCTTCTCTATAAATCTCTGGTGAGTCAACTTTAAGAACACTATCACATCTCAAAAAGGATTATATACGTCATTGTTCCTCTTTCTATATCAACAGGAAAGAACATTAGCAACATTGTATCCATATTTGATCAACACACCTGAGAAAGGATTAATTGTGTCACTGTTCCCCTTTATAAATCTCTTGTGAGTCAACATTAAGAACATTCTACACTCTGTACATATCTAATGCCACACCTCAAAAAGGATTATATATGCCATTCTTCCTCTTTATACGTCTATGAAAGGGAACATTAGGAACATTGTGTCCATATTTGTTCAACACACCTGAGAATTACTTATGTCATTGGTCCTCTCTATAAATGTCTGGTGAGTCAACTTTAAGAACACTGTCACATCTCAAAAAGGATCATGTACGTCATCATTCCTCTTTCTATGGGAAAGAACATTAGTAACATTGTATCCATATTTAATCAACATACCTGAGAAAGAATTAATTATATCACTGTTCCCCTTTATAAATCTCTTGTGAGTCAACATTAAGAACACTGTGTACATATCTAATACCACACCTCAAAAAGGATTATATATGTCATTTTTCCTCTTTATATGTCTAAGGAAGTAAACATTAGGAACATTGTGTCCATATTTGGTCAACACACCTGAGAAAGAATTACTTACGTCATTGTTCCTCTCTATAAATCTCTGGTGAGTCAACTTTAAGAACACTGTCACATCTCAAAAAGGATTATCTACGTCATTGTTCCTCTTTCTATATCTGTGGGAAAGAACATTAGCAACATTGTATTCCTTATTTGGTCAACACACCTGAGAAAGAATTCCTTATGTCATTGTTCCTCTCTATAAATCTCTGGTGAGTCAACTTTAAGAACACTGTCACATCTCAAAAAGGATTATCTACGTCATTGTTCCTCTTTCTATATCTGTGGGAAAGAACATTAGCAACATTGTATTCCTTATTTGATCAACACACCTGAGAAAGGATTAGTTATGTCACTGTTCCCCTTTATAAATCTCTGGTGAGTCAACATTAAGAACACTGTGTACATATCTAATACCACACCTCAAAAAGGATTATATACATTGTTCTTCCTCTTTATAAGTCTATGGAAGGGAACATTAGGAACATTGTGTCCATATTTGGTCAACACACCTGAAAAAGGATTATTTATGTCATTCTTCCCTTTATAAATCTCTGGTGATTGAACATAAGAATACGTCACGCCTCAAAAAGGATTATGTACGTCATTGTTCCTCTTTATATGTCTATGGGAATGAGCATTAGGAACACTGTGTCCATATTTGGTCACCACATCTGAGAAAGGGTTAATTATGTCACTGTTCCCCTTTATAAATCTCTTGTGAGTAAACATTAAGAACACTGTGTACATATCTAATATCACACCGCAAAAAGGATTATGTACATCAATGTTCCTCCTTATATAATTATAGGAGTAGCATTAGGAACACTGTGCCTTTATTTGGTCAACACACCTGAGAAAGGATTAGTTATGTCATTGTTCCTCTCTATAAATCTCTGGTGAGTCAACATTAAGAACACTATCACTTCTCAAAATGGATTATGTACATCATTATTCCTCTTTATATGTCTATGGGAGTGAACATTAGGAACATTGTGTCCATATTTGGTCACCACATCTGAGACAGGGTTAATTATGTCATTGTTCCCCTTTATAAATCTCTGTTGTTTCAACATTAAGAGCCACCTCAGAAAAGGTCCTCTTGCATTAGTAGTCAGGCAAATTTGTATGGGAGAAAGCACTTCTTTCAATTACCTTTTTAAGGTTTGATTGTATACCTTGAATTGGATTTGATTACAAATAGGCAGCCAGTTCATATCTTTAAATACTTCTGTGTTCCACCCTTTGGTGGAAATCGCGTTATAAATAAATATTACTATAATAATTATTATTAACTACTGCAACTACTGCAATCTGCTTTTCTTTGGCTTTGGAATTTTTCCATATTTCTTTTAGTTGAACTTCACTAGTTCATTTACTTTTGATTGCAGGTAATTGTTTTTCCACAGTTGATGCATGTATTTTTCGTATCCACATTTTTCAGGTCCCAAATTCTAGTAGCATTTCATGACAATTCAGTTATCCGATACTGAGAATATCTGCCACTTTTGTTGTTGTAGATCTTCCAGTTAACGTACGGGCCCATGCCCTGGTTGCCAACAATGGGTCCTGGTTCCTGTAGCCTACATGTCAATAGATGCCCAGATTCTGTCAGGGGGTAATGGGGTGTCATTTTCCCCCGTTGGTAATGAATCATCATTGCATTGCAGAGTTGCGCTTGTTCGTGCTGGAAAGAATAAATCTTCTGTCTGTGTCTCTGCTTCTCAGGCTGTCAGTATTCCTGCAGCATTCTATCAGCATAGCTGTCCAAGTGCTGAAAGCATAAGCTTCTCTCGTCCCGGGAAAGCTTGCAGCTTCCTGCTGCTGCCAGTGTAAACAAACAGACAGAGACACCGTAAATTTCTCCGTAGAGGTTTATTGTGTAGCGGTTGCAGTCCTTACATCATTCCATCTCAGCCCTGAAGGGCAATCAACTCCGACAACAACACACAGCCGTGTGTGAACATATTTATACACTTGCTGTTATCACAGTTGGTGACTCGTTTCCTGTGTGTTTCACAATTCTTACTTCATTCAGCCTTCAGGAACTTGTGAGAGTCTGGTGACTTATTGTGACTCCTAGTTACCTCTCTGCACACATCACTACATTTTACTTATATGGGCCTTTCCAGCCTAACAGATTCATCCACGCCCACTGTGGCTCTTTTTATTCTGGGCAGTGACAGAGCCAGTATAGACTTTGTTTCTTTTGTTACTCCATGTAATGATGGGTTGGGTGCTCTTGGTCCTGCTGCTCAGTGGAGACCTCTCTGCATGGCTGAACCTGCTGGTAGGTTCAACTACTACCAGCAGAGCTCTCAATATCACTGGAGTAGTTAAGCCCCACACCAATGACAAGGCAGCGCCCATTGGGGGGATGATGATGATTAACATAACACAACAGTAACACACAGCAAACAAGGTATTTATGCTGATTTTGGTAATTGTTATCACTAGTCAGGCCCTTCCCAAGCATCTAGGACTGAGTGATGTATTGGCAAGTGATAGGAGCAGATACCAGCAAAGTGGCTTTCTGTAGCTAGCAGATGGATATTTTGTGGATGCCAATGCTTTCCAAGTGCCCACTAAGATCTTTCCGCACTGCCCCTAGTGTGCTGAGAACTATTGGGACCACCTTTACTGGTTTATGCCAGAGTCGCTGTAGTTCTATTTTCAAGGCTTCGTATCTGGTAAATTTTTCTGTTTTTCATCAATCCTGCTGTCACCTGGAATAGCAATGTCAATGATAAATACTTGGTCGTTCTCCACTATTGAGATGTCTGGCGTGGTATGTTCCAGTGTTCAATCAATGGGAAGTCGGAAGTCCCAAAGTAATTTAGCCACTTTTTCTGGTTTACTGTCCCACCAGTTCTTTTTCTGATAATTTTTTTCTATGTAGGTACCTACAGCCAAGTGCTGTAGGAAATGGAAGAATTAGGGATGCTAGCCAGGGTTTGAGTGACTGGGCCAAGAAGTGCAGTGTGATGAGAATAGGAAGCCACCCCGAGGACCCTGGGAGGCCTTCCAGCAGGTTACCAAGGGGCTGGTCTCCCACCATGCTCCTTAAGTCAGGAGGGGGGAGGGGGAGAGGAAGCTTGTCACTGCATGTGTATGAGCACTGCTATTGTTGTATGCAAGTCTGAACCTGTGCAAAATTCAAGACTAGTCTATGCTCACTCACTCAGCAGCAAAGTATTATGACGGCCCCATTCTCTTGGCTTGACCTTGGCTGGCTCTCCACCTTTATTCTGTCTT
The DNA here is from genome assembly GCA_023333525.1 of Aspidoscelis tigris stejnegeri. Classification (NCBI taxonomy): domain Eukaryota; kingdom Metazoa; phylum Chordata; class Lepidosauria; order Squamata; family Teiidae; genus Aspidoscelis; species Aspidoscelis tigris. The sequence continues at coordinate 24,491,033 of JALMGA010000002.1, read as the reverse complement.
TGGATGGGATAAAAGGGAAGGGTTGCCCAAAAAATTGTAGATCCTTCTCAAAATACTCTGTTTCTCATTCTCACTTTTCAAAATAAAATGGGCTAAAGCTCTGAACCAGGCTTAGAACTCAATCTGAGTATGGGCTAGTCCTGATTTCTCTAATTTGGTTCACAAAAGGTATGGAAACCCAATCTTTTGTCAGGACATTAGGAGGTTAAGATGGACCATGAACTTATTAAAGACCATGTTGGAATGTGGCCTTTGAGACTCTAGCAATTCAGGCAGAGAGGGGGGCTTCCCCTGCCCTAAGAACTGAAGCAGGGTTCCCAGGTCTGAATGTGAGGATAAGGAGGGTTTTGAATACTTGTATCAAACATTGCTGAGGGGACCAGGAAGTTCTCTTGAATGGCAGCAGCAGGGCTTTTGCTCTGCACACAAAGGGAGTTGTTTGAAGAGCCCTCCAGACTCTTCAGAGTGCTTTCCCAGTAAAGTACCAGAATAGCACTTTTTATAGTGGCATAGCAGAAGAGTGTAGTGTCCACGTGGATGCTGTGCTCTTTCTCTGTATTGAATGTACAGTGACAGTGCAGCATGTCCTTGCTGGGCATTCATGGCCTCATAAAGGCACCGTGTATTTTCTGGTTGGAAAAGCAGACAACTGGGAAAAGCTGATTCAGTGCTGTGTCAAAATAGGCTCAAAATAGGATGGTGGAGGCTGCTCAGTAGGTGTAAGAAGTGGTCTGCACCCTGATCGATTACCTTGCCACCCACTGTTTCATTCTGAGCTTCCTCTTTTCCTTAGTTTGCATTCATTGATTAGCAGCAGCAGTTAGGGATAGGTTTTTTTTTAGATGAATTTGTATGGCTGACCTGCAATTGGCTGCAGCAATAATAAAAGCCATCCTTGCTGCTGTAGTAATCTCTAGGCTGCACAGCTTTCCCCTAGCTTCCCCTTCTTGCAGTCCTCCATTTTACAAACCTCAGCAAGAATTTTCCTTTCCATAGACTTGTAGTTCATGCTTGGTGCCACCAGGGTGCTGAATTCTTTGCACTCTGTGCAGCTGCCCTTAGGCAATAATGGAGTGCTCAACCACATGGTTTTAAAAGGACAGCTTCCTTCTCTTCCTGATAACCAGAGGAAGCTACATCATAAGGACCTCTGACCCACTGGACACCAGCTTTCCTTCAACCCTTGATTTTGCTTTGATGTCATTTCCCCCACCCCACCCCCTAGGGACTGATATATAAAATGCCCTGTCAGAATAAACTCAAAGTCTTTTTTCACCTGTAACCTGTCTCCAGCTTCTTCATTTCTCCCTTCCCCATTTTTAATCTATTTGGGTCAGACATTGTACTCTGGTTGGCCTCCACAACCGGGCCTGTCGAAGCCTGTCTGAAGAATAGCTGCTGCAGTGATCTGGCATTGCAGTTCTAAAGCAACAGGTCCCTCCTGGGGCCTGTCACATGTCCCTAGTGAAACCGTTCCTCCAGATTGCCCTGTATGCTACACAGAGGCCCTGTCCCCAAGAAATTTAAAGTCTGCTAAAAATCTTCTTTTACCTCTGAGTGCCCCCATGCCAGGGTTTTTAAAGAGCTTCCAGCACTACAAAACAAGGAAAACCCACAACAAAAAAAGTGCCCTTTAAATAAGACTTTCAGCGCTCTTTTTGGAAGTTGCGGGTTTTCCTTGCAACATTTACCTTGGGGACGCTCCGTGGCAAAAGGGGCAGGGATTGCCGCCTACACACACAGCAATAACACAAGCAGCTTCCTTTTCTAAAGTTCAGAACTAAAGAGCCAGAATCGCACCGAATTGCAACATTGTTGCAATCGCTGTGGGTGGATTATTGCTACTGTATGGGGGGTGGATTTTGACAGTGATAACAGGGAAAGTGGTGAGTGAATGAACGATCGTGCGCTGTATGGGGTGGATTTTGACAGCGATAACAGGGGAAAGTGGTGAGAGTGAATGAGCGATTGCACAGCCACTAGCTGCAGCCACTGCCATTGCCGGCATGAGAAGCCATTTCGGGGGTCGGAAGATCTGGGAGAAGAACAGAGAACCGATGGCTATTTTTCCTTTGGACTTGTCACGGGTTGTCTTCCTCGTTGTGGCCGCGCTGAGCACAGTCCTTCCCCATTCCCGCTGGCACCCTATCAACAAGAGCAGGGGTGGGGAGAAAAAGATGCGCACAAATAAAACACAGTTCCCATGGGGACGGAAGGTGCATTAAAAACGTGCATTTTGCTGAGCCTCATGCGGACGCTTATTCCTGATTTGCATGGCACTTTTAAAGTCTGCTTGAATAGAGGGACAGTAGAGAGGCAAATAAGTGTTTTGGGGACGCAGCCAGAGTGATCTACAGCAGCAAACCGCTCTACATCATGCTGAGAAATGAGCCATTTTGGCCAGTTGCTCATCAGCCTTGCCAGTGATGAACATCACTTGGTTCCCGATCCCGCATAGTAGGGAGGGAGTGCTGTCAGTGTCCCATGAGATTACATGATCCCACACTCTCACCTACCTATTCTTCCCTGTGATGGGATGTATGCAGGTAGAGTGCACCTATCTTGATCCTTGGGTCATGTGGGCATATTCCATTGCTATAATAAGGATGTTTGATTGTGCCCTAAAAATTTTTAGACTGGTACTGACTCCTTAACCCCAGGACTGGGGAAATTTCAGGGGTCTGGTCTGAGGCGCAAATGGAAGAGCAGCATTTAAGACTTTCAGGGATAGGCAGAAGACATGGGCCCTTTCTGCACTTGTCCTTATTCCAGGTTATATTCTGGAATAGGGGCCTTCTGTTTGAATGCCAGGGCAGAGTGTGGCTGGTCCTTGGTGTGGTCTACCATAGACTGCACCTGCATATGGGTGGTAGGTCCCTATCCCCAGATATAATCCAGAATAAGATTCAGTGCAGAAAAGGCCATGGTTATTTGGTTTTGAGGGAAAAAATATAACTTTATTCAGTCCTCCATTTGGGATTTTGTAGAAGTGAAAGAAGCACATAGGAGGAATAGCAGCAAAGAAACGTGTAGAAATTTATGTCATTTGTCATTATCTATTTTTATTTAAAACCATTTATTTACAAACTTGCAACAAAGCAATACATAATAACATCAATACCAATACAGACAGAGACAAATGAAAATGTGACTATAAGAGTTCACACTACATATATGCCATGTTCACACCTAAGTTTTAATCTAGCTTCAGCCCTCCTTCAATGTAGAAGAACACATCAGCAAACTATCTTCAATGTAAACTTCCTAGTTAAAGAAAGCCCAGACAAACCACTTGTCAGTTTCCAATGCATTTTCTCACTACAGTGGATTGAGGCTGGACTAAAATGTAGGTGTCAACTTTTCTAAACTATTAAGAAACTGTCACAGGTCCTTAGTCCAAAAAGTCAGTGTGCCCAGATTAACTTCTAATGCTTCTTGCAATACTTTCTGCACTTTAGAATCAGTCTCCAAGTTTCATAGAACTTTTATTTTGGCAAAGTAGCATGCACATATCTTAGCTGTGCTGTAACACTTTCTAAACTGGCTTGTTGGCATAGCAACTGCACCTATGACTCAAATGACAATCTAGAGTAGTTTTTCTCGTTCTTAGCTATATGGCACTGAACTACTCTGGGCATATCATTGTCTTACACAGTAGGGACCCATTTCTTATCTAAACATTTTCAAGTAAAGAGTTCTACTGTAATGTCTGTGGCCCCATACAGATCAGAGGAATATAGCCCCATAGCCCCACTATTTCCTCCCTAAAAACACTAGAATCCATTGGGGTGTGCACAAATATTCGTAATATTTGATAATTGTACTAATTTGTAAACATTTGGATTGTATACGAATTGAATGTTATGACATTCATACTTTGACATTCATATTCATACAAATCTTTTGGAACAATGGAACCAGAGTGAATTTGACATGGATTGAGTGTGGATTCTAGGAGTATGCACAAATGTTTGGGGGGGGGGGGGTTGCATTCAAATTTGAGTGGAATTGAATGTTGAAACATTCAGTTTGATTTGAATATCTAAAATCCGTATGCTAAAAAAACTGATTTGAATTCGTTACATTCGAAACTATTCACTTGAATGTTAGATCCATATTTAAAGATACAAATATCAACAACATTCGTTGGTGTTATGTGTATCAGTACGCATCCTGTATGCATCCTGTTTTATCCCATATGCATCCCATTTTATCCCATATTATAAGCACACGTGCATATAATATTTGCACAGATACATACGTGTCTGCACGTTCAAATTATTTGAATCATTCAAACGAACATTTTGGGACATTCAAAATCTAAATTCGAATGTGAAGAAATTCAATTCAAAATGTCTAAATTTGAATGTGAAGACATTCCTTGTGAGTTCGAACAAATGAATCACATTCAAATGAATTTGATCAGATTTTGAATTTAGAATACTCATGCACATTCCTAGTGGGTTCAAAGTGGATTCAGGGTGGATTTGGTGCTTTCAGATCAGACACGCGTTTGTATCAGATAATCACACAAGAATCTATTGGAAAACCCAGCATTAGGGATGTGCACAAATATTCGTAACATTCAAATATTCATACAAATGTGTACACATTCGGACATTTCTATACAAAATTAATGTTACAACATTCGCAAATTGACATTTGTATTCATACAAATGGTTTGTAACATTCGTACAAATGCTTTGGAACATTCTTGAAATGCGGAGGTGAGAAGGCGACTGCATTAGTTACATCTGCAATGGATCCAGACTGAATTTGACATAAATTGAGTGTGGATTCAAAGCAGATTCAGGGCAGATTTGATGCTTTTAGATCAGCTATCTTACAGGATATGTATTGGATATGTATTCATATCAGATATTCATACAAATTTGTACAAATACATTCAAAAAGAATAGAATCCTATCACATTCAAAGGGGATCTATTCAAACAAATATAAATTTTCTTACATTTGATTTGATATGAATCGATCCCCCCCAAAAATAGGAGACATTCCTTTAGATATCTGGAGCATTTAAAGCCTTATAAGTGAATGTTAGTACCTTGTAGTGTAGTGTCCACTATTCCAAAGGTTGATTAGAGCTTTGACAGGAAATAGATAAAGTAGATGGGTAATGGGATGGTATGGTTTGTGCATCAAGGTCCTATGCAAGAGGCACAGCTTCCTGGGAAACATGTTGGCCTCACAGAACAAGTGCCTGGCCTGGTCCCAGGTGTAGACACTGCACTAAGGAGCACTCCAGCTGGAGACCAGTTGAAGGGGCCTCCTGTGCAAGCCAGGTTGACTCCCAGTTCCTTCTGATACTGTCCAAACAGGCAATGGCGGCACTAGGAATGGCTCAGAGATGGGCTCTGAAAAGTGGACCATTTCTTGGGCAGTTTCCAGGGCATCACAAAAGTCTCCAGCTTGCAACTTAAAGAAAGGAGAAATGGATGCTTTTCCCAGGTCAGGGACTGTTTTCCACAGTGCACACCTATGGTACATGTGGACATTGGCTAAGAGAGCCAAAGATGTACTAAAAAGGCAGAAGGAAGTTGTGGAGAAGGTGCTTGAACGTTTTGTCACATTTTTCACAATAGAGAATTTGTGATAGATTTCCGAGCATGTTTTCTTAGAAGTGATATCTGATGAATGAAAGCAAATTGTTGTGACAAGAGAACTGGTTGGTTTATTGGAAAATTAATAATCAGCCAGTCATTCAGCCAGTGAGATATTCTCCACAAATTATTTTAATAAACCCTCAAAGATGAGAATGCAGATTTGTAGCTAAATGCAATTTGCTCTCAAGGAGAAAACTGGGAAAGTACAGTTTTAACATTTGTTCCAGGGAAAATCATGGAAACATTATTAAAGGTAAAATTACATAACATGTAGACTTACTCATAACAACCAGTATGACTTCTGGAAGAGGAAGTCCTTTCTAACGAGAGAGAGAGAGAGAGAGAGAGAGAGTTGAGATCTTCATTAAATGTGCAGATAAGGTGATACTAAAGGAAGCTCCTGTGAAGGCCAGATAGATTCTACTAACAAGGTGTAGGCCCCTTTTTATTTATTTATTATTTATATTTATAAACAATAATCTATATTAAAACAATGGTGTTTATCAATAAATTTGCCCGCATATTGTCAAATATGAATATTTTTTCCCATCCTTAGTTTGTTGTTATCTTTGCTACCCTTCAATCTTCAGGCACAGAGTCTGGTCTTAGGGACATATTATATATTTTGGCTAGAAGCTCAGCAATTTCACATCTGAGTTCTTCAAGAACTCTTGGATGGATGCCATCTGGTCCTGATAATTTATTATTTAGTTTATTCAGACATGTAAGGACCACCCCCCTGGTTACCTCTATCCTGTTTTAAGTCTTCTGACTCCTTCTCTAAAAAGCTTGACTCAGCTGCAGGCATATGCCAGATCCTTTTTAATTATCCCTTGTTAGGGATGTGCACAAATACTCGTAACATTCATTAATAATATGAATTCATACAAATTTGGATATTTGTATATGAATCAAATGTTATGACATTTGTACATTGATATTTGTACAAATATGAATGTGTTGGAACCTTCATACAAAACTTCAGAACATTCATGATTAACCTATGGTAAATTTTCCATCTATTTAGAGCTTTACATAAAGTCTTAAAGGGAGAGGGTAGTGTTAATGCAAGAAAAGGTAACTAGTGGATCTACTAAGAACAAAGGGCCCTTTCACGCTTAATTCAGTGGCATGGTATAACAATATCATCCCACTGAGGTGAAGGTCAGATGCAGAGGGGGGCATTCACACTTCAAGTGCTGAACCACCAGTATTTAAAGTGTGGATGACTGTGGAAACATCTGGCTTGTGCTGGGATGTTGCCATGGCAATCAGCCCATGGCCATGCCCACTTGCAGCATTCACACTTGGAAGAGAATGCGAATGGTGTGACTGTGGCGTGGTGTGGCGTGGCATGGCGTTTGGACAGAACTCCCCTGGAGAGGCTGGAACTGCTCCAAGAAGGTAAGTGCAAACAGCTCCAAATATATTATACCTGGCATTTATGCCGCATTCTTGTTGCTTGATGCAATGGATCTTTTTGCACTTGGCTAGTGGAGCAATTCAGGCCACTTGCTGGATTATTCCTGCCACCCCCAGCTGCCACTGTAGCTTGCCCAGAGTTGCCTCAGTCCTCCCCAGAGTAATTAAGCCATGGACAACTAAAAAGTAGTCACTTTCTGAGGAAGCAGGCCTGCACCTCTTCCAGGTACGCTATGCAATGGGGCAGAGGCTGCATGACTGTGGTTGTGCAGTCATTCACAGCTCTCAGATCACCATGGCAACACCTGACCAGTTTGGACTTTGCCATGGGAATTCTGGCCCACCGTTTCTACTGCATATGCTGCTGTACAAGTTAAGGTTTTGTTTTGCATGCTTATGAATGGCTGTCACTGCCATTTAAGATGACCAGTCTTGTATGATATTATTATGCCATACCAGTCAGGTAAGTGTAAATCCCATCAATGTCTGAGTTTGGGAAAAGTTATAAAATGTGAAAAGTTACATAATCAAGTGACTGACAGTTGTAATTATAAGTGTATTTTTAAAATAATAATAAGACCACCTCAAAAGTGGTTGAGCTGGCTCTTGCTTTACCAGTTCATACTGGAAATGTTACATATCAATGGGGCAAACATGGTCAGGATTCTCCCTTACTTCCCACTGGAGATCCATGCAATACTCTCTGTATGGGAAACATTACCAAAGACTGAGTTTTCCCATGTTGTAAGGATAGGTGCTTTCTTTTTTCTTTTTACTTTCCTTTTGAGTTAAATTTGAGAGTTTTGATTTGCGTCACACATTTTGCTACTGCAGTGCTATAAATGGTGCAAGAGTGGCAGATCTGAGGTCTGAGAAGACTTGGGATATTAACTGAATCCTGTTTTTATTCCAATTCAAATACTGAGGAAGATATGTCTGATTTTTAATGTAATTACCTGCCTTGAGAACTTTGGGTAGCGGGCAGGCTAGAAATACAAAATAATAAATATGAGGATCTTAGGATTATGCTTTTACAGAACAGCAAAACCCATCTCCAGAATTAGGTGGCAAAGGCGACTAGAGATGCACTCTAAGTAGCCTTCATTTGAAAGTGAAAGGTGAGTAGAGGCCAAGGGTGCATGTGACCTCCCTACACACTTGGCTCTGTTCACCGTCATTCAGTCAGCATCAGCAATGTTTTAAGCTGGCAGAGTGACCATTGGAGCGTAGAACTGCCCAATGGTCACTTCATCCCCCCATCCCTCACTAATTCCTCCGGCTGTCCTCCACTACAACCCCACCCTACCTCCACGCCCTTACTTTTCCTTAGCTTAGGAGTGAGGCAAATCCCATTCAGACCTGTGCAATTGCATTGCTGCAGCAGATGCACCTCACTGATTCTGTCCCTCCTTCACAGGCTGAGAAGCAGCTGATTGAGGCTCTGTGCCTGTTTATGCTACCCGTGGGCTTGCCCTGCCCTCGCATCGGCACTGCTTCTCAGAGTGTGAGGGAGAGACAGAATCAGCAATGAAGGGGTGCCAAGGCAGAAGGAAGGCAGCCAGTTTGCTGTGCCCACTTTGCCTTCTGCCAAACATGAACCTCAGTTGGGCTTTGCCTTTGAAGGGCTTTTAAACCTGAAGCAAAGCTAGGCAAGGGAGTTCTGCCACTGTTGTTTTGGGAGCAAAAGGCATCCTGGGCACTTTCCACCTTTGAACAAAAGTTTCTTTGTGCATATCTCTGCTGGGGACCAATAGCTAGGTAAGGTGTGAAGAACAAAAATTTGTTCAGGATGGCAATCCTGGAGGGACCTGAAGCCAGTAAATCAAGAGAAGAAAGTACTGAAGACTGACTAACCTGTTCCTTTGTAGGATGCGTTTCCCTTAATTGCCTGGGGTTTGAATATATATACCATCCTTCTGTGTGCTGGTTATGTACTAATTTCCACAAAGTGTTTATTTGCACACTTTTACCCTGACAGGCATCTCCTGAGGCATTTTTGCACTACCCTTCCCATCTGCGCAATGACCCAATGTTGACTATAGCTGGTAGATGGATATTTTGTGGATGTCAATGCTTTTCAAGTGCCCACTAAGATCTTTTGGCACTGCCCCTAGTGTGTTGAGAACCGCTGGGACCACCTTTGCTGGTTTATGCCAGAGTTGCTGTAGTCCTATGTTCAAACTTTCATACCTGGTAAGCTTTTATAACTGTTTTTCATCAATCCTGCTGTCACCTGGAATAGCAATGGCAACGATAAACCCTCTGTCTTTCTCCACAACTGTGATGTCTGGGGTGTTATGTTCCAGTGTTCAATCAGTCTGAAGTAGGAAATCCCACAGCAGTTTAGCTTGTGCATTTTCGACCACTTTTTCTCGTTTATGGTCCCGCCAGTTCTTTGCCACTGGCAGATGGTAGTTCTGGCATAAGTTCCAGTGTATCACTTGTGCCACTACATTGTGCCTCTGTCTGTGCAATCTTTTTGCAGCAGCTCAGAATGGGGTTGATCGTTTCTTCAGCTTCTTTACAGAGTCCGCATTTTGGGTCTTCCATTGATTTCTCAATTTTAGTTTGATAACATTCGTTCTGATGGCTTGTTCTTGTGCAGTGAAAATTAGTTCATCTGTTTCCTTCTTCAGTGTTCCATTGGTCAACCATAACCAGGTCTTTTCCTTATCCACTTTGTCTTCAATTTTCTCCAAGAACTGTCCATGCAGTACCTTGTTGCGCCAACTATCTGTCTGGCATTGAAGTACAGTTTTTTGGTACTGGTTCTTGGTTTGCTGCACTTTAAGAAGCTTCCAGTTATTCCCTTCAATCATCTCTTCTTCTGCTGTCTGCCTCACTTGTCTGCTTTATTGGGGATTCCTTTTACTGCAGTAGATCAGCAGACATGATGGCTATGCCAAAACTGCAACTGTCATCAGTTACTGAACTGCCATTCTTAATGGAAAACCATCATATATTTTTTAATTTCTGCATAAGCTTGCAGAAGAATAAGAAGTGTCAGCTGTGCAACTGTATCCAACTCTAAGGCCGCATCCCCATTACAACCTTATTCCGATTTCAAACCGTTTTCAATCCTTGCAGACCCCATGTCAGTTTGGCTTAACATGCTTTCTGCGTGTTAAATCGCCCCAAAGCATTGTAAATGTTAATCCTCATTTCAATAGGTCTCACTCTGGTTCATGCGCTTGAAACGTTTTACATTTTTTACTGTGGGAATCCTTCCATGTTAAGGGATGAGAGTTTCCCTCCCCCAATAGCTTGCTTCCAAAGCAAGCTGTAAAATCCATCCCTTAAAGCAGCAGCCGCTACACTGTAGCAATCCAAGCATTTCACACCTGATAACAATCTTGCCATTTTGAAAGTTCTGACCTTTAAAAAAGGGGAAAGAAAGAAAAGCAGCTGCAGGTTTGGGGAGATGTGTGTTTTAAAGGCTGTGACAGTGATGGGTGAAGGGGGCTTGAGTTGCTGCTGCTGCTGTGTGCCCTGAGCAATGAGGAGAGGAGGGGGGGAAATTGCTGGCTGCCCGCTGCCATTTTTCCTCCATCCAGGCAAGCGGCAGCCACTGAGCCACCCAGCTAGGCTCCGTGAAGGGGTCCGTTATGGGTGGGGCGTTCACACCAGGAGGAAGAGGACAGGGCAGCCCTAAAAAGTGGTTTTTAAAAAGTAGCCACTGGAGTCCCCCCTTGAGTCATGTACGTCCTCAGAATCCGGATTGAATGGGATTCTGGCTGAAAGTAATGGGATAAGGCAAATTCGCGTTGCATCCGGTTCTGTTATTTCGGTTTAGGCAAACTGGATTAAGCTTATAATGGGGATGCGGCCTAATATTCTATATCTTGTGGGAATTGTACCAAGACATTTACACAAGAAGGAAGGACGAGAGCGCTCTTAATCACTTCCTGCCTCAGGCATGGCATGAATGAAAACCTTCATATCAAAAGAGATTTTCCACCAAAACAATAAAAAGGGGAAGATGAAAGCAGGCATTAGATGTCCAGATGTGATAGTGAAAAAAGATTTGATTCACTGCCAAGACTGTAGTGACTTTCAGTTTTGAGAGAACACTTTTTTGGATGAGCATTTAATGTCCAGCACCATGGCATTGTCTTATATAGTCTGGTCATAATACTTGTTTGGGTAGTTTAGCTGCCCAAGATTATTAAAGATTGATACTAGTACCAGATCAAATCCATTGCAGATCGTTGACTTCAGCTTGTTAACCAATGATGCACAGCTGCAAATCTTTATGATTCCAACAGTGACTTGGCAATGAAATTTAGGCCAGCTGCATTTCAGATGCTTTTCTTAAGTAACACGCATAAGTGTCCTAAGAGTCACACATGTGTATATTCACAAGTGTCCTGTCACAGAGACACACTTAACTTTTTTCAATTGTCCAATTTTATTATATCAGTGAATAATGCATTAACTAGAAATAATTTGCTTATACATTACATTTACTAAATAATCAACTTATAACCAACTTATAATACTTATAATCAATTTATAATATTTCTTCTTTATTACATATTCCCATCTATAACCTAATTCCCCTCTTAATGATGAATCTTTCTGACTTAGTCTCACTGCATTTTACATTTCCATATTTCCAGATAATTTGCAATCCTCTTCTTCAAATTCATATCCACCTTCTGTCCAATAATTCTTGTATTATTACTGACCAAAATTGGAAATTTTATTTGATCCAATACATAATACCACCTCCTTTGCAATGTCTAGTTCAAGCTATCCTTCCATCCATATACCATTATTGACAACAGTCCCACAATTAATTGACCCAATAGAGATTCCTGCTCTTTAGTTAACTCTGTACTTTTATAACAGTGCAAGGCACATTTCTTTCATCAAACTTATTGGGTTTTGTAAAATTATCCTAACTCCCACTTCAATATTTCTCCAAAACGGTTGTATCTCTTTACACTCTCGAACAAGTGGATAACACAGAAACTAGGGATGTGCACCATTGTGGGGGTTTTTGCATTTGAATTCGAGTCAAATTGGATGTCTAAACATTCAATTTGATTTGAGAGTTTATTATCCGAATGCAACAAAATCCAATTCAAATTGAATACATTTTGAATCTGTTCGTTCAAATGTTAGATTTGAATCTGAAGGTACGAATGTCGACAACATTCATATGTATTACACGTATCTGTAAGCATTTCATATACATCCCGTTTTATCCCATATGCATCCCGTTTCCATCCCATACTTTCTGCCCAAATGCGTACAGATACGTGTGATATTCTGTACATTCGAATCATTTGAACGAATGTTTCAGAACATTTGAAATTCATTTGAATGTTTAAATTTGAATGTGAAGACATTCTATTTGAATTCCAATGTCCACATTCAATCGAATTTGATCAAATGTCAAATGTTTAGAACATTCATGTGCAGCCCTAAGAGAAAGAAGCCAGTTCCTGATGCTGGCCAAATATCATGCTAACAAGCAATGTTCTGAAGCAAAGTACCTCTTGAGTAATCACTTGAGTGGACAGTGTGAGGCTGGGGCTGTCTGTGTGCACAATATGGTGATGCACACATCCTGGTATCTTGATGGCACAAAATATCCATGCAGTTGCCACCACCGTGCATGCATGGCCATCTTTTTGCTCCCCACACATGCTTTATTCCAGAATATCCATTTGCAACAGAATAAGTAAGCAATGTCTGCATGCAGCCCTAGATATTAACAATCTGATTGTGGTATGATATTTTAAGCTATAATTTGTTCTGAAATCAGTGGAATGGATGGAAACAAGTTAGAATCTGCATTAGCATTCACATCCTTTTACAACACAATATAGTCAGTTTTATTCTGGGAACCAAAATTACAAGTTCCCCACACAAGTGTGTGAGAGAGACAGAGAGAGAGAGAGAGGGAGGGAGAGAGATTGTTCTAGAAAATTCCCTGGAAACTAATCTAGAGAGAAATGTGTTAACCCTTTTTTAATTTAATCCTTAACTTTCTGAATACATTTTAATTTCCATGAAATGAGTAAGTGTACCAGCACAGAGTCAGAGGTTTAAAATGTAAAAGTAGAGTAAATCCCTTTTGGCACAGTCCTCCACAAAGGCAGTCTACCAGTGAGGCTGATTATTGTACTCCAGTGTTCCCTTGTCAGCAGGGAAGAGTTGACCCTTGGCTATTGTCTGGATGCACAATAGTTCCGGGAGTCAACACCAGGCCTAGAAACGCACCCAGAATCACCATCAGGATTGCAAATGAAGTCGACCTCTGCCCATACTTCTGGTCCCTGGCAGCAGATCCAGACAGCAAGATTCCCAGGGTGCCTGGGGGTGCTATATGGAGTTGTCCCTGTGCCCATGTGTCTGAGGTGGCAGCTATACACCATGTCTCAGAATGTCGATGCAGCCTTAGGCAATTTGTTTGTAGAAGGTAATTTCTTGACCGTTTTTATATTCCTTCAACTGCTTCCCTTCTTGAAGGAGAACGGCTTTATTATTTTTAAAGTTAGGGGCCCTTCCATGGGAGGATTTCTTACACACATGGTAAACAGGACTGAGGTGAGACAATAAAAAGGAGTGATGCAGATCAGTTTCTGGACTTTGTTTGGTGTGTTTCTAATGTCTGGGCAATTTTTTAAAACCCATTTCAAATTCTGTATTCAGGAGAGATGAGTTCTACAGCTTGAGATGAACCTGAAAAGAAAAATCTTGGGGGCTTTCCCATTACTCGTAGCAGATGAACTGAAACCCTATGAAACACTATCTCCTTTCTTCTCCAGAAAAATAACTACAAATGTGTAGATTACTCACTTATTTATGCATAAATATATTAGTAAAATGCAGTGTTGCATAAGGTCACTTCATTTATAAGATTAAGAGGGAAGAACAAAATAACTAAAACTTCATCCAGCATTATATTTGGGTAATTCAGAATAAACCGTGGATAATCTAGAATAACATGGTTTTGGATGTGCTTTTCTCCAGAGTAACCAAATAATGCAGAATAAGTAAGTGCTATCTGGATGAAGTTTAGGGCCCTTTCTTCATGGATCCTTAATACAGATTAAGGGTCCATGTGGTACTTCATTCATGCTAATCCAAATTTATGTGGCCAGGCCCCCCACTGATCCTCTCTGGAAGGACTTAATCCAGAAGTCATGCCTTCTGTGTTCAAGACTGCTGGGGGCACATTTCAGCAGCACATCCGTTCTTAGAGATACGGGAGGACAGCCACGAAGCTCACCACAAACTTTGAGGCCCTGGAATGATCTGGACCAGTGCTATTGGTGCAGACAGTACTGTTGATGTGGACAATGCTGATCACGCCCATGGCTTCTTGCAGTCAAGATCAGCAGGCCTGGCTATTCCAGACCCACTGATAAGAACATAAGTACATAAGAGAAGCCTTGCTGGATCAGGCCACAACCCATCTAGTCCAGCATCCTGTCGCACACAGTGGCCCACCAAATGCTCATGCAGAGACAAGGACAAACCCTCTCCTGCTCTCGAGATCCTGACTAAAGGAAGGTGAATGTAGAAATAACCTAAGAGAAACCCTGCTGGATCAAGCTACTTCATTTTCAATCCTGAGCAGTGATTCTGGGTATATTTTGGGGGATAGTTCCAGGATGAGATCCATGAGTCATTCCCCCATAGAAGCGACTCAACAGGCCCACTTCGACTCCTGAAATGGGCAAAATTGTGAATGATTTTGATGTACACTTAACAAAAATATATGACTACTCATGGCATATCTTCTACTGGCAAAAGGAAGGACATCCTAATTAGGCAATCTAAACAGGAATAAGAGAAATATTAATATTTAGATCATGAGAGCAAACAAGAACAAGAAGCTCCTTGTGAGCATCTAGATCCACCATTTGGTTGATGTCAACATCCAGGATAAACAAAGTCCTAGTCTTGTTTCTCATGGTTTCTCTTCTCCTTTTACAGTGCAGATTTGTTCACACATACATAGCTGCTAAGGGAAGTCCACATGCCAGGCAACTTGTGCTAGCCTTGTCATGGCAGCAAGCTCTGAAGGCTTGGCCACAGCCTTCAAAGTTCAGGAACATTTGTTCCCAACCTTTGAGATTTCCAGAATATCCCTTTTTGGCACCACTTTTGGCACTACTTTCTGAAATCCCACCAAAAATTGTCCCTCATTGTACTCTGGTCCACAGACTGGCTGAAGACCTTATTAGTCAACTAATCGGGAGGGTTCCACTTACCTCCCTTAAACTGGATCTATAATGATCTGGATCTAAGAAATGGGTCCTTCGACTAATGCGGATTTAGTAGATCTGGATCTAAGGCATTACCCAATGCATCTCCACTGGTGGTGTAGCACCCAATAGCAATAGGTGCTAGGCATGCTCGCAGTGGAAACATCAGAGCACCCATGTGGCAATTCCAACTCTACCCATGTTTGGGACCATCTGTCACCCCATGTTTTTTAGGGGGCGACACATGGGGGGGGTTAAACTCCAGAGCGGCTCTGAAGAATCTCTGTAGCAGCTCCAGAGAATCTTTGAAGATTGCAGCAAATCATTCTGGAGATTCTCCAGAGCTTGGCTAAAGCTCTGTAGAAATGCCCCATAGAAATGGCCTAAGCTCTGAAGTCTGTGCCATTCTCCAGAGTTTTCTTCAGAGCCATCTTTGGAGCTGTCTTTGGAGATTAGGCAACAGCTTTGAAGCTTTGGGTTTCGGAGCACACAGATACCCATGGGTGCCCCCCTTGAACTCACCCCTAGATCCCATTGCCTGATTGCAGTTCGAATGTGCACCGTATAATCCAGATTTCATGGCCGAAGACTGGATTGTAGACCCCTTTAATGGGGTCTACAGAAAATCCAGATTATAAATCCTGAAGAACCCATTTAATCTCGATTTCCCTAGTACAGGTTGAAACAAATGTGGCTCTAATGGGGTCTGCAGTGGAAATGGGGTGTTTCTGCTCTGAGCCTAATGGGTACTTAGTGCTAGTGGAAAAAACCCCGGGCCACCATTTTGGGGATTCTAGCCCAGTCTATGCTCCATCCACTATGAACGATGCCCTGTGATAATGGATACAGGGCCTCCATTATCCCATGCTAGCAAGCAAAAGTGAGTCCTTGCACAAGGTTGACTCATTCCCCCCTTGGTCACAGTTTTAGTAACAGACCCCTAGATGTAGGGCTTAAATCAGAACTTTTAATTATATGCCGTAGCTTAATCTGTGCCCCGTTTTTAATATCTTGTTTTTAATACCTTGTTTTAATTATTCAGTTTTAATATGTTTACCTGTGTCTTGTTTTTTAATATGGTTTTAATTGCTATTGATTTGTTGTTACCTGCCCAGAGACCTTCGGGTATGGGGTGGGATAGAAATGGAAATAAATAAATAAATAAATTCCTAGCATGAAATGTCTCATGCAAAAAGGGCCCAAGTGTCATGCCCAAACCACATTTAGTCCATGTCATTTACCTACAGTAGCTATTTACCCATCAGCTAGCATGATAGGGAAAAGCCGCTTGAGCCATTGTAATCACCCATCTCCATTCCCCTCCCCTATTTCAAGAAAAGCATCACGGAGAAGAGATTTCTGCTGATCCCATATACAGGCTGACATCTGCTGTGTAATAACATGGGAGAATGGGACAGGGACCCTTCCAGGGAGATTTTAAAAATAATAAAACTGTAAAGAAAGTTGTTAGTTCCTTTAAAAATATGGCAGCTCCACCCTAAATAATATTCCTGAAGTTTTCACTTTTTCCCAATAAACATTGGGCTTGTTTGTACTTGGATTCAGCAGTGGTCAAGTGAATCCAAAGGGATTTTTGCTATTTTCTCACCCCAAAGGCGAATGAGTTGTCATTGACTATCTATTCTCCCTGCAAACTTGTCCCTCCCCATATTGGTAGGATAACCCTTGAAAGGGGGTTGTTATAAGTTGCATCACTTCTGCATCCACCTGCAGCTCCACTGCCAACTCTTTAAATGGCAGGAATGGTGGCGACCAACACAGAGTTCAGTTGTGGCAAAGATGTACACTTCTGAACCAGTACTGTCTGATCCTGAATTTTACAGGAGCTATTGCATGGAACATTTGTTCCAGGACACATAAAGCAATCATTCTGAAAATCCTGTAGTTAAGGGGTACAGCACCCTATAAACTAACCGGCTAGCACAGAAGAGGCTGGAGGGCAAGATGAAAGAACATAAGAGGAGCCATGATACATTGGCCCACAGCCCATCTAATCCAGCATCCTGTCCCACACAGTGGCCCACAAATTGCTTATGGGCAACTCAAGCAGAAGACAAAGGCAAACCTTTACCTGAGGCTTTTTCACACTACAGCTGGAAGGGCTGTAGTGCCCTTAGGTTAGGGCACTCTGGGACACTTACCCCATTCACATGTAGGCAGGAAAGGAACGCGTCTATATGACCCTCCCAGGTCTGTCCAGGTGAGAGAAGACCCAGGGGCGGGCAGACTTGGCAGGGCCCTTCCACAGTCCGTGTGTGTTTTAGGGAACAGGATCATGTCCCAAGGGCCCATACAGACTCCCCCAGGCACCCACCCACCCACCCTCATGGCCCGGGGATGCACACATGCATGTGTGCGCACCTAGCTACTGGCTGTCCTGGGCCCAAGTGACCTGGTTCAGCCGGTGCCGCACCGCGCATGCGTGCAGCACAGCCTCTGATTGGCTACTCCTGCACACTGAACCCCACCAGAATCCCAAGATCCCTTTCCTGGGCTGTGTTCACACCTAAATTTTAATTCAGCTTCAGTTCATCTTCAGAATGGAAGAACACATCAGCAAAGTGAATAAAGTGGTACCTTGACATATGAGTTTAATCTGTTCCGTAACCTTGCTCTTATGTCAAATCGCTCGTATCTCAAAGCAATTTTCCCATTAATCCATTCCAGCTCCCAAAACACCACCTCAGTTGTTTTTGTTATGTACTGTACTGTATTTACATACTCGTATCTCAAATCTTGCTCTCATCTCAAAGCAAAATATCACTCGCTCGGCGGCTTGTATCTCAAAACACTTGTATGTCAGGGCACTTGTATGTCGAGGTACCACTGTAGTCATTTTCTTTCCACATTATCTAATTCAAAGGTAGATTTTCTGTGTCAGATAATACTGTGTGAAGTTGGCTTGTCACTTTGTTGATGTGTTCTCTCATGCTGAAAGTAGACTGAAGCTGGATCAAAAATTATGAATGCAGCCTTAGTGTGTTGCTGAAAGCTCAGCCCCCATCAGTTTATAGATATAATTTGGATTTTTGGCCCCAATGTGCATTACTTTGCACTTATTAAAATTAAAGCACATTTACCACTTAGTTGCCCATCTTAGTTGCCCATAGCAAAGATCCCTCTAGAACTCTTCACAATCTTTTTCAGTTTTTACTATCTTGATAATTTAATATGATCAGCAAACTTTGCTATCTTACTATGTACCTTCTTCTTGTAGATCATCAGTGAATACATTTAAAAGCATGGGTCCCAACACTGAACCTTGTGGGACCTCACTTTTCACCTCTTTCCACCCTGAGAATTGGCCATTTATTGCTACTCTCTGCTTCCTATCCTTAAGCCAGTCACAAATCCAGGGGCCTATTCGCACTTGGCTTTATTCTGGAGTATATCCTGGAATAGGGATTTGCTGTCCATATGCTAGTGCCGGCTTCAGCAGGTCCAAAGTGAGATCTGCTAGAGTCTGCATTAGCATGTGGACCACAGACCCCTATCCTGAGATATACTCCAGAAAAAGGCCAAGTGCGAATAGGCCCCCAGGACAGAAACCGTCCTCTTATTCCATGGCTAATGAGTTTACTC
Source organism: Aspidoscelis tigris stejnegeri (assembly GCA_023333525.1). Lineage (NCBI taxonomy): Eukaryota > Metazoa > Chordata > Lepidosauria > Squamata > Teiidae > Aspidoscelis > Aspidoscelis tigris. Next base: position 24,472,160 of record JALMGA010000002.1, on the reverse strand, counting down.
AGTAGCCTTTGAGGTGAGACTTTGTCAAAAGCATTTTGAAAGTCCAGGTCAACAATATCAACTGGTTCACCTTTATCTACATGTTTATTGACACTCTCAAAGAATTCTAGCAAGTTGGTAAGCTATGTTTACCTTTGTAGAAGCCATATTGATTTTCCTTCAACAATGCTTGGTTGTCTATGTGGACTTTACCTTTAATTATGGTTTCCATCATCTTCCATGGAACTGACACTAACTGGTCTGTAATTTCCTGGATCACCCCTAGATCCTAGCAGCCCAGGCTTTGATCTGTCATGAGTCAAAGTATGTTTCAGTAGGGAAAATACAAGGGTTGCTAACGGTGTATATTTGGTAGCATACTCATTTCCTACAATTCAAGATCACCTCACCCCTAACCACAAGCCCACCCACCCACCCCTGTCCCACTGGCATGTTGTTTTGGCTGTAATTTGCAATGTTTGCTTTATGGATATAGTTGCTAGTCAACACAAGAATTGATCAAGCATAGAGAGGAAAATATGGCTGAATAATTATGATTCACTATTGATCAAAGCATCGCTTGGTTGGATCACACAAGATTTTCAACTGAAGCTTTACAATTCCCTTCCTTTCCTTTCCCTCCCCCCTCCCTTGTGGTCACAAACCTCAGACTTCTCTTATCTCCTGGAACTGTAAAGGGTAGTATAAGCATTCCAAATACTTTCATACATTACTTGAACAGTTAAATAAGGTAAGTTCCATTTCAAGGCTCTTGGCTTGATGCCAAGATCTACAGGTTGGATCTGGTTGCCTTAGGATACCTTACAAACTTACACTTCACTTCGTGTCACTAGAATGCCTCAGGTGTCATCACACATGAATGCCCAAACCATTCAAAACTTAGCTGGCACTTAACTAAGGCTGAAGTTACACCTTACCTTTTTAATTTTCGGCCTGGAACAGTTTGGTCACACCTTCCTGCAGCTGTCATCAGTAATCTTCAGCTTGTGAGTGGGTGGAGGAAATGGTCTGCTTGAGGGGGAGGTGTTCTGGGAGGATAAGGGGGGGTGAGGTGGGAGTGGGAGTGGGAGGAGGGAGGAGGGAGATGGAGTGGGCCAGTAGCAACAGGACAGGAGAAAGTCAGTGCAAGAGGGAAGGTTGTGGAGAGGGAAATCAGTAATAGGGAGAAGCATGGAGAGGGAGATCATATGCAGTAGGACAGAGAAAGTCATGGCAAGAGGGAGGTGCATAGACAGAGGGAGCAGAGAGGAAATTGTAGCAAGGGGGACGGGGTAGGGGCAAGAACTGGAGCAAAGGCTTATCAAGGTAGCATTTTCTGTGCAGCAGGGAGCAGGGTCAGTGGCCTCCTGCAAAGGGATTAAAAGCTTAGTGCTGTGTTGGCCCAAATAAAGGAAAACCAAATAGAGGGAAGAAAATCCAGGAAAAAACAGCTTAGCATTTAAAGATGTAAACAATGGGGCTGGAATTTGGGCGGAAGAAGGATTAAACTAAAGGTGTAACCGCAGCCTAAGTGCTGGCTGCAAGCAAATGACCACCATTACAGTGGCAATCGTGGAGTCCCAGTGAGAGTGCCAATGCATCTGTGTAGTGCTGTTACTAGGGCAACATGATGCAGCGCACAATCACATCTGCACCACCAGTCTTATGCTCCCCCTGAATGTCTTCCACCAGGGAGAGGTGCAGCTCTGTTGCTAGCACAGGCATGGAGATGTTTTAATTGCTCCACGTCTACACAGCATGGGGGATGCTCTGACACAGAAGTAGCCATTTCTGGTAAGAAAGAGTTCTGTGAAGTGCAGATGCTCCATGCCAGAGCATCTACCACGTGAAAGGCAAATGTGAAAAGGCTCCTTACTCAGCAACTCTATCCAGCAACCATTGACCCTTGTTCAGCAACCTCCCAACAACTTCTGTCTCCCACCTCCACCCCAACTCTAGAACTTTACAAGGACCAGACAGCCCAGCCCCAACCCTACCAGTGCCCAGTTAAGGTAAAACGGAGAACATGGGGAGAGGGCACAGGGAAGCTAGACCACTACAGTTCTAGAAATGGAAAGGAAATAATATTTTTTTCTTCAGTTTCCAGCTGGAACTATAGACTAAAACAAGTTAAACTCATTAAAATCCTATTCCACTCTGCTCATCTACTTAGAATGGGTTTAAGCTAAAAATATTTGTCAGGTTCACATTCATAAGAATTCGTACAAATTCAAATATTTGTGGGTGAATTGAATGTTACAACATTCATACCTTAACATTTCTACGAATGCTTTGGAATATTTGTGAACCTGGGGAGGTGGTAAAGCGCCTGCCCAAATCACATTTGCAATGGATTCAGAGTGCATTCAACATGGATTGAGAGTGGATTCAAAGTGGATTCAGGGTTTATTTGACGCTTTCAGATGTTATGGGATACATATCAGATATGTATTGGATACATATGCATTTGTATTGGATATTCATATGAATTTGTATGAATACGTTCATATCAACTAGAATTCTACCATTAAATTCGATACAAATCAAATGCCAAAAACCCCATTCATGCACATCCCTATTCATTGGAGCTTCGTAAAAGCTCTGCCAACCCCAACCCCCATGCTCCTGTCCCCCCCTGGCTGCGCCCCCTTTTCTGACATCCAGCTGCTGCCACCATCACACCCTCCAAGGCTCCACTAGTCCTTCCGGAGGTACACATGCAGGTTTAGAAGCAGCCTCTAAACCTGCACACACACTTTCAGAAGGCCTAGTTGAACCTCAGAGGACAGCGTGACAGCTGGAGAGGCTGTGGCGGTAGGAGCAAAAGGTAAACAGAGGATGTAAGGCAGGACAAGAAGAAGGGATGGGGGGAGGGGTGTCCCTTCACATGCAAAGCCAAGACTCTGCATTTGTGTGTGTTTGGGGGGGTGTTGCATGAAGACAAATATTCCCCCTTCTGTTCCTATCAAATTGATGGGGGGAATGGGTTCTGTGCACATCCCTACTTTAGACAGAACACCTCTACATTTAAACAAACAGTGTAACCTAATGGAAAAGTCTTAAATCAGTTCATATATAAATAGGCATAAGGGTTCGTAAGTCCATACAGTTTCTAAACATGAATTTCCAAACTGGTTGGGTCTAAAGCCAATTATAGTCACTAGTGGATGTTCAGTTTCCTTTCAGAGGAATTACTCTAATTTCCTGCAGAACATTTTAAGAAAGGATGGATTGTAACCAATGACTATTGGAAGTATGGGAGATGGAGTGCTATTTTGAAGCACAAACAATTAATCCTGGGTCAAATATAGTAAATAGGTTATTCTGGTTACAAATGGGAATTGGTATGTTATAAACATCCTGGTTAGTTGAAGTGTAGTGGTAGAAACTGTTTTGCATCATGAAAAATATTAGACTAAAAACATACTGTAGATACATCAGTGACAGTTTTGATAAAATAGCAGCTCCGGAAGAAATGGAAAAACAGAGTTACAAGAGAGCACAAGGAAATAACACACAAGCATTAGCATTTATTCATCTATTTTAACATCTTGCTGTTCTTCCAAAGATCTCTGAGTGATAAGCATTACTTTCCTCTCCTCCATTTCATCCTCTTGACACTTAGCTTAGGCTAAGGGGCTCTAACTGACCCAGGTTCACCTTGTGAGCTTCCATGGGCAAGTGGAAATCCAATCCCCTGCACTCCTTGGTAACTCCCTGGGCTCTCTAGTGCTTAATAATTTGTCATCAGAAACAAGCAGAAAAATTACCATTCTAATAGTGACCTTATGCGTTTTAATTCAAAAGTAAGTCGATTTGGACATGCAGCCTGGCAAGTCATAATGGCATGGAGCTCTGGACACCCACCAGGATAAATTGCTCTTTTAAAGCAAAAAATCACCCAAACACACCCCTCTTGCTCCGGAATGGCTGGGGGACAAGTCCCTCAGCTGCCCAGTGATTTAAATATCCAAAACAGGAAGCTCTTTGCACCAGAATAAGACGTGGCAGCAAAAGCAGGCTAAGCAGCAGGCAGACAAAATGCCATCACAGTCTGAAAGCCCTTATCTAACCCAACCTCAAGGTGCACAAAGAGATTTCCAGCACTCTGAGAATCAGGGTAAAGCCTCTGGACCCCCAGAACTGACAACAATGCACATTGGGGCCAAGAATCCAAATTACGTCTATAAACTGATGGGGTCTGAGCTTTCTGCAACACGCCAGGAAAGGGATCTCGGGGTTTTGGTGGACAGTTCAATGAAGGTGTCAACCCAGTGTGCGGCAGCAGCAAAAAAAGCAAATTCAATGCTGGGAATAATTAGGAAGGGAATAGAAAATAAGTCAGCAAATGTCATTTTGCCCCTTTATAAATCTATAGTGAGGCCACATTTGGAATACTGTGTACAATTCTGGTCACCACACCTCAAAAAGGATATTGTGGAACTAGAGAAGGTGCAGAGAAGGGCAACCAGAATGATTAAGGGTCTGGAACACCTCCCTTACGAAACCAGGCTGCAACGTCTAGGCCTCTTCAGTCTGGAGAGACGGCGTTTGAGAGGGGACCTGATTGAAGTATATAAAATTATGCACGGCATAGAAAAGGTGGATAGAGAAAATTTCTTTTCTCTATCGCACAACACTAGAACCAGGGGGCACTCTATGAAGCTGATGGGTAGGAGCGTAAGGTCTGACAGGGGGAAGTATTTCTTCACACAGAGGGTCATCGGCCTATGGAATGTGCTGCCAGAAGAGGTGGTGACAGCTACCAGTCTGGATGGCTTTAAGGTAGGGTTAGACAAATTTATGGATGACAGATGTATCAATGGCTACTAGAACGAATGCCTAGGTGCATCTTTCAGGCTGAGGGGGGGGGGAGGAAATAGGGCGCTTCTAGGGCCATCTGCTGGGACTCAAGAGCAGGAGAGGGTTTGTCCTTGTCTCTGCTTGAGATGCCCATGGGCATTTGGTGGGCCGCTGTGTGCGACGGGGTGCTGGACTAGATGGGCTGTGGCCTGATCCAGCAAGGCTTCTCTTATGTTCTTATGTTCTTATGTTCTAACACAAATTAAAGGAGCTATTAAGCATGAGATGGGGGGAATTATACAGCTAGTTAAATCAAAACCTAGCCTCCATTACTTCTACATTAACAGAAACTAAAGAAACAGCTTCACTAGCTTCTCATAGAGTCACTGAGGTCCTTCTGGATGAACTGGCTGGTTCATCTGGCTGAACAAAATCAGGTTCTGGACCTGCAATGCTAGTCCAGACAGAACAATTTGAGGTTTAGAGGCTTTAGAGAGGGTGCTGAAGGATGTAATACTGAACATATTTGGAATCTTCTTAACTCCAGAGACCCCTCTCCATCAGTCACTGATTCTATGGTTTCGCCTCCTACTGAAGCACCATCTTTGCCCCTGGCTCTACAGAAGGATGTTGGCAAATCAAGGCTCAGTCTGGTCAAAGATCAAAGCTTTCTAACTCCTCAAAGGACAGGAGGATCATGGATCTCTTCTGCCAATACAAAGAAAAACCATGAAACTGGAAGTCCTGGAACTTCTTAACACAACTTGTAATGACCTACTTCAGGATCTTTTGAACAGGCAAAATGCCAATTTTATAGAGATCTGAATGTTTGATCATTCTGCAATTGCTACATTTGTCATATGACAGTGATGCTGTGATTATTTACTTTCTCCTTATTTCTTTACAGGAGTTGCTTAGGGCAGTTAAGTGACACTTCTGCAGAGCTTACTTATGAACAGAATTAGACTTTGGTCTCTATTCAGGGTTCTGGGTTTCTGCGGGGGGGGGCGCTTAGTTTGATATATTACATTCTAGTAAGACAGCCTGCTCAGTAAGGATGTGCACAGATATCTGTGACATTCAAAATTTGCATGAATATGTATGAATTCCTATTTGTAGGGCCCTATTTGTCCATGAATCGGATTATCCAGTATCCGTAGATGCTTCAGTAGAAGCTCCTGCAGATACTGGATGCATCCAGTCCACCCCCAATGTGCCCCCTTACCTCCTCTTGTGGCTCATCTGGCATCCGCAGGTGTTTTCCAGCACCATCCAGGCATGGAAATAGGCTTTCTTGGGGTGAACGTCTCTAGTCACAAGGAAGCCTATGGGGCTAGAGGAGGCACTTCTGTTCCTGGGAGGACCAAGGCCAGAACAGGAAGACCTGGTTCACCCCAGGAAAGCCTATTTTCATGCTGAGATCATGTCAGAAAAGGCCTGCAGACCCCAGAGGAGGCATCCTGCCCAGCCCCTAAGTGCCCCTTACCTTCTTTTGGGGCTCCTCTGGCATCTGTGAGCCTTTTCTGGTGTGATCTGGGCATGGAAATAGGCTTTCCTGGGGTGAACCAGGCCTTCTTGTTCTGGCCTTGGTCCTCCCAGGAACAGGAAGTGCCTTCTTTAGCCCCAAGGAGGCTTAGTTCAGATGTCAGATCGGTCTGAAAAAGTCCCATGGACACTGGAGGAGGCATCCTGCCCACCTCCCATGCACCCCTTTACCTTCTCTTGTGACTCCTCTGGTGTCCAGACTGATTGGGCAGGAACAACTTGGATTTATGCCATCTAGGTCTATAGCAAACCCAATCCAGCTAGCTTGAAACTCCCTTCCTCATGCAAAGAGGAAGGGTAAACATTTAGCTCTTGTATCTTTTGATCATTTCAAAGCTTTTGACACCCTATCACACACATTTCTCCTTTCTGTCCTAAAACATGAATTTTGGCTCTGCTTTCACCTCCTTTTTAGAGGTGTGCACGAATGCAATTTTGAGGATTCAATTCGATTCAAATTGAATATCTGAAAATTCAATTCAAATCTTTAAAATTTGAATTTACCCACATTCGATTCAAATTGAGTAAATTCAAATCTACTCATTCAAATAGTTCCAGTATGTGCCCTTACAACATTCATATGTGCCCATACGCATCTAGCATGCATCCCATTTTCATCCCATAGAGATGCACACGGGCATGTATGTATCACTTATGTATCCATACACATATGAATGTCCAAATAATTCACACAAATAGATATGAAATTCAAATTTGTTCGAATGTTGAAATTCAAATTTATGGACATTCAATTCAAATTCAAATGTCCAAATTTGAACGAATTCAATTGAATTTTGAATGTTTCAAATATTCATGCACCTATTGGTCACAATTCCTAAAGGTGAAATAGCCCTTTATTGGAAGACTCCAGAAAAGCTTTCCATCTGCAAGTGGATGCTGCCTACCTGGACATTAATGCTTAATGAACTTGTAACTGCCCAACAGTTTAGCATTCAGGTGATGGAACAGCAAGCCTGCTTTATGGAGCAATGGTCTCTTCTCATTACTAAGGCACAAGATAATCCTTTTTGTCCCACTCCTTCATATTCTCTTAGCTTCATGAAAACTAAGTCACTGTCTTTGTTTCCTAGGCTTTAAGCTATAAGTTTTATCTCAGTGTGGTAAACCTATGTATCTGTAATGGTTGTACAGGCATTTGGTTACTATTGATGATGTTATTTTGTTGGTTTTTATAATTGTTGTTGATTACTTTTGTATTAAATATAAAATAAAATAAATTGGGAGGAAGTAAGTCAATTTCTCCCTAGTATATATTTAACACAGTCTGGGCCTTTTCATACCTCTGCCTAGCATGAAGGCTGGCAAAGTTCTAGGAAGCATCAGTCATCCACACTTTGCAATGCCCATGCATCTGAAACTTACCCAGGGCTTCCCTAAGCTCTGTGTAAGTGTGATAGCCAGGATCACCTCACTACGACAGCAGGCATGTGCAGCACCATTGCCAGTGTGACCATGGCTGTACCACCCAGTCCCACACTGCTCACCGGGAAGAGGTGTGAACAAAACACCTCCAATCTGCCTCCAAGCCTCCTTAGCCATCCTGAAGCAGGTGTGAGTTATGGAAACTGCATTGTTTACCCACCCCTCACCATATGGAAGTATTTCTCTTTGTCAGCTCTACAATCCCCCCCTCCCCAAACATGCTTCCTACACCAGAACCCACCTCTTTCAGGGGCTGTCTGGATGCAACTTTTGAATTCTTCAAGAGGTATCCTTTGTTGTTTCTGTTCACATGCCCACTTTTTAGCCCTCAAGGTGAAGCTACACTTAGAGTTTTGCTGCCCAAGGAGCAGTTCAAGGATCCAGGACAAGTCCCCTGAACCAAGCAGCAGTTCCTTGCTCCTATGGTCCCATATCTGCATCTCCCCTGATCCTCTGCCTTTGTCTGACATGACTGTACCACCAGAACCTAGAGGGAAGCACAGCTGGTGCTCAGGGAGTAGTCAGTTATCAAGCCACCCAGAGAGGCCAACAAGGTGAGGAATGAAAACAGATGGCAGAAACAACACTCCTCATAGGCAACACAGGTAGCAGCAGCACTTCCTGCCCAGGCAGGAAGTACACAGGTCATGCTCACTCACCATTCTGGCAGGAGGAGGATGGGGAGAATCAAGTCAAAACTGAAGGCACAAACATCAATAGTCTCCATAACATCTTTCTGAGGCCACAGTCACAGCACTACAAATTAATCCATTTTAGGGCACAAGTGTGACTCAAAGCAAGATCACACCCTTCTGATTTCATGGCCTGTCTTTATTTGTCCACAGGACTCAGCCTCCTGACCACAGTCTGCTAGCAGGATACCTCTTTCCTCTCCACCCCTCCCATCCTTTTCCTCCCTCTTCCCTCTGGGATTGGTTAACATTTGTGAATATCTTCTTTTCTCAGGCCACCTCTCTCCAAACCGACGCCTGCCTCTTTTTTTCCTTTTTGTTGTCCTTTCTATACATGAGATGTTCAGAAGTAGCGGTGGACCGGCATGTGTATACATTGGGCTTGATCACCTGTGTGCCCATTCCCAGATCATCTTGGGCAGCAAGGCTTGGGAGGTGGTGGCTGTGGCTGCTGCAGGTAGCAGAGAACACTCTGCAGACAGAGACCATCAGGAAGTAAATTGTGCAGAGCAAAGCCCCAAAGTCTCACAGTACTTCCACGCTGAAGCTCATGAAGATGATCTCTCACAGAGATGATCCAGAGCCAAAGTCACCTTTAAATGAGCAAGGCAACAGCAAACCCCTCCTCCATCTCACATAATAGAAGTGGAAGGAGTGCATTTTTGTTTGTTAGCTCATGCCCAAAATATTGAATCATACTCCTATTATTTCCAGCTCTTCAGTACTCTGCTCACCTACTCAGGTAGGCACGTAGGCAATGAAAGGGGTGCCTTTCTGTTTGTTGGCTCGTGTCTGAAATACAGTATTGGGTCCTGTTTGTGATTCTCTTTATTTTTCAAGTTTTTCCTACTTACCACCATAAAAGCATTTCCTTAACATGAATATTCTTCCTTATAATTAATTAGAGTAATCCCTATGCAAAGTAGTGCACCAATAAAAAATCAGAGCAAATCCTTTCCCCACTGTTGGAAAGGTAAGTAGACAGATCTAGGCAAGTAGTAGGTAAGTAAAGGGATGCAGCAGGGGTTCTATAGTAAGTTACTATCAAGCCACTGTCAAAGGGACCAGATGAGGACTTAGGCTGCATTTACAGCAGCTCACGGTCTCATCTCTAAACCATCTTTTCTTCTCTATAAAAGACATGAAAGGGTGGGGGAAGATTGCTATGTAAATGATCCCACCCACAACCCATCAGTAAGTGGACTTAGATGTTCCTAGTGAGTACAACTGTTGACCCTTTCTGCAAGGACTCTTAATGAGGATTAAGGACTTGCAGAGAAAGTTTGTAGGCAGCATAGATCTGTGTCCTAATATGGATCTATGCAGCCACACACTCGCTGGAACGTGCTATCCACTTTAGGTGGAACGGGATCACAGCTGTAGTCTTACCTAAGGTTTAATCCAGCTTCACTCTACTTTCAGAGAAAGAGAACACATCAGCAAAGTAGTGTTATTTCCACATTCTTTATACCAAAGGTGAATTTTCTGAGTTAACACTGAAAGAAGAGCTGGCTTTTCTACCCTGCTTTTCTCACCTGAATATAATGGTAGCATGACTCAATATTTTAGGCATGAACTGTCAATCAGAATGCACTGCTTTGATTGCCTGTTAGCAAGCACCTGAGCAGGTGAGCAGGTAAAACTGTCAAAGTGGCTGACAGAGCTCTCTATTCTTCTCTCCAAAACAGAACGTCCTGTGAGGTGGGTGGGGCTGTGAGAGCTCAGAAGAGAGCTGTGACTAGCCCAAGATCACCCAGCTGGCTTCATGGAGAAAGAAGAAGAGTTGGCTTCCCTGCCCCACTTTTCTCACCCATTTAAGGGCACTGGAGGAGGGTGGAATCAGACCCAGTATTCCCAGATAAGTGTCTGGCTGCCTAACTACTAGACCAAATTGGCTCGCAGCTTGCCACTGGGCTGATGCATTCTCTCACTCTGAAAGTGGACTGGAGCTGGATTAAACCTTAAGTGTGACCACAGTAGTCACAATTAATCACGAACAAAGAGGCACCAGTGAAAAGGCACGACTCCTTGTTCACAATTACAAAGGCACCGTTTCAGCAGCGCTCCAGAGCCACACCCCAAAACGACACCCTCAGAGGCTCCAAAGTCTTGGAAATACGCAAAAACAATATATTAAAAGTCCCAAAGTCTCCATATAATTACATAGATTCTTAGTTCAGAGTTAGGAAAGCTCCATTTTTGAATTAGAGCATCATCGTCTTTAGCAGCTTTGGAACTGCAGCCGTCAAGGGGAAGCTATCAGAGTGCCAGAGTGGTTGAGGTTGCTTAATTTCCTGATAAGTTGGCTTACATCCCGAAAGGCTCTCATCCTGTTCCCTGAAAATAAGCCCTTGTAAAATACACGGAGGTTATGCCTGTTTTAGACCCTTCAAGCCAACACACCTTTCACGGACGGAAGATCCGCACGATGCTCAGGGAGCCTCTAATTGCTGGCGGCATTAAGAGACCGTAATTAAAACGCGCAGGCATCAATTCATGAATAATTGGAATATCAGTTTCTCTTCTGATAGTCTGTAGGTGCGGGGAAGGCGTTCGCCGCAAGGGAAAGCGTGGGCTGTAGCTGAGAATTCAAGGATTGTCCAAGACTTGTATTTCTAACGCGTCCCTTGCGAAGCGCCCTGAAAAACTTCCACCGAATCTGAGCGGGAGCTGCTGCCGCGGTTATCGATGATTCATCCTCCTTCCCTGCGCTGCGAAGCCAAGGAAGGCACGCGAAAGGGAGAAGTGTGCGCGCGTGTCACGCTGAAAGCTCTGAGGTTTGTGGGGAAAGAGAGAGAGAGAGAGAAAGGGCGGGAAGACAAAGGGAAATCCGGGGAGTCCCCTATATAAAGGCTGCCCTAGGACAGCCGCACTTGAGTATCAGGTCGCTCATCTTACAAGCAGCGCCTTAGGAGACAAGGTGCACCAGTAGCAATAGTCGCCGCCACTGCCACCGCCTGGGCATCTCCTTCGCCATGCACAGACCCCGTGCCGCCCTCGGGGGCTTTACTCCGGGTGAGTAGACCAATCGGGGGTCCCATCATGCCAAGCAGGCAAAGGGCGATGCGCAAGGGGGGCTAAAGTTTCCCCCACTGCAAACAGCACTGTTTTAATCGATATTTATTTATTTATTTATTTATTTATTTATTTATTTATTTATTTATTTATTTATTTACATTTACATGTTGGATTTTAGACGTTGTGATGATTTTTACTCTTTTATTATATATTGTTTGATATGATGGATTTTAAGGTCGTTACCCGCCCAGAGACCTTCGGGTATAAGGCGGGATAGAAATATAAATAATAACGTTAGCGCGCCTCTCATCCTCGACGGCTCCAAGAAACGCGCTTTTCTCGGCAACGGAGGACAGGTGGGCAGGTGATGGAAAGGGCTTCACTTCGGGGTGACGGTGGCCCCAGAAATGTTTCGCGCAGGAGCAGTCGGTGATCTCTTGCCCCGTTCATTCGGGTCACGGTTCACACTAAAGCGGCGACCGGAATTCACTGCTGTAAGAAGGGTGGTTTGCACGATGCGTTGGACGTTTCCCACACGTGCAGGGGACACTTTCCATCCCAGGGTGATCCCTGGCACTGAACTGCTGTCCCTTGGCCATCGACCCTAGAAAGCAAGGCTGCCTGGTGTACGGATGTGAACCGCCCGGGCCCTGTAAGGTCGCCAGCTTTGTTCGTCCGTCTGTTTAAAACAGTTCAGCATCTTTTCCCATCCTAAGATGCTCTCCGCTCAGGCCTTCGGCTAAATGTTGGTTACCATTCCCCCATACTGCAAGCACTACCACTTTAATGTGATCCGGTTTGATCTAGTGATTCGGAAGCCGGACTCTTATCTGGGAATACCGGGTTCGATTTCGCACTCCCCCATGAAGCCAGCTGGGTGACCTTGGGCTAGTCACAGCTCTCCTCTGAGCTCTCACAGCCCTACCTACCTCACAGGGTGTTCTGTTGTGGGGAGAAGAATAGAAACTTTGTCAGCCACTTTGAGTCCCCTTAAATAGGTGAGAAAAGTGGGGTAGAAAAGTCAACTCTTCTTCTTCTTCTTAACTGCTATTGTGTTTTTAACAGGTTGGATTTTAAACATTATGATGGCTATTATTGTTTTAATATAGGTTTTCTGATAGGTTGGATTTTAAGGCTGTTACCTGCCCTGAAACCTTCAGGTGTAGGGTGGGATAGAAATATAAATAATAAATAAATAAATAATCCTGAAGCGATTTGCAGGGTTTCAGCTTTTACCGCTTCAAAGCTAGGACTCTTTATGCACATACCTGTCGAAAATATATTGATATTATGCAGACCTGTGATTTATTGTTGGCAAGGAAAGAGAAAAGACACACACTTGCACTCACCTGCCAAAATTAAAATGAATGCTCTTCCCCCCATTCTGACATAGGTAATGGCTATGATAAAATCAAGTGACATAATTTCCAGCATCCTGTAATTATGCCGTCTGAATAAACAATCTCATTAATTTTCACATTTGAAAACTATATAGAATATCTCCTTCCTGAGCTATAATCGTTATTTATTTGCATTATTATCCTCCTCTACATTTGAAAGCCACGGGGCCTAGAGACCTTTGGGTATGGGGCGGGATATAAATATAAATAAATAAATAAAAACAAAATATAAAATGAATGCACTAAAAACAATAACACTGTCCAAAAGATTATATTTACACATCCAGAAGAAGATGGGAGACTCCATAAGGGCAGCCACTAGGCAGAGGGGGGACATGGGGCCCTGAGCAGAAGTTTTTAGATGTCCCCTGGCATTGCTTCTCTCTGTGGCATGAAGATTGTGTGTATTGTAGGTAGATGGGGCTTGCTTTGATGCTGCTATCTCCAGGTGTGTGGCTTTCTAATATGATTCACTTAGAAATGCATTCAATGAAACATTCTTAATTTACTTGTTGTGTCATAGATGTTCATTTCACAATGAGCGACTAACCAGCAGTGTGCTGTGATTTGGGGGTTTGCTATGAATGCAAGTAGGTGACCAGCTACCACTTAAAGTGTAATTTTCCCTTTTATTTTCCAGAACATGGGGATTTTTTAAAATATCATATCAAAATTATGGCTCCCAGACAATTTTTTTCCAATCCTTGTCACTGACGGCTGTATTAAGAAATGACAGCTTTAAAAAAGTCCTAGTTAACTCTTGCGCTGTGTCCCCATGGGAAGGGTACTCCAAGGCAAACATGAGTTTGCCTCTGGAGAGTCCCCATGCAAAGCTCTAATTTGGGCTACATGAGGGACAAAAAGAAAAAAATTGAAGTAATGCCCCCCCTCCTAGGTTGCAATCGCAGCATGAACAGGTGGGGTTTTGCTGTCCCTGCCACTAATGCTGCAATCACAACTGTCCCCCCTTACCTGAGTGCTTAATCACCCAGGTAAGGGCTTCCTTTACCCCAAACGATTACCTGACAGCTGCCCTGCAGTCAGCTGAGCAGCTGTCAGGCAGGTATAGGGGCTGATATATGTGCACGAGCAGCTTTTGCCTCTGTTTTAATCATCTTACCAGAGCTCTGTTCATGCTCTTGACAGCCCCTGAGGGTCCCTGATTTGAGGTGGGTGAACAAAGAAAGCATTGCCAGCCACTTGGAATCCCCATCCTGGGAACAGTGGGGTGGGTGGAGAAGCCAGCCTCTTATTCTGCGTTGGTGCAGGGTCAGGGATCGCCTGGTGGCCAGCAGTCCAAGGACCAATGGGGGGGGGGTGTTGCACTCTCCTTGCACCACAGCCAAAGAATGGCAGTTCAGCATTCATGTGCAATTCTGCAAGCACCATTAGCCCCCCACTTTCAGGTTCAGCATCCATTTTGACCCATGGCTGTGCTTGGCAGCAAGGTGCACAATTTGGGGGTGTGATCGATCCTGCCCTAATCTTTGGGCGTGCCGGGATTTCCTAGTGGCCACCTATCTGTGGTGGGCTTTGCCCTACTGTCCTGGAACCAAAATCACACCTGGTTAGATTCCACCTCCCACCATGAAGCAGGCTGCATGAACTTGGCCTGGTCACAGCTCGCCCCTGGTCTCCCATTACATCATCACCCACCCACTGTGCAGGGGTTGCCCAATGTGAGGCCTGAGAAGAAAGAAACCATTGACAGCCACTTGGAATCCTCATACAGGGAATTCCCTGGGTTGAAAGCCAGCCTCTTCTTCTGCTTTACTGGAGGGATCACCTGGTGGCTTCCTGTCCCCGGGCCACCTTCGTATGCTGCATAGGGAACTGATCCATCATTCCATGCCCCCCTCCCTTGGGATGGTTACAGTTCACTCCTCCCAGGCTTGCATGGCCCCGCCACCTACCACACTAAGGGTGCCAAATCCAGGTCAAGGGGCAAAAAAAGGCACCGTTGGCCGCTTTGAATCCCCTTCCAGGGAACAGAGGGGTGGGAGGAAAAGCTTGTGGCATGGATGGGGAAAGCATTGAAACCATCTGTGCCCCACAGCCTTGCACCTCATTGTCACGCTGCAGCGCTCATGTGCAAACCACGCCTGAAGCCAAGATCGCATACAGTGGTGGGAGTGGCATTCAGTATACAGAACAGAGGAGGGGAACAGGCGGGATGGATGGCAAGGACAGGGGGCTGCCTTCCTAAGAATGAAATCCCGCCCATTTAATGCCGCACCCAAAACGTAGCCAGGGATTGGACAGAGGGATTTTAGGGCATGAACTCCCCTAAAAGTCTTGTGCCATTCCCATTGGAAAAAAAATAAAGTGGGCTAGCCACCAAAATGGAACCAAGAACTGTTTTTCTGAGAGTCCCCCCCACCCCCCGTTGGATGTTTGTGATTTGGCCCTTGTAAAGTCCGGGAATAAAAATTTGAATAGGAACAGAGGATTATGAAAACAGTTTGTAAGCAGATTTTTTTATTGACCTAGGATGAACAACTTTGACCTATCTGCAGTGTGAAACCAAATAATTGCTTCAATGATTTGTAAAATGATTTGTAAACACACAGGATAATTTATCTACAACACTCAGTCATACAGTTTTGCTTTAGATATGGCTACATGATTCGAGACAGTATTTGAAATGGTAACAAGTGTGAATACTCTTGTGCAAACTCATATGCTGCAATGTCTGTATGTTTTGGATGCATTTATCATGATGCTTATTGGGCAAGTCCAAAAAGAAATAATTATCTTGGGGAAAAAGAACATATAAATCTGGAAGTGGCAAATTACTTTGATACTCTTAATTTATTTTAGGTTCCTGGCTACTGATTTTCCTTTGCATAAGTAAATTCGACTTACTGGTAGCTTATACTGCTCACACCAGAGGATTATTTCACAGAGAACCAACATTCAATGTCGAAAATTGTCTGAATTTTCTTGATAACTTTGAGGATGAAATAAACAAGCAACACAATAAAACTCAGGTATGGCATTCTGTCTATCTTGTCTATCTATGATTCAGTTTAAACATCAGCAGGAATATCCAGACTGTTTAAAATTGTCAAGTAGCACAACAGCAAGACTGGTCTAGTGGTTAGGGAGCCAGACTCTTATGTGGGAATACCGGGTTTGATTCCGCTCTCCCCCAGGAAATCCAGCTGAGTGACCCTAGGCAAGTCACAGGTCTCTTCTGAGCTCTCACAGCCCCACCTACCTCACAGAATGTTCTGTTGTGGGGAGAAGAACAGAAGGTGTGTCAGCCGCTTTGAGTCCCCTTAAATGGGGTAGGAAAAGCCTTCTTCTTCTTCTTCTTCATAAAGCAATGAATTCCCTTACACTGAAGATTTACAGAGTCTGAATAACCATTCTGGGGGATGTTTTAGCAGGTTCTTGAACAAAGCAGAAAGAGGATTAAGGGTGATTCCTATGCTGACCAGTATAGTGGATCAGCAAATCCACTATGACCGTTCCTTCCACAAGCTGACGACACCACCGGGAGCCTCCTAAGCCTGCAGAAGGGAGGTTCCTGGTACTCCTGCAGCACTGTCCTAAGATCCTATTCACACATTCTCTTTCCTATCCTTACACGAGACAAGGGTTGTGATCGCACCCACATTCCAATCGAGCTTCCAGCCCACTTCCAGACTTGAAGAGCCCAGGAGCCCTTGTCGTTTTTCTTCCATGTGATCGAACTCAAAGGTGGAGTTTCTTTCGATGAAACCAAAATCACACCGCTTGTCACTCTGCCCTTGTGCTGAAGCTGGATTCGAACGTGGGTGTGGACGCAGCCACAGATAACGCGCCCTTCTCCGAGAGGCGGAAGGCAGGAAGGGTGAAGGGTCTCCCGCCCACAGGGCAGAGTCCAAGCGCTGCTCAGCAGGAGACGAGGGGAGCTTCCGTTCGTCTTCCTTCGCTATCACGCCGTCTATTTACAGAACTACCAACTCGCCTTTAAACAATATAAAAACACATATTAAAGACGAACCACCCAAGGACGAGTTCCCAGCATCCCCCGCCCCCGTCCCTGCCTGTCCCTCCCGCGCCAGGCAGGACAGCGGCAAAGCCCTAAGGGGCGGGGTTGCGCTGTGGCTCGAGTCGCTTCTGCCTATCAGGTGAGCCCCGTCCCTCTCCGGGAGACTCGGGAGGGGCGCGGGACGAGCTGTGCGCCAACGCTGCCCGAGGGCGCGCGCGCGCGCTTCTAAACTCGCCCGACCAGACGCACAGCCCGCCTCCCCCCGCCCCCCTCGACTCTGCTCTGCGCGCCTGAGGCTGAGGCGCACCTCGGTCGTCCCTGAGGGAATCACCCAGAGCCTCACCCGCTCGTCATGGGCGCCGCGCCTCAGTCCTGCCTTGGCGGCGTGGGAGGGGGAAGCAGAAGAGGGTCACCGAGCCAGTTTGTTCTAGTAGTCACTAGACTCTAGTGGTTAGGGAGCCGGACTCTTATCCTGGGTTCGAGTCTGTCCTCCCCCATGAAGCCAGCTGGATGCCCGTGGGCGAGTCACAGCGCTCTTCTGAGCTCTCACAGCCCCAACTGCCTCGCAGGGTGTCTGTTGTGGGTAGAAGAACAAAGCTGTTTCAGGCACTTTAAATGGGTGAGAAAAGCTGGGCAGAAAAGCCAGCTCTTTTTCCTCCACGAAGCCAGCTGGGTGACTTTGGGCGAGTCACAGCTCTCTTCTGAGCTCTCACAGCCCCACCCACCTCACAGGGTGTCTATTGTCAGCTGCTTTGAGTCCTCTTAAATGGATGAGAAAAGCGGGGTAGAAAAGCCAATTCTTCTTCTTCTTCATTGCCGCAGAAGCTTTCTGAAGGGGCCACCACCACCACCACCACCACCACCACCCACTTTATGAACTTCTCTCAAGGGTTACCAAACTGAAACCTTCATTTACTGCCAACCAATACCAGGACAAAAAGGCAAAAGAAAAATGCAAACAATTTTTAAATATACTTTTCATACATCACATTGGACCATTGCTAGTCTCCTGCTTTGCAGGGGAGGAAGCGCACGCAGGACCTTTGCGGTCTTGGCCTGACACTGGAGCCAAAGAGCCCTGGCACTTTCCAAAAGAATGCAGGAGAAGCAGGTGGTAGCACCTGCTTGACGAGGCAAGGTGTTGATCTGCCCAGGCAAGTTGCCAACAGCATGGCATTCCTGATGTTGCTGCGGTGTGTTTCTTTTTACATATTAGTAGGAAATGTGGTTGCCACAAGAGCTGTGGTCACACCTAAGGTTTAATCCACTTTCAGAGTGAGAGGACACGTCAGCAAAGCTACCAGTAATTTTCTTTCCAAATTATCTATCCCAAAGGTGAATTTTCTGAGTCATTTAACACTGAAAGAAAGCAGCTTGTCACTTCGTTGATGTCTTGTCTCGCTCTAAAAGAAGACTGAAGCTAGATTAAACCTTAAGTGTGACCACAGCCTGAGTTATCTAACAATTGGGGGTGGAGGGTCTACTCCATCACAGAACTACTCAACCTTCACTATCCTTGGCCACTGGGAACCCAGCTGACTGGCTGTCTGAACTCGCTTCAGGGCTCTGCTACTGACCAGTTCCCTTGCCTCAGATGCTGTAGATGGCTGCATGCATTTTCCTGGTGGAAGGGGGTTAGGGTCAGGATTAAACCTTAAGTGTGACTACAGCCAAAATGACCTGGGAAATGGTGACAGTAGCAGAGTTTAAAGGTGGGGGGGGGGAGACTCCACTGATTATTATGTAACAGTTAAACATAGCTCTGAAGAGACAAGCAGGTTGCCTCTAAAGGCCATTTGCAAGGATTTGAGAGAAGGTGAAGGTTTTGCCTTCATCTTCTCCTTGAGATGAAACAAAATGCTGGACTTGGGGGTTTGTGTCCCAGTCCAGCAAAGCCCCTCTTCTGTTCCTATGTAGGCTGTGTGCTACTGGCCACGTTTTAGACACTGAATGCAAATGCCTCTACGGACACTTTTTTTTATGCTGCCTAGGGCACTTTCTGCACAGACACTTAATCCAGAACACTGGAAGCATGCAGACCTCCCATGATTTGGGAATACCTGGAAGGGGGGGGTACTTTTTAGCAAGACACCATAGCATACTGCTGAAAAGCACACACCAGGCCCCAAGGCTAGAAACTTCCTTTCCTAAACTTTGGAGGCAAAGGTCACATGAGCTTCACAGCCATGACATAAGCTAATCCAGACCAGCACCCACGCCTCCCTGTGATCTGGATCAGTGGGATGAGCTATTCCAGATCTACTGATCCAGGATCAATGGGGGTAAGTGCAGAAAGAGCCAAGGACTGTTTAACTTTTTGATAGATGAGAGGTGTGCAGAAGTGAGACTTTCTCCATGATATACCTGAGGAAAATAGTCTCTTCTGTGCAATTACTGAAGGTACAGTAACCCTTCAAGTCCCTTTTGTTGTGCAGCTGCAGACAGGTGCAGCTGTGACAGGTGCAGACGTCCTGTCTTCTTTCCACCTGGCCACTCTGCTCAGGCCACTGACCCAAGAGGTACTACTAGCCTCCAACTCCCATTAGTCAGCATATCAAACGGTCAGGATGCTGGAGTTACAGTCCCCAATAGCAGACAGTGATGCAAAGGAAGGAACAAACCATTATGGTGGCTATAATTGACATGTGCTACTAGCTCCCATCCTGTGACGTTCAAAAAGCAGTTAAAAAGAGCAGAAAATAGCATGTGATTATTGTTCCCCCCTCCATTCAGGAAAAGCTGCAGGTTCCTTTTATCTAGCCAGCTGGTAAGCCTGGTCAGATTTATCTGCGGAGGGGCTGGAGTCCCAAGGAATTCTGCACTGCTGCTGATTCACAGTGATAACATTTTATCACAGTATCCACAAATGGAAGAGGAGAGCTTATATCCCAGGAATAAATAATAAATGCATGCTTTATTTCTGAGCTTCCCATCACCTCAGTAGGCAACTTGCATAAGAGCTCTTCAAAAAAAATTTATTTTAATACACATAAGGCACTTTATCAGAGATCCTACAACAAATTCAACACTTCCAGGTCTTAAAGTTTTAAAGCCAATGAACTCTCTCTCTCTCTCTCTCTCTCTCAAAAAAAAAAAACCATTTAAACACTCAAAAGAACCCTTTAAAAAGTTTAAAGAAGAAATCTGTCTTTGGAGTGCCAGAAAAGAGATGATTTGTTTGCTTTTGGAATTAATGTTAATAGCATTTTACAAGCAAACAGTCTGGAATACAGACCCTTGATGATTGAGTGGCACTCAGTCTGGACTGTTTCTCTGCTGACCTGCAGGCCATGAAGTGGTCTGGCCAACAGCCAGACCACAAGTGCCGTAAATCCCATAGCACATCTAACCAGACACATCTAAGTGCTCTTTATCTTGCCTATCACATGGCAGTGAGGAAGAAACTTTTTTACCACCACTGTGTCCTAGTGATAGCTGTACAGTTGACCTTTTGGGGGCAGTAAGGACATTTCTCCCCTCTTCTGTGGACTCTGGGCCTCCTTGCTGTCTCAAGCCAGCTGTGACAAATTTGCCAGGCACTTTGAGGACAAAAATCTCTCTGATCTGCTGAGAATTGGATGCTGCCTTTGTGAAAGATGATGTGGAAGTCTCCAGAGAACCATTTGATCCTTGTCATACTGGCCAGTTTCTTTTCTTGTGGTCTGGTGATGCAAAAGTTCATGCTACCACATATCCCTTCAACCCGTGCCCATTTTTGGCTTATTAAATCAGATGGTAGGGAAGTGGCTAGAAAGATCCAGTTACTTATTAATGCCTCACTATCTACTAGCGAATTTCCACGAGCAGTTAAGAAGGCTGTGACTTGTCCACTCCTTAAGGAGAATTCTCTGGATCCAGAGCTATAGAATTACTATCAACCCATCATCACTATCAACCCATCATCAGTAGCTAATCTCCCATTCTTAGGCAAGGTGCATGAGAGGATGATTACAACACAATTGCAGACATGCATTTTCAGTCTGGCTTCAGATCTTCCTACAGTACTAAGACTGCCTTGGGCAAACCTGACTGGAGGGAGAATCACAAGGGAAATGCTGTCCTGTTGCTGCTCCTTGCCTTATCTTACTGTGGACTGTTTTAATGTCCTTTACCACAGTATCCTTTGGGGGTGTCCTCAGGATATAAGAACTGGAGGCTTTTAGGCTTTTTGTACTTCTCTTCCATGGGACAGTAGCAATTGCCTTATGGCAACAGCCTTGCCACTGCTGCACCCACAGCTCAAGGGGGAATGCTTTTGTGTATTTTGTGTATGTGGACATTGGGAATCGAGTATAGACCCTCTCCCTGTATTTGAAAACCTCATTGATGTGAGATTCACAGCCAGGAATTCTCTTGCTTTAATTCTGACAGTAGGAACAGCCCTTTACCTGCCAAAGTAGCACAGAGGGAATGCCTAGGCATGATTTTTTTTTGGGGGGGGAGGGCAGCAGGCTCCTTCCCCCACCAGTCAGGGTCAGCTGCAATTTTGACAAGGAAGGGGAGAAGTCTCCCAAGCCATTGAGGGCTTTAAATGTTAAAGCCAGCACTTTAAATTGAGTCTGGAAAAGAATTAGGATGTGATATATTCTAAATGCCCTCTCTCTGCTAGTGGCCTTGAAACCCTATTCTGGACCACCTAGAGTTTCTAAACCATTTTTAAAAGGCAACCGCTCATGCAATGCATTTCAGATAAGGATGCAGACAGCATGTCACCCAAAACTGGTAGAAGAAACCTCAGGCCGCAGAAGTCCCTAGGGCCCCCAGGAACAGTGTATGATTAGTGAGAACCCCAAGGTGCAACCCTAATTCCTCAGAGGATGTACAGACTCATCCAGAGCAGACTTGAATATCACCCACTGGTACAGAAAAACCACCAACTAATAGTTCCACTTAATCTGGATGGCATTTCAGTTTGTTAGACCTAATTCAGTCCACTGTCATACCCAGGCACTGATTTGGGGTATCTGCTGTCTCCCCAGGTCTGATGAAAAAGAGAGATAAAGCTGGGTGTCATCTGCCTATTTATGACACTTTAAACCAAATATCCAGAGGACTCTCCCCAGTGGTTTCATGTAGATGTTAAACAGCATGAGGGAAAGTACTAATGAGGAGAACAGGAAGGAACATAGACACTGGCAACACAAATGCAAGGTGATGATCAGGATAGCTAAGAAAGATTTTAAGGAACACATTGCTAAAACATCAAAAGAAATAAAAACTTCTATAAGCATATCAGAAGTAGGAATCCAACCAGGAAAAGAATAGGACCATTAGATGGTAAGGGACAGAAACGGATAATTAAAGAAGACACGGAGATTGCAGAGAAACTAAATGAATTCTTTGCTTCCGTATTCATGGAGGAAGACAGAGGACACATGCCAGTAGTTGAATTAGTATTTTCAGAAGAATTAAACTGGACAGAGTTAACCAAGGAAGAGGTCCTTGCATGTCTTAATAAACTAAATGTTAACAAGTCACCGGGACCAGATGGTATTCATCCAAGAGTCCTTAAGGAACTCAAATGCAAAACATATAATCTTCCCCTAACATCAGGCTCTGTGCTTGAAGACTGGAGGGTAGCAAGTGTAACACCAATTTTCAAAAAAGGATCCAGGGCTGATCCAGGCAGTTATAGACCAGTCAGCTTAATGTTGGTTCCATGTTAGGTGATGCAAACCATCATTAAACTTAGTGTGCACATGGAGGAACAAGCATTGTTGAACAAAACTCAGCATGGTTTCTGCAAGGGTAAATTATGTCTTACTCTTTGAGAGTAGGGATGTGCACAAATTTTTTTTTGCATTTGAATTCGAGTCGAATTGAATAAACATTCAATTTGATTTGAATGTTTAGAATCTGGATGCAACAAAATCCGATTCAAATTGAAAACATTTGAAGCTATTCGTTTGAATGTTAGATTCAAATCTGAAGATACAAATGTCGACAATATTTGTATTTGAAGATACTAATGTCAACAACATTCATATTCGAAGAAACAAATGTCAACAACTTTTGTATGTGTTATTCGTATCTGTATGCATTTCGTACACATCCCGTTTTATCCCATATGCATCCCATTTTCATCCTGTACTATCAGCGCACACATATGTATGAGATTTGTACAGATACTTATAGATGAGATGTATGTACAGATTTCAAATGTTCCAAAACATTTGTTCGAATGATTCAAAACATTCGAAAATACAAACACATTCATTCGATGTTTAAATTTGAATGTGTAGACATTCTATTCAAATTTGAATGTCCACATTCAGTCAAAATTAGTCAAATTTCTAATGTTTAAAACATTTGTGCACATCCCTATTTGAGAGTGTCTGACTCTCCTACCCATCAGCTTCATAGAGTGCCCCCTGGCTCTACTGTTGTGTGATAGAGAAAAAAAAATCTTTTCTTGCTGGGTTTCAAGAGTAGTAGAAGGTTTGCCTTGTCTCTGCTTGAGATGCCCATAAGCAGTTGGTGGGCTATTATGTGAGACAGGATGTTTCATTAGATAGACTGTGACCTGATTCAGCAGGGCTCCTCTTACATTATGTTATGTTCAAGGTCATCAGCTGGCTTTGTAGGGGAGGGTGGAATCAAACCCAGTATTTGCAGATAAGAGTCTCACTCCTTAACCACTAGGCCAAACTGGCATCTTTAATCTCCAGGACCCAAAGTGATAACCCCTTCCTGCTAGATGTAGCTGTCATGATGTGCAAAAGTCAAGGATAGAAATGGTTGGCCAAACTCATCCAACCACCTTACCTATGTCCTTAGGTAAAATGCTCCTTTCTAGAAGGTCAATGTCCATGTGAACAGCCCTGTCTTCAAAGTATTGAGCACAAACGTCCTAGTTGAGATTATAGCCCCCGCCTACAGAAGCTGATGTTACCAGATATAACTAGGTACAGAGAGTTCCTTCTAGGAACTGAACTTTCATTTAGCAATGGCAAACAAGTGTCTGTGAAGGCCACACGTAGCAATCAGCACGTACTATCTGGTACATACAATTACCCCTTGTTATTTGTGATTTTAATAGCTGTGATTTTTGTGTACCCTCTGATTGCAGTTTGTCCAGGCCAACCTATTTGCAAGTTAGCACTAGAGATTGGCAATTTCCTTTTATTTTCAGATGGAGGAATTGAAATAACCAGCTCCCAGTTACTTTGTTATTTATGAGTGCTCAAATTCATGACATTTTTGCAGAATGGAACCTGTGTGAATAATGAGAAAAGACAGGAGAGAAAAAAATTCCCCTTAGAATTTGTTTTCATGAGTTGCATCTAAAAGTATTGGGAAGTGTTCTACAATATGTGGATCAGGAGTTGCCAACACAGTGCCTTCATCAGATCTGTCTTCTTCAAAGTGACATATTGTTTTCAGCAAGTCTGCACCCTTTAAGCATCCACTGTAAAGGTCATGGATCCACTGTTTTCCAGCACTGCCATAGGGTAAAGGATGAGCCCAAGCCATGGTTCTTTGTTAATTGTCATAGGGCCTATTTGCACTTGGTGAACAGGGGCAGTCTGGGGATGCTCTGAGACAGAGCATCCACATTACGCAGTGATACTTCCATCCCAGAAGGTCTCCACGCATCCCAGACTGTTCCCTGGCCTGGATGGCTGTCAAGCACACTTTTGTGTTCTACAAGTTCAACTATACTAGTCACAGCCTGGTAAAGCCCGGCATGCTCTGTTTGCACCTCTTCTGGGCAGCACAGGTGCAGCTGCATACTGCATTGCCCAGTTATCATAGCAACAGTACCATGCATGCACATTGGCGCCATTGCCTGACAACGAATCACCTCTGATATGGAGGCGATTTACAGTAGCCCAGCACTTGGGGAAGTGCTGGGTAGGTAAGTTTGGAATGGATCCAGTAGGCACCAGATCCATCCCCCTTCTTCACCTCCCTTCAGTTTCAGGATTGCCCCAGCACTTCAAAGTGCAAAAGCATCCAGTTTGCCCCCATCTTAACTTTAGTGGGATGGTATTGCTATACCATCCCACTAACTTAAGCGTGAGTTGGGTCTTTGACTCCAATTTGATGCCCCCTAACCACAACAAAGCGCATGAAGAAGCAAGAAACACATAGCCTTGCCACACTTGCTTACAGCATATAAAACTCAAGTGTGCAAACTCAAATTCTAAGCACTGGAGAAAGGAAGAGCAAGTCTGCTTCAAGGCCTCTCTCTGTCCCTTTAGAAGGTCAAAGCAATTATGTGTTTTCTGGATATATGTCAATAAATGTGTTAACTGTACTAATTCAATCCATATGTTCTTCATTTATATAGAAACAAATTAATTGTACGAAGCCTTACATTGGAAGTGCAAATCTGAGGTGTGAAGAAAAAATTTGGAATGCTTGTATGACAGGAGGTGCATTGCAGGTATTATGAGTAATACTTTCTACTTTCTACCTAATATAAGATCATGATGGAAATAAAACCTCTCGTCTTGTACCTTTTATTCTAGCAAGAAGGGTGTCCTTCAGCAGAAAGCAATGCAATTCAGAAGGTAAAGCACTAGGATCAGACTGCCAGTTTATTTCTCACTCATGTTATGTAAACAATTATTTCAGAGCCTTTTCATATGTTTTTATTGTTACTGTTTCTTTTAGTTACCTAGGTGCACAGAGACCATCTATGCCATTCTGCATTCCATTGTGATAAATATCAGCACTTCCGATATGCCACCTGTGCTGGATGCTGCAAATAATTTGATGCAGGTATGCATATGTTTATCTAGAATGCTGCTTTGCTTTCTTTGAATTCCATAATTTTACCAAAGTTCCATTACTCTTATCTTACATTTCAAAAAAGAGATTACTATATGGGTGTTTTTCCACTGTCACTAGAAGTACCCATTAATGCGTACAAAAATGCCATTAATGGGTTCTTAATGGGTACTTCTAGTGACAGTGGAAAAACACCCTATAATACTAAAAACAAACAGAAAATGTCATATGGTTCTATGAGACATTAGGCAAGAAAAGAGATTTCCGTAAGAATAGAATATGGCAGCTTTGGGGCTGGAACCACAGGGCAGCAGGGTAGAGGAGAAGCTCTTCATTTTCATCTTTCCAAGGCACACTTTACCCAACTTTGTCCTTCCCAGCCAAACTGCAGACTGACATGGCATATGCTATAAATAAATGGTAATATTTGTGAGCAATTATAAATATTGCTACAAGCATTTATGTGCCAGGGATGTATATTGTCTGTCAACTACAGCTACCAATGAACCTTTCAAGCTTTTATCCTGTGTATCAAAATCCATGCAGAAGTAAGCCACAGAAAATTGTCTCCAATAATTTTGCATTTAACATTCACTGATGGTGCCACTCAGGTCTCAGTTCTGGGGAGCTCTCACAGTCCCACCCACCTCCGCAGGGTGTTCTGTTGTGGGGAGAAGAATAGGAAGCTTTGTCAGCCGCTTTGAGTCCCCTTAAATGGGTGAGAAAAGCGGGGTAGAAAAGCCAACTCTTCATTGTCGTCGTCTTCACCAACTCTGATATCCTCTTGGAACTGATATGAGATGAGAGAGTGAGGATGCATCTACATGCCAAAAATACTCCAGATTTGGGGTGGGGGGGGTGCCTCAGAGCATCTCCATACACAACTTTACTCTGGGGTACCTCAGGTGTAAAGGAGGAAAATCCGCAGCAGAAAAACCCCGTTTAAACAAGACTACATCTGACGTTAGGCGGAAACTGTGGATTTTCCTCGAAGCATGGAGATGCTTACGAGCAGAACTAAAAGCGACTCACTCCTTGCAGCCCTGTAGCTATCAGCTTCAGCTTCCTCCGTTCGCGTAAGGACAGCTGATTCAGTGGCCAAGCAGAGCCGTGATCATCGGAGGCTGCATTATTAGGAATGAGAGAGAGAGATGCTTTTAATGATTTTAGCTGACTTGTCAGGTCCTTGTTTGGGCTAAAGGAAGCCCTTGCCTGAGCAATTGCAGGCTCAGGCAAGGTGGGGGGAACCACATGGAGAAAACGAGTGAAGTTTACAGGGGTGGAGAAACAAGGGAGGAGAGGGAGGGAAAGAGACAGACACAGACATGAGCGAAGTTTACAGGGAGAAGAAACAGAAGGGAGGGAAGGAGGGAAAGACAGACACAAGTTAAGTTTATGGGGTGGGACAAGGGAGGGAAAGAGACAGATGCGCACATGCTGTGAAAGAAAGAGGAGATCGCTGGTTTTCCATTCTTTACGTGAATGCCGGCAGCTGAATTTGACAGCTGAACAGAGCCTGTCATCGCTCCAGCGGGTGGGGTGGGGGGAAAGATGCGGGCTTACAAAAAGCTGTTTCCATGGGGACAGGAAAGTGCAATTTTAATCCACATTGCCCCAAGCCACACGGGGACGCTTTATTGCGAGTTACAACTCAGATTTTTTTTAATCACATCAATAACAAAACAATTAGCTCCAAACTCCAAAGATAGATCTTCAAGACAAAACATTTTTCCTATCTCTGCTGTAGCCCAGTTACCAGATTTACTAAGGCAACCAGATCATTACATTATATAACTGTTAAGGCATGCTTATATTGTTTTAAGTATCTGGGTGCTTCCAAATACTGCTGGACTAGATCTTCCATATGGTCAGTGACCAGACTGGCTGAGGGAAGATGGAAACTGTAGTTCAGAGACATCTAGTTATCCCTGACTGAAACACTCAGATATATTTGCATTCATATTTCTTTTTTTATGCATCTTTTTCAGGCTCTGAATGACAGCCACATGTTCACAAACCAAGCAGCCCCATTAAACAATGGATTTGGCATGGACAGGGAGCAATGTGAGTTAATTCTGGGTCTTCAGGGTGTTGTCGAGGTGCTTAAGAGGATCCTGAATCACCTGAAACATGAACCCAATCTTGAAAGAAGTAGCAATAGTATTAATCATCTTTACAAATGAAAGAAAAAAACAAGGCAATATACAAAACATATGAATAATGTACAGGAAAACATTTGCAGTGTGTGAGTCTTAAGCAAACTTGGGCCTTTTTGTACTTACCTGATGGAACATTTGAAGCAGATCACAAGACCTTGATTGGCTGCAGGTGTCCCCAGAAGCATCCCAAGGGTGTTCCTGATCCATCCCTGCTGTGAACAGGATTAATGCTGTCCACAAGCAGTTCCACACCACTTTTGGGTCCACCATATGCAACATCCTGTCACTGAATTGGGGCGAAGGACATCTGACATCCAGATGCAAAGCTAGGAATGAACCAGGAAAGCATGCAATTCACATAGCTAGCAAATGGATAATGCATAAAGGATTCTGCTGCTGGCTGGACAGGAATATTCTGGTACTCAGCATGCAAAAGACCCAAAGTCTCAGAACTGTGCTTTGAAACAGGATTAGCAGCATCCTTTATAGATTATCTACCACAACTTGCTATATGTAAAGACCTAAAGTGGATATTGTGCACTGAATCGAAAAGATATTTCATTACGTGTTTCTCAGGGAAAGGGAAATGCCACAAAATCAATTTGAGAATATTCTGGCAGGAAAATGTCTTCCCAGATGAAATTTTGTGAATAGCAATTGGCTATATATTTGACAGTCAGGTAGTCATAGCTATCTGATGGGAACCATCAGGTCTTGGATAAGGTAAGGATTATCCATTTAGATCTGCAATCCCATCCTTTCAAAGGCATATTCAAAAGATACCATGGGTGTTTCTGCACTTTCTTTCCCATCTATTGGACAGGGGTGGTGCAGAACAAACTAACATGTGCTAGTGTCTGCACTAGGGAATGCTAGTACACAGCCTAGCTCCCACACATCCAGATAACTCACCTGGGTCTGGTCGCACGTCCAATCCTCCGTAGGGCACCAGTACCTTCGTCACAGCGATGATGACGCTATGTGCATGCACAATCATGTCAGAGGTCATCTGAGATGTCAGCATGCTTGCGCAGCACCTCAGATGGCCCCCTCACACCAGAAATAGTGCAGATGGTCACCACTTGGACAGGTAAGGTTGGAGTCACATTTAGTAAAGGTTAGTATGCTTGTGGTGCAGGATTTCATCCACCACAGATAGTATGCAATTAGTTAAGATCTGGGCAGGCAGGGGGCATTTGTAGGCTGCAAATGCCTCCTGCAAGTACAGATGCACCTGCCCAGATGTTAACTAATTGCATAATAAGAGGCCAAGTGCAAATTTGCCTCATATCTCATAGTGCAATACTAAACTGACAAAGGAACAAGATGCAGCGACTTACTAAAAGCTATTTTTAGATCATTATTTTGCTCACGTGCCATTTAAATCAAAAATAGAATTTTCAAAAGCAAATTTTTTAGCTTTTTGTTATGAGTTATGAGTTATTAATGACTCATGGTGACTCTGCAGCCTTTTATGAAGATGCAGAAGTTTGCCACTTCTGTCTTTTAGGAAGATGCTAGGATTGAACCCATCTAAAATTCACTTTCCTATGTTACCTTCCTTCTAAGCAAAGACTAGCTTTGTTCTTGTCATCATAAATGCTGTTGTTTCTGTTATTTTTAGCATTTTATTCCATTTTTCACACTGGGCCTTTTCCCACCCTCTGAGTGAGATCAGGGGTGAGGCAGATGTTTGCATTTTGAATACCTACCTTATTCCAAAGTTACCCAACACTACACTAAGTTCTGGGTAAGTGCATATACACTACTCTGTTAAACAATTAGATTGCTGCTTTATGGGCCCTGTTCACACTTAATTGTGTGGAATGGTAAACTAAACAATTCAAGTTAATTTCAGCCACAATGGCTGATATTCATACTGCAAGTGCCATCCCTATCCCAAACTTCACTACATCCGTCCCAGACCATCCAAATTGCCATAACAAGGGCTGCAACAACTTTTGCTGCATGCCTGGCCATTGCCATGGTGGTTGCAACACAGCATGCCTTTGTATAGCTGCAGCCATACAATCCTGCCTCCTCACAGCTTTGTTCACAGACATGGGTGTGAATGCTGTCAACCAGGAGTGTACTAGACACTGCCAGTCAAGTGGTGGAGAGGTTTTGACTTCTCCACAGCTACTGAGGATTAGGGCATTACAGGACTCTCTGAGATGCTCCAAGACAGAGGTGGTGATGTGGTGTGTTGACAGCATGACCCAGAGCATCCCAGAGTAGCCACAGATGGTAAGTGCAAACAGGCCCAGGTTCGGCTTTTCTGACATCATGACTGTTGTCTTTAGAAATAAGCTATCTGGGGATTATCTGGGGATTATTATTGTTATTATTAATAACAATATGAATGTCATTATTTGTTACTTGTACTGCCAATCATTGGTTTGTATATCTTAATTGTTGCCATCTCTTGTGCCATCTCCATGTTGTTATTATAAATAATTTATATATAATTTATTAGCCATAAATAAAAATAAGTTATTTCCAAAATAGCACTGAGTTTGTTTTCATATCTCAAATTTAGTGGTCTTAGAATACGTTCCAGTATATATATATCTTTCTTTATGAAATAACCTGAATTCACCAATCAACTTTTGTCTTTACACACTGGGAACTGGAAAGAAAAAAGGTGGGGAACAGTTATACAAAGGCCAATCTAAAGCGAATCTGACTTAATTTATAACTAAAAGCTGGTAGAAAACTTTAATTAGAACAGGAGCCTGCCCAGACATTAAGTTGCAGAATTACCACTGAGAAGTCCCTGGGCCATTCTCCACATACCAATATTCCAATAGTGTGAGGCCTAGCCCACATCTGTGCTGCTTCCTTCTGCACTGTGGTGTGGACTAAAGAGCCCCTTCCCCCTACCAGGGTCCCCTATCCTCATTGGATGCAGCATAACCCCATATAGGAAGCCAAAATAGACATGTAAGTTTTCTTCTTCTTCTTCTTCTTTTTTGCATTTGTCAAAAAGGGGAAGTCTGGGTTTGCCCCAGAATGAAACATACACACTGTGCGGACACACTTCTATGCCAGAAGTATCTTTGCAAGTGCCAGAGCATTCCCTGGGCAGATAGCTCTGAAGCACTAAAACGCTTCTAAGGCCATTTGCTGGCATTCTAGAGCAGGAATAGGTTTGTCCTTGTCTCTGCTTGAGATGCCCATGAGCAATTTGGTGGGCCACTGTGTGCGACAGGATGCTGGACTAGATGGGCTGTGGCCTGATCCAGCAGGGCTTCTCTTATGTTCTTATGTTCTTATGTGCTCTACAGCTATCCTAGCTGCACATCTAGCATAGCCCCACATTCATGTGGAGCAGGGTGGCACAGCCATAGTTGTGTGCTGCATCACCTGGTTGCCATAGCAATAGTGCTGTGCATGCAAGACGATCATGGCAATTGCACTGACACAGTAATTAGGGAACTGCTAGGTAAGTTTTAGGTGCACTGGGCATTGCAAAGCAGACCCCCAATGCATCCCAGAGGTTCTTTGGTCTAATGAAGGCACAAAAGGGCTCCTAGGGCCTATTCACATTTAGGCCTCTGGTATGCAATTAGGACAGCTCTGGTATAGAGTACAGTGTAGTTCCAGTCTGTGAACCTGATCCTTCATGAGAAGAGAGATCTCATGCAGGACTACTGGGTATAAGTGCACATCACTAGAAGTTGTGCATCAGCCAGAATGTGTTTATTACTAATATAAACAGATCTGATTCATTAATAAACTCAAACTAAATGTCAGGACCAGAGGCAACAGAAACCATTAAAAACTTTTTTTAAAAAAAAGGTCAGGATGCATTGATAGCCAGTGTAGAACTGAATAAGAAATGTTCTCTTTAGTAAATTATACCATTAAAAGTATTGTCAAATCCCACCAAATAAGCAGCAGCTATGTTTTGATACCTTTCACAAAAAATCTACCAGAATCTTTTCCTCAGCTTTTTGCTCCAAGCCAAAAACATCTCAGTTCTTTACTTTCTGTTTATGATATCTGGATTATGATCGTGATGGCTCCAAATTACAATAAAGTTATTAAGGTTAGAGCAGCATGCCAGCAAATTATCTCATATTTAAATATCAGATGCAGATAACATGCAAACCTGACACAGATAACATGCAGTTGCAATTTACTGTCTGCTCAGGATGTAAATACTGTACTAAAAATAACCTAGCAAGATTATCATAGGTCAGTAGGGCCTCTTAATATCAAATGCTATGGCACAAAATAGATAAATTCAGGAACACCGAAGTTATGTGGCCTCTGCTGAACAAGCAGCAGGCAGTAACTCAAGCTAGAATTTTAAGGTTGTGATCTGTACCCTAGAGTACCATGGCATAAATACCTTTAGTTGTTAGTCCTCCAGGGTTCTCAGTACAACTTCAGTAGCTTGTATTTTCATGAAGGTTGCAAGGAGTTTCTTAACCTAGGAAATCACTCTTGGATCTGCTCCAGATGATGGCTGGATGTCCCTCTACAAAGCGACAATGTGGGGCATTGTCTCCCCAGCATTATCACTTCCTAGCTAGACAGTCCCAGCCATGGTGCTATCTTTGCACGTTTGAGTGATGTGCACATCAGGGTATCTGGCTGATACTAAACACCTGGAAGCTCACATCTCCATTACCACATATGTACAGTCACCAGTTTGTTTCCAGGTATGGATGAGGGGAGGGAAGCTTGGGGGGTGTGTGGCTGTCCCACCTGCTTTTAGTTTATTATTATTATATAATGTATTATTTGTAATTCCATAATGTATTATATAACATGCAATGTATTATTTGATGTATTTTTTCTGTCTTATGTAAACTGCCTTGGGCAAAAAAAATTACGTTGATTATAGGTTCATTGTTCTGCCCTTTGGTGGAAAGAGTGTTATAAATATACTAATGATGATGGTGATGTTATTATGTGCAGTGGATAGGGCTATAATCACAGTTCGATCCCTTAGGTAAGAAAAAGCACTGTTGCTGGAAAACCCACTAGTGCTAGACTATCCAGCAATAGTTTTGAGCATGTTTTAGAGGAGATATAAATCAGGGGTACCCTGATCCAGATTAGACTCCATCATATATGGACAAAGAAGAGGAAGAATTGGCTTTTCTACCCTGCTTTCCTCACACATTTAAGGGGACTCAAAGTGGCTGACAAAGCTTTCTCTTCTTCTCCCCACACCACCTACTATGAGAGCTGTGACTAGCCCAACGTCACCCAGCTGGCTTCATGAAGGAGGGCAAAAGCAAACCTGGTATTCCCAGATAAAGAGTCCGACTCCTTAGCCACTAGGCCAAATCAGCAGTGGGTGGAGCTTCACTGGTCTGCACTAATGTGTTGACTGATGAGGCCCTGAGGAGGGTCATGAAGGACTGTCCCAGAACAGAAGTGCAGAAAAGTATTGGGTAGGTCTAGCATGGATCTAGTGTTGGGTGGTTCCCATCCCTGGGATGCTTCCCAGGGACATGAGAATAGGCCTTGTAACTGTGCCTTGTTGGTTATTTAACACTGAGAGTAACCCATTCATTGTAAGCCCTTCCTTGTTCACAACACACGTGTGTTGCTTAAATAATTTTTTTCAAAATATCAGCAAAAATATATATAAAAATAATAAAGAAGTTGTTAAAGTCCACATTCTTCAACCTAATTAGTCTAAAGAATTGATTAATAAGACCAAACTGGTTTCATTCTTTAATTTCAATCACATAAAAAAGAATCAATACAAATGTAGCCAAAGCATTTACAGGGCACTTTGTACAGCATAAAAAAATTCTCACAAAGTATGTGACATTTGGGACAATATATACACTGAATTCAAAACTGACTTTCTGTTTCTGCACTGGAGAAACAAGCGTATAACTTCTGATCTTGAAGCACTCAAATGGTTTATTGTTCATTTCTTGCTATTACCCGATACAGATTTACTTCCTGAGGACTTAAAACAGCATTCAGAGGGTTTTGTATCATCTAGAAATCAGCACTGAAACTAGATGCTGCTGAGCTTACTATTTAGTAGTCTATCCAATATTATTCAAACAGCCTTAGAAACAGAGATTAGGAATGCACACAGGTAATTCCATGAAAAAAATAATATAAATTTGTGGGATCAGTTTATTTTGACAACAAACATAATATGCTTTACTCCACAGACACGACTTTCCTTCACCAATTAACACCCTAATTGAGATCCTATGATTCATAAAGACATCATCTTATAATACAGGATATTCCAAGCAGAGCTCCTTCCTTTCCTTTCACATTCACTTATATTACCAT
This sequence comes from Aspidoscelis tigris stejnegeri, assembly GCA_023333525.1. NCBI lineage: Eukaryota > Metazoa > Chordata > Lepidosauria > Squamata > Teiidae > Aspidoscelis > Aspidoscelis tigris. The sequence goes on along the minus strand of JALMGA010000002.1, from coordinate 24,438,124 downwards.
TGATTTTAGGCTGTTTTCTCACTCACATTGCTTGGTGCTAATCCACACTAAGCCATGCCACAGCTGAGAAATTCACGTAAGTTTTGCAGCCACCACCACCCTGCCTCCAAAAGCTACAAATGAAAGTTCCCAGCCTTGGGGCCTGGGGAGGGATGTGTTTTGGATGTGCGTTGTGGTGCACCACAGACCCAGTTATAGAATCCAGATTAAAGGCCTACCAGAGATTCAGATTAAGAGCCTCTTAATCCAGATCCTAGTGCAAACAGAGCAGACCCAATGGTTGGGGCCTCCTTGATCAACATTAAGGTGCAGATGAGAAGACCTCGAATTTGGACTATGAAGCTCCTTATTCCACATAGGTAAGTGCAGAAAGGGCCATAATGTATTAAATAAATACAAATTATTAGTAAAACTACATAAATTGTGCTCAAAAGAGTAATTTCTCCTAATAATGAACAGGACTGATGTATCAAAGAAAAATCACCAGCACTGAAACTGTTTTAAAATCAGTTGAAATAAACCATCACAAGCAAAATATGACTGTAGATCTTCAGGCTGCAGTTCTTCAAGTTTTATCAGTTCATGTCCAAACAATTTCAAACGTCCAAATTGAAAATCTTCATATCAAGGGGGAACGAAGTTTTCCAATGCCAGAAGAAACAGTGGATTTCTCCACACCTGTGGCTGGTAGTTGCCCCATCTGACTCAGCCAAACGTGTTTCAACAAGAGATGTCTTCCTCAATAGCTTGAGTGTGCAAAAGCAAATGAAAATCTGCAATATAATGAAAGGGTTATTCATCAAATTATTGTGCAACTTAAAAGCATGAAAGCATTTTTACATAAAAATCAGTGCACTAGTTGTGCCGATAGGGTGTAGCTGAATATAATCTCCACAAATTAGTACAAACAGGCAAGTGATATCCACCCTGAGTTTAGCAGGATGAACCACCCAGACCGTCAAACTTAAAGAAGTCACGTTCCTGGCCATAGTTACTGCATTTTCATTGTTACTGGATGTGACTCTTGGATGGTTCATCTTGTAGTTGTGCAATTTGGCTGCAAACTGTTAGTGATTATCATGCTGTATCCCAGACAGCATCCATCTCCCCTACCATGATCCAGTGGTCCCTGTGGGAGGACCAGGCACATGCAATGCCCAAGGCTGGAGATGTAACCAGGGTGAGACAACACATTCAACATATCAAGGTCACACATGCTACTTACAAACACAATTAGAGTTGATTGATTACGCATGTTGAATATTACAGGTCAAGGACACTTTGTCACTGCAAGGAAGACTCCCCATATGAAGCAAGGTTGTACTGGCTCAGACCTTGCATGTGTGCACCTGGGAGCACAACTGGCCATTAGTTTCTCCCTCAAGGTGTGCTGCCCTGCTACCCTGGTCATTGCATCTGCCCATCACCAGCCCCCCACCAAAGAAGCATGGCTGTATGGCTGCCCTGACATACCAGCTTGAGGTTCTGAAAATTCCTGCTGCACAGACACATGTCATTTAGCATGGGCATACTCTTCCCCACCTGGGTAGCAACGTATGTTGTTGTTCACAGGCATCTTGTTCATGCTCAGCAGCCCTGTAGTAGCCCTGAATATGTTTAGGACACCCCCAGCTTCAGTGTTGGCTATTGCACAGTAAATACCATTATTGTGAAGTATGGATGGGCCTTTTCATGATGGCTGGCTACAAAAACCAGGGGGAGAGCTGCACTGAGGTGTCCACTGGGGTGTCTGTGGTTGCTCATGTGTTTCTGCTCCCCACAGGGTGCTTTGCAAAGGCACCTGAAGAAGGTCATAGGGTTGGTTATCCCCTTTTTCCTGGAGCAAGCTGGTGATTGTTCTCGTTCACATGAGTCTGAAGCAGCCCTGCCTGGCCTGGGGGTAGGGGTAGGGGCCGAGGCCACTCAGGACCTGCTGCATTCTGGCATGTGGATCAGAGAGAGGCAGCAGTAGATGTTGTTGATAGATATCCCTGGCCCACTCACTGACTCCAGTTCCCTCATGGCCCACCATACTTGAAAGGATCTGGGCAATATCCTGCATGCACCATGCCATCTCCTACCTTCGTGCTATCCTCTCCACCCTACTGCCCCCATCTTGCTCCCTCACCCCTGCTGCCTCCGTGATAGGATCAATGTGAGTCAAAAAAATATCCTCATGCACTAACCTCCTCAGCTCAGCTGCATGTTCTCTTGGCAAGCAACATTCCCTTTCAAATACTTGCTCTTCTTGCTGCATATCCTCTGCTGGTCAAGATGGGCAATGGAGGATGCTACCTTTTCTTCATGTAGTGCTGCATCTGTTGAAGCGCAATCCACATTGCTATTAGTAAAGAGTGACCAGGTGCTGTTGTAGACCATTTCTTTTTTACTTTGTATAGCATGACCCCTACTCCTCTGGCATCATACCTCTGGATTGGGGGGTCCTGGCCTCCCATTGTCAAAGGCCCACATAGCATTCACTAACTTGTGCTTGTCACATGGTGTGTCACGTGGTGCAGGAGGACTTTGATGGATGTCAGTGTGCCTTGCCCTTCACTGTGTGCATCCTGACAAGCGTTCTTATAGATAGCCATTTGGCATGAGCCACAGGTCCATAGAAAGCTATACATGCTCTTGCTTCCCTGCATTGCTGAGACCATGGAACCTAAGAGGCAATATGGGTGCTGAACACCTGTTGGGGCTGATGGACATACCTCCCTCTAGACTAGATGACTTTTCAACTCTGCACTTTATGTTCCTATGGTTCCTGTCCTGGTCACAACCATGGCAAGATCTTGCCTGTGATGCATAGGACCAGAAGGGTCAGTGATCACTTCCACCATCACACATCCCCTTGTCCTTTCCCTGCACCTGAGAAATGCATCAACAATTGTCCATGCCAGGAAGGGGGCTGGGACAAGAGGACTGATGTGGTGGGACATATGCTTTCTATCCCACTTGGGGGTGGAAGACTTGCAAGGGTTCTAAAGCTAATGAAGTGTGTAGTGAATGCACATGGAAAGGCCTCTTCTGCTCCTTCTTGTTGCAGAGGGATGGTTATTTGTGGCTGGCTTGGACTGCCCATGAAGGGACCTGCAGTAGATCCTGTCTGCTATCACTGCTGAAGAGAAGATCCCAGGTGTGTTGACAGAGAGGTATACAACCATCGTTGCCCCAGGAAACTATCTGAATTTGGCTGGTTCTGAATGAGCACCTATATGGTGTCCATGTACTTGGCAGACTTGCGCTCTTCTGGGCATGATAGGGAAAGCAAGACAGAGACATAGGTCTCATTGTGCGGCATTTGGGGGGCATTTCACTGGAAGGCCTTGGGAGCAGCTCAAAAGTGTACTGTGCACACAAGTACCTACCTGTAGCTGGTTGCTGGTGTCCTTGCTGCCTTCTGGGCCTGGTGGCTCATTGGGAGTCTTGTGTATGTTGTATGAAGAGTCTCTGTGTCAATCTGGTATTGCTGAAGAGACCTTGCCCTGGAAGATGGCATGCAGCTGCCTGAAGTATGGATAGGATGCTGGCACATTGCCTGAACACTGGGCAATATTCCAAAGCAGTACACCTAGTTTTCTTTGCCTTCACCTGACAGTCTTCTGCTGTTCTGGGTGCACTTCTGTGAGGCTAAGCTCTGTTGAGAAGCTTTATTTGGGATGGCAAGAAGGCTGTGTCTTTCTGTGCTCCTTTAGTTTCTCTGTTTCCTTGATCCACCCAGATGCGGTGAAGTCAATTGGAGAAAGATGAGTCTTCTTACAGAAGCCCTGTGTTTGCTTCTGGATACCTTTAATGGAGCTGCTACATTGTTTTGGAAAATCGGCTTCAGCAGCAACATGCAGACCCCAGGTTTCCACCAGCTGCCATGTCACCAATGTCACTGGTGCAGACCAGATGCAGAAAGACCAAAGACTATCACAGAACAGATCTTGCTAGTACACTTGTAGACCTTCAATCCACCACTAAACTGGGATGGTGCCCCCCTGAGATGCTTCTGGACCAGAATAGTACTATTTCACTGTTGACTATTGGCAGCTCCTGGGTTCAGTCTACTGACTGACAGCAGAAACTGCCTTGCTTCCAGAGTTTTTCCATTTCAGTTTGCAGAAACCTACTATTATGTGTTGGTTGCACACTGCCTCAGATGAAACATCTGACATTTTGGCCCATTCTGAATTTGAACCCTAACCAAGGATTTAGGAATTAGCAAAATATCTGAAGAATATGGATGTTGCTTTTTTGTAACCGTAGAACTGTAGAGCAGATGAAGTTAAATAAGTATATGCATCTAGTACATACTCAACAAAAGAAGAGACTGAAAATGGAAAATTGCAAAAGGTTATATTTAAAAAAAAATTAGTATGGTAGTTGAAAATTAGAATGAAAAAATGGAGGGAATTGAGGTAGTTTGGAACTAGGCATATGCAGTTATGCACAGGAGGTTACTTGAGTTCTGTAACAAGATGTACTTAAAAGAGCAGTGAGTATTTCCAACAGTTTAAAGCAAGTCTTCAGGGATGCATCTGCCACAGTGACCCTCATGGTTAATAACATTCAACTGGCCAGAATGCAAAAACTAAATAGTACTTATGGATTTGTCCAATTTTGAGAACTGCCTATTAAAATGTCCAGATTTAATTTTTTAGGGGACAGGAATCAAACACCATGATATACTGAACAAAAGCGGTTCAGGAGTCTGTCATACAATATTCTGCCAAACTGGGGCCTCTTTGCACTTGGCTTTATTCCAGAATATATTCCAGAATAAGGGCCTGCTGTTCATATGCTAGTGAAGACTACAACAGGTGAGACCTGCCAGAGCTTATATTAGCATGCATACAACAGACCCCTATCCTGAGAGAATTCCAATAAATAGCAAACAGACCCTGCTCTTCCAAACTGGTCATTTATCATAACCTTAATGCACATTTAAGAATGTGTCAAAGGGCGATTCAGTGTGCCTGCTACTGTAGAGTCACTCGAAGATTTTCCTCAGTTGCACGTTTCAGAAGACTAGAAGTATTTGCTTCATTTCTCTTTAAACATACACATCCTGGTAGCATACACATCCAAAATGCTTTAGACTGAGTCTCACTGAGGTCATTTCCACCTGACTAAGAACAGAACGATGAGGTAACATGTTTACACAAAGGTGAGTACCACCTGCATCTGTACCTGCAGTGAATCATCTGCACCTGCAGCTATAGGGAGCCTTGGAGGGATTCTGCAGAGAGAGAAGCCTCCACTGGCTGGTAAGGAGAGGGAGAAGTCTACCAAACAGATGAGATAATTGGTAAAGGAGGATTGGCTCTGTTTACTCAGAAGAAAATGGGTATAAAAAATGAAGTTTCCATCACAGCAAAGCTGTGTATGAAGCAAGTCTGCCTTTGCAAGGTCCAGTCGTTTTCCTTTTGATTTTACTCTGAAGGTTCCACAGCTGGTCTGTGACTAATGGTTCACCATACTTCTCCAGAGTCTAGAACTGATGGCAGTCTGCAAAAAAAAAGTCCTTCTCATCCCGTCCCTTAAGTTTCTTCTTCATCCTGTTTCCCCATGGATTCAGAAAGGTTCTTTAAAAACACCCTGAAAAATAAATAAATGTCTTAGGTATATCTTTTTACCCTACTCTATATCTGGAGATCTCAGGGTGGGTTATAACAAATTCCTTTAACTACCTTTGTCTGATATAAGCAGTTTGTATGAAAAATGTGAATGCGGCACACTGGTTTCCAAAATTATGACAAGTATAGCAGCTCCAAAACCGAGAACCCTACAGAAATAGGGAAGCAACTTTCTGCCCCTTTCTACACTGGTTCTCTAGATCTAGAAGAAGAAGAAGAAGAAGAAGAGTTGGTTCTTCTACCCCACTTTTCTCACCCATTTAAGGAGACTCAAAGCAGCTGACAAAGCTTTCTGTTCTCCCCACAATAGAAGATCCTGTGAGCTAGGTGGGGCTATGAGAGCTCAGAAAGAGAGTTATGACTAACCCAAGGTCATCCAGGTGGCTTCATGGAGGAGTGAAGAATCGAACCTGGTATTCCCAGAGTCCGGCTCCCTAACTATTAGACCAAACTGGCTCACAAAGGGCCTCTTGATTCGGATCTTGGGCCTCCTGATTCGAGCATCAATCTAGATCGAGGAGGCCCTGCCCCCGTTAGGTCACCTCTGTTTGTACAAGACAAAGACAGAGAGGCCCTTGATCCAGATCTACTGTAGACCTGGTATATCAGATCTACATTCTGATCTAAGGGCTGTAATCAAGACCACAGAGGCATGTAGATGCCACACCTCTGTGAGCCGGAATTATTGGGAACTGTCATTCAGTGGTGCACCATAGCTCTGTTTTCCCTGCAGTTGGCTGCATCCCAGGTAGCTAAAAGTGGGATTATAAGTAAACAAACCTGCAGAACCAGGTAAGCACTGCTATTACAAGAAGCATGCCATCATTGCTGGCTTTCCTGTAATAGTGATATTATGTGATATCACCTCGCTATCCCAGTACTATATGGGGAACACCACAAATGAACCTGGGTTTTAGTCCAGTATCTGGAGGAACCCTTAGACAATGTGTGATGCTGTGAATATGAAATTCACAGCTGCATTAATCACCCCAGGGGTATCACAGAGTTAATTTATTTTTAGCGGTTAAATCAGCTTCAGCAGACTTTGCAAATTTGCCCCACGTGCCTTCAGGTGAACTGTGCACTTATTATAAAATAATTTCAAAGTAGCTATTTCTGTTTGATTAAACACTATTTACAATAGCAAATGCATAGGTGTATCTCAATCCGTTTAGCAAATATTAGTACTACTACTACTACTACTATTACTACTAATAATAATAATTTGGTTGGACTCTAACTTTTTAAATCAAAATTTGCAAATACTAAAATATATGCATACATTTTCAGGAAGGTGAATATCACACTTTCCCCCAAGCCTGGCACACCATAAAGCCATCGAGTTATAAAGCAAGCCGTATAACTTACCTTTCAGGCATTCTAGCATATCATAGGATGAGTCATCCTTATTCAGGCAGTCATATAAGCTCCGTGCAGTCCCGTTATTCTTTTCAGAGTCTCTCCACTTGCGCAGCATCAAGCATTTGCACATATTAACATCGTCTTCCTTTGCCTCAATCTGCTCAATATCCTTAAGGGTCAGGTTAAGGTATTCAATGCCAATAGCCTTCCACTCTTTGCCCATCTTTCTCGCGACAACCATCAGCTGCTGATCAGTTAATACCACTTTGCTTTTAGATCCATCTAAAGGAAAACAAATACTGTTCAGCGCCCTATTACACTCTTTCTCCTTTATTTGTACCTAACCGGTTCCTAAAAATTGGCCTTATAACAAAGATTACTGTAACAAAAACAATTATTCCGTTTATTTTATTTTCTCTTTTTTATTTCTTTATTGCACTCAATATCTGAAGGTGTCCAGGTAGAGTTCAATAACAACAACAAAGCCCCACTAAAAACAATAACAAGGTCTGAACATGGGGAGGGGAAGTGGTTTTCTCAACCAAAGTCCAGGTCTAAGGGCTGTATTCATTTTTACCATTTTTCTAAATGTCTATAATGAAGATGCCTGGCACACATCAGAGAAGAGACTATTTCATTGTCTGGGGGTTACCACCGAGCACGTCCTATCCCAAGGACCCAACCACTTAGGTACTGATTATAACTAGGAGGGCCTCACGTGCAGAACTTAGGCACTAGCAGATTGATAAAGGCATTCCTTTAGTTATTTGGACCCAAACCATTTAAAGCCTTATGGGATTTGGTAGAAAATTGGCAGCCAGTGCAACTCTTTTAAAGCCATTGTGATGTGTGTCCAGCTTGTGGTGCTTAATTAACAGTCTAGCTGCTGCATTCTGCACCAGCTCCAACTTCCAAGCCATCTTCAAGGGCAGGCCCATGTAGAACACCTTACACTATGGAAGTTACCATAACACTCACTATGGCCCTATTGTCTCTGTCCAGAAAGGGCCATAGCTCGTGAACCAGCCAGAGCTGGAAGGAGGAGTTCTTGACCTCTACCTCCTCCTGAACTTCAAGTGTCACTGCAGACTCCAAGAACACCCCCAGATTTCACACCTGTCTATTTCTGGGCACTGCAATTCCATCAAAAGCATAATGACTCCCCACTTCAAGAACCTAGGACCCTATGGCACACCACACCTCCATCTTGTCTAGATTCAGCTTCAATTTATTGGCTCCCATCCAGCCTATTAGTGCCTCCAAGTACCTGCCAAACACTCCTGATTTAGATGGCACAGAGAGATAGAGTTGAGTGTTATCTGCATATTGATGACACCTCACTCCAAATCTCCTGATGACCTTTTCCACCAGCTTCATATAGATATTAAAGAGCACAGGAAATTACCTTCAAAGAAGCCCCACAAGTGAGTTCCCAAGATGTAAAGCAAGACTCTCCCACAATCATCCTCTAGCAGTGGCCTTGGTGGTAGGAGTGGAAGCATCACCAAATGATGCCTCCACTCCCAAACTCCATAGCCTTTCCAGAAGGTTACCATGGTCAATGGCATTAAAAGTTGCCAATATACTCTGGATAACCAGAGGGGTTGCACTCCCTCTGTCCTCCCCCCAGAAAACTTCTGTCTTGTTCCAAGATCATTCCAAAATCACCCAGAATAGCTAATCTGGTAAGGAAAATGTTAAGACATTTAGTGATTAGTTTACTGATTTTGCTTGTCTTGGTGGAGAAAATACATGCACATGGTGTGTGCGCACCTCCATTCACATATGAGTCTGTAACTATATGAATTCAGCAGTGCCCCCTCAAATTAGACACTAAGAAGGGGGTGTATCGCCAGGGATTAATATAACTCAAATCTCAAATACTTATTTCCCCACGTTTCTACTTCACTTTCCTGGTGGTCAGTGGGTCACTGTTATTCATCCCACCGCTGCCACCAGATGTAACGCCTACCACCAGATGTAACGTCTGCCACCAGATGTAAGGCAGGACATATATCCTACCAGTTATAACCAGTTGTAATAATAAAGATATTATAATAAAGCTGCTTGCTGCCACCAATGTTAAATGTGCTGCCACCAGTTGTTAACGGCCTGTTGTTCTAGTGTTACAGTTATAGTTATTTTATTGTTTGGGTAGCGTGTACTAATATCCTAAACAAGGATATAATGTCAGAACTTCCTTTTAAAAGTATATTTCTTCTCTGCCCCTGTGGGCTGAATAATAATGTAACAAGGGGCCTATTCGCACTTGGCTTTATTCTGGAATATATCCTGGAATAGGGACTTGCTGTCCATATGCTAGTGCAGGCTTCAGCTGGCCCAAAGTGAGGTCTGCTAGAGTCTGCATTAGCATGTGGACCACAGACCCCTATCCTGAGATATACTCCAGAAAAAGGCCAAGTGCGAATAGGCCCAAGATGGAGTTTAGAATCACCAAACTTCCCTCCCCCACTAGCTCTGCCTAGCTAGTCAGGGTTACTGCATCTTTCAGTCCCTATGGCAACGGAATATACCAGCAAAGACTTCTTAAACAACAAGAAAATGTTTTTATTGAATACAGATTAAGTTTAAAGTCAGCTTCCCTTAAAAGTTACACTTTGTGGTTTCTGTTGACAACTGCTCAGTCTTTAACTTTACACTCAAAGTAAGAAATCACATACACTGCTTGGATAAAACTTTCATTCAAAACAATAGGTGTTTGCTTGCCCTTATATTTCTTCACCAATAGCAACAAACACGTATTACAAACTCAGGACCCCAACTTTAGCCTCCCCAGCTAAGGGCCCGTTTCTCTCCTTCGTTAACCTCCCTCCAGGATTAACGACCCAAGGCAGAGAACAGAAATTGTTCCCTCAGGCTCCCTTAAATATGGGCCTGGCTGGCTAGCTTTGCCCTGATTGGCTGAGCTCCTCCAGGACTCTATTTCACCCCTCCCCTTGGAGTGCTCAACTAGCCCCTCCCTTAGGCTACTTACCCTTGTTAAAATACACTTTGGTGACACTTTTAAGCATCTGGACTTACCGTGTTTGCCACACTGCATTTTAAACCAAAAACGTACCTTTTGGGACTGAGAGGTCCTAGCGGGCATCACAGGGGGCTGGCTGAGCAAGGTGCTAATTTAAAGTCTTGCTTTGATCCACATGGATTTATACAATGAATCAACATCATAACTGAGGGCAAGGTTGGTGGTGTCCATATTGCACCACGGCTTAGCTTTGTAAATAATCTTTCATTTTTAAAAAAAAATTCACCTTTTGTATAAAATTATTCTCTATCACCCCTTAAGTGCTGATCTTGCTATTGCTCTGCCATACATGTGAAGCGAGCTGTACTATCCAGTTCAGAAGCTTCCAAATGTGAGGAACCGGCGACAAAATGCTGGTAACCCAGAATATTATTCAGAAATGTCACCAGACCTTTCAAGGTGAAACTCATTCTTCATATGCAGATTGAACTTTGAGCTTTTATCTATTTTTCTTCCCAGAGCCTATACTGTATGCAGTGCTGACATTTATTACTATACTGCAGTACAAGAACAACCCTAAGACTGCAAGCAAGCAAGCAGACTGCAAGTGAAATCAAGTAGCAAACAAGTCAGTCCTGTTCACGCCCACAAGGATACCCATTTCCAATCTCACACCGCAAAGTCTGACTGCTCACATGGTCATGGCAACTGCTTATACTGCAAAAGTAACCAAGTTACTTTTGGGAATGCCATCTTCCTGCCTGACATCTTTTGTTTGCAGCAGCAAAGATAACACAAATTTAATGTAGAACTTTCTGAAGTTGATGCAGGAGTCAGTTTTTCTTCCCCCCACCCCTGCCTTAACAGCTTCCTTTGCCCACTGATCAACAGTATCGTCAAGGGCTATGGGCAGACACAATAAAAGAAAGCATTTCTGAAGTGGCTCAGAGACAGCTTAGAGATGGGATTGTTCGCACACCAGCCTGCCCCTCCCCTTGAACACTCTGTGCTGGAAAAGATGGATTAGAGAAGGCCACACCATAATTAATAAGTTAAATTGTTTACTACTCGGTTTTATCACCCCCTGAAAATCCTTCTCCCTTCCTTTTCCTGATGATCAAGTTCCTATGGAAATAAAACAGTGGCTACAACTTTCTGTAATTAATGTACAGGTAGTGAGAATTTCTCTTAATGTACTGCATATAAGTGTATTTATTTTCATCCACTTTATTAGCCTGACATTTTCAACCTTTTTAAATATTGCTTGTAAGATGCATTCTAGGTATTTGCATAGTTGTCAGTAAATTCCCTGTCTTCCATTTCATTCTTTCTCTCCATGATATTATCACTAACAGTTACGTCCCAAATTTCTGCATAAGGTTATCCTACGTTTTCTATTGTTTGACTATTGTGTACCGAGACACAAATATTAATGTAACATTTGTTCATGACACTCCAATTTTAATGATAAGTCGTGTAGCAAGTATATTTGTGGTGTTAAAAATATTTAAGTAGTAAAGATAATCAATCCCTGCTCTAGTTTCCCAGAATTGTGTTACTTTTGACATTTCCACCATGCATGAAAATACGTGGAGGGGGCTCCTGACATACTCGCCAGCACTTAATATCTGGATTTCCTGTTATTCTGGTGATTTGATAAGGTATTTTATGCAACCTGTGTATTAATTTGGTGTATGCCTCCTTTATTTGTGTTGAAGACCACCAACTTTGCTTATTATTATAACTTTATGATATGTGCTTTTTTATATCTAGTTCCCAGTTACCCTTTGACTTCTAATGTTGTGGTCTGGGACTCTACCATGAACCTATATATTTTGATATATACCTTTCAGAGATGATATGGATGCTTTTAAGATATTCTCAAAAGGGAGTTCTGGTCTAGCTATTGCTAAAGTAGTATACTGTGGTCTTAAAAATTTTTGTCAATGAATGCCAAGAGCGCCAGTTCTCCACAATTCCCAATCATATGCTACTTTATGTTTTGTTCATACAACCTGTTCATTCCATTCCCAAGAATTTTGCATGATCTGCTGCTCCAGGTCCAGGATTAGTATCTACACAAGCCATACAATTTTTCCCATTTCCTACTGGGAGGTATGAAGGGAGAGCTCACACAATGGGGAGTGTAAACTGGGGAAAGGGTATCTATTTTTTCTCTGAAAGTCCTGGAAATTATCTCCCATGGACCCATTTTTTCTGTATTCATAATCACCATTAAAGGGAACCATAATAACTGAAAGGCAAAAGGAAGGGATGCAATTAGACACATCGAAAGAAGCGCCATCTGAGCAAATCTGAGTCTGGAACATCAGACATTTTCTCACTGCAGTTTCCTTACCCCATCTCAAAGCCTGGGAATAGATGACTTTTCCTCATTTGGAATTTCCTAGCACTGAGATTGTGTCTTTTTTAACCAGATTAAGTGGGAAGCTACATAAGCACAGAGGCAGGAAATAGATCGGTGAGCAATCAGAGCCACAGAAATCCCGGCATACAACAGACCAATCAGCAAGTAGCACTCATTGTCAAGGAAGATGTTAGCAGACCTGGAGGCAAATGAACACCGCAGTGTGCAAAAATGAAATAGGCTTTGGGATGCTTAACAGGTTAACTGTTTGAATGGCATTTTTTGTGCATCTGAAGCTTTTTCTTAAAAGGGTGATTGAAAAAAGCCCTATCTGATCACACCCAGGTCCTGTTTGCTATTTATCTAGTTCTAATTCATTTCAAGTATGGAAATGATCGAACATCCCCCCCTAGTGGATATCTAAAGACACTATCTCAACAAATGCAGGCTACACATTTCTGGTTACAGAAACCAAGTAATTTCACATAGTATAATAATAGACTGTGATGCTCACAACGGTTAACTACCACAAAAAATGGTGCAAATCTCAAAACTTTTAAATTGCAAGGGAACCAGAAAAGATTTACTGGATCCCTCACACACAAATTCCCTGGAAAACCACAACTTTCTGAGCCCAAATTTGTACAAATGCAAATTGGAACTAATTTATCACACAACTATTGATCACAAACACTCTCTTATTTTGAAACCACAAAAATTCAGGGAAAGCTGTATATCTCAAAACATGAAAGTATCAAAATGTTACCATATTTATCTTTTATTTAATTACATAAAAACCTTACCTGAAGCATCATTGCCCTTAAATCGTTTATGGCACAACTCATCCTCTGAAAGCTCAGTGCTAGATTTTCGCCTTTGGGTACCTAAAGAATCACAAGGCAAAGAATGACTGCTGTAAAGTAAGATATCTGTAAGTCAGAATTAGATTGCTGCACTCTAGGCACGTGCCAAACTGGACCACACTGCTGCAGACAATTCACTATCAAGCTACATAACATTTGTACTGATAATGTTATGTGCTTAATTATTATTCATATACCAATATTCAATATACACTTAACAAAGAAGGATGAAACATTTCTACTGATGATGCTCCCAAGTCTCAAGACTAGATCCAACTCAGAGAATGTCTAGAATACACAAATATCAGTATTTCAAAATATTGTACAAGGTGCCTTTAAAACATATAGGATAAAATCTGAAATTTGCACTTATGGCTTGGGGTAAGGTTTAATGCCCCTATTCTCCCCTAGCATCCCACTGCAAACACATTTCAGAAGTCAAGGGATTTTCCAAAGTAGTCGTGAGAAGCCTGCAAGAGGAAACGAGGAAAGCTAAGCTGAACAATGTTTTCACTAAAATAGTGAGGTCACAAAATGGAATCCTGAAGGCTTCCGTGATCCCAATTTTTCCTCGCTAGTACTCTGGTAGATCTCAATATTGCTGTTAGACTTCTATATCATTGCATTGCATAAAGTGAGGAAGGGAGGCCTCTGGGCACCTTCTTAACCCAGATCTAAGATAAGTGCAGAAAGGTCCTAAATTATTAAAGGTGAAAAAGTGTTTGAATAGCACCTTAGATAATTTCTTGTATTAACTGGAGATATATAAAGTTCAGACCTCTCAAGATGATTGTACTGAATATTGTTCAAAATAACTTACTTTTAGATCTTTTCAAGCTATTGTTATTCTGGTTATTTTGGACCCAGTCACCTGTTAAAATATTTTTAAAGAAAATTAAAACTGGCTGTGATATTTAAAGCTAGCAAATAAGGTACGATATTACTAAAACTATTTCTCCCACCTTCCCGAAAAAACACAACAGAAGAAGTTAAAGTTGCAACAGTAACCTTTGCATCACGATTTTTTAGACAAAAGAAACTGAAATTGAAACACAGTTTGGGGAGATCAAGGCCCTTTCTACACTTACTGTACCTTTGTTTAATCTGTATTAGCTAGATCCAGATCAACCACAAGCAGAGGCAGCTGAACTGAGTTGGCTTTAGAACAGCAAACGTATGCTAAAGCATGCTAGCACAGATGTAGACCATATATATCTGGTCTAACATTAATCCTGATCAGTGAGCCCTCAGCACAGTTTTGATCCAGATCTACTCTACTCTCATGCAGATGATGTGTTCTAAGAAGCTCCTTCATCCAGTCTAACAAGTAAGGGCAGAAAGGGCCCAAGAGCAAGCTTTCAACCAACAATCCATCCCTTCCTCAAAGGATCAGTTTTGTTAGTCACCATTGGGTAAGCCAGTGGATTTAGCCTTGTCTTATGAGTACTTACACTCTCTCAGTTTTGCTTTCCATACAACATCTTGAGACTCGATGTCCAGCAGAGATAATGTGAGTTCCACTGGCTGTTCTAAATATACCTCAAAAAAATGTTTTTCTGCTAGAGTAGAGTCATCAAAAAATTCCATTTCCTATAAAGTAGATACCAAAGTTATTAAAACCCCACATCAAGCAATGGAGTTTACTGGTCCTTTTCAACACTAAACAAACAAAACAAAACAAAACAGACCAGATAAAGCCCAGTCACCCACTCTCTTTTTAGGAAGTAGGGGGCTTTCCGCACAGGCTGTAAAAACACATTTAGAGCCTGTTTGGGGAAGGATTTGGACGTGGCTTCCACATTGGAGGCCAGACTGAAGCCCCTTTGAGGATGCCATATCTGCACATCGGTGCGTAAAAGCGGTTTCTTAAACCAGTTTTGCCACCGAAATCCGACCCAGATGTAAGACTTGAAAAATTAGGTCTTCCATCTGGCTTTTCCACTTAAACCGTTTCAGGAGCAAACGCTTCCGAAGCGGCACAGGAAAAGACAGTTTGCCAGCGCATGCCCAGCTGTCAAAGAGGCAGAGTGCGTGCTCTGCATCTTTGAAAGGTGGGCACGCCCACCAGCCTCCACCATGGGAAGGGGCCAGCCACCCTCGTGACAGCAGCTGGCCAATGGCAGCCGCGGCACACACACGTGCAGTAGTAGCCGGGTCCCCGCTTCCAGAAGCCGTGCCATGACCAGGTAAGACCCCGATCTTGAGCGCACAACACTGGGCCGGGTGGGGGGGTTAGGCTTCAGCTTCCCCTTGCAAGAGAAGGGATGATCGCCCCTTCTCTTGCAAGGGGGAATCCAGGGAAGCGCTCTCCGTCTTTGACAGCTGGGCAGGGCCTCTGGAGGCCGGATTGGGATGGGTGCTCTTCCGGCCCCTCCGCTGCCCCGTGCATGTGTGGACGTGTGGGGCGTCCAAGAATCTGTCCCTCTTTGGGACAGATTCTTTTTAAAAACATTTTCGGGCGGCACGTGTGGAAAGGCCCTAGGTTTCATATTACAAGTTTCAAAGCAGATCATAAAAATCCAAACCAAATTAAAAGCAATTAAAATAATACATACAAACACACACACCAATTAAGCATCATACAAAGGTGAATTATTCATTTTAATGCAAACTATCTCTCTTTAGCCAAGGTCTTTGCATTTCACTACGTTCAGAATTCATGTTTATTAGGCTGCCTCCATATTGCAAGAGGCAATGCAAGACCTTCAAAAGATCCTAGATTGCCTCTTGCTACCCTTCACCACACAAGAAACAGTCTTAGGGAGCCTCCAGACGGACAAAAACAGTGAAGCAAATTCAGTGTTTCCATCTGGCACCGTAGGAGCATGGCATACCCCCCACCCCTGTAACCCTGCAAACTAAAAAGATGCTGGATAAGCAGCATCCTTTTCCTACTTGTTTAGCTGCCTTTCCTGCACTCCTGCTGCTGGTGACACAGCTTCCCATCCAGCTGACGGGAAAGAGCTGCACCGGCAATGTGAAGCTTCCAGTCCCCCAGCTTCACATTTAAGGTGGCGGAAGGGGCGTGTTTGGAAGCACCCCTAGGCCTACCTTCATGTCTGCCAGCCCATTTCATTATAATCTCACTTGGCGCTACTGGAAGCTGACCAAGCACTTGCCTATTTCCCATTCGTGTTTGGTGCCCTTCCAGTGGCACCAGGTGAGGTTATAATGAAAATGGACAACAGACATGGAGGTAAGCATCACTATTACGAGAAAACTCAGCATCAGTGCTAATGCATTTATATTTCTATCCTGACCTAAACCCAAAGGTCACAAGACGGGTCATAATAAAATAATTATAAAAGCAAATAAAAACAGATTGGCTAAAATAGTGACTTTGCCTTCTCAGGGAGGGCAAGTTGTTCCTTTAGCCAGAGGGGCATGTCTTCACTTGTCATCTGAATGCATACACTTGTCTGACACACCTCAGAGGGAGATCATTCCTCATACTGAGGATTACTACAGAGCAAGGACTCACACACAATATTACAGTGAAATAATAACTGGGATATTAAAGGTTATCACTTCACTAACCCGGGACCCTACTAGGAATGCTGCAATTACATCTGGCATCCCCAATACAGTGATATGATAACTGTGGAATTTAGCCTATATCTGCAGGCACTCTTACAGCTATAATACTTATCAGTATTTAAATATAGTAATGCCTGTCAAGCCATCACTAATATAATTTACATAATTGCCTTTCACCACAAAATGATGCACACGTTGACAAACCACTTATAGAAGAACAAAAACACATACCTCAGGGTTTATGTCAGCTTCTGGGTCACTAATTAATCTATATTTCCTTCCACTCTGAAGTAATTTATGACAAGGAGGTTTCTCAATTTTTATGAATTTATTTGGAGAACGTTTTACAGTTTTTGTGACATCCTAAAATTTAGACAGAATTCTAACATTATGATTGTCCAGCTCAAGAATCTATGCTTCCCCCCTTGCAAAAACTATTGTTTTTTAAAACTGGTCAGCAAGAAGCACAAACCTTACCTTTATAAATGAGCTGTTATTGCTGGCAACATACACACGGAATTTCAAGGAAGGGTGGTCGTTAATGACTTTGTACAACATAACGATCCCATGGTAAGAAACTGGATCTCTTTTCTCAATAACTGGCCCAACGGGAGACAGCGAACTAACATGCCACTTGACATGGGTGGTTGAATGGTCAATAGAACTTTCAAACTCTGGACTTCCTTTCTTGAAATGGAACACATTGAAGGTCACATCCGATGAATGGTCTGCAAACAAATGACCAAAATATGAATACTTCTTAAAATGTCCCCCTGTTCACAGATATATACAAACTTCTCAGTTTACTAAATAATTCTTACCACTTAGGCAGAGAGCATGTGGAAACTGAATGGAAGTCAAGGTAGAGGATGTTGTACATTTGACATCAAATATGGGGCCCACAACGATCCAGGGATCTTTAACATAAGCAGCATACTTGGTCCAGGACAAAAGGGAATATTCAATGGTAGCAGCTTTGGTTACTTCAAAGATAAGACCTGTAACAGTGCACTGATAAATTCCTTCAGCATCCAGCCTTAACCTGCAAGTGACACATGTAAAATATAGTTTTCAGTACGTGCACTGTATTTTACTACAAAAGTTTAAAGGCCAGACGAAAGCAGAAACAGGAGCCTGAAGCTGGGACAGGAAATCAGGCTTCCTTTCCAATGGTGCGAACAGTACAGCTTGGGTGATTCAGACTGTTCTTGAAAAGAGGAGGGGAAAACAGTGCAGTCACTGACCATTCAATGATCAACTGCTAGCCAGTGCACCAGCTGTTGTAGAAAAGGTTCTTACCATCTTCACCTCTAATCTCAGAGCAGCAAAGCACCTTGTGACCTTTTTAAACTTGTGACATCAAGATTGAAAAACGATTCATTACGTTGCATTTTGCCACCACCATCACCTTTTCTCTAAATTTACTTATCTTTCTAAATACAGATGATAAATAGGCCCTTCCTGCATTGACTAGTGATCCAGGTTAAGGAGCCCCTTAATTAGGATTATGGGCCCTCTTATGCACAACTGGACAGAGGGCCTTATTCCAGATCACAGGAGGTATACAGATGGCACACCTCCATGATCCCAAACTGCCAGGAAGTGCCTTTAAGCGGCACATCAGTGCAGGTGGCGCTGACCCAGCCCATGCCTGTAAGTAATCCAGGTCCGCTGATCTCTATGTAATCTGAATCAGAGGCACCCATTGATCCAAATGACCAAACAGTAAGTGCAAAAAAGGCCAGAGTCTATTAGAGCATTCATTGCTAGAGGTTCTTTCAGCTCTTTTTATTATGCATATGAAACTGATTCCTTGTTATGAACCAAATAAAATTCTACTTAAGAGAGTGAAGATTACTTTGTTACAACCATAACTTCTAGATACATTTTTATTTATAAACTTTACTTATAGATTTGTTTATATGCTATCTCATTGAGCACTGCCTTTCAGATCATAAAAAACCCACAGTAAAACTCATTACAGTATAAAAACAGAACAGTTAGTTAATTTATATGGCAGGAAAATAAATGCTATTTTAAAATGTATGCCAGTTAAAACACAGAACGTATAAACTACTCTAAAGTATCTCTAAAAATTAAAATCACATAAGGACTCAATGAAGAAAAAGCCATTCAAAATATTCAGGTTTTTAAAACCCACTTAAACGCTTGCAAAGCCCATTTATGGATCCATAATCTAAAGGCTACAAATTACGAGTATTTTGAAATGAAGATAATTTTTATCTTGATGTCATTGATTATGCTCAAAGAATAAATTTAGAAAAATCCCTCTCTCAATGAAATTCCCTGGGCGCTTGGAGCAATTTTATGCATCTATGTATTAAACAGTGTCTTATTATATACAGTCATGCAAAGTTCAGCAATGTGGCATTCATATCAAGGCAGTAGATCTAGATCAGTAGGTCCGGAATAACTCAGTCCTACTAATCCAGATCATGTGGAGGCATGGGGCAGATCAACACCATCCGCAATATGATAGTCAGTGGCTCACGACAGCTGCAGCAGGATCTCCCCAGATGATCTCAGTGGTCTTTCCGATCATCTAATAGGTACCTTGGTCCCAAGTTGTTTAGATAGCCTTTATAAGCCTGGCATAAAACCTTGAATCTGGTCCAGTAGCTAGACAGCCATCAGTGCAATTACTTAAGCACAAGCGTAATGTATGCACGAGTCGGCTGCCACTCAGCAGCCTGATCACTGCATTTTGCTCCAGCTGCAGCTTCTGAAGCAGGTTCAAGGGCAGCCCACATATAGACACGCTAGTGCAAACTACAGCAGACTGCGGATCCGCACCAGCATGTGAAGGGACAGGTGCAGAAAGGGCCTATGTTTTCCAAGGAACAAAGGGGACAAGACTCTTTCATTTTTCTGCTAAATACCTGAGGAAAATATAGGGGCTGAGATGCAATATGGAGGTGGTTATCTGCTACATGCATGCAGTTAGGCATGGCCAAAGATACAGATATACCATGCGAATATGAAAACAAAACAATTATAACCTGCATGTCACTATATACTACCATATACAGAACCTACCAATAGGCGCCTCTTGAAACTTTTCTAGGAGTTACTTGTTCCTGCTGCTCCTTTATGACAAACAAACAAAAAAGGAAAAACATCACAAGACATCAGTGTTAGTTAAATTAAACTTGAGACCAACCCCTCCCTGATAGCTTTTTAACCTTACCTGTTGAATCATGCAGTGTTTACAGTGCTGATGGATATTAAATTCTAAATTGAAACAAGGGCAGAGAAAAAAAAATTATTACATTTTTAAAAGGCTGCAGTTATCAGGCGAGTGTTATGTTTATGAAATATACCGTACCTGATTCAACACGATACAACAGTGTTTCTTCCTTCTCCGGTTCCTCACCTGTTTTTCAATTTAGAGTGAATCAGAAACAGAATTAATATTTTTTCAAAGGCATCTAAAGATGCTCTTTAAATGGTCTCAGAGGCATTTGAGATAATATCAGAATCTTCTGGAAATATGATTTTTGCTTCTTTATTTTAGACTTGCTTTTATCACATTGTATTACTCATCTTACAGAGTAAACCTCTGTTAACTTTAGTGCAATAACTTACATAATTATCACAGTAAGCACCTATGCTAGCACTTAATACAGAATACAATTATCCTCCACAATTTGCTGCCCCACATTGCAATGACATCGCCAAGTCTTCACCAGGAAAATAATTAAGAGTTTCATCCAGACAGCATTTATCGATTCCACATTACTTGGATAATCCAGAATGAAGCATGGATAATCCAGAATAAAAAGGGGGACAATGCATACTTAGCCTGTTAGTACATGCAGGGTCAGCTCCCAGATGGACCCCTGAACTTGAAGGAGCCATTTCTTAACCAGAAACAGCTCCTCCCATGTGGCACATCACCCCTCCTGCACTACACGGGGTGCAGGTTGAACTACACCACACATGATTAAGGCTCTGGCCTGCCCATTCGTACTTCTTCCGGTGCTGGAGAGCATGTGACACACCATGCAGACATGCTGACATATCACGTGGTGCACTACACAAGCATTTTACCACACAGTTGCCCTAGTGATAGCACTGTGCACAAGTGCTGGCACCAACACCAAGAGTTGAAGATGGCTGCTGTCCAGGCAGGCAGCCACACATAAGGTCAGGGTTGGGGGAGGGTTAAGTATCGATGCTTAGTGCATACTTGGGTTGTTTCAACTTTTGCTACCCAAAGTCGGGAAGCAAAGTGTGAGAAGACCCTGTGCCTCGTTAAACTACTCAAAGTTATCAAATAATGCAGAGTATGTAAGTGTTGTCTGGAGGAAGCTTTCAAGTCTCTCATAGTCATAGATTTGCGTAATCCAGTGATCTCTGAATGGTCACCCATCCACCATTTACGTTTTCTTCTACCATATCTCAAACTATGAAGCCAAAGTATTTTATTAAAATATAGCTTTTGAGAAGCATATTGTACATGGCTTTATGCCAATCTTAGTCCATTTCCAGTAAGAATTGCCTTTATACTATATTATGCTCCATATGTATCTTTTATATTACACTGCAAACACCCACCAACAGTACTTTCTTTATGCAAATTAATGTAATGCAGAATAAAATAAAAACACTTACATGATTCATTTTCATTTGCTTCTTCTGGATCTGTAAATGAAAGAGTCTAATTGCTTAACGAGAAACTATAACGTCTGCTCATTGAAAAATACAAAAGGAATAGCAGTATAAACAGATGCACACCAAAATATATCTTCCTCTCTCTAATAGCAGCCATTTCCTTTCATTCTTTTCCTGATCATCCTGTTTTGCAAGTTTTACTGCCAATTTCTAAGCTTATTTATGGCCTGTGCCACTCTGACTGCTACCAAGACACAAAGATCCATTCTAACAAGGGCAATGTTAAAGATAAAATAATACTCGTCATCTTGGCCTCCACGTTTTTGGAATGGTGATATGAACAACATTCAGAAAGTGTAGTGGTAAAAAGAAATTCTGAAAAGGCAGCTGGCTTAAATGCATAGCAGCTGGCTTTCATTTTAATAATTTAATACCCATATTAAAGTTCTGAGTACTCCAACACCAACTCTGGACAACAGATGCATCTAAACATGTTCAGCTCAGTCCCAGGATGGGGCACGGAAGTGGGAGACCACATTCCACTTTTCACAGCCTCTGCTTAGCCACTGTGCTAGAGGCATTTCTCTTTGGGGGACAGCGCACTCTTTTTGGTCCAGAAATAACTACTGTCATGCAAGACACACAGACACAAAAGATGTAATTTTTTTAAAGCTGTGCTCAACCATGCGCATACCTGGCTGACATGCAAGAACCCTGCAGTAAAGGTATGGCTTTGCCCGCCATGTTCAGGCATTTTTATGGTTTTAATATGTTCATTTTATATTTTACTGGTTTTTAATGTTGTATCCCACCCTGAGACCTTTGGGTATAGGGTGGGATAAAAATCCAAACAAACAAACAAATGGCCTATGAAAATAGCATTTATTAACATTTTTCTATTTTTAAATATATATATATATATAGGCACCTCACAAACAGTAAAGAGGAAGGCATTCCAAAGGGAAGCTGCCACCAAACTAGGGTCCTTTCTGCACTGGGCCATATTCCAGATTATAACGCAGAATAGGAACCTGCTGTTTGCATGGTAGTGTAGACTACAGTAGGCCCCACTTGGGACCTGAAGTAGTCTACACTAGCATGCAGAGAGCAGGCCCCTATTCCAAGTTATAATCTATCATAAGGCCCAGTGCAGAAAGGGACTATGATTTTCCAGGATCCTTCATGAATTCCTCCTGCTTTCAGTTCCTCAACCAAAAGATTCCTCCAAGTCATAAACGTGTTCAGTCAATCTTCATTACAATGTTGTAAATATTTTCTGTCTCTGCCTCCATCTATGAAACATTTATATATACATCCACAAAGTTTGGGATGGTGATATTTTCCTTTTTGCAAATGATGCTGTTCTGACTCAGATAAGAAAATCACCACATATGCTTCAACAGAATTACTGACCTGTCTCACTTTCAGAGCTGATTTCAGAATCATTTTTGTCGTTACCTTCACAAAATAAAAATATATTAATCTCACTAATATAACATTATTGTTGCTCTTGGACGACTCCTGGTTGATTGCAAGGATGCTTCTATGGGCACCTCTATGCAGCTTTCTTGGCAAAGAAGCAGAAGTGGTTTGCCATTGCCTATTTCCAGGGAGAGGCTAGAGATCAAACCAGCAACCTTTGTCTTTCCAGGCTGCTTGCTCTACCGAGCTACAGCCCTTCCCAATACAATGACCTATATAACATTAAGCACTGATATATATTTCTATGTATACACATGTATATAAGACAGGACATCCTATGCATAATTTGAATTGAGGTCATACCAGCTCTGTTCACACCTAGATCATTATAGGTCATCCTCAGATCGTCCTCGCTCTCAGCTCCATCACTCACACCCTTCTCCATGATCGACCTGAGCCTCCTACACAGAACTCTTGGCTCTCCACCCCCTTTGCTGCATCAAATCTATCTCCTTTCTTATTGGATGCCATTGTGTCACTCAGGGGAGGTGGGGGGGGGTGTTTGTGGTTCTTTTTAAAGTCTGTTCCCCCACCTCCATGCCCCCCTTCTTTATGTGCTTTTCTTCTCCATGCTATTAATTTTAAAAATAAATTTGCAGGAAAATGCTAGATAGAGGAATCACACGCATGGGGTGTTTTTCCAATTGCACTAAGTACACACTGAAGCACCCATTAAGGACCCATTTGGCTGAGAGACAGATGACCCCCATTTCCACTACAGACCCCATTAGAGACACATCTGTTTCCACCACAGCTAGGGAAATTCAGTACCTATAATCCGGATTTCGTGTACATCCCATTAAAGGGGTCAGCCATAAAATCCGGATTACAGGGAGCATGTTTCCGCTGCAATTGGGCAATGGGGTCTAGAGGAGGCTTGGGGAAGGGGGCACCCATGGGGGAGGGGGCAAAATCAAAACTCGGAAGTCCCTCTGAAGTTGCCTTTGAAGTTGCCTTCGGAGATTATCAAAGGCTCCAGAGTCCCTCCAAAGTTGCCCTCAGAGATTAGCAAAGGCTCTGGAGTCCCTCTGAAGATCACGATCTGCCGGTAACTTCGAAGATCCTCCGGAGCACTGACAGCGGCATTGCTCTCACAAAGGTTTTTTCTGCGGACGCTTTGCTAATCTCTGAAGGTAACTTCGAAGATTGCACCCCTTGTCCCCCAAAACACCCGGGGTGACAGGCTGACCCCTTGCAGGTAGATCCGAATTTTCAAATGGGTGCTCCAGTGTTTCCACAGCAGGCAGGCTAGCACCCATTGCTATTGGGTAGTAGACCACCCATGGAAGCACATTGGGTACTTCCTTTAATCCGGATCTACTAGATTCGGATTAAGGGAAGTACCCATTCCTTAGATCTGGATCCAAGGAGCTCAGCGGAGACAAGGGGAGGTGTCCCACAAACTCTGCACATGCTGCCCTCCCCTAGGCATTGTACAAATGGAAAGACTGGACTCACCCACCACAGCATAGTTCAGCCCCCTTTATCCCACCCCACCCTGAGGAAGAGAAGATGGTCTGGCATGCCAGGACAGCCTGAGTCCCCTGGAAAAGAGGACTCCGCTTAGAACGATCTGACAGGGATACGCTGGCTTGAAAAATGAATTGAATAAAAATAACGCGAGTAACGCGACCAGAAGATAACCTGAAGGTATGACAAGGGCCTATGTGTATATCCACAAGGTGTGGGGTTATCCCCAAGTCTGCTGATACTTTCTCTCTGCACAACTGATGCTTTAAAAAAATACCCTCAGAAAATACATTCACTGTGCAAGATATGCTGCAACAGTAACTACTCACCTGGTTCACTTTCAGAGCTGCTTTCACCATCACCGTCGTTACCTTCACAAAATAATTTTTAAAAATTACTTTCCCTAATATAACATTACGGATAATGTTAAGCGCTAATTAAATACCTAAATAAAAAAGAAAGGAAAGGAAAGGAAAACCCCAGGATGTGACTCAAGGCATCTTTCTCCTGTTGTTGGGTATCACTGAGTCATGGCCAACTCCTGGTTGACGGCACTGGGGCATCTCAATGCAGTGTTCTTGACAAAGTCACAGAAGAGTTCTGACACTGCTTATTTCCACGGAGAGACTCAGGATCAAACTGGCAACCCGCTTCCCAGGTTGCTTGCATTACCTCTGACCTCATCTTTCTGTTAGCAACAACCTTTTTTCCATTCATGTTCCAACTCAACATGGAATAAAGTATGAGGAAAAGGACTCCAAGAATATACATTGTATACATTGTGTGTATTTCCACACAAGCTTTGGCCCTTTCCACACTGGGCCATTATTCCAGGGTATAACCCAGATTAGGGCCTGACATCTACCTGCTAGTATAGAGTATGGCAGACCCCACAGACTGCACTAGCATGCAGATGGTAGACCCCTATTCCAGGACATATTCCCAGTGCAGAAAGGGCCCTGTTCTCAAGACACTGTGGCCGCATTCCCATTATAAGCTTAATTCAGTTTCCCTAAACCAAAATAATAGAACCGGATGCAAACGCGAGTTTGCCTGATCCCATTACTTTTAACTTAATCGCGTTTGATCCGGATTCTGAGGATCGTACATGACGTACATGACTCAAGGGGGGATTCAAGTGGCTACTTTCTAAAAGCCGCTTTTTGGGGCTGCCCTGTCCTCTTCCTCCTGGCGTGAACGTGCCACCCATACAGAGCCTAGCTGAGTGGCTGGGTGGCTACCGCTTGCCTGGATGGAGGAAAAACGGCAGCAGGCAGCCAGCGATTCTTTCCCCTCTTCTCCCCATTGCCCAGGGCACACAGCAGCAGCGGCAACTCAAGCCCCCTTCGCCCGCTCACTCCACAGTCACAGCCTTAAAAACAGAACCTGCGGCTGATTTCCTTTCCTTTACCTTTTTTAAAGGTCAGAACTTTCAAAATTGCTGAGAATTGCAACATTGTTATCAGGTGTGAAGTGGTTGGATTGCTACAGTGTAGTGGCTGCTTTAAGGGGTGGATTTTTACAGTAAAATCACTATCTTTGGAATCAAACTATTGGGGGAGGGAAACCTTAAACACGCATTCTCATCCCTTAACATGGTACCGTTCCCACAGGAAAAAAATGTAAAATGTTTCAAGCGCATGAACCGGAGTGAGACCTGTTGAAATGAGGATTAACATTTACAATGCTTTGGGGAGATTTAACACGCGGAAAGCGTGTTAAGCCAACCTGACGTGGGAACTGTGAGGATTGAAAACGTTTTGAAACTAAAATAAGCTCATAATGGGAATGCGGCCTGTGACATTCACATAAGAATGTAAGAGGAGTCCTGCTGGATCAGGCCACAGCCCCTCTAATCTACCCTCCTCTGCCATGCCAAATGTTCACCTATTGCTTCTGGGCATTCTCAAACAGAAGACAGAGCCAAAACCTTCACCTGCTCTTGATTCCCTGCAAATGGTCTTTTGAAGCATCCTGCCTGTCTCTCTAACATGGAGGTAAGTGACTAGGCATTCATTCTAGTAGTCATTGATACACCTGTGCTTCATGAATTTTTCTAATTTATGTATTCTACTTGTTGTTGCTTAGGATCAAATTCAGTGAGTCAGTTAATTTCTTTTTACATCATTATTTTATGTTAACAGGATGGACCCATAAAAAGGTGGCTCAGAGAGTTCAAGGGCAAGGCAGGTTATTATCTCCAGAGAGGAAGGATGATTCAAACTTTCATGTCCTATTAATGATACGAACAAAATAATACTGCCAAAAAGGTGTTTTCCCCTGCTCAAAACTAACCATCATACAGGAAAACATTAAGTCTTTTTTCGGTCTGTTGATATCCTTCCTGTGAAAATTACTCTACGCACATGTTAACCTTTTATTGAAATCTTGTCATGCTTCTGAGAAAAATATTTTGGATCGTGCGTAGTCTAGCCTTAATAGATCGACACAGCCCATGAACTGAACAGAATTCCTTAGATGTATCCCTTAATATTTAACTTACTATGATCTAAAAAAACCTCTATGAATCTCCCTAAATCTATTATTTAGCCACATTTGAAACATTGTGTGCCAATCTGGTCAGCACACCTGAGCTGTGGAACTAAAAAAAGTGCAGGAACAGATGAAGGATGAAAGGATTAGAATGTCTAGGCCTAGTCAACCTTTAGAAGAAGAGTTGGCTTTTCTGCCCCGCTTTTCTTACCCATTTAAGGGGACTCAAAGTGGCTGACAAAGCTTTTCTATTCTTCTCCACACAACAGAACACCCTGTGAGGTAGGTGGGGCTGTGAGAGCTCAGAAGAGAGCTGAGACCTGCCCAAGGTCACCCAGCTGGCTTCAAGGGGGAGGGCAGAATCAAACGCAGTATTCCCAGCTAAGAGTCCGGCTCCCTAACCACTAGAGGAAACTGGCTTTAAAAATGATGTTTAAGAGATGTCCTCCTGATTAGCCCATCTAGTTCAGTAGCTTGTCTTTCACTACAGCCTATCAATAGCTTATGAGCATTCTCATGCAGAAGACAAAAGTAAAAACTTCACCTGCTCTTGACTTCCTGCAAATGGCCTTGAGAAGTATCCTGCCTAAAGGGATATAAAGTCTATAAAAGTCTATAAAATCATGGCTGGTGTAGAAAAGGTAGATTCTTTTCTTTATCACACAACACTAGAACCAGGAGTCCTTCAATGAAGCTGATGGTCAGGAATGTTAGGGCTGACAAGAGGGAGGGTGATTTTCTTTTTTTACCCAGTAGGTCATTGGTGTATGGAATTCACTACCCGAGAGGGCAGTGACAGCCACTAGAAAGAGTTGGACAAATTCATGGAGGACAGGTGTATCAATAGCTACTAAAAGTGATACCTAGGTATTACCTCTAGGTTGAAGAGATAGGCAGAATGGCTCTAAATACCATTTGCAAGGAGTCAGAAGCAGGTGAGAGTTTCACCCTCATCTCCTTGAGAATGCCCAGAAGCAAATGGTGGACCACCATGTGAGACATTCTGCTGGACTAGATGGGTTGCGGCCTGATCCAGCAGTGCTCCTCTTATGTTCTTTGGTTCCTGCCAAGCACCTGTGGTTGAACTACAGCTCCCGTTATCCTTATAATGACTGGAGAGCCACGCCTTAGTATTGTGGGAGGCTACAACCCAGAGGTCCCTGTGCTAATTACACATTCATCCATAGAAGTCACAGGATAAACTTTGAGTAGCCACTATCACTTAAACCATCCTTGGGATTGTCTCAAGAATAAAACGAGGAGGAATAAAACTGTGTGTACCATCTGGGTCTGTCTGAAGGAAACCCAAGATATAAAATGCCACAAATAAAAAAAAAATCAAAGTTGATTTTAAAGGGGCCACAGGCATCTCAGTCCTACCACAAATCCTTAAGACAACAGCATGCTCCAAAATTTAAAATAATGCTAAAAGTTTCAAAGCTAAATAAACACTCTTTTTCAGACAGCTGACATCAGTTTTCAACAGCTTTAAAAAAGAAAGAAAGAAAGAAACTGTGCTATTTACCCAGTTTATCCTGAGAAGAATCTTCATCTTTAGAACCATTCATATCTGCTGAGTAAGGAAGAACACCAGATGAGAATTATTTAGCACTTTCTTCTAAAGAGAAGTGAAGAAATGACATTCAGCAGGCTATGAAGTTCAATAGTCTATGACAGGGAATGAGTGCAAGGTATCCTTTTTTAGCTTATACTCAGGGATAAAGCTTGGAACAGGCACAGGATCAGTAAAAGTGTGTTGACATGCAGAAGATGGATGGATGGATGGATGGGTGGATGGGTGGATGGGTGGAGCTTGTAGAGACTGTGGCATGTGACACTCACGTTCATCTCTAATGTATTTTTTCCAGCCTTGAATATTCATGAAACAGGGAGCGGCAGACTGTGGCTGCATTCAGACGCCTGTTACTTATTCCCGTATATTTGGATATTCTGGAATAAAGCATGGATATTCCAGGATATCCATGCTTTATTCCAGAATATCCAAATATAGCAGAATAAGTAACAGGCATATGGACGCAGCCTGGATGTGAACAATCCCACCTGATAATTGTTTCTAAGCCATGCCACAGGGCTTTTTTCTAATGGATATGAACATACTGGAAGTGAATGAGCCCATTCAGAAAGCAGCATTAAAGGCTGGCAGAAGTTCTTGCACAAGTGAGGAGCTTTGCCACAGAGATCTGAGGCTACCTTAGAGGTGACAGCGGATCACTTATTTTTGTCAGTGGCCCAAAGGGATCTTCTCTTTCTGCAGCCCTAATCCTCTAAGGTTGCCTGCAGGTGGCAAAAGGCAATCACGGGATCTAAAGAAGTTTCTCACCACTCCCATCAGACATAGAAGGCAACCGCAGGCTCTCACCTGTGTCTGCCTGCTGTTTCTGCATGCTAGCCAAACGCCCTCCTACTTCCCTTTGGTTTTTCACACCCACTTGACTAGCAACCAGGTATTTTCAAAAGGAACAATCAAAGAAGTAGGAGGCAGAAGCAAGTAAGCTTTCACTATTAGCAGAAATTCGGCATCGTTGCCAGAATAGCAATGTTTCAAGATACTGGCTGCCTACAGACAGGACCCCAATATCCCAGTAGAAAGCAATAATGTGGACTTCTATTGCTTTAGATTCCCAGATGTGCAGGGGACCACTTCCACACATGTGGTTGACCGTTTCAGCCTCAACGCATGCACCTTTTATATAGAGCTCCAACTGCTGCTTTGTCCAGAAGGTAAATCTGTCCCTAAAATGTGCTATTGCAGGAAAATCTGCTACCAGTGCTGGGTTTTCTAGAAATAGTTTTCAATGCATTTTACAGATGAAAAGGGGGGACTATGGTGAGGCCACCTACGATACAATAGTCAACCCCAATATGGCTGTGCTGTAATCATGCTATTTTTGGCCTGTCTTGATGCACATATTGTCTCAATTACAAGTTTGAAAATATTCAAAAGAATCCGTTTTAGTAACCAGGAAAAAAAGGTGACTGAGAAGTACAACTGATTGTTATTAAGCTTACCAGAACATACTACAGTTCCTTTGTATAGTTCCTTTCCCTTATTCCACTATCACAATGTCACACTTCAATTGTCACTCCAGGTCTATGCCAGGAAGCAGTCTCTAGTCCAAGACATACAACAGAATACAAAGGTGTTCGTAGACATTCCTAGACCATTCCTAGACTCCGAAGAACTAAGGACATTTTCAGACCTACCAGATGTAGCGGTTCTATCCACTCACTGGTCAGGAGCATCAGCCACAGCTGCCCAGAGCAATCTGGTTATACAGTGCTCAAAAGCAGTCCACAGCCTGTCCAAAAGCAGCTGGATTGCTCCTGGGAAGATGGTTTCACACTCTCTTCCAGGTACAGTGCAGCAAGTAGGCGTGGCTGTGCAACTGCAGTTGCCAAATGATGCATAGCTGCCAGATCGCCATGGCAATATGCAACCTATCACCAGATGTTGCTTTGGACATTGCCGTAATGATTCACAATAAAAATGCAGCTAGCCAGGTACAGAGCTAGTTTAGAATAAGAGGTGGGGGAGGACTCATTTAAGGGGACTCAAGGTGGCTGACAAAGCTTTCTATTCTTCCCACAACAGAACACCCTGTGAGGTAGGTGGGGCTGTGAGAGCTCAGAAGAGAACTGTGACTAGTCCAAGGTCACCCAGTTGGCTTCGTGGATGAGTGCAGAATCAAACCCAGTATTCCCAGAAAAGAGTCTGGCTCCCTAACCACTAGACTGCTTGTAGTATGAACAGCCAACATCATGCTGAATCTTTACAGATCTGGTATGGTATCATTATACCATTCCCAGGTCAACAAGTGCAAATAGGTCGCATGTCTCCATATCCAAATGCAGGCTGCTGAGAAATGGATTGGTCATACAAAATTCAGGTCCATGTGCATAATTCAGCATGAGTAACTGGCCCATCTGGTGATCTCAACTTATGGAAACTTTTACATGCACTTGTTAAGGCTGGAACAGTACGCAGAAGTCACTTTTGCATCCATTGTCCACATAATGGACAACAGACTCCAGCAAACTTTCCAGAGCAACAGGCATCCATTTTTATGAAATACGTGTTTTCTGTGTTCCACGCTTGAAGCTGGAGAGCACAGCTGTGTTGTCCTGAAATCTTTAAGAGACAGTTTTCTTTGGTGAAGAGTGAAGGAGAGTACTGTGGTAGGGAATTAAAAATGTAACTAAGCAGAGAGTTTATCAGACACAGGAAATGGCCCCATGATTTTGTACAGTCTGCTGAGGAGACATAAGTTTCTGATGTCGTTTCTTCCACTTTGCCATTCAAGTTCTTATGGCAGCATGGTAGTAGGATGAATGCAGTCTCACCTAGAGCACCAAATGTGCCATGCAGAAGCAGGGTCCCGCAGACACCGCACCCCTTATGGCAGATTCGGAGTGCCCCAAAAACACAGGGTGGAGCCATGTCTATCTCAAGATTTTAGCCATGTACTGTGGTACAGCCATGAGTTTATTTATTTATTTATTTATTTATTTATTTATTTATTTATTTATTTATTTATTTATTTATTTATTTATTTATTTATTTATTTATTTATTTATTTATTTTTATATCCCGCCCCATACCCAAGGGTCTCTGGGTGGCTCAAAACATTAAAACACACACATATCAAAATGTATAAAACAATGCTAAAACCAGTAGAAGATTTAAAAATCCAACATAATAATAATACACAAAAAAAAGAGAGAGAGAGAGAAAGAAAAAGACACAAGAACAGTTTAAAAAACAGTAGAGTGTGCAATGGGAGAAGCGGAGGGGGCACCTGCCTGCCATCTAACCAGAATATAGAGGGGCATTCAGTGCTAAAATCTACATTTAATATAATATGCACCGTGACAAAAACTTCCTAATTCTTCCACTTTGAATTCTTCACATTGCACAATATATTCCACTTATAATTTGGATCAACTTACTGCTCTTTTCTGATCTCTATTCTGGCTCTTACTTTGTTCTCAATTTTTATTTAAACTTCTATTAGTTCACATGTCCATTAACTTGTTATTGTCCTTCTATCTTCATTCTGGCTTGCTGATCCTCACTGTTCCTCTGGAATGAAGAAAGATGCATTTAAGCAGCCAACTACAATAGGTCACATTATCTCCTCCAGGGTGATCAAGCAAAAGCCCCTCGGGTATTTCCTCGCTACTGCCTACACTTGCTGGGACGGATGGGAGGTGCAGTTTAGGCCATTTACCCACTTACCTTCTTGGGTTGGTCCAGTAGGACCAGATGAGCCTGGAGCCATCCTGGTAGCAAGAATGGCTCCACAATCCTGGAATAGGACTTTGGAAGGTTGTCGTGGGAAAGCCTCCTGTGCTGACTTCTGGGTTTAATGAGTGCCATGAACTGAAGTTCCTAGCCTCAGCTTCCCCTGGGTGCACCACCAGATTAGGGAGGCATGCACTTTTCTTCATGCCTCCCTGTGCCATTCTATAGGCCTTGGAATGCCAGTAGACCTGTTAAAACAAATCTACCAATGCCCCGGTATAGGTGGCCATTTTGGATGACTCCATCTCAGTGCAGAATGCAGAAGAGAGTGTCCTGAAGACAGGCAGGCCTTGCACTATCACATTTCAATGGGAAGAATGGAAAGGTCCGTAGAAAAATCTGGAGGACCATGGATGCACTATCATGTTGTCTATCTGGAAGCGGATATATACATTCTCTGTTCTTTAACTGGAGTAGGCAGAAATTAGAATCCAGCAGACAAAGTATATGCCCTTCACCAAATTATTGGCCACCATAAACCCCCTATTATATCTTTCATTCTAGAGACAGGTAAGTCTCTGAGCGCATGCTAGTACACATTAGTGCAAATGCCAGTACACGTTAGTCAGTCATGCACTTTTCTCAGCCAGTGGACAGGAAGTCAAGTGCAGAAACACCGTCCGCATGCTGGGGCAAATCATAGCAGGCCTTGGATAGGGCCTGTCATAGTCTGCGCCAGCCGGTGGATGGCAGGTCCTTAGTCTGGGATACATTCTGGACTAAGGCCCAGTGCAAAAAGGGCCTATTTATAAAAGACTTCAAACCACAGAGTTTGTAAAAGAGTCATGCTACTTGCCAGATTCCATGCTTTAATGACGAATCAAGATTTTGCTAAGAACAGACTTTGTTGATCTTTATATCACATCACCAGTGTATTTTAACGATGAGTTTTATTTCACACGTGCTTTCCGGCATGCCCCAGGCAGAACTGTGCTGCAACTCTGACTTTATGTACCTCTTCAAAAGCCAGCAGGATGAAGTGAGCGATGAATCCCTTTCCCATGACGAACCAGTTTATAGAATTCGTGTAGATGAACTCCCAAGGTTTTTTTTTTACCTCCAGTTTTTCTGGGCTACATTGGAGGATCTGTTATTTATTCTTCTGTGATTACGTAAAAAATGGAAAGGAATGTCTATGCATTTGAAATGGAAACAAACATTGCTAAAGAGCTTTTGATTGCACTTCCGTATTACCTAGGCAAAGATTACAAAGATTTCAATCTATGCTCCATTAAAAGATGAGTTAATAAGCTATCACAACAGTATAATGAAGAGTTTACAGCCAGATTAATTTCCTCTTGGAAGGCGGAAGATATGTCTTCAGGCTAATTGTTAAAGTACAAGTGTATTCTGTTTTAATACCTTGCCTAGCAGGATTTTCATTATTTCTTAAAAACTGAAAGCAAAACAAACAGCAGGGAAAAGAAAGGCAAAGCTTTTCTGCACAAAACCTAATCGATATTTAGGGTCTGTGTAGTCCACTTCCAGGCCTCATAGACCTGCATATTAATGCAGTACACCCCTGCTTTTCTGATCTGTCTGCATTAGACAAAAGCATGATCCAGATTAAGGGAGGCCTTAATCTGGATCACTGGCAGAAGACCCATTTAATCGATCTACCAAAGGACCAGCATGGCCGTGATTCAGAACAGGCAGGCAAATGGCATGCCTCTCATGTTCAAGAAGCACCAGGGGGTGCCTTTCAGGGACCCTGAGATGAGGAACTTTTGTTCCCAGCCCTAAAGAGTGTGGGGGTATAGTCATAAAGCTCATGTGAGCTTCACTGCTGCAGCATGGACTGATCCAGATCAGTGCCCCCAGGGCAGATGGTACTATTTCCAGCTTCTGAAGTAGGGTTATGCTGGGCCACTTAATGAGGATGGTCACTACATCATTTGTGGTCCTGATCACTCAATCCTGGCAAAGACTGGGCCCCACAGCTCACAACCAATGCAGACCATGTGGGAATTGACTCAAAAAGGCTTGTGGCATGTTCTTCTCTCCTCATCTTTATTCATTAATGCGTAACAATTCAGGTTGCACTGCTAAAGAGACTTACTAGTGACTAAGGATATTCAGTAAAGTCCTGTTCTGCCACCTCCTAGAGCTTTTCTGCATGGACCTTTAATCATGGTTCAGGCCATGACCCCTTAGTCCTGCTCCATCTGCATAAGGAAGTCCTTAATCCGAATCTCTTGTGGACCATGAGAGGCATGCAGATAGCACTCTTATGTGATCTAGAACTACTGGGGGGTGGGTGCGTTTCAGCAGCATGTTATAGAATGACTCAGGAAAGCACAGCTCTCCAACAGCTAGGAGTGAAAATTCCTATCCTTTGGGGATGTGAAGGGGTTGCTATTCAGCAATGGACCATAGCACCACCACCACCACCCCCAAGCTCTGTTCCTAACCATCAGAGGTATGGGGGAGGTATGAAGACCGTGCAGGCTTTACATCCTTAGAGGGGCATGTCCAGATCCTTACAGAGACATGTCCCATGTCTCCACAAGATCCAGATCAGTCAGTCCAATCAGTCCAGATCCACTGATCTGCACAATAGACTAATATGGAGATTGGGAAGCAGTGCTCTAGAGACATCTGAACTACAATAAAAGGTGGTTTGAGGGCTCTTGATAAAATCTGAAGGTGCTGAAGATATGGCCCTCCAGGGAAGGATGAACTTACAATTCTCAACAGCTTTCATTACTATGGCCAAAGATAAGAATGATGGGAACAGAAGTTTGGGACATTTGAAAGATGCCCACACATTAACCACTCTGTTTTAAACAATAACATCTTAATAGCAAGGTATATGCAACACAGAGTAAAATGTAATGGCTATGCAATTAACATTTCCAGGTCATGAATATTCTTACAGCACCAATATACCTCTAACTGAGGGTCTATTCACATTGCAAAAGGATTATTAATTCTAAAAAAGGTTCTGCTTAAAGATTGGTTGACTTCTAAATATTAATTACCTTTATCTTCCAGAGACGAAATATCAGATTCACTGAAAAACAAAACAAGGAAAACTGTGAACATTTACTGTTGCTACAAAAGGAAAAGAAAAAAGACTGGGTCTTGAAAAGCAACTGATGTTCAAACATTTGATATGCAGCACGCTTAATTTTTGACTGCCCCAAAACATGCTTTGATTGACAGCACATCAAAGCATGATTCAGCAAAATTTTGAAATGATATTCACCGGCTTGCTCCACTCATTGCCCTATCACAGAAGCCAAAGCTGTGTATCCTCAATTTATATTCTGGTTTCCACTTCTGCAGATTTGGTTATGTTTGCCAAATTGTAACCCTCTACCATTTGCACACCCCCATTGGTTCACTGTAACACAGTTTCCTGCCAAAACTCTGAGAGCAGATGCCATCATACAGTACCTTCTCCCTGCCTGGATAACTTTAAGAATGGGCTAGACAAATTCATGGAGGACAGGTGTATCAACAGCTACTAGAATGGATGCCTAGATACTGCCTCCAGGTTGGAGAGGCAGGTAGGATGTTTCTAAAGGCAATTTGCAGGAAATAAAGAGAAGATGAAAGTTTTGCCTTTGTCTTCTGTTTGAGGTGCTCACAGGCAACTGGTGGGGCCACTATGTAGGACAGGATGCTAGACTAGATGGGCCTGTTCCAGTAGGGTTCCTCTTATATTCTTATACTGCTGCCTACTGTGCAGCCTAAGAAGATCACGGTGTCTGTTGTATTCTTTCTTCCAGGCCTAGCAGGCCTTCTAGCATGGAAGACGACTGAGGCCTTTCACACTATAGCCAAACGGCAATAGTGCTCTAAGGCTGGGACATGTGGGGACGGAAAGACCATTCGCTTTGGCTGGTAAGGGACACATTCCCAGTGCATCCCTTACCAGCCAAGGTGCGAATGATCGTTCTGTCCCTGTGTGTCCCAGCCTGGAAAAGCTGCTGTGGGGGAAGGACGCCCCACCCTGGGCTGCTGCCATTGGGCCATATTGGACCACTGGCTGGCAGCCTGGTCCTGGCCCATCTCGGGGCCCTGAGGGCTCCCGGCATCCCAATTGGATTGGCGGGAGCTGGCGGAGGCCTCCTGGGTGCCCACCCCCACCCAGGGGTCCGCCTGCACACAACAGTTCAAACTTGCAAGCCCCGCCCCCAAGGGCCTACCAGTTCAAACCCGGTGTCCAAAGAGGTATGTTGGGTGCAGGGAGCTGAGGGTGGCGTGGACCCCTGGCGGGGGCACCCAAGAAGCCCCAGTGGGCTCCCACCAGCCCGACTGGCATGGCGGGAGCCCACAGGACCCCAAGATGGGCCTGGCCCAGTCTCGCCTCACCCCCAAAAGGGGCTGCCAGCTAGGGACCAGATAGGACCCAATGGTGGTGGCCAAGGGCTGGGCTCCAGAGCTGTCCCGCAGGGAGAGTGCAAATGCTCTCTCTGACAGCCAGGGGCAGCTTGAGCCGGGTTTGGGCTACCCTGGGACAGGACAGTTCCGGACAGAACCACCAGGCCCACAGAGCAAATGTTCTATCCCAGGGCTTGCCTAATTGTGTCCAACGGCCCTAGTGCAAATAGGCCTTAAGTGTAGTCACTTAAGTGTACTCAGAAGATCTAGTGAGTAGACATCCATTATCTGCAAAGACCTCAATCTGACCAATCACTGTAGTAGGCTGCTGCAGTCTTCCATAGATTGCACAGCTAGAGAGAGTAGACTGGTACAGACTAATCAGAGCCAGGACAAGTACTTCAATGGATGATAAGCAGAAGCCCAAATGCTGTCAGGGTCCAATCAGAAAAGGGGAACAACTGGGGCACAATACAGGAGGAGAACAGGACACAATCTGAACAGGGAGGAAGGCAGGTCCAATGTGGGGGGTGACTGAGTGGATGAATCAATTTCTGAATTCCCTGAAGTTCTGTTCTTTTTAGACTGGACATAGATCTAAAAATGAAGTCCATGAACCTCTCCAAGTTCTGTGCAAACACAATTCATCTCTAGAATAAATTCCTTCCTCCACACACCCAGAATGCACAAAGTCCGGCCTCCTAAAATATGTTTAACCCACTTTAGGAAAAAAGAGCACTCTTCAGATAATCAACCACTGGATTAAATACTGTGGAAGAAAACCATCTCATCATTTTGCTGAAGGTTGATCAAAGTTGGATTAAAACTTTGTTCCCAGAGCAGGGCTCTAAATCTGATGGGCATATGGAGTGTAACCCTGCCCTTCACATTTTGTGGCATTTAATAGCTGTTGAATTTCAAGAATAAAAAAATGAATACAAGCATTCAGGCACTTGAACTGAATGACTTCCATAGAGTTATACAGTCTTATGTAGAACTATACAATCAAAATCAAATTTAAGTCCAAGAATCTATGAATAAGGCACTAGTATTGAAGAAGCGAATTTTGTATCTACTGTTTTTCATGGCTTCCCAACTCACAGTCTGCGTAAGTATTATATGAATAGGGTAACATTTTACAGCTTCAATACCTCCCTTTGTATACATCCTGACAATCACAGGATTGTGCACGACCAACACAAGAGGCCTAACTCTAGACTTCTTTCACAACTGCAGCCAGATTACCCTCTTCCAACTTGGCTGTGAAGGAATTTAAACATGTTACAAGCTACAGTATATACAAGATCTCCAGGACAGCCAAACTCATTCTGATTGAATTAGTACTGTATCCAAAATGTATGCCTTAGTTGTCACAGGATAGGTACAAAGGGCAGTGAAGCAACTGGTGAAAAATGCTAGGCACCCTCACACTAACTAAGGAACAGTTTTAAACAACAGTGTTTATCCTAGGGACGTGCCAAACTATAGTGCATTAAAGTAGAAATTGTGGTTTGGAGCCCGGGACTATTAGATGATTCAGTGAATTGCAGTTTGACACATTCCTAGTTTAACCTTTTGCTTTAACCAAACTAGTCTTCAAAAGAGACAAGGGTTAAATCCAGACTTAAGAAAAGCTGTGCCATCCCTCTACTGCCACTGCCTAACTGACAGATGGGATGGTCAGAAGCCATGCAGGTGGTGCAGCCACTTCAGTCCACCTGATGGGCCAGTCAGAAGTTGCGCTGTCCCTTTGACGTGGCTTCCCACTGGCCAGACGGGACCCCAGTAGCAGCACAGCATGTCCCAGAAAGCGCAAAGTAAAAAGATGCTGATTAAGCAGCATCTTTTTTACTTTGATCAACCCTGCGCAGCTTTGAAGCAAGTCTGGACACAGCCACAGTTTTAATAAACTGAAGAACATGCTTCATGAAAGTAAACATCTTCAGGTAAACTAAGGCTGTGGCCAGACACAGCCCCCCCAAAAAAAAGCATCCATGAGACACCTCTGAAGCAGCTTAGAAACAGCTTCAAGGTGGGATTGTTCACACAGAAGTCTCCCCTCCCCCATTCTCCTGAACATTCTATGCTAGGAAAGGTGGATTAGAGAAGGGTTGGGGACACCAGGGCCACACACTGTCTCTTGAGGCACCCCATTTTGTAATGTGTGACCACAATGACCCAACTTTACCTGCTCCATCGCCCTGGGATCAGATATTCACCTTATTTGATCCCGGGGCCTGGTCCTCCTCTGGGGACCGCCATTTTGGCAGTGGCACCTCTGCAACTGCACATGTGTCAGCTCCATAGCCTTGATGATGCCGACGCCGGAGCACCGATAAGAGCAAATGGCGTGCCGCTAACGTTGGTTAATGTGTAGAGCACAATTTCATGCTCCACATCTAATCAATGATTAGTGCATTTCAGGGGAGGGAGGGTACACTTGTAGGCTGTAACAGCCTACTCAACATGTGCCTGCTCTTCCCTGGAGGTGCACTGATTATTGACCAGAGGCTATAGTGTGAATAGGCCTCGTATTTCATCTTCTCAGTATTTGCATCATGCACTAAATGATTAATGTAGCCTTTTGATATCTGTGTGGAGAAGGAGCAGAAAGGGGACAGTCCTAGTTTCCTTCAACAAGAAGAGAAAGTGCAGCAGGTGTAGGGTGCACCATATGCTGCAAAGGAACAAGGGCAACCACACTTGGATTGCCTGTTCTGAGACAAGCCCCGTGACACTCAAAAGCTTATGTGGTTTTCTGAACCGGTTGCAAGGGCTCTGACAGCCAGCAATTAAAATTCTTGACATCAGAACCCTAGGGGGACTCATTTTGGCAGCACAATTTGCTGCCAGGGCAATGTTCACAGTGTCAAAATTTCACATTTTGCCAGGTTCAGTTATCCAAATGTGATAATACGCTTCTACCAAACATTTTCCAGTTCTGCAAAATCTCTCCTGTGAAAAAGAGCATGCAAGACCATCATTTCTTTACGGCTTTTGGAGAATAAGGTATTCTGCCCTTCCCAATCAGCTTTGTCGTTGTTCAGTCATTAGGCTGTATCTTCGTGATCCCATGGGCCACAGCAGTCCAGGCCTTTCTGTCCTCCACTGCCTCCCAAAGTTTGTCCAAGCTCATGTTCCACCTCATCCTCTGTTGCCCCCTTCTCCCTTTGCCCTCAACCTTTCCCAGCATCAGGGCCTTTTCCAGTGACTCCTGTCTTCTCACATTGTGGCCGAGGTATTTGAGTTTCAGTATTTGTCCTGTCAGTGAACAGTCAGAGTTAATTTCCTCCAATACTAATTTGATCTATTTGTAGTGCAAGAGGCTCTCAAAAGTCTTCTCCAACACAAAAATTCAAGTGGCCATTTACTTTTGCACTTTATTTACTCTGCCATGTTTACATCCTACCCCACTAGCAAAATTGTTTCACAACCACTCATAAACCTCAAGAAATATTAAGACCTCAGCTCATAAAACTCAAGAATAGTAAGACCTAACTCAAGCAGATCTTTATTTGCAAACAAGAAAAACCTCCAGCGTGTCAGTTTACATGACAGGATATTCGACAAAGATATGGCAGGTGCTTCCTTTCAGGCTAGATAGATGGAATTTTTTTTCCGGTTGTTGTTTCAACAACAGCAGCATTAATACAAGTCTGTTTGTAGGGAGGTGCTGAACTACCATTCAGCAAACGCAAAAGGACTGTTAGATGCTTCCTCTCAGTTCCGGGGCCTTTCTGCACTTAGCTGATTAAGCTCCTGTGAACTAGGGCTGGAAACTTCTGGTAAAGGTGAATAATTCACATTTGCCATGAGGAAAGCTTCCCCAAAGCATCGATTACCGGCCAGAAGTGCGAATGGTCCTCCTGTTTACACCAGCCTGCACCGTTGCACCCAAAGCCAGAAGTTCCACCTCCTCACTGCCACAACTGGCTGCCGTTGCAGAGGAGCATGTTCAAGCAGGGGCCTTTTCAATCAGTGATCGAATGCCCCTCTCACAACTCTATGACCAGATGCCACTCCTGGGGATTGATGGTCCGGTCATGTCAGAGGTCAGTGATCAGGCAGGAATCAGCGGTCCAGTCATGTCAGAGGTCAGCGATCAATCATGCCCACCAACGTCACCGTGCCTATGCAGATGCCACCCCACCCCACCTACTGACCACAGACCAGTGGAAGAAGAGCGAATGGTCGTGCCGCTGTATGCTTCAGGTAAGCTTGTGATCAGCGTTGGTAAAGCAACAATTAGTGAACTGCTGGGGAGGCAGGGCATGCTTGTAGGCTGGAACATGGAACTGACGTTATGCTAACTGGTCTGTAATTGCCTGGATCACCCCTGGATCCTTTTTTGAAGATTGGTGTTACATTTGCTACCCTCCAGTCCTCAGGTACAGAGCCTGATGTTAGGGAAAGATTATATATTTTTGCTAGAAGGTTGGCAATTTCACATTTGAGTTCCTTAAGGACTCTTGGAGTCCCGGTGACTTGTTAACATTTAGTTTATTAAGACATGCAAGGACCTCTTCCTTGGTTATTTCTGTACAGTTTAACTCTTCAGAAAATACAGGCTCAGCTACTGGCATGTGTCTTCTGTCTTCCTCCATGAATACGGAAGCAAAAAATTCATTTAGTCTCTCTGCAATCTCCGTGTCTTCTTTAATTACCCCTTTCTGTCCTTTACCATCTAGTGGTCCAACTGCTCTCCTGGTTGGATTCCTACTTCTGATATACTTATAGAAGTTCTTGTTATTTCTTTTGATGTTTTTAGCAATGTGCTCCTCAAAATCTTTCTTAGCTTTCCTAATGGCCGTCTTGCATTTGTGTTGCCTCACCCTGGGATCAGATATTCACTTTATTTGATCCCGGGGCCTGGTCCTCCTCTGGGGACCGCCATTTTGGCAGTGGCCAAAATTGCATAATTCACCATTTAGTCTATACATCTCCAATAACAGTAAATATTATGATTCCTGTCAATAATTGTATTAGCCATTTAAGCTCTTTCTGCATTGGGCCTTATACTGCATCATATTCTGGAACAGGGGTCTGCCATCCACATGCTGATACAGACTATGGCAGGCCTCATTATACATAGGCCTTTTCTGCACTTCGATCCAGATCAGTGGATCCAGATTAAGTGGACATACTGATCCAGATCTTGTAGAAGTGTCATCTGGATCAGCACCATTTGCACTGAAGGCACAGATCTGGCCCACATCTCACTGTGGTTGTGAAGCTTGTGCAAGTTTCACAGCCGCCACAACACCAAACCCACAATGACTAGGAGTGATTCTGCATGCCTCTGACATCCAGAACAAGGCCCTTAATCCAAATGTAGGCCCAGTCTAATGTGTCTACAATAGATCTGCATAAAGGGGCTCATAATCTGGATCTAGATCCATCTTGCACAGATGGAGCTGCATTAAGAAGGGGTAGAACTTCCTTAATCCACACTACTATATGGATGAGGAGGCCTAGGATCTGGATCAGAAGTCCTAGATTTGGATCTACTGGTAAGTGTGGAAAGGCCATATCAGCACATGGATGGCAGGCACCTAATCCTGAATATATTCTGGAATAAAGTCCAGTGTAGAAAGTCTTTGACTAAAGCTAAAGAGGTCAAAGTTCAAATCCTCACCTGATCATCAAACAGAGCTGAGACCATATGAGAGTCCCTGCTTTTCAGTCTAGCCCATCTCCTAGGGGTTTTTGTGAAGGTAAATGAGGGCATAAGAATATCTGAGCTTGTTACTCCTGGCCCATTGAAAGGGATATTTAAATTATAATTATAATTAACACCTTAGATTTTTAAGTGAGTATTTTATGAGGACTGTTATTTGCATTTCCAGATAAGGCTGCAATATTTGAAAAATCATTTATGCCAACAACATTAAATGAGCAGGGACCATAGGCTTGCAGGGAAGATCTAAAGATAAGACACTGAACAAAAGGCTCCCTTCATTATGAATGGACA
The DNA here is from genome assembly GCA_023333525.1 of Aspidoscelis tigris stejnegeri. Taxonomy (NCBI): domain Eukaryota; kingdom Metazoa; phylum Chordata; class Lepidosauria; order Squamata; family Teiidae; genus Aspidoscelis; species Aspidoscelis tigris. The sequence goes on along the minus strand of JALMGA010000002.1, from coordinate 24,395,681 downwards.
GAAGTGCACATTTAATCCATTCAGATACAAGTCCAATTGACATGAACTTCATCCCTTTTATTTAAAGGAAAAGAAGCACATGTGTGACTGCATATTTAAAGCAGGAATGTTACTTATTCAGCAGAGTTACAATTAAGTCTTTAGAGTTGCAACATTACAATGTTAATAACATTAAGATAATGCCAGGATTTCTGGGTTTGTTTACTAACACTTAGACAGCTCTGAACAAGGTATTAATGGCTGACTGTACTTTTTTGCATTTCCCTCCCTTCCAGACTCATTCCTTTCTCCAGTCAAGTATCCTGTAAGTCAAGACAGGACTTTACGCTGCCCATCAAGCTGACACTGAATGATTATGCAATAATAATTGGGCTAGTGTTACAGTAGCACAAGATATTTTGTTATTAACACAGCGCCTAACTTTGATTTTTCTATGGAGGTCACCTTTTTTCTGTCTCTGCATGCTGCAAGTTCCAGACCACTTCACACACCTGATAAACAGGCCAGTGCCACTGGATTAAAAACACAGGATTAGTCTCAGCAGAGACAGCCTTTGGAATGGAACCAGATTTCAGCTGCAAGCCTCACTCTGTTCTACCTGAGTAGCATTTCCGTTCACTGTGCATAAAAACATGAGTCAGGAATTCTAAACCACGGTTTTTCACAGTCAGTAGCAAGAGGTTGGCTGGCTGAACTTCATGCTCATTTATTACTGCACTCCATGGCTCCTTCCACACATAGATTTTTTAAAAGGGTAACTCAAAAGTAACAGAGTTAGAGGTGGAAAATGGAAGATATTCCAGTGATGGATGATTGGATAAGACAATGGAATTTGCAGAGATGGACAAATTAATCTGATAAGAGATAAGTCAGTAGCAACATTTATCAAGAACTGGTAACCTTTTATTGACTATCTACAGAGACAAGAAAATGATATATTAATTGCAGATTTTGAAGACTAAGCAAGTGGAAGAGAGAAACTTCAGGAAGACAAAACGTTAGCAATACAAAGAAACATCAAAAAGGAAACTGAAAGTCAGCAGATGTAATCAAGAGATCAACAAGCGTACAGTTTAGATTTTCAGGATTGTCTGTTTTAAGTTCTTTTGAGAAAATAATAAAAATGAATGGGAGGAAAGTAGCTTATTGGTGGTGGTAAGCACGTGCTAGTCTTCCCATCCCTCAATCCAAAGTCATCTGGTGGCCTTTCATAAGAATTAGAAGTGGAATGGAAACTGTAGGCAGCCTTTACATGGTTCTTCCGGATCGAACCAGCTGGAGTCTAGCCCACTCAGCACCCTAACCCAAAAGAGGGCAGAGTCCACTTGGACTGGATCTGGTGCACTCCTGGGTGTGAAAACCATTCTCAGTCTTGTTCTGCTCCAGCCATCACCATGAAGACAAGCAGCAGCTTGAGCAGACCATGCAGCAGTTTGGAGCCCAATACCACTTTAAATTAAATGTATCCTTCATGCAATGGACTATTTTTTTAAAGCCATCAAAGCTGATGAGTCCTTCCTGTCGTCTTTACAGTACAATAAGGGCACGTTTAAAGCAGATTCAGTTTGACCACTATCAATATAATATCATTTACGAATTGAGTCCATGGGCCTATTCGCACTTAGGTCTCTGGTATGCAATCAGGACAGCTCTGGTGAGAAGCATATGCACTCTCACTAGGCTGCTGCAGCCTAGAAGCATGTCCGCTCTCACTAGTGCTGTCCTGATTGCGGATGGGGTGTGAAGCACACCTATCCCAACTTTTACCCCGGACTTAAGGGGAGCGTCCAGCGGGGAGAACATTCACCAGGGCATTGTCAAGGGTGCGAGCTTGGGTGGCCCCCTGTGGCCAAACGCGTTTCGACCCTAGAAATGGGTCTTCTTCAGTGGCTTATAATTATTAAAAATAATAAAATTAATTTCTAAAAAACTTTTATAACATACAATTTCTATACAGCTCTCGTTTGGCTTCTATTTGATTTCTCATTGTTTTTAATAAATTTTTTTTAGATTATTCTATATTATTTTACACACTTATATTTTTATTAAATATTCTTTTATATCTTTAGTGGGGTATATTTTACCCTTATAGGAATTATATAATTTTTTATACAGCACCTTTTTGTTTTGGTTTTAAGGCACACCACCAGGTCAGATCAATCTCCCCCCACCCCCCGGATCGCCACCTGCCAGCCAGTAGAATACAGAACATCTGACGTGGCCGGCAGTGGCCAATCGCACCAGACAGGGGGCGGGCCTCCCAGCATATGAGACGAGACGGCAGCACGAGCCAGACACTCCAGGTACACAGCCACCGTTCGCATTTCTGGCTGCTGAGGAGCGTCCTCAGTGGCCAAAAATGTGTATGCTCCTCCTGTACCTTGAGTGTATTGGCCTTAGTGCACTGCAGCCTAATTGCCGTAGTGAGAAAAGGCCTCTTGTTTGGGGACCAAGCATCCCTGTTTCACTTAAATGCATTTTTCCACCATTAGGGAGAGGCCAGAGAAAAGAAGTAGCTTTAACACCTTTTCATTTAAAGTGGCAATTTGCAACTCTACTATACCTGATTTCCCAGTCCCCTCCTCCAGCTGATGGTACCCAGCTCTAGCATTTTATTTTCTCGTCTTTCTCATCTCTCTTTTACCGTATCAAAGTATAACCACACTTGTCTTAAGCTAAAAATGCTGCACCGTTCCCACGTAAAGGCATTGGGTGACCTTGTTCTGAAATTCCAAAATTCTCTCTGAGGCACGTTTGCAGAGTTCCTGGAGTCATGCACCATAGATTTCCCCAAAAGCATGACAATAGTGGAGGGTTTATTTTCAGTTCCTTTCTTATAAACTCCGATAGGAATGGGAAATTGGTCTGCTTCCTGGAGGGATCCATTATATCCCCAAGATCTTCATTCCACGAACATTTTTAGTGAAAGGCAGAACTGCACACATCACAAGCCACCCCTCAAGGAAAGATTCGGCCTCATTTGCACCTGCCATCTGGAGGCGCATCCCTTGGGACGCTCCGTGCCTCGCAGGCAGACTATCCACTTCAAGCAGACGTTCCCCGGTTCGAGGCCAGGCATTTCCTTTGACGCTTCCGAGTCACGCGAGCTTTGCAACACTTCGCTGCTCGTCAGTCCTCAGCTCCGGTGCATAACGCCTATCGAAGCCTAAGCAACATCGCCCGACGGCAACCCGTTGTGTGGACCACGCGTGCCGGAACCGTCACATTCTCCTCCTCGACCATCTCAAGAGCCAGTCTGGTCTAGCGGGGGTTAGGGAGCTGGACTCTTATCTGGGAATAGAGCGTTCGATTCCCCCCTCCCCCACGAAGCCAGCTGGGTGGCCTTGGGCTAGTCACAGCTCTCTTCTGAGCTCTCACAGCCCCACCTACTGCACAGGGTTTCTGTTGTGGGAAGAACAAAATGTTTGTCAGCCACTTTGAGTCCCCTTAAATGGGTGAGAAAAGTGGGGTAGAAAAGCCAACTCTTCCTCTTCTTCTTCTTCTTCAAGGCCGCGAGGGGCACAGGAAAACAGTACTGGCCGCTTCCCTGATCGGACGGGAAGGAGAGGGAAGAAAGGCTCCCGGAGGGGGCGAAGAAGAGGCATCCGGGATCCCCACACACACACACACACACATTTTGCAAGCAGCCTTTCCTCTCCATCCCCTCGGGAAATGGAGCCCCCGCCATCGTGGCTTCCCGCGCCCTCTTGCTTTCCGCCGCCCGCCCGCCCCGCTTCCCTTATCTCGTCATGGCGCCCTTTGTTGTTCCGTCGAGCGCCGCGTGTTCTCCCCGGACGGCGCCCGACGGGAGGATGGAGGCGCGCGCGCACCGCGCTGCACACACCGCCCGCTCCCTCGGGCGCGGGTGGCGCGACGGCAAACCCTCTCGCGGGCAGCACCATTCCCGCGCGCCCTCGCTCGCCTGCCGGCCTGCCTGCCTGCCTGCCTGCCGTGCACGCAAACCTCCTCGCGCTGCAGCCCTCCGGCCCGGCTCCTTTCCGCTTGGTGCCCAAAAGCGCCTCCGCTCACCTGCCCTGCACCTGCCCGCTGGTCATCCTGCTGCTGCCGCGGCTGCTGCTGCAGAGGGAAACGAACGCAGGCTGCTGCTGCTGCTGCTGCTGCTGCTCCGATTGGAACCTGCTGCAGGGAAAGCGACCCTCGCGCTAAGCGGCGTCGGTTGCAGCAGCAGCAGCAGCAACAGCAGCAAGGTAGCTGGCAGGCAGCAGGCACAGGCGAGAAGCAAAGCGCCTATTGGTTGGCGGAGGCGCCGCTGAGGGAGGGGGGGGGAGGGAGGCGCGCGGAGCGACTGCTGGGACTCCGGGAGCATCTGGTGGGGAAGTGGAGAGACGCGGCCGCCGCGAGCCTGCCGGCAGCCGGGAGCGAGCGAGTACAGGCGCGGCCCTCTCGTCGCCTTGGCAACCCCGGCGCGCGAGAAGTCATTATTAAGGAGCTCTGAGGCTGCCGAAGGGCGTCCAGATGGGGAAACTCCTGCAGCTGATAAGTGCCAGTTCGAGGAAAGTCTTGCTACCTCCACCCGCCTTCTGCTGAGCCTCCTCCATCTCTTCAGCCTCCAACGGCCTCTGGGGGAGCCAAGCTGGGGACCAAAGCTTGGCCACTCTGGGGGAGGGCATCTCTGGGGGGGGGAGCATCTCTGGCTGCAATCGCACCTAAGAGGAAGAAGAGTTGGCTTTTCTACCCCGCTCTTCTCGCCCATTTAAGGGGACTCGGAGCGGCTGACGAAGCTTTTCTATTCTCCCCACCACTGAACACCCTGTGGGGCTGTGAGAGCTCAGCAGAGAGCTGTGACTAGCCCAAGGTCACCCCGCTGGCTTCGTGGGGGGGGGCAGAATGAAACCCGTTATTCCCAGATGAGACCGGCTCCTTAGCCATTAGACCAAACTGGTTCACCAAAGGTTCAATCCGGCTTCAGTCCACCTTCAGAGCAAGCAAACGCATCCGCAGAACGACCAGTAATGTTCTTTCCGCATTATCCGTCCCAAAGGTTGAACTTTCTGAGTTATTTAACACTGAAAGAAAAGAGCTTGTCGCTTTGCTGATGTATTCACTCACTCTGAAAGCGGAGTGAAGCTAGATTAAACCTTAAGTGTGACCACAGCCCCTGTGGCGGCTCTGAGAAAAATTTGAATAGGGGTTGTTGTGGTTGTTCATACACCAGCCTCCCCCCTCTCCTGAACACCTGTGCTAGAAAAGGTGGATTAAGAGAAGCCTTAGGAGCCAAGACCTACACACTGTCTCTCTGAGGCACCTCTTTACTTACGACTGATCCCAGTCAGATTCCAGGGAGACCAAAACCACGTTTCCAGCCAAACAGGATCCAAGCCTGGCTCAATCCGCTGTGGTCGTCTCTTTCTTAGGTTGGGTGTGGTTGTGTATACTGCACAGGAACAGGGAGTGAGGGGAGAATGAGCTCATCTGATGAAGAAAAAAACATGATTGATTAGAACTGCTCCCATACAAGGATGTTGATTATTTGTCTGCCAGAGGGGGGGGGAGTTTCCTGATTACAAAGGGAGACACGGGGCACTCTCTTTTCTAGCTCTTTTGGCGGCTTTTTAGTGTTGTGCTCATCACTGCATTTTGATTCTTCATTAAACTGGAGCCCTATTTTAGATAATATAGCACATCTGGTGTTTGCTCTTAATATTTATTGCCAAGAAACAACAGCTTTATTGTTTGTCACTCTCTCCAACACAACTAAAGCCTACTGCTGCATAACTTTTGGCAGGCATCTTCCCATTCTACTTCCCAGCTTGACTTTTTTATTATCATTTGCTCCATTTCTTCCTTTGTGCAATCTGTATATTTTCCAGATCCATAAAATGAAAGCACCTTTCTTTCTCCTCCCCCCCCCCATACATTCTCAGTGCCTGACTTTCACAACCACACATTACCACAGGAGTCTTCCCCAGCTGAAGAAAGCAATTGTACTCAAGTCGGGCTAACTGGGTTGCCAACTTTTCAGGGACATTTTTTGTCAGATCTGGAAGAATTTTTTTCTGATATTATTAGCTATGACTAGAAAAAAAAGCTGTAGTGAGGACAAGTTTGTAGAAGACCAGTAAGTCTGAAGGAAGTCAGCTCATGTGCTGACAAGAGTTGGCTATAACTAGATGGCAGCAAGCAAGCAAAGAGCACCTTCGGGAGATGCACAGTAAAATGTCTGGTAGGCATTAGGTTGAAGAAGATGCTGATATATGCAATAAAAATGCCTTCCCTCTCTTCTTCTTTCTGCTGTTGCAAAACAGCTGATCTTTTACGGAGACCAAGAATAATCCAAACTTGACATGGATTCAAACTTAAGTGGCATATCAGTGCATAAATATTCAACACCATCCATATAATGTAATCTCCATCTGAACCCTGCCATATTGCTTTTTGAAACTTTCTACCTCCTTGTTTCCCAAACTGGTGGTGGTGGTGGCAGTGGGTGGGGGGAGGGGAAGGGGATACACCCCCAGGAGACCATGGATGGAGGGGAGATGTGGCATTGCCTTCCACTTTTACAGTCCTCCTCTATGCTGACTTGCTGGCTCATTCCTGGGGTTCCAGCAGCTGAGTTGAGCTGGGCATGGCCAAGGTCTAAGAATGTGTTCGCCACCTCCCAGAACAACAGCACACAAGCCCAGGCAAAAGTGTAACTAGGATAGGATGGGCCTTTGACAAAGTGATGCAGAGCCTCCATAAAATGCAGATTGAGAACAACAAATGAATAGAAGGTGCAACATCAAGCCCAACCGGACATGCCCAGGGCAGATGAGAAACTGTTGTGATTATTGCCAGTCTTTGGCTTTTTGTCAACCCTCCTGACAGCAGCACCACAATCAGGTACTAAAAGGATGGAGATCCATAAAAGGGCCTTCTTTATGATAGCCCCTGAGCTGTGGAATGGCTTCCATTCTGAGGCCAATAAAACCTCATCCCTGTATTCAAGAGGTTAGTGAAGTCTTTTTTTTTCCCTGTGCCTTTAGCTGAAAAAGCAACTCTCATCTTTTTATTGTACTGTATTTTAAATGTTGCAACCTGCTTTGCATCCTCAGGGTTGCATTCTCAATTCCATATCTATCATATCTCACTTTCTTTTCCTTTGTAATTGCAGTTTTGTGCTACTTTGCAATTTCAAAGCAGCAGGCAATGGGAGTGTTGCTTGCTCTTATTCACCATAGCTCTGTTCCCACTAGGCCTTTTTAGAGTGTTCAAAACGGTCTGAAAACATTCTGTCCACACCGAAAAGTGGCTTTCTGAGTTAAAAAGAAGAGTAACTGGGAGAAAACTAATTTAAAAAAACACCCCTTCAAACAACTCTCGCTCCTGTTTTTTAAAATGAAACGCTTTATTTTCCCAGTGGGGCATTCCCACTCGGCTCAGAGTGTTTCGAAACCGTGGAATTAACACCCACCCATCAACCTGCCCACCCGCCACTGCCTTGGTTGCCCAGCTGTTTGCCTGCCCACCGAGCTGCCTGCTATTTTGGCTGCGCCCACCATTGTGGCTGTTGCCTGCTGCCACCCTGCTCGCTTGCTTGGCTTCCCGCCAAGCAACCGTGGTGCTCCCGAGGTGTAGGGAGGAGAAACACCGGATGGGAGGCAGGCAGGCGAGCGAGCAAGCTCTGCCCTCTTTCCCCTCCCTTTCAGCTGCTGCTGCTGCACTGCTGCCATGCTCCGTTTTAAAGCAGAATTAACAATGGGAACATGCATAATGTGCATAATGTGCATTCGCATCCATTTTTGTTAATTCTGCTTTAACTGAGCTAAGTGGGATCACAGCCCATCTGTTCCTTCTCCCTCTCCAACCTGTATCCACACAAGCACAACTTCAGTTCCGTACCTACCTCACGGTAAAGGTTCTTGAAGGCTCAATCTCAATTTCTTTGTCACGGTAACTGCAGTTTTACATAATTGTGCAGTTTCTAAATAGCATGCACTGGGGGTGAGCTCAGGTTAAAGGAGGAATTCATGGTAGCAAAGCTAGTGATCAGCAAATGGATTCCACCCCTCTTCCCTTTGAGACATTCACAATGCCACATGTCCTTCAATGAAGTTCTGTGGTGCTGCTGAGAAAAGGTGACTGTGCCCCCAAACAAACACAGCCATTGTGTGCCCCATCCAGCGTGTATCTCTACCCCCTGAACATGCTCAAAAAGTACTGATAAGCTACACTGTGCTTTTTGCCCTAAAGCTGAAGCACAGTACCAGGTTTGCACTAAAGTCCCCTTTTAATAAAGGAATGGGAGGATACAGTGTTTTTCTCCTGTCAGGGAAGAAAGAAAAATGAAGGATACATTGTCCTCTCTGCAGTGATGGGAGAGAAAAGAGGAGGAAGATAAAATGTAATTTCCACTGTGTCTTCACATTTGAATATAATATTTTTTGTATTTGAGAGTGACGTTTGAATGTGAAGCGAATGAACGCTTTTGTGCATTCATTCAATGCTTCATTATTTTCACAAAGGTGGGGAGGCAGCAAAGTGTCTGCTGCAGTGGACTCCATGTGGATCTGGAGGTGCAGCTGGTGGCAGGGATTCAAAACAGATTCAAAGAGCAATTGAAGAACACTTGCAGCAGATTCAAATCCTATCATATTTGAAGTCAGTCTGTTGACACAAATGTTAATTTCCTTCTCATCCACTTCAGTGTGAAGCAAAAAGAGTGTGTACATCCCTACTGTATGAACTATCTTTAGATTAAGTTGCCTAGCTTACTGTAGTAAATTTCATGTGATTATATTTTAGATACGGATGCTAAAAATTAAAAAATAAATAAAGGACTTTTTAACAGTCCTTAAAAATAAGACATATAAATGATAGTTCATTCAGCATGATCAAATTCAGGGCCAAATAAATAAATTAAAACCATTTTTTAAAAAGGCAGTAGAACAGTAGCTTCACAGGTATGTTAGAGCAAATACAAGATGTTAATGTAATATTTTGATAGTGATTAAGAGAACCTGTTAGTGATAGGAGGTATAATCTTATTAAATTTTCATTTGCTCTTTTTAAAATACTGTACGTTTTTCCTTGCCTAAGAAATTACTTCTAAAAGAGTTTTGAATTCAGTTGGCATTTACCTCCTTTGCAAATTAATGATAATATTAATTACATGGTTCACAGGACACATAGAGGTAACTAATTAAGCACATTAACTGAAATAAAGGAGGAAGTTTTAGGATGCACTTTGTCTCATTGAGATCAGTATGATTTAGAAAAGCTTACTTTTAATGATCTCCACATATTTGTTATTTCTAGGCGGTTATACCTTAACCTTTCAGAGGTGAAGGAAATCAGTATGTATTGGAGCTAATGTGCTTTAATGCCTTTACTCATGTAATTCCAAAACAGCATCTATTCAATGATAAAAGAATGAGTTTTCCAACCTCAACAAACTGCTAGCTTTTTGCTGTTGTTGTTTAGTAATATTATTTAGTTGCATTTTTATCCCATCCTAGATCCAAAGGGTGGGTTACAACTATATATATATATATATATATAGTTATATATATATATAGTTATATATATACAACTATATATATATAGTTGTAACCCACCCTTTGGATCTAGGATGGGATAAAAATGCAAATATATATAAAAAATGAAAACAATAAAAACAATAACAGTGTGTGAAAGATTCTAGGGATTCTATGTTAAAATAAATTGCTTTATTCCCCCTTTTCTTGAATTAATTCAGATTTTTCCTTACCATGATAATTTTAAGTCATAAATTATTAGACAATAAATACAATTTGCACTGGCCAGTATACCAGACCAACAAGCGAACTAGGAGCCTGCCTTGTGCATACTGGGTGGGGTCACCAGCACACGGAAGGGTGGCACCTGGTAAGCTTGTTGGTCTGGCACACAGGCCAGTGCAGAATTGCCCTAAGATATAGTTCTTTCTCACCTGTTCAGGTTTGGGGTTGTTATGAGGTCTACAATTCAGCCTCAGGGTCTTAATCCGGATCATTTTTTGCATGCCTCCGTGATCCAGAATTACCAGAAGTGATTTTCACGGTGGCACACCATAGTGTATCACCTAAAATTACCCCCATACGCCCCACTGCTAGGAACTGTCATTCCTAGCTATCATGGAGTGTGTGTGGGGGGGGGGAGACAACTGTGAAGTTCATACCATGCCACATAAGTTTCACAGCCACAGGAAAGTTGTTTGGGATTAGCACCATCCATGCAGAAGATGTTCATTTGGCCCTCATCCCCCTGTGATCTGGATCAGTAGGTCAAATGAATCTGGATCTACTGATCTGGATCTTCTGAGCCCTTGGTGCAGAAAGGGCCCATGAATTCATATTAAAGAACAGAGCTACAAACAATATGCTATTCTTTAATGTGAAAAGGATGAAGCACTAAAGTGATTTTCATTCATTCACATCTCTGTCTACTTCCTGAGAGATGGAGGAGGTTGAACATCAGTCATCGGTCTACGAAATTCACAGCCGGAAAAGTTGGTAACAGCAACCAGCTGGATAGCTTTAAGAAGAGGTTAGACAAATTAATGGATGACAGGTATATCAATGGTTACTAGAATGAATGCCTAGGTACTTCCTCTAGGCTGGGGAACACAGGAAATGATACAGTAACTCTAATGGCCATTTGCAGAGATTTGAGAGCAACTGAAGGTTTTGCCTTTGTCTTCTGCTTGAGATGCCCATAAACAACTGTGTGAGATGGAATGCTGGACTAGATGGGCTGTGGCCTGATCCACCAGGGCTCCTCTTATGTTCTTATGAACTTACAACTCTCCTTTTCCAGCCAGTACACTATGGCCACTCCTTTGCAGATGTGAACCAAACTTGTTAGAATAAATAGGCCTGTCTTGTCTCATATTTCTCTTGTAAATAAATTCTGTCCTTTTCCTGGTGCAGTATTTGTTCTTATCTTTTACCCACAAAGTACAGTAACTTAATATTTGAATAATGATCAGGGTGATAATAGGATCCTGTTGCCCTTTCTTTTTAAGTCATAGCAATCTGTCTTAACAAAAGTTCGCATATGAAACAGCTGCAGGACAGGCTAAGTACATTTAATCAGATTTGTCACAGTACTTTATGGCTTATAATTTATGGTTATTTTTATGGTGCTTAATGAGAAGCTTGCTCCACAGTATAAAAACATACATTTGCTTCTCTGCTCAAGTATACCTGCACCAGAATTCAGTTAGACAATTTACAAGGTTCTTTTTCTTTCTGCGATTCTGTGATTCTATGTGCAGCCTGTGATTCATACAGACACAGCAAGACATACCCTCAGACTGTATTTCCAGGACACCAGAATTTTTCACTGTTTGTCTGTAGCATTAGGTTCTTTCTACACTTACCTGCAGTGGTTCCAGATCAGTGCATCCAGGGGTGTTTTTCCACTGTCACTAAAAGTACCTATTAAGTACCCATTAATGGGTACTTAATGGGTACTTCTAGTGACAGTGGGAAAACACCCCAGATTAACCCAGCCCTCTGATGCAGTCATGGATGGTGTGGTCTGGATCAGCACCATCTGAACTGATCTTGATGATCCAGATTGCCCACACCACAGTTCGTCAAAGCCCATGTGAGCTTCAAGGCTGAACCTCCACACCTTAGGTGTCATGCCCTGCTTAGCCTCGTCGGAAGAGGATATGCCTGCAATGCAACCACAGGCTGAGGAGCAGCCACAGCAGAGCATTGCAGGCATGGAAAAGCCAAGGCTGGGTCTAGAGGAGCAGTCAGACAGTTCTGGTGACGAGTCCACCTGTAGGGAGCCTAATCAAAGGCTCTCTCATAGCCTGCTTAGGCAGCAGAAGCAGGTGAGAAGGAGGTCAGAGCGATTAGCCCAGCTGCACCATGGGCGTGGCTCTGACTCTCCTATATAAGAACAAGCTCACCTTGCCTCCAGTTGCTGCAGACAACGTCTGAACAGCCTCTTGTTACCTGAGCTGAAATCCTGGACTCCTTGTGACCTGCTGACTCCTTGGACTACCTGACTCTTGCTGACTTCTGAACTCCTAGACCCTGGACTGGAAACTGACTTCGAGAACGCCTGAAACCCTTGGGACTGAGTAGCCACGCAAGTGTCTGCCTATTGCCCAACTGGCCTGCAACGTGACATTAGGGCTATGAGCGAAACTTACTAGCATTAGGGCCTATGGAAGGGGTGCTTTTCAGGACACCGCTATGGCACACTGATGAAAAGCATCTGCTGTAGTCCTGGAACAAGGAAGCATGCCTTCAGCACACCTCCCATGTTCCAGATGAGGACCACTAGTCCACTGGTAGACCCCATTAGTCAGGTCCACCAGTGATCCAGAATAAGGGCTCCCTTAATCTGGATCAAACTCTGCCTCACACAAACAGAGCTGATCAGGAGAAAAGCCCTTACTAATTGCCTGCTAATTTTCTGTGATTTATAATTTTCATTGCTGGAAGACCCAGGCAAGCAGAACTTAGGGTGAACATGTCCTTCAAGCAGAGCTCAGGACGAACATGGCCCTGGAGTTAAGTGTGGTGCATGACTTAGAGCAGAGGATCACAATTGGACCTCTGCGACCCATACAAATTCTTAATTCTTGCCTTTTCTCCACTGTCTTAGGGCCTTTTCACACTTCAACAATCAAGGACGGCCAGAGATGCTCCAGCCTAGAGCATCCACACAGCATGGAGTCGCTTCCATCTCAGAGCAGCTTTGAGTACACAGAGCAATTACCAATCCCTTTTAGCTGTAGATAGTGCTCCACAGCTATCCTAGGGGTGTCTACCATGCTCCAAGTAAGCTCCCATATGGAGCATTCACAGATACTTCTGCGCAAAGGCTGCATGGAGACAGGGTGGCCGCAGCTGTCCAGTCGTGCGCCACATCACCCAGTCATGGCAGCAACGGCCCACTGCACCCAGCCATTGCTGTAGCAAGAAATGGCTCCCTGTTAAGAGTCATCACACTTCCACAGCACTTACTTAAGTGCTGGGAAACTTTGGGACAGGGATGGTGTTTGCAATGCAAATTCTGGCCTCCATACTAGATCTTAACTTGCCTGGGACACTGTTCCAGGGAGGTGAAATGCAAAAAGGCCCTTAGTTCTAGTGTGGTTGAAAGTGCACATACAGGGCACATTCCTACTTGATTTTTTAAATCCAGGTTGCAGTTTTAAAATCTGGATTCAGGACTGAGTGCACAATCTGGCTGCTCCCATTTCCTTGAGGATAACACGGGCTGGTTGAATCCGAATACTGGCATTCCCACTCAAACAAACTAACAAAAACCAGCAGGCGGAAACAAGACCTATTAATCTCTATCCCAGTCCAACCCCTGTTAAGCCTGCCCTGCAGAATCAGCTGAGCGAAAGAACAAACAATCTTCCCTTTCACTCCCTTTCACATCAGATGCTCCCTCCCTGTCAGGAAGACAGCACAAAACAATTCCCTTTGAATAGGGATGCTAAGACAGCTCCCAACTCCCTTTTAGTTTCCTCTCTGTAAAACGGAGCCTCAGGGCTTAATTTTCTCCTGCTGTGGTAGCCTTGCTACAATGTATCTCTTGAGGCTTGTGTTTTAAAAAGTTTTCATGCTCTCATAACTCTCCTAATTTCGGGTGGAGGTCTAGCATTTTGGCCAGTGGCAGCCAGCTGTGGATGTTTTTGTTTTTGTCTTTTTGCAGGTGTAAAGCTACCCCCCCCCATCTTGCCAGCCTCGCAAAAGCTCCAATACAGCAGGAAAAATGCAGAAAGGGTAGGGGGAGAATTCTTGTCTTTTATTTAAAGGGGCTTTTACAGTTTCACTTCAAAAAGGCTTTTAAATTATTTTTGCTGGGAACATGTATCTTGAAATGGGTATCTCTTGCATGTATCTTTTGAAACATGTATCTTTTGCAAAGGGCAGAAGCTAAGAAATGCTTGAACTGATACATTGAAACTGCAAAAGGGAAAGCCATGAAAAGGGGAAAGTAATTAGGATTGTGTTTCCTTCTCTTGCAGACAGGGTTTGCAGGAGGATTACATTGCCTCGCATATCTGCATGAGCGCACTTTTGGCAAGTAACCTCAAAAGGGGTAAAGGGTGTGAAAAAGAAAGTGGGATGTGCCGCTAGAATTTATTTTTTAAACTTCAGTTTTTGCTTCTTTTCTCACAGACAGGGTTTGCACAGTGGGGAAGGGGCTTTGAAAGGCTTGCTTTAATGTTTAAAAATAGTCCCCAAACCAGGACTAAAATGCTGCGTGGGGATGGCTATATTCAGATTAATTGATGGGCACTCAATCCAGATTAAAAGTAGTCCCCCAAAAATAGTCCTGAGGGACTATTTCAGGACTAAATTTCTTGCATGGGGAAACACCCTGTGAGGAATTTTTTTCTGTGGAGTTTTGCAGGATAGTCCTCATAAAATCTAGGAATTAAAAAAATGGGATCTCCCAATCCCAAAAGCGGATTCAATTTGGATTTAACTTGTATAGGAATGCATCCATAGGGGCAGAACCCAAATACCTCACTGCTTCTCTTTTACTCTTGTATTTTGCATATTTTTCAATAACAGTATCCTTAAACTGCGAATGAACAATAATGCATCAGTCACTTGCTTGATTCTTCTGAATCAAAAGATACGGTAAGTGAATGATAGGCAGTTTAATGATCGGCACTTTTAATCCTATAAAACATGCAAGGATTTTGCAGCACTTGTTTGGCAAGCATAGAAAGAGTACTCTCAAGGCTCTAAAGAGATGATTGCCTGTACAAGCTTCCAGATCACCCTTATCTAGGTTGTATCTCTGTTTATACCTGTATGAAATATTATATACTGTAATTGCACTTACCATTATAAATGCCACTGTAATTCTAAAACTGTCCATTTTCAAAACTGTTGCGTAAGCAGTTGGTTCTCTGCCCAGAATTTCTCTTCCTGTTTCTTAAAAAAAAGGGAGGGGAACAGATGCTATAACATGAGAATAATCTAGCAGGGCACTCTAAAGGCCATAGAGTAAAATTTATGAAGATTATGAAAGCATATAAGCAGTTCTACAGTGAGTTTAATGGTACCAAATAATGTTTTGACAAAATATTTCTTAACAGCTTCTTCAGCCATATAGTATAGTAATTTGATTTGAAACTGAGAAAGCATTTCAAGCAGGTCTCTCTCTCTCTGTGGGTGTGTGTGGGGAATGAAAAGGCAATCAGATTGACCCAGCACACTTTGAAGTCCAACACAGAGAAAGAGTAACAGAGTTGCAGGTCTTCATCCAGATGTTCATGCTAAAGATGCAGGAAGACAAGTGACCTCCAAACTCCCAAGAGGTGATGGAGAAGATGGGGGTGAGGAAGCACCAGGCAGGGAGGAGGCACGGGCACAGCAGCAGCCAGTGGGCAAGGTGAACAGATGACCAGCTTTCTACCTTATTTCCCAACCTTGGTGGATGGCTTCATGGATGAAGTATTATGGACTGAAGCAGCAAAAGTCAGGTATGTGGTGGGCCAGCTTTTAGGAGATCTGGAACTGTATGATGGAGAGTCTCCAAGGTTAGACTTATTAAATGATTTTACAGTGAGGAGCTGAAGAACACCTTTAAAGACCCCTTCCACCAGGAAAATGCGTGTAACCATCTACCGCAACTGAGGCAAGGGGACTTGTCAGTAACCAGAGCATGCCAGTGAATTCAAACAGACAACTGGGTTCCCAAATGGCCAAAGTCAGTGAAAGTCCAGCAGTTCTGTAATGGGCTGGACCATCAACTATTAGAGATCTCAATGTTCTAGGGAAACCCAATATATTGCTGGGGAGGATTAGACTGGCTGGAAAAATGGGGGCTATGAAGAAGAGCATCCAGTTTGCAAAACAAAGGCAAGGATTTTAGCCAAGATAACTGGGAACAGAGGCACTCCCAAGAAGGCATGTAAGGGGTGGAAAGCAGGACAAGACAAGAGGAGGCAGAGAAGACAGACTGACCTGTGTCTGACATACAGTGGAGAGTCACACCTGGCAGCCACCTGCTCCTCCCAAACAATGTGAGAAGCCACTAAGATCAGAGCAACCAGAAGCTAAGCCATAAAAATCTAACCCAGCATACAGCCACATCACCCATTGCTGTAGCAACAGGCCATGTTGCGGCAGCAAGGTGGATGCTGCCAGAGGCAAGTTAGAAGAAGGGTTGGTTGCAGGTATAGGGTATATTGAGTTATTTGAGAAAGGAGGATATGAAAATAATAATAAAGCAGAAATTAAATAGAGAGAGAAAAAACAAGTGGAAAATGAGGTCTGCCTGCATTTTAGGACCATGAGGGGAAGCCCAGAATATATTGGGAACAGCCTTTTCCTGATCCAGATCTACAGATCTGGAACTGCATCCTAAATGCAAAAAAAAAAAAAAAACAACCACAAAACTTAGGCCAAAGTTAGGAAAATGAACTGAAAGCATGCATTGCCTGTAATGTTTCTGTTTCTTTACTAGCATTTATTCTCTCTTGGTCTCCATTATTTACTCTCTCAAGAATTATATAATATACAATTTTCATTGACATGATGTTGTAACAAATGCAACATGATCTTTAAACACAGATATTCTGTGTTATTTTTCTGCCTCCTCAGGCTGTTTGGTTAAGAGGGTTTTCCCCTTAGCTTTGTAATAGCTATACCAAAAAATAAATAAACCATGGATGATTCATCTCTTTCATTTTACTTTCCCTATTTGAATGTTTCCTGTCTTCTCTCCGCCTGTATAATGTTGTACTCGTTTTTGTTAATAAGATATCGCACTGAAGATGTCTCAAAATGTGGGCATGTAAATTCTTTTCTTTCTTCACAGTCAGAGATTTGCGGCACTTTCACAATTTTTTTACTTTCAAGAAAGTCTGATCCTCTTATTTTGTTTTTGCTATGATCTGATAAAACTCAAAATAGCCGAGAAGATCAGCTCCTACATTAGGTTGGAATGGAACCTTAACTAGAGGCCAGTTCACACTTGATCTGCTAGTGTATGCTGGGGTAGCTTCTGGGAAGCACCATTGGCACTTGCAGAAGGCGTTTCCATATCAGAAGCATCTCCTGCTAGACCGGAAGTAACCCCAGCAGCTACTAGTGGTGGTACACAAAATTGTGCACCACACCCATCTGCAAATTTACCTTTCATGGCCACCAGTGAGAGCATTCATACCTCTTCCAGTGCCAGGGTTCAGCTGATGTACTGTGTGAGCGTGCTGGCACGTCAGGAGACCAGAAGCGTGATTGCGTGGTGTATCATCATCAACCTGGTGATGGCAACAGCACATGCACAGTTATACCAGCATCTGGCCCCAAGATGGTGGGACCCAGCCCCACACTGACGGCACCCAGCCGCACACCCAGACCCAGGTGAGTGTCCGGGTATGTGAGGAGTTGGTTTGCCATGCACTAGCATTTAGTGCATGGCAGTGAGGATGCACTATTCTCATCCCATGGATGGGAAGCCAAGTGCATAAAGGCTCTAGGTGATGGTTTCAGATCTGTTTAGCTTTAATTTAGCAATGAGGTAGAGTGTGTGCAGTGGCTGGGACTGCATCCAGAGCTGTGAACTGTGACATACTTGTGTTCCTATCTCACCTCTAAGAACATAAGATTTATCGAGATTGAATCCATGGCCCATCCAGGTTACACAGTGGCCAACCAACTGCACAAGGAAGCCCATCAGCAGCACACAAGCTCAAAGCTTGCTCTGCTTACAGTCCACCACCAACAGAGATAATCCACATTAAAGATCAAAAATGCACTTCCAAGGGGGCATCTACATGGTACTTTTTTGTCTCTATATTGTCCCTCTATTGCAACAGACTTTAAAAATGCTGTTCAGTTCCAAATTAAGCATCCCCATGAGGCTCAGCAAAACGCACATTTAAAATACACCTACCGTCCCCACGGAGGCGTGTTTTCTTTGCCCACATCTTTTTCTCCCCACCCCCTCTCTGGTTGATAGGGTGCCATCGGGAATGGGGAGGGACTGTGATCTGCATGGCCACAACCAAAAAGACAACCCCCGACACGTCCAAAAGAAAAATAGCCATCAGTATCCACAAGTTCTCTGTCCATCTCCCCTGCCTGCAAAACCCACCAGAAACATTTATCACTTTGGGATCCAGAGTTTGCTTCCAAAGATAGTGATTTCACTGTAAAAATTCACCCTGTATAGCAGCGGTTTCACTGTAGCAATCCACCCACTTCACACCTGATAACAATGTTGCAATTCTGCACAGTTCTGGCTCTTTAAAAGTTCTGACCTTTAGAAAGGGAAAGGAAGGAAAGGCTTCAGTTCTGGGAGATGTGTGAATGTTTAAGGCTGTGTGGGCAGGCAGCAGCGGTGGCAGAGCCAGAGCCAGAAGGATTTGTAGAGGAGTATGGCTTGTTTTTGTTTCAGAAATACAATATGGCAGTACTTCGGCCATGGTACAAATGCCCTTGGGAGTTGGCCATTTTTGGCACATTGAAAAATACACCAGTCAGACTGTAGCAAAGTCATCTTGTATCTACATAATGAAAGTGTGAGTGCCTAAGGACAACCAGTGCCTTCAGAGTCCTTTCTTTCACCCTGTGGGAAGGATGTCTCTGTGGGGCACCACCAGCCTATGGAAGTCACACTCCTTGGGCCCTCACCAGCCATGCTTGAAGCCTAGTGTGAATGCCGTCTGAGATAATTTTTGTTGGGTGAAGGTGCTGCATAGGGTATATGGAATTAATAGGTTCTGTGTTAGTGATTTACCATGGATATATTCAGTCTCAAATGTATGGAACTATTTGCAGTTACCTTCTTGTGAGCTCCAGCCCACACACCAGGCAACCATGGCAGCTCACTAGAAGTTGCTATAGGCCCTCACATGCTGCATCCCCATGCATGCCATTTAGCATGGAATGGAAATGCATGGGACCGGTGACGTGGGCTGGGTGTGGGTTGGGCGCAATGCACCCATCCCCATGCAAACTGCACCAAAGCCTGGCACGGGGGATCAGCACCACCTTCTCTCTGCCCCCTCTCTCCTCATTGGAAGCCAGGTTGACATCAGCCCATCCCTGTGCTGCCAGCTGCAAATACCACATCCTCCCCTCCCTTAGTGGCACAGAAAGCCAGGACTGGGCTGGGAGGCACAGAAAAAAAATAAAATAAAGCTTACTACTAATAATAAATTTATAAATAATTTTAAAAGACCAAAAGCCGCTACGAGGTTTAGCGGCAGTTAGACACTTGAGCAGTTTTGCACACCTCCGCTCCACCGGGAACTGTGAGAATGCCCACCAAGTTTAAAAGGGAGAAAATCAAGTGATTTTTGTGATCGCCTTGGTGATCAGGAAATGGGGGTTGAGAATTTTTGGAACTGGAACAAAAATCAAGCCATTATCCTGCCTGCCTTTGCAATTGGGAAATGGGAGAGGAATATTTTCCATGGAAAATGTACAAATATTAAGCCATTATCCTGCCTGCCTTGGTGATTGGGATTTTTCCACTCCCAAAAAATGTCAGTGGCTGAGATCTCCAATGTACAGGGCAGGAACGGTAAGCACACCACACCTCCAAATGATGTGAGCACCAATTTCCTCCCCGATGCGCAGTCTCATCTCGCTAACCAGTATGTGCCAGGACCCCAAACTATCGTCAGACTTTTTTGGGGGGGTACCAAATTTGGTCCTGGTCTGGCACGGTTTGGACCAAATCAAAAACGCATGGGGACACCTCATGCCAAGCTCGGTTTCAGTACCGGACCAAACATGCATGGGGATGCACCCACAGTGTACACAGAGTAATTCAGCTATGGAATGGTAAAAAGCAGCCCACATGCTTACCAGGACTTGCTCCTGGACACTGCATCTGCACCCTCTTTTGTGTACAGCATGGAAAGTGGGTATTGGTGGCATGACTGTGGCTATGGCTGCACAGTGACATGCAGCATCCAGATCACCATGGCAACATCTCACCTTAGCAATCTGGCCAGCCCCAGCCTGCCTATTCACACTGCATGTGCTGCTGGTCACATACAGGGCTAGTTCAGCATGCACAGTTCACATGGCAGGTAAATGTGAAAAACCCTATATCCCTTCTGTATTCACAGTGTTTTACTGTGTTCACTCTTGCTATAAAAAAGTAATGCAGAACTGAGTGGCTGATTTCTACCTGTGTCCAGCAGATGGCAGTCACTTACAGCTACTTCAAATGTAGATCCTAATTAAGAATATCCAGTCAGCAAAGTGAAACAGTTAACCAAATGATAGGAGACTACCAGATTTGAACTAATTTTCACTGGATGCTCTCCAAGAAATTATTAACTCATTGCTTTCCCTCTTGACGGCAGATCATTTCCAGCCTGACTCACATGTTCAGATGTTTGGTGGGTCTAGCTCTTACCTGTGTTTATCACCTCTGGACAGAAGTCATTTTTCTATCCTTTTGTTTCCCTGCATGCATAAGTTTTCACTACAAAGGGAGATACAGTTATTTATTGTATTATTTTTTATTTATATTTCTATCCTGTCCTATACCGGAAGGTTTCAGGGTGGGTAACAACCTTTAAAACAACAAATTACAAACCTATATATATATAAAACAATAATATATATACAAACACTTAAAAGATTCAGCACATTTAAAACAATATCCTAAATATTAAAATAACACCCTAACAGCCAGACTAATTGGTTTCAATTCCAGATGAGAGACAGAACTCTATGGTGGGTCTATTTATTTATTTGTAATTTTATCCCAGGGTACACCCAAAAGTTTTATGTTTGATTACAACCTTAAAAACAATTTTGCATAGGATGGTCCTGTCCTGGAATAAGTATTCCAAGCCAGAAATGTGGTGGGACAGTGCAGAGTATGCTGTTGGATGGCCACATGATAGCCACCATGTCCTGGGCTTAGCTCCAAAGGCAGGGAACAAAAGTTCCTCAACCTTGAAGCTGTAGGCTGGGACATTTCCCTACTGCCCTGGGAACAGCCTTGGAAGTGGGCCAAGAAGAAGAAGAAGAAGAAGAAGAAGGGGGACTCAAAGAGGCTGACAAAGCTTTCTATCCTTCTCCCCACAACAGAACACCCTGTGAGGTGGGTGGGACTGTGAAAGCTCAGAAGAGAGCTTTTATTCTGGGTTGTATCCCACAATAGGAGTCTGCCATCATCATGCTAGTGCAGACTATGGTAGGCCCCAGGCGGAGCCTGCTGTAGTCTATACTAGCATGCAGTCAGCCGGCACCTATTCCATGATATATTGGAATAAGGCTCAATGTGGAAAAGGCCTCAGAGGCCGCAGTTACACCTTTACTTTAATTCTTCTTCAGCCTGAATTCCAGCCCATTTGGCTGCATCTTTAAATGCCTCTGTTTTGAGCCTTGCCCCTCCTGCCTCCCCCCAACAGTCCTTTCTTTGCCTCCCCCACCCCCCTTGCTGTGATTCCTTTGCTCTGTCATCAGATCTGCATCCTCCACCCCCTAACTGTGATTCCTTTGCTCTGTTATGGGATCTGCCTCCTTGCTCCCCCCAGCTCCACTGTGATTCCCCTTGACAGCAGCAGGAAGGTGTAACCAAGCTGTTCCAGGCTGAAAATGGCTTGGATTCGGCTGTCTTCCTGACATGGATTAAAATGTTAAGGTGTAACCACAACCAGAGTTAGATTTAAGCTCTGAGATACTGAGTAGAATGGACTGCTGTCCAGTGTGCCTTTATGGGCCAGCCACCACTAAATGAAAAGTATTTCATTTTATTGCACAAGTGTTTGTGATGATTTAATCAAAACTGCAAGTCACAGCTAAAAAAAATTGACACAAGCACTAAAAGCGGCTAGCAAATAATTAATTTTGCTTGCATCAGAACTGGCAACAGAGGCTCAGCCTGTCTAATGCACCATCATGTTGCTCATCAGGAGACAAAACCAAAGTCATCTTCTTAAGTGCTCGCAGAAACATTTAGTGAGATTCTCTCTAATATTTGCATTTGTTGGCCAGCTCCGGACAACATTAAGTTAAAAAGAGAGAGAGAGAGAGAGAGAAGTGCCCTGCTTTGTTGACAGATTATTAATTATGAATATGTTCTGTTGTTTGTGTGGAAATAGAGATTTTTATTTTAACTTGGTTGGCTTTTAATGTTTCCTTTTAACAGGAAACACAGCGGCCTGAGATGCTTCAGCACTTTTTAATACCAAAATCAATGCTTCGTTTTTGGCTTACTAATCAATGTTTTTTTAAAAACAGTGTGTTAATCAAGGTTTTAGCATATCCAGAAGTCTGCCCTGTCTTCCACATGATTATTATCTAATAGCTTTGTAAACAACAAAGTAACCTAGCTTGGGGTACATTTTAATAAGAGAGGCAACCACCCAGTTGTTCCATCACACTTACTTGCCACGCACCTATCCTGGAGACCAGAGGAAGCATTTATTCCCAACAGGTAAGAGAAGGAGTGCTCTGGGAGCACCTCACCTGCATTGTTCAAAATCAGGGTGATGGATGACATTTCAGGGGCTGCCATTGCCTACTTTGGGCCTATTCACACTTAACCTTAACAGAGCAGTTGCAGATGCTCCAGGGAAGGTCTGTCCCTGTGCTGCACCACCACTACCACTATCCCTCCAGTAAAAACTTGCCCACAGTTAGATAAGCTGGTGAGCTCCCGGTCAGAGCATTCATACTTGCTTCTGGATGTAAACACTTCAAATTGACAGGATGGTTGCAGCTGCGGCTGCTCAGTTGCATGCCATGATCCAATTAACATAGCAATGTCCCAACATGTCTTTGATGTTGTCATGGCCATTGCCATGGCAATCCAGCCAAGTTAGGCTGGGCCACCCACACTTCAAGTGCTGGTGGTTTGGTTGGGGAGTGCACCAGGGTCTGAAGTGCTGATGCTTCCCTCTGTTCCTGATCCTCATCTCATTGGGAAAGTATTGTTCTACCATCATACCGAGTTAAGGCCCTTTGTGTGGTAAAGAAGCAGGAATAAACTTTTGGGAATATAAGCATTAAAATCAAGCATTTAGCCAAACCAAGATTGTGTTCCCCTATAGTAAAAATGAAAAGGCATCTCTGAGCTGTCATAGTGATGGTTTAGAGCAGGGGTCCCCAAACACCAGTCTGGGGACCGGCACCAGGCCGTAGCGTGTTTTTTGCCAGTCCCATTCTCTCCTGTAAATTTCCATAAAACACATTTTCCATAACACTTCCATAAATGTCCACAATGGGATTTTACTAGACAAAGAAAAGTTACAGAAACCTTATGGAACATGTGTAGGAAGGTCACCTTCAGAAGAGAAATCCAAAACTTGCCTCAAGTTCACATTTAACGCATCCTTGTTTCTTACATTGTAAAATTAATGCCTCCTCCATTATTGGTACCTTTATGTCTCTAGAGGCCCTATGCTGGAGGACTATGGATAAGAAGCCTGTTATCCAATCACTAAATTATTGCTGGCCTCCCTCCTATAAGCAGCTAATTGACTGCTGAGAGAAGAAGCTGAGGAGCTAAAGGACACTTTGGTCCAGTCAAGAAAGGCATTTCTGAAACTTATGGAAAACTGATGAAGATAAATGGAATATATATATGTATTAAACAACTGCATCATTTAGGTAGCCAGGGAAACTAGAGAACAGAGCAGGATACACAAAATCCGGATCAAAGGTTCTGTCTGGAAGCACCCCTAGATTTCATTATATAGATCTTCCAGGAAAAAAGAATGCAGCCAAAGAATACACACTGATCCCAATCCAGAAATACCCCAGACAGGAAACATAGACATTTCAATTTTTCACTGGCAAAGGAAAAAGAAAGTGTTATCTTCTCCCAGCCACTCATTTCCCACTCATGTTGTCTGCCTTTCCCATATTTGCTAAGCCCATCTAGAATATAATCAGGCACAGGCAGGTAGGGGAAGACACAGAGATAGGATAAGGACAAAGTGTAAGTGGGAGAGAGGAGATTCTGTTTGACTTTTGAAAACGCTCTGTGATTTTTACCAGTTCATTTCTTCTTCCTCAAGCCAAGTTCAAACTCATAAAATTATGACCGGGGGTTAATCTAGCAGAGTCATACTTCAGTATAAATGAGATTCAGCCCTGCTTCCCAGGCAGCGCTGGTACTGTCATTTAGTACTCCATTAACACAATAAAAGTACTGCCTACATATGCATTTCAGCAGCATTGAAACTGGCCGGGGTTTTAAAACACATATGTGCTGGACTGGAGCCATTACAACTTGAAGAGATTGTGGAGGCATTGAATTCTCAGTGTACAGAAACTTAAAATGTGCTGACTCACTGCAGAGTTATAATAAAATGCAGACAGTCCTCTTGGTGAGAAACATTGAAATATCTTTTTTTTTTTTAGTGACAATTGTTGGTTGCTTAAAAGTCTTATGTTCCTTTGCTTTTAAAATAAAAAGCAACAGATACTCCTTGGCATTACCTAACTGCACAACTAAACTAAAGAAAGAAACTAAAAATAGAAGTTAAGAAATACAAATATAGGAGGTGCCACACTGGATCAGAATCATGGCTCATCTAGTCCAGCAGTCTGTTCTCATGGTGGCCATCCAGTTGCACACGGAAACCCACCATCACATGAGCATATAGCTTGTTTGGCCTCCAGTCTCCCAACAGCTGGTCTCCAGAGGCATATCACCTCCTACTGCCAGGAGGGCCAGCAGCCATTGATAGCCCTGGTTTCCATGAATTAGTCCAAACCTTTTTTAAAAAATATCTTTATTGGATTTTTGTACATGTTCTAATTATCATTAGGAAACATATAAATTGTTTCTTCTATGTACAGTATTCACTTTATCCATGACCCTTCACCCACCTTATCACCCCCTAATCCCTTCGTGAGTTCCAAACTTAATTTGTCATGTAGTATTTCCTATCCATTTCATTAGAAAGTCTTATTCTGGTAATGTTGAGTTTGTTGTTGTTAACATTTCATCAATACATATTGTCCCTGCACGCAAGTCTTGTTAGCATCCAGATCTCTCCAATACCGTCATCCTGGATCGTTCATTATCTCATTTAACATGATTTACCACAATTCCTGGAACCATCTGCCTATGTTTAAATTATCTGTGCACTTCCAACTTATAAGAGTTCTATGGTGGGCAGCAAAAATTAACCAGTGTAGCAACGAATATAAATGTTGTTGTACATTAATGTCATCAAATGAGTGCAGTATAAAAATTTCTGGCCGGAGAAGTATTACTTGGTCCAAACCTTTTTTGAAGCCATCTAGACTCTGGTGAACAACACCATATCTCATGGTAGTGAATTCCTAAGTTCAACCATGCATTTGGGAGGGGATCCTTTTGTACATCATGAGTCCTCCAGAATTCAGCTTCACTGGGTGACCTCTGGTAGGGATGTGCATTGAAGCAAATGTGAAGGAAATTTCCATTCATATCAATAGAGCCACTTCAAATATGGTAGGATTTAAATCTGCTGCAAATATTTTTTTGAATGTTATTTGAATCTGTTTTGAATCCCTGCTGCCAGTTGCACCTCCTAATCCCCTCCAAATCCATTGTGAATCTGCTCTGAATCTGCTGCAGATGTGACTAGGCAGCCACTTTGCTGCCTCACCACCTTCACAAACAGAGCAAAGCATCAAATGCACAAAAACGTTTTCTTCGCATTCAAATGTCACTCATCAAATGTAGCTAATATTTGACTTGAACGCAAATGCTCAGATTCATATGAATTCATGCAAGTGCGAACCTGACGAATAATTCATGAACATCCCCAAACTCTGGTTCTAGTATTTGGGGAAAGGGAGAAAAACCTTCTCAAGATTAAAAAGCCTCAACCATTACAACCTTTTCTTGTAGTTAGGGAAGATTATCCAGCCCCTTTGGAGCAGCAGGTGAGTCTGGAGCAGGGCAGACTATTGTTCTAATATGTGGAAAGAGTCTAATGCTGCATCCGCACGGCATGCCTTAATTCGGTTTAACAAAACCGAAATAATTGAACAGGAACGAAACTATCTCCACGGCTTTCAACTTGATCCGTGTCCGCAGGATCCCAACGGCATCCCGCCGGCAACCTTATCTTGGATTCAATCCTCGGAGGCCCCACGGCAAGTCCTCCCTGCCCATTGCCAGTCATGATGGTGCCCACCCCCTCTCTGATTGGTGTTCCCTCAGAGATCAGACCTCTCCCCCCGGCTGCTGGGGATGGTTGAAAGGGGCGGGGAACGAGGTGAAAAATGAACCAGATGTATCAGAAGGGAAATTTAACAAGAGATGTGGGGGGGGGGATGTAGCAAAAGTGTGTGATTTTATAGCTGTCATGAAAGGCTGCCTGCTCCCACTCTCCCTTCCCTTTTTGCCTCTTTGTTCTGATCAGCTCTAGCGATCGTGCACTAAGCTCTGTAAAATTCTGTCTGCTTCCTCCGGCCCTCATGGCTGTGCAGCTCTCCAGCTCGTTTCCTCTGCACCACATTTCCCTCCCCCTTTTCTTTCAGCTTTGTGCTCTTCCCTCCAAGCCCCCCACCATCACCCCCACCAAAGAAGTCTGGATCCCCCTTTCCCACCCGTGCTTCTCTCGTGCTGAGAGGCTGGGCTAGAGGGGACCTAGGGGCTTTTCCATTGCTCAGCAGCAGCAGCAGCAAGTAAAGTTCTGTGTGACTCCTGCTCCTAATTCCAGATCTAAGGGAGGAGGGGGGAGGGGTATTTGGGAAATTCTCAACGAGTGGCCCCCAAGAAGGTGGCGGAGGAGAAGAGAACTGTGCTGTCTAGTCTGGTAGGCATTTTGAATATTTATGGAGAGAAAAGAAACCATGAAGACTCAAGAGTAAAGCCAACTCTTGTGGTCACACCTAAGGCTGAATCCAGTTTCAGTCCACTTTAAAGGCGAGGGAAAACATCAGCAAAGTGACTAATCATTTCCTTTCCACATTATCTGCCCCAAAGGTGAATTTTCTGAGATATCTAACACTGAAAGAAAGCAGCTTGTCACTTTGCTGATGTATTCTCTCACTCTGAAAGTGGACCGAAGCTGGATTAAACCTTAAGTGTGGCCACAGCCAATGTCTCTTTTTATGTGGAAAAGATGAATTTTGGAGGACGGGTAGGTAAATAGAGCAAAGAGTCTGAGAAGGGAGGAAAAAGAAGAGAAAAGGCTGCTTCCTTTCACTTTCTAAAGGTCTGAACTTGCATAAAATCGCAACATTGTTAATTGGGAGTGAAGGGCTCCCTTGCTACACTGTAGCGCTGCTGTGTGAAGGCTGCTCCAAGAAGTTCAGGCTTGCAAGAGAAGCGATCCGAAAAAAGTTTGCTTCAGATCAGGCAGGGAAACACACACACACCCCAATGACGTGCCCAGCATACGGACAGCCATTGGATACAGTGCGATTGGGGGAGGGACACCCTGAACACGGAATCTCATCCCTTAACACGGTACTGTCCACACAGTAAAAAATGAAACACGTATCAACGCACGATTTGGAGTGAGACCTGTTGAAATCACATTTGAGATTCAAAACGGTTTGGCGTGCTTTAACACGGAAAAAGCGTGTTAAGCCAAACTGCCGTCTGGCCAAGAAGAACTCAAAACATTTTGAATTTGAGATAAGGTTGCCGTGAAGACAGGGCCTAAGGTACTTTTGAGGCCCCTTTTGAGCTATGTTTGACAGTCCCTGGCTGAATTCATGCTTCAGTCTGTAGTATTCCGTTAGGCAACCTCTGGGCAGGTACATTTGCACCTTCAGGAGGCATTTACAAACTAGAAACAATCCCTGTAACTGCATGCTAGCTGTGGAGCCCAAAATTGTGCTCCACAAGCATACTAACCATTACCAGGGACTTACCTGAAGGATCCATCAGTGATCGTCCACACCTCTGCTGGCTGGGGAGGTCTGCTGACCCTCTGATGTGACCACAACTGTGACTGCACAGGGCATCAACATCGTCATAGCAAGAGCGCTGATGCATGCGCAGTCATGGAGGGTGCCACACTGAAGATGGCGGCACTCAGAAGAGGAGCAGCCCAGCAATGAAACACAGGTGAGTGTTCAATTCCTCATGTGGGTGGGCTGTTAAGGTTATTTGAGTGCACACCTTTCCCATCCATGGGACAGGAAGGGTAGTGCAAAAACACCCCTGTCTCATGCAATAGTCGTCAGTACTTCAGGAACACTGGGAAAAGAAGATTCTTCAAATATTCTAATAATACATGGGAAGGAAAATGTGGGATTATTTTAATTTCCCCCAAAAAGAAAAAAAATATTTAGAACATTTTTTCTCATAGACAAAATATTTATTAGAAAGTGGTGAGTTAATTACATTTGTCATAATTACTTCCAGAAGACTCCCACGGACATACATGTGAGCCAAATATTCCTAAGAGGTCTAGATATGTTCAACATTACTCATCTTCCTTTCAGTGTCTATTAAACTAAGAATAGCTACCGTGATACCTTCCAAATTTTGGAAACCTGTGGGTGTATTTAAAATGAATGACATGCAAAATGGTATTTCATAAAGTGTAGAAGAGAACATAGGGTGTTTTTTTCATTTTTTAGATTAGAAATTTTAATAATATACATTATATTGTAGGATAGCAAATATTGCCACTCACATCTATAAAACTGACAAATTTCAAATTTCCCTGATCGTATTAAATTTTTTGGTGAAATCATATTTGAAAATAGGATCCATATACATTCCTCTGCTGTTAGATCTTAGTAACTTCTTCTTGGTGTGCATCATAGCGGCTGGTCTTTGCCTGGAGCCAGTTTTCCAAGCCAAGACTGGAACAGCAGCTGGCAGTGCATGCCAGGGGCCATCCATACGGCCACATGCTGTCCTGACCTCACTTTGGAGTCTGGGGGACATAAGTTGCTAGCTTCCAAAGTGGCTGGCCGAGGACATTTTCTCCGCATGTACAGAAATGGTTTAAAGCAGGCTGTGCTTAGCCCATTTCCTGCACCATATTTGAGCTAGATAGCAGACCGGCTGCCGTGTTGTACAGATAGGATGTTCCACTGGAGGCATAGCTTCTTGATAACCAGTCTGCCAAGCAGATGTAAGAAGCATTCCCAATAGGCAACGAGCACAGTGCAAATGACCATGCAGAAACTGCTTAGTAGTCTCTGGAGTTTGGAGAGCATGGTTCTAATTTGTTAAGTAAGCCTTTGTATTTATGTTTGTATGCATGCATGTATGTAGGTTGCTAGCTCTTTCTTTATTGGTGGTTGCCACAGATTCCATAAGGATTTGTGGGGTAAGGCTGGATCTTTCAACTGAAGCACTGTTTCCAAGGGTGATACCCTTCCAAATGAAATATACACCTGGATGCACCAAAATGACAGAATTACATTAATCTCTGCCCTGCCTTTCATTGAGCAAACAAGATATCCCACCAGAAGGAGGGAGGGATATTTAAACTGTGTGAGCTAAGAAAGCAAAATTTCTCTGATCAGCCCTCTCATTGTCTATTTTCAGTGTGTTCTGTTTGCCTTGTGAATAGCAAGAAAGGTATTGCTGGCTACACTTGTGCCAATGAGTGCCATGATGGAAACCCTTGCGCCAGATGGTAGTAGGATGCAAAACAAGTTATCATTAGGCATGCTCAGTGGAGATGCAAGATATTCTATAGCATCTGGAGGGACCACATTAGCTACCATCGGGAACTATATATATAAGAATTAAGCAGCTCTCCATAAAAACACCCAAACTACTCTGTTCCATGTTCTCTTCAAATGGGATTATTCAGCATGTGTAACTGCAGCATGACTCAGCATTCTGAGGTTCTGAGATGGGACCAAATTATTTCCAGATATTCAGACTGGTGGTAGATCAAGAGATAACAAACAGGGGGAGCTTTAGCACAAAGCCAGTTAGGCTAGGGTTGGGGTCTTGGCCCATCTGAAGCCAGATGGGAGAAGCAGAGCTGCCTGGTTAGACAGCTTGGCAAATACCACCGTAGTCTATCCTGCCTCCCCCCACCCTTCTATCCCCTTCTTTCTCTGTGAAATTTCAAAAAAAGGGGGGGGGCTTGCAAGGACCTTGCTCAAATGGAAAAGACATGAAAATGGCCTTGGGTAGGTAAGATGCCTGGCAGCAGGATGGCAGCAGGATACCAGAGCAGCAGCTCACTACTCCCCCTATAGCCCAGCAGCTGATACAACAACTCAATCCTAGATCAAACATCAGGTAAGAAAGATGGAATCTCTATGGACCAGGACAACCTCCCTATCTTCCTCTAGTAGTCTAGGTTGGTGCTGAACTAAGTACCGAGAATGACAATGCTGAGAAAGCATAGCCCCGCCCCAGCTCTCTACTCAGGTCTCAATAATATAAGCTAGGTCAGCCTGTTCATTGAGAATCGAGCCATGAATTAAAAATGACTTATTATGGACAGAGTTAGCATTCACTAAAAGCACCACCAGAATAGTAGAGTTGCTGGCATTTCCTCCCAAATTCTGTTGGCTCAGAGGAAGGTGGGGAGGAAAGATATAATCTGCATCTAGGATGCCTGCCTCTACACAAACTCCCAAGATCCTACTATTATCCCAGGCAACGTCCCTGCCCCATATCCCTGTGTCCTGGAAAGATTGTAGCATCCTACACTCATCTGATACTTCCTCACATCCCCTACCTGTATGATTAGCCTTAATAGTGAAGTGGAACAAGGAAGTGACTCCAGCATGACCAGGTCAACCCGCAGTCGCTCCCTGCTTCCTCTAATTCTTGATCTAGAGGTTTTGACATCCGGTTAGCTTGTACATGAAGATTCTGCACAGAAGTAACAGAACGTAGGTGTACTTCACAGTCTTGAGATGGTAATGAAAAGGTTCCAAACTGCCCCCTATCTTAGGTTAGATCAGATAATACAAGTCTTAATTTTACTACTCAGAAGGAAGAAACCACAGAATTTGTGGGCAGTCTTCACATGGGATATAGTAGAAGGATGAATTTTTAAAAATAAAGGAAATAAAAGAAGGAGACCACTTGCCCAGTGCATAACAATGAACTTGAGGCCAGTTGGTACTTTGGCCTGTAGTTGATTATTAGACAACATCTGGGGAGGTGGATCTGCACTTGCAGGAGGTGTTTACAGCATAGAAACCACCACCACCACCTGCCCAGAAGTTGCCTAATTATCAACTAACTGTGGAGCATGAAATCGTGCTCCACAAGCTACCTAACCCTTACCTGCCACATTCAAAAGCTTACCTGGAGCGTCCAGCTGCACAATCATTCACTCTATTTCTGGTTCCTTGTGGTCAGTGGGCAAGGGGAGGCAACGTCTGCACAGGCACAGGTGCAGTGGCAGTGGCAGCCATGTTCAATTGCAGCCGCATTCGGTCAAGCCCCTTGGCCACTGACGTAATCAGCTGCAATACGTCCCTATGCTCAAACATGCCCCTCTGCAACAGCATCTGAGCACATCACGTAACATGATGACACAGCTGACGGCAACCAATTGTGGCAGTGAAGAGGTGGCACTTCCGGCTTCAGTTGCAGTTGTGTGGACTGGTAAACAGGAGGGCCATTCTCATTTCTGACCAGTAATGGACGTTTTAGGGAAGCTTCCCTCATGACAAATGCAAATGGTTCATCTTTACGAGGAGTTTACCAGCCCTAGAACACAGCAGACTAATTTGGTAAGTGCAGAAATGCCCTAGGAGAGGCAAGTTCATGTATAGTTAGGCCTCCATCCCATACATAACAGCTGTCTCTAGAATATAAATGATTCCACACTGGCCAGTATACTGGATTCCACACTATCCAGTCAACCAGACCAGAGAGGCAGTTCATATACAGGAAGGCCTCCATTCCATACATACCATCTCTGTTTGGGTGATTCTGTAGTACTAGCCAGTATGGTGGAGCAGCAATTCTGCACTGGTTGTTATACTGGATTAGTGTTCTAGGATCCTCTCTTAGGAGGCTCCTAAAATGCTCCCTGGCCCAGTAAACAAGCTGGTGTGGAATTGATCTACAACCCAAACCCAGAAGTCCTTGAAGTAGCAAAGCTTTGCCCTCTAGTATTCCTCATTACCTTTGGGAAACAAGGGCTGAATTCGCACTTAGGCCTCTAGCATGCAATTAGGACAGCTCTGGTACAGAATATCTGTACCAGAGCTGTCCTAATTGCATGCTAGAGGCCTAAGTGTGAATAGGCCTTAGGTGTTAGCAGCATTACTGTAAAAGCTGTGTATTTTAGCTGAGTATAGATCTGGCAGTAAACTAGCACAGTTTTTTATGGCACTGACAGCATTTTTCAGTCTCAATGGTCTAGCTCTCAGATCCAACAGATCTCGCTCTTAAGACTCATGCAGCAGGGAATTTTCTTTAGAACCAACTTGCAAGGGAAGCCTCTTAGAACCAGGCTATGAAATATTTCTTGTGCTTCTGGAGTGAGTAATGGTTAACGTTATTTATGTTTGCAGCCTTAGAGGAGAACACCGTTGTTCCTGCTTCCTTATCTCCAAAGACACAGATGCCAGCATTTGCTCTGGGGAAGCTAACCCTTGACTCCAATTTGAGAAGTCAAGATAAATTATCACATTTGGGCCGCATTCCCATTACAAGCTTAAAACGGTTTCAAAACAGTTTTGATCCTCGCAGTGCCCACATCAGGTTGGTTTAACACACTTTCTGTGTGTTAAATCACCCCAAAGCATTGTAAATGTTAACACTCATTTCAACAGGTCTCGCTCCGGTTTGTGCATTTGAAACATTTTACATTTCTTACTGTGGGAATGGTACCATTTTAGTGGGATGAGAATGCATGTGTAGGGTTTCCCTCCCCCAATTGCTTGCTTCCAAAGAAAGTGATTTCACTGTAAAAATCCACTCCTTACAGTAGCGGTTACCCTGTAGCAATCCACCCACTTTACACCTGATAACAATGTTGCAATTTTGCACAATTCTGGCTCTTTGGAGTTCTGACCTTTAGAAAGGGAAAGAAAAGAAAGCAGCTGCAGGTTCTGGGAGATGTGTGAATGTTTAAGGCTGTGGCTGTGGAGGTGAGCGGGCAAAGTGGGCTTGAGTTGCCACTGCTGCTGTGTGCCCTGGGCAATGGGGAGAGGAGGGGATAGAATCACTGGCTGCCCGGTGCCATTTTTCATCCATCCAGGCAAGCGGCAGCCACACAGCCACACAGCTAGGTTCCATGAAGGGATCCCTTATGGGTGGCGCATTCACGCCAGGAGGAAGAGGGCAGGGCAGCCCCGAAAAGCAGCTTTTAGAAAGTTGCCACTTGAGTCACGTACGCCATGTGCAATCCTCAGAATCCGGATTGAACGTGATTAAGTTGAAAGTAATGGGATCAGGCAAATTTGTGTTAGCATCCAGTTCTATTATTTCAGTTTAGGAAAACCGTTTTAGGCTTGTAATGGGAACCGGGCCTAGCACAGATGGGATTAGGGAAGTGAACTAGTAGCACTCTCAGCCTAAATCTTCCATTAGGTAACCAGTCCATTACCTCCAGATCAAGACCATAGAATCCACAACACAATAATCAACTCAAAGAATTTATGATGTCCTGATGATCAGACCAGTGACCCGTATTTACTCTGTTCATGGCAGTAGGCACTATAAACTTTTTTTTCCCTGTTATCTTCCTTTTATAGCTCGCTCAGGGAGACAGTTCTGCAATAAAGTTCCCGCTAGTTTGTTGCAGTGGAAGGAACTTGAAATCTGACTGGAGATGTAATTTGAGAAGAAGAGGCAATTGAGTAAGGACCTGACTACAAAGCCTCATTCTCTAATCAAACAGTATCAGCAGACAAGCAGGAACAAATTTTGGGAAGTACATCAAAGTCCAATAAATCCAATGTATTATTAATTAACACAAGTTTTTTCAAATAATTTCTAAATGCTGAAGAGGTATTTCCTCCTGCCTCCTGATCTTCTATTCTTTGCTCTCTGTGTTATCTTGTAATGTACCCTCTTCAGGTACATGGGCCTTTTGCACTTACCAGCCTAGTATGGTATAACAATACCATCCTAGGCTGGCAAAGCAGTAGTGCACTGGTGGCCATCCAAACTTCAGGTGCTTGTAAAACCCTAAGCCCGGCCAGAAGCACTTGAAATGCAGATGCCCAGGGCAGAACAGGCTGGATTGCCAAGACAACACCCAGTACACGTTCAGTGGTTGCTGGATGCTGTGCGCAACTGTGGAACTGCATTCACACTCTCATTTATCAGGCACACTGCTGTCCAGGAGACAATTGGCTTCTCCTGCTCAAGCTGTGGACTGCTTTTTATAGGTCCACAACTAGAGTGCTCTGGGGAGAGGTTAGCCAACTCCCAAGCAGAGGCAGGGTGTGGATAGACATGTCTTATGAGTGGACCATCACTCACTAACAGGTAAGTGCAAACAGGTCCCTTGTCTCTCTCTCTGCCAGATTTAGAAGTATCAGTAATTGTTCCTCTTGCAAAGTATTCATTTATTAGCAAGCACTGGGTGTGTGTGTGTGTGTGTGTGCAGAGGGAGGGAGGGAGGGAGGGAGGGAGGGTATTTTGCAATAGGGACATCTACACAAACAGATGAGGTAAGAGCCCATTTTTCCCCAGAATTGTTTCCTGCTGTGTGGCAGAAGCAGTGAGAGGCAACTGTGAGATCTGAAGAAGATCCTGCAATTTTCTCTGTCCATCTGGAGAACCCATGTATGTGTGGGTGAATGCAAAATGGAAGACGGTGCTGTGACTGGCCACATCAAAAAGGGGAAACTCTCCTCCCGAGCTACAGATAATCTGGGTCAGCATTCACACCAAACCAGTAAGCTGGACTGAGTAAAAACAAACTACAAGTGTATACAGTCCTCTTCACAAGAAAAAGTGAACTATACAAGAGGATACGCACAGATTGTCGATTCTTGGCTCTTTCTGTACTATCCTCTAGATACAGATCAAAAGACCTCTTGATCCACACATTAATTCGGATCAAGGAGGCCATGCCCCCATTAGACTGGCTATGTCCAAGATGGAGCCACATCCAGATCAAGAAGCTCTATTGTAGACCTGATATATCAGGGCCTTTCTACACCTACCTAATTAGTCTGCCATGCACTAGGGCTGATAAACTTCTGGTAAAGGTGAACCATTCGCATTTGTCATGATGAGGAAAGCTTCCCGAAAGCATCCATTACTGGCCAGAAGTGCGAATGGTCCTCCCATTTACCAGTCTACGCCGCTGCACCCAAGCCAGAAGTTCCACCTCCTCACTGCCTCAATTGGCTGCCTCACCTGTGTCATCATGTTATGTGACATGCTGGGACACCTTCCTTACCTGGAAAAAACAACAACGATGGAGATGTGCCAATCTTCAGTGCTAACTCACCAGCCTGTGGTTGTGTAGCTAATAAAACCTCATACATGTCAGCAATCGTAGATACCTAACCTCAGTTATTAAAACAATAACTAGGGTGGTTATATGGTGTTGGAACCTCTGGATTCTAAGGTGTTTCTCAGTTTCAAGGTAACTTTTCTCTTCATATAGGTATATTTTATAAGAATTTTACTGCAAGAAGTATTAAAACCTGCTTGGGTAGAGAAATATATGCAGTAGAAAAGCAGACTAGAAAACAGATCCTGAACTGAACATCAAGGCAGCAAATCCATCATAAAGCAATTAAACAATGGATTTAAAATGCAATGAGTTAATTATGCAATGAATGGAATAGTAGGATGACCACGATGCATAATCCATTAAAATACTATTACAGTTTGAAAAAATGATTGCTCATATCGATGACTGTCAGATCTAGTAATAGCTATCACATTGTACATGAAAGAAATCCATGGCTCATTCAGTCCTCAGCTGCAAATATACGTCCAACAGCTATATTTTGCAGATTATTATGTAAGCGATCCTGCTGAAACTCAGAATGCTTAATTTGACAGCAGTTAATAAAAGACAGAAAGAGAAGGGAAAATATTCAAAACAAATTTGACACAATCATGTTCTAAAATGCACTTGGGGCATATCCACACCAGCGTGTTTTTTTCCACTTTAAGTCAAATAAAGACTGGATGTTCTTTAGTTCTATTCATAGACGCAGCATATAGTGCCCATTGTTCACACTGGTTCACACTGGGCCCATTTCCTGTTTTCACTAATGCCACCTCCACCAGCCATCAAGATCACAGCCAGATAACTTTTCTTCCCTTGCTGTTATTTTGACAACTTAGGAAACAGATGTGTAGAGCTCTTCTTCCCTCCCCACTGAA
Organism: Aspidoscelis tigris stejnegeri; assembly: GCA_023333525.1. Classification (NCBI taxonomy): domain Eukaryota; kingdom Metazoa; phylum Chordata; class Lepidosauria; order Squamata; family Teiidae; genus Aspidoscelis; species Aspidoscelis tigris. The sequence continues at coordinate 24,359,537 of JALMGA010000002.1, read as the reverse complement.
CAATTTAATCCGAATTTAAATCAGGGTTTTTTAAATCAGCAGTGAAGTCAGATTTCTTGTGTTTCCATTGTTAACTAATAATGCATACTCATTCTCCATTCTTCAGTGTCGAGCAGGGGAAAAAACCCTGGCAGATTTTTCCATTTCCTGTTTATTCTCACCCCCTTCCATCGTGTATATACTTTTTTCCCATCCCACCCCAGCTAGCAGCTGCGTTCTGCTAATCTCTAAGCCTTCTTCCCATTTCCTTCCTTAAAACAGAATCCATCCCACCCACCTCCATCATTTTAAAAACCAAATTAAAGGGAAAATGTGTTAAAGTGTTCACACACACACCCCTTTCTCACACACAGTTATCTGAAGTGGAGGGAGGAGGGACAGGAGAAGGACTTCCTCTTCCTCTTTAATCTTTTGCTGGCTGTCATAACAAAAGATCAGATGTATGGACTGTGATTTTCCAAAGTGTCTGATTTTACAGCTATCGTGAAAGCCCGTGTGCTGCTTTCCTGCCTGCCTGCCTGCCTTCGTCCCTCCCTCCCTCTTCTCCTTCCTTCTTTCCCTCCCGATCCACCTTTGTTTGCCTCTTCACTCTGATCTGCTATAGTGATCTTGCACTAAACTCTGTAAAAGCCTGATCTTCCTTGTGAGAGGGGAATCCAGTCAGCAGCACCACAAACTGTTACTTCCTCTTTAAATTGCCACTGAATTGCATCTTCATTCTTCACCTCCCTTTCAGCCAGCGTGATCTCCTTAGCACGTATTGGAAGACAGCTGGGAAGAGGGGGGCTAGGGTAGGGGAAATCACGGCTTCTCATTTGGTCAGAGGAAACTGAGGAGAACGTCCCTAAAGCATGGTTCTTTCCCCAAACCCCCTGCTTGCTAAATAAAGTGAAGTATTTCTAAATCCAGCAGCGTCTCTTTTGATCCAAATATAAATAATCTGCATTTTGGGGCCTTTAATCCTCAGAAAATGTGGATTCTTTTAAAACTTTAGAAACGGTCAAAATGGTCACAAAGCTCTTTAAATCTTGAATGGGAACACACCCTTGGAGTCTTAGAACTCCTGAAGCTAAGGGACTAGCCTGAGCCACAATGCCCAGGACATATTACCAAAGAAATATCCTGTCCTGAAAGCAGATAAAGGGTTTGCCTTTGCCTTCTTCTCAAGAATGTCCAGAAGCAATTCTGTGACAACTGTGTGACACAGGATGCTGGACTAGAAGGGCTGTGGCCTGATTCAGCAAGGTTCCTCTTATGTTCTGAAGATAATGGTGATGGTGATGATTATAAAGATCATGTGCAATTTTGAAGTCGCCTGTGGAGAAAAAAGTGTGAGAATCACTGTATTCCAAGTTAAACAATGTCTGTGTGTCTTCCCTAACTGAAGGAAGATGTGGCTTTTTATGAGGGTCGCATGGAAAGATGTCTGCAAAGCCAAACCACAATAATGTTTTCCTCTGGTAAGTTCTGGCACCAGGAAAGGAAAGTGGCTGCTGCAGACGTCACACTTGTTTGGCCTAGGTGCACGTATTTGCACAGGTGTGGCTAATCTAGGGAATGCTTAATAAAACCCAGACAATGTCAAGCAATTTGTTTGGGCCAGTTGAGGTGACTAAGCAAGAAGACAAAGCAAGAAGCTTGTTATTGCAAGAAAACTGGAGAGCACTTCCTGTTTATGGGGTTATAACCATGTCAGGGGCTGAATAAACTCCAAGGCCGGGGGTTGAAGCTATTTTGAGCAAATAGTCTCTGAGGTTAAAATAGAACTTTTGAAGCTTTCTCTTCCTGTCCGCTAAGTTTTCCTTCTGACCTAAAAAAGCCTCTTTCACAACATTTTCCCTTCAATATACTGTACTTTTTGCAGGACTTTCACTTCCTAGTCCAAATGTACCCATTCGGACCTTCTTTTGATATTGTGTTTACCTAAGAAAGTTTATTTTCTAAACTTAACTGTGTGCATTAAGCATGTTTTCTCAGACACGCTCTCCAGTGACTTCAGTAAGATTTCCTCTCACAAAATTGCTCATAAAGTTCCTTTTGTAACAATAAAAATGACAAGAAACCCAATGTATAGATAATAAAGGTGCCTAATTTTGCTCTAGATAACTTTACTCCGCTAGTCCATTTGATCTTTTAAAAAATTTATACAAAGATGGATAATGTAAATTTTCAAACACAAACAATATTTTCTATTGTGGTTGAAACCTCATTGTGATACTGAAATGTATTTACATGTAGCAAAAAGAAACATGGTTCAGAAGGACCTTAAAGATGGAAGCATGTGACACTTGTCCTCTAATCCTGTCTCTAATCCTTTTTTGTTTTTTCCTAGAATGTTCATTTTGTGGGGAGGGGCAAACTGGTATGTATGGCCTCATGTGTAAAAATTTGTCATTTTCAAAAACTGTGTCTGAATGCCGCCTCAGGGCGTTTCCAGACTTGGCCTTTTGGGACTCCCACACATGCTCCGACAGTGGTGCACTCACACACTGCAGAACTATTCCTGTCCTGAAGTGCTACCAAGTATCCATGGCCATCCCTGATCTTCAGAAGCTTGTGGAGCAGTAAAACTTGCTCCCCATCTTCACTAGTACCGCCATAGTACAATCCTGCCTGCAGCCTTCACATTCCTTCCATTCAAAGGCTGTGGTACAGTGTGGCTTAACTCCACACCATGTCACCCGATCACTGTAGCAACAAACCAGCACACAGTTGCACACTGCGTTCCCTGATCATCATAGCAATAGGCTACACAAGAGCGTTCACACTTCATCCAGACCCAGGTAGGTCTGGGTGAAGTTTGGGATGGGATGGTGCTCACATCCATCCCTGATCTTAACTGCTGTAGATTAGTATCTCATGGCCATTAAGTGTGAAAAGCTCCTCACTCTTCCATAGCAGGCACTTGGCCTCCTCTCATCTCACCACTGCCTTCTTCCTTCTCTGACTCCTCAACAGACTCTTCAAAATCCCTGATTCCATCCTGCCTTCTAGATCACAGGTGAAACGAGACTGCAGGTATAAGATTTTTCAATATAGTTTAGTTCACTTCCCCTTCTATTTACTTGTAATGCACTTACTTTCAGTAGACTCAACATGATGTCTGTTTGGATGACTTCCAAACTCATGTCTGATTAATATTCTTTAAGAACTTGCACTCAAGAATGACTTAAGGACCTACCAGAGCTTCCTTTCCAACCTTTCATGGGTACATTTGTGGAGCTCAAAGCAATGACAAGGATGATTTAGTCTAACTCTTTGTAATATTCACAAAAGAAAATTAAGCCATTCTTGAAGATCTCCAGAAATTAGGATTTTTTCCCCTCAAATTCAACCGGAAATTAGGAAGATGCAATTTGTACCCATTATTTCTGCTTCTAGAATATGTGACTCTGGAGAACAGTAAGACCTTCAGGTATGGGGCGGGATAGAAATGTAAATAAATAAATAAATAAATAAATAAATAAATAAATAAATAAATAAATAAATAAATAAATAAATATCATCTTCTCTATGACTCCCTTTTGAATACTGGTTATTTTGTCTCCCCTCTTCTTCATACTGAACATCCTATTTTTTCCCAGCCTGACCTCTTACAGCATGTTACCAAGGCCTTAAATCTTATTTGTTGCCTTCCTCTGAGCCTGTTCCAAGTAGGATGCCTAGTATTCCAGTGAAGTTTCACTGAAGTGCAGGAAGTGGGGAAAGGGCTTCATGTGTTTTTGGTGCAACGTTCTTTTAATGCATTCCAGAACTGCATGTGCCCTTCTAGGCCCCAACTCAAACTGTTGGCTCATGTTCACATTCTTGTCATTGACCACACCCATATCATTTTCTGAAGTAGGTGTTGCAAGTCACAAAGGCCCTTTCTGCACTTATGTCAGTTAATCTGAATTATCTTAATCTAAATTAGCTAGATCTGGATCAAACCATAGGCTAAGGGTGCTTCCGCACAGGGGCAAAAAAAAAAAGGATCTCTAGCACCCGGATTTATTAAAACCGGCTCCCAGAGGAACCGGTTTTAATAGCTCCGGGTGCATGGTAGATCCGGTTTTCCGGGGTAGATCCACATCTAAGGGATGCCTCTGCACACGCAGCACTGATCCGGATTGGAGGCGGGTGCTGTGTGGACGCACGGCACCCATCTCCGATCCAGGACAGAGGGCCCTCCCCCGGCCCGCCACGATTTGCTCTCCGGATCCAAGCTTACCGAGCCAAGGGACCTCACCGCCGCAACTCGCCCTGGCCCCAGAAGTGGCAGATCACTGCTTCTGGAGCCAGGGTGAGCTTCCCAAAAGCCCGCCCTAGCCTGCCCTGGGGGGAGCGCGGCAGTTCCCCTCCTTACCTGGTCGCTGTCGCCCTGAAACTGAAAGCAGGCGCGAAGGATCCAGCGCCTGTGTCCTGCGTGCCGCCTGAGTGGCCAGGGCTGCGCTTGGCAGCCCCTGCCCTCAGGAGCCGCTCTGCGCATCCTGCACGCCTTCTTTCAGATTCGGGGCAACGCCGACCAGGTAAGGAGGGGATCCGCTGCGCTCCCCCCAGGGCGGGCTAGGGCGGGCTTTTGGGAAGCTCGCCCTGGCTCCAGAAGTGGCGATCCGCCGCTTCTGGGGCCAGGGCAAGCCGAAAGTTAGGAGCCCCCCTACTCGCAATGCTTGGCTCCGGGGAGCCAATCATGGCGACCTGGGGGTGGGTCGTGTTTTAGAAACGGATGCGGATTCACAGCGCAAAACCACTAAATATGTGGTGTGCTAAAAACACCCATTAAGCACGCATTAAGGACAAACCGGTTTTGCCGCCGAAATCCGCATTAAAAACAGACTCACTATGCAGACACCCCTCGCCAGAAGTGTCCTACATAGTGACCCGTGTGTGGAGGCGCACATTGGAATGCGTGTTTAATGGGTGTTAAAGGGCCTGTGCTGAAGCACCCAGAGACATCTGCACTGGGTTGGCTTTAGAACAGGAAATGTTTGCTAAAGAGTGCTAGCAGGGACGATAGACAACATTTATCTAGTCTACCTTAATCCAGATTAGTGAGCTCTTAGCACACTTCTGATCCGGAGCTGTTTTCGCGTTACCCTTCCCGTTCGCTGGACAGGAAAGGCGCATGATGACCCAACTTTGACTAGTGCTAACACTTGAGGGCTAGTCAACTTTACCTGCGCCCTCCCACTGGATCAGATACTTACCTTATTTGATCCTGGGGTCCGGTCCCTTTCTGGGCACCACCGTTTTGGCAGTGGCACCTCCCAAGCGCGCATACATCAGCACCACTACCTTGACTACACAGACGCTCTGCTCACGTGCAGTCACGTCTATGGTCATCTGAGGTATCAGTGCACTTGCGTAGCACCTCAAACGACCCTGGAGCGCCAGCCAAAGCAGATGGTCATGCCACTGGACGCTTCAGGTAAGTGTTAGGCAAACATTGGTAAAGGTGTGGACCACAATTTCGTGCTCCACACGTAATCAACGATTAGTGCACTTCTGGAGAGGGAGGGCACACTTGTAGGCTGTAACAGCCTACTCGATGTGCATTTGCTTTTCCCCAGAGGTGCACTAATGATGCTCTGGAGGCCATAGTGCAAAGAGGCCTCAGATCTACTCTCCTCCCGTGCAGACAATATGTTCTCAGCAACTCCTTGATTTGGATTAATAAATAAGTGCAGAAAGGGGCAAATTTCCCACTTCATACAGTATGTGCAGCTCTGAAATTTTCTTCCCAAAATGTAATACCTCACACTTATCCCGACTGAAAGACATCTTGTAATTCTCAGCTCATTCTGTCACCTTGAGTGTTAGCCATGCCTCCCAGCTCGGTGTGTTGTGCAAATTCATTAAGTGGTCCATCAAGCCCATTATCCAAATAATAAATAAAAATGTTGAATAATACTGGCCCTGAGACTGATTCTGGCCAGATTTGGGCTATATTCACACACATTTTTTAAAAAGCTCAAAAGTGGCTCAGAAATGGTAGTATGTGGATGCTAGTGTTCCCATACCATTCTCATCCACATTAATTAATACCATTCTAATACAGATTGGAAATGCCTTTTCTTGCTTTTAATGTAGATTAAGGCATTAGCATGCAAAGACTTCTACATACAAAGTGCTTTTAAGCCACATTTTAAAAGGTGTACGGTTGCAGCTTATGGGCAATTTCAAACCTCCTGAGGAAGCAAAGATGAGTTATAGGATGCTTTTCCACTGAGTTCTTTTAATCTGGATCTAAGAAGATCCAAATCTAAGGAATGGGTACTTCCCTTAATCCGGATATAGTAGATCCGGATTAAGGGAAGTACCCAATGTGCTTCCATGGGTGGTCTAGCACCCAATAGCAATGGGTGCTAGCCTGCCTGCTGTGGAAACACTGGAGCACCCATTTGAAAATTCGGATCTACCCGCAAGGGGTCTGCCTATCATCCTGGGTGTTTTGGGGGACAGGGGGTGCAATCTCCAAAGTTGCCTTCAGAGATTAGCAAAGCCTCCACAGAAAAAACCCTTGTGAGAGCAATGCCGCTGTCAGTGCTCCGGAGGATCTTCGAAGTTAGCGGCAGATCGTGATCTTCGGAGGGACTCCAGAGCCTTTGCTAATCTCCGAGGGCAACTTCAAAGGCAACTTTGGAGGGACTTCCGAGTTTTGATTTTGCCCCCCCCATGGGTGCCCCCTTCCTCAAACTTCCTCTAGACCCCATTGCCCAATTGCAGTGGAAACAGGCTCCCTATAATCCGGATTTTATGGCTGAAGACCCCATTGTAGACCCCTTTAATGGGGTCTACACAAAATCCGGATTATAGGTACTAGCACCCAGTAGCAATGGGTGTTAACCTGCCTGCTGTGGAAACACCAGAGCACCCATGTGCAAACCCGGAACTACCAACGAGGAGTCTGCCTGTCACCCCAGGTGTTTGGGGGGACAGGGGGTGCAATTTCCGTAGACACTCCGTAGAATCTTCTAAGATCCTCCGGAGTGGCTCTGTAGAATCTCCGGAGCAATCTGCCGCTAACTTCGAACATCCTCCGGAGCCTTTGACAGTGGCATTGCTCTCGCAAGGTGTTCTCTTCAGAGCCTGTGCTAATCTCTGAAGGCAACTTCAGAGGGACTTCAGAGGGACTTTGAAGTTTTGAGTTTGGGGCACCCCCCCCCATGGGTGCCCCCCCCCCCGGAGCCTCCTCTAGACCCCATTGCCCAATTGTAGTGGAAACAGGCTCCCTATAATCCGGAAAGACCCCATTGCAGACCATTTTAATGGGGTCTACAGGAAATCCGGATTATAGGTCCTGAAGGACCCATATGATCCGGATTTCCCTAGCTGTGGTGGAAACAGATGTGGCTCTAATGGGGTCTGTAGTGGAAATGGGGTCATCCTGCTATGAGCCTAATGGGTCCTTAATGGGTACTTCAATGGGTACTTAGTGCTAGTCGAAAAAGACCCATAGTTCCAACATCCACATTGGTGAAGATGCGAATCCACAGAACTGCAGCAATAGTGCCGATGCACTGTTCCTCTCCAGGCTCCATTCGAATCTCTCCTAGGAGGGAAAGGTGTGAGTGGAACCACAGCTCATGGAAGGGAGCATGGATGTAGAGCAGTTAGAACTGTTCTACATCGACACAAACAGGGGAAGTCCTGCATGTCCATGAAATGTGGATGGTCTTTGCAGGACTTCCCCCAGAGTCCCTCCCTCATGCTGACTTGGTCCATGCAGTTTGCCAGCCTGTGGTGGCCTCACCTCACTATTGTACTGTCCAGTCCACACTGTAAGAGCTTCTGTACAGCTCTTTCTGCTCTGGTCCTTATTCTGGATTATATTCTGGAATAAGGGTCTGCTGTTTGCATGCTAGTGCACTGCAAACTAAGGAAACCTCCAAGCAGAAAAGTGCAGAAGAGAGAGGGCCAGAATTGATCTAGGTCTCGTACTATACCAAAATACCAGTAAGTGTGGAAAGCCCTACTACTTACACGCTTGTTCTTGAATAAGTACATAATTCTACTTCTCATGACATCTGGTTAATATTTATTTAGTTATGTTCTCAGTTGTTATTAGTATATTGTATGAATCAAACTGAACAGACATTCTTAGGAAGGTGTTGCAACGTATCGTCCATAACTCTAAATCTGAGCTGACAAGTTACCTAAAATGTTTTTCTTTATAAATTCTACCCCACCCCCATCTTTCCTCCAGAGCTAACATTTACAAATGAATACATTAAAAGCAATGATCTCGTAGTTTCAGCCTCAGCTTGCCAAATGACCTTTTAAACATTTACCCAGACTCTGCATTTCCACTGTTGGTTACGAGTAAATATCCAATTTCCTTTCCTTTAATTTCTCAGTGCCTCCTGACTTCTATCATCTGCATACAGAATTCCCAATGAAATCAGTCAGATTTCCGTATCTGACAGGTGACGTTTGTATGCCTTGGCTAAAGCAAAGAATCAGGGAAGGAGAAGCAAAGAAGTTAGATGGGGCAAGGAGGAGTCACACAGTAATAAAACTAAAATAACAGTTGTAAAATAAGTTCACAATCCAGGCAAAGTTAAGCACTTTTCAACCCTGCTGATTTCAATAAGACTCGAGCCAGTGCTCAGTGCTGAAATTAATGGAGTTCAAAAGTGCATAATTCTGGATATATGGTGCCTTTAGGTAGGATTTCTTTTCCTCTAAATTATCGGTGCAATGAGTAGACTGACAGGTCAACCCTAAACACATTTAGTTGGAAGTGAAGCAAATGAAACTTACGTGCAAAGTCTGTGTCTGTGATTAGTCTCAAGACCTGGTCCGACATTCAACATTATTTATGTAAACAGTAAGTACCAGAGTTACTGTTACTAAGATCTGAAGGCTTCTTTGCTTTTGTACAGTTGTGCCCGAGACTGCATGAGGCCATGGATGAGCTAGGAAGGTGTGAGCTGTATATAAGGTTGCTGTTGTTGCATAGCCAAGGGTATTACAAGTGTCTGCTGTAATTTTGTAAAATGTGGCTGTCATGTGAATTGGCACTCCGGGGACTCATTCAGATGTAGCAAATTCCCCTAGAAAATCCCCACGGGATAGCAAGGCAGTTAACAACCTTGCACACTTTTACAGATGATCATGTGGGGGCTACCAAACATAAGCGTTTGAGTTAATACAGTATGTAACATTTGCTCACTAACATGTAATGTTCAGGCAACTGACCTCCTCTGCAACCAAATCCACATTTTGAAGAAGAAGAAGAGTTGGTTTTTCTACCCCGCTTTTTTCACCCATTTAAGGGGACTCAAAGCAGCCAAGAAACCTTCTGTTCATCTCCACACAACAGACACCCTATAGAGTTAGGTGGGGCTGTGAGAGCTCAGAAGAGAACTGTGACTAGCCCAAGATCACCCAGCTGTTTTGTGTAGGAGTGTGGAATCAAACCCAGTATTCCCAGATAAGAGTCTGGGTCCCTAACCACTAGACCAGACTGGAAGTGCCTGTTTGCACTTTCCTCAGTGGAACGGTGTAATAATATTATTCCACTGAGGTGAAGATCAGGCACAGAGGGAGCCATCTGCACTTCAAGTGCTGGCGAAGTCCCCAAGTGGACTAGCACTTGGCAACGGCAACATCTGACTTGTGTGCCCAGATGCTTCCACAGCGATCACCATGCAGCCCACAACTGTGCAGCTGCAGCTACCATTACCCACCCACTCACACCTTCACACTGGAAGAGGATGCAGTTGCTGCTGACCAGGGGCCTATATGCACTACAGCCGGTAGTGCGTGATTAATGAACTTCTGGTGAAGAGTATCTGCCAAAAGTATGTCTGTCTGCTACAGCCTCCAAGTGTGCCCTGCCCCACCAGAAGTTCACTAATTGTTGAACTTAGCCAATGTTACCCAAAAGCTTTCCTAGAGCATCCGGGGCAGTGGCCATCCGCACCTCTTCCAGGGTCATCTGAGGCACCATGCAAGCATACTGGCACCTCATGGCGATGGCGCTGACACACATGCAGTCACACAGGGTACCACAGCCAAAATGGTGGCGCCCAGATGAGGACCGGCCCTGGGATCAAATCAAGTAAATATTTGATCGTGGGCCCGGGGGGGGGGGGGGAATGGTCAAAGTTGACTAGCACTCCAAGTGTGAGCACTAGTCAACATTGGTTAATTGGTTAATTTCCCATCCAGCACCAGGAAGGAAAGCGTGAAAACACCACAGGAGCTCATTATATACTACTGGTCAAACAGTGGACAAGATGGCAGTTGGAATGAGCTGTGGGACACTCTGGGAGGGGTGAAAATGGGTTGCATGTGGGATAACTGTGGTGTGCGTACAGAAGTATATGGATACGTACAGATGTGGGGAAGATGTGTACACGCACATACAAATGTTGTCAACGACTGTATGTGCAGATCTGAATCTTGTTAAATTTGAATTTTAAAGATTTGAATCAAATCAAATTTTTGGGTATTCAATTTGATATAATGTCAAAAAAACATTCAAGCACATTAGTGCGAATAGGTCCTTTGTTAAAAAGTTTTGTGGACTAGAGTGAACCCAGGGTGACTCTGCACCGGCCAATAAACTGGAGCAGTAAACATACCAAGAGCCTCCCTTCCTTACGCTGGTGGGTATAAGGGAGACCACTTATGAAAGTATGTCTTAGTAGTGACTCACTCTGCACACGATCAGAATACAAGTTAAGAAGAGATCAATGCTAAAAAAATGCTGCCTCAACTGGTTCTAAAACAAGTGAACTAATATATGAGTTGAAAAAAGCTATGGAGTGTTGGAGGAGGTTCCTGCCCAATATCCCCTTATTGTCTTAGGTGACTGGAGAAGGACATGTCAGTAAAATATACATGTTACACATTGAGCTTCTGGCATGAAAATGATTTTTTGCAGACAGACATTATTTCACCTCCTTATGTTTGGGGTGACCTTGAAGAGTGTGAATGCAATCAGCAAAGTCAACAAAGCTGCCAGGGAGCAGCCCAGACAGATGGGAAGCACTCATTCTCACAATTTCTTACTCATGTGCATTGTGTGGGTGGTAAAAAAAAGAAAAAAGAAAGAATTTTTTTAAAAAAAAGGAGCGAGAGAGAATGGAAAATAATCTCTTGCTACGTTTTACCATGAATTATGGGAAGAGGTTCATCTATTGGGTTACACTGAAAATGACAGTGAAGTGAAATCACTTTTGAGACATCCATGAGTCCATCATTATGGCTTGCTGAGAAAGTACGTGAGTAATGAGGACTATATCTTGGAAAAAATCTGACCCCTGCTCATAGATGTTGAAAAATAAAATGAAGGGGGAACGAAAAATGTGCAACAGTGCTTCTAAACTATTCCAGATTGTGGCACAGGCTTTCTGAATGCGAGTGTGTTTTCCTTTCTATTATAGGAAGTTCTAAAACTAACTTAGGCTGCATCCAGATGTCGTTTACTTATTCACTCTCTTTGGATATTCCAGAATAAAGTATGGATATTTGAGAATATCCATGCTTTATTATGGAACATCCAACTATAGCAGAATAAGTAAGCAACATCTGGATGCATCCTAGAACTCTCTGCTAATACATTTGAAGAAGAAGAAGAAGACTTGGTGAATTGTTGCTATGTGAGGACACAGTGGCAAGCTTTCAGTTCATGGTGAAAGTAAGAAAGTAGTATCATGGAATTTCTCACAACAATCTGTGAGGTCCTTTCGCATCTTGGCGCTTCTGTGCTGAATGAAGCTGTGATTAGACACAACAATAAAAGCACCTCTGAGGCAGCTTAGAGAAAACTTTGAGGTGGGATTGTTCACACAGCAGTCTGCCCCTCCCCCTCTCCTGAACGCTCTGTGCTAGAAAAGGAAGGATTGAGAACATGAGGGCCACACGCTGTTTCTCTGAGGCACCTCCAAAGCACCCCTTCCGTTACGTCTGAACACAACCTGAAGCTACATCCCCAGAGGTAACAGAAAGTACCCAGTGGAGTCCTAGGTGTGGGGCTGGCATCTGCATGGTGAGCATTTAGCTCTCTTCTAAAAATGCTGAGAGCCAGCAAGCAACTTTGGTAGCATCCTTCGCTCAGACTTGGGAAAAGGACTTTGAGGGCGCTTGCTACTCTCAGGTGCTCACTGTGGCTTTGCTGTGTAGATATATGGCACCCTCATGAACAACATAACAATGCTAGAATCCACTCAAACATATTTTTGCCTCAATGAAAGTGTTCAACTTCCAGGGCTATTTCTAGGGCAACAGCAACAAAAAATCCCCTGTGCTATATCTGCAATGCTGGAGGCCTTTCATTCCCACTTTTGAAGACAGTGGAGGAGTGAGGCTCACAATGTAAAGACACTGCATGCTTCACCTCTGGGTAGCAGCAACTACTTCAAGCACAACAATTCCCCATTGTGGTGATGCAGTCTGAGTAAAGGGAGGCAGTCTGGTGTTTGCCCTATCCCTGTCCATAGCTGAGTTTGTTTGTTTGTATCCCGCCCTATACCCAAGGGTCTCAGGGTGGGTTACAACATATAAAATGAACACATTAAAACCAGTAACATATTAAACATATTAAAACCATTGCAGGGTCTGAATATTAGTAATTAGTTAGTAATTATGTTAGTAATTCAGGCTGTGTCTTCAAGTCCAACAGGGGGAGGATGGGACAGGGCAAGAGACTGGCGAAAGAGTGTGGGACCACTATCATGCTAGCCATCCAGGTACCTCTGTGATATGAGCAGAGAGCAATCAGAGCAGACAGCCAGGTCCATATGCCAACCTCTGCTGGCACTCAATGCTACAGCCAAGTGTCAGCCTCAGTAATTATATCAGGAAAATGAGATTTTTATTTCCCTGGAAAATCAAGCAACTGCCTCTATTTTATTTTCCTGCTTTTGGCAAGCAAGGTCCTTGCCAGCAAAGTAATTATGCAGGACTTTCCAGATGTCCCAGTAAGGAAAACAATGCCAGCAAATGACAAATAGTGCTGAATCTCCAGCCCTGTTAAGAGGCCTATAGACCATGCCAGCACCAACATGGGATCAGGGCTGCGTGATGTTCCATCTACAATGCCAACAACCTATCAGGAGATGAAGCATGCCTAGCAGCAGCCATCACTTATGTAGGAACAAGGTTTCTGACGTGCAGACCGAAAAGTAAAGCCCTTCTCTGAAGGATTTAAGGTTCTTCAGATACCACACAAGTCAAATTGCTCTATTTAAGGTTAAGAAAGATTTAGTTCTGCTCTGTTTCACCACCTAAGGTTTCCTCCAGGCCTCTTTGGACCTGTAAGATGGGGATGATTGCGCAAGCCACATCCTATGCACACAGCAGAGCCACATCTCTTTCAGAGGGAGTCCCAGCAGATAGCCGTCCTGACACAGAATGCTGAGTTAAAGGTCACCCCACCACCACCCAGTTTATATTTCCTGGGCAAACTTTGTTACTACAGCAAGCATCCTGGTAAAATTCCCATTGCCTCCTCCTACAATTGTATACTGAAAAAAGAGGGGAGCTATCCTCTGTTAAGCCTTTAAGGGAAGCAGACATTTCTTTGGAATTTTAATAGTAGAAACTGGGGACCTGTTAGCACAAAGGAGCTCAGGATGTCACAAGGCACTCCCTCTACATACTGTGGCACTGTCTCTGTCCCAAACCAGCCCTGATTATAGCTAGCTGTGGAGCGATAAAGACTAGGGGTGTGCATGAATATTCAAAGGTATTCTAAATTCAGTCGAATCTGGCCGAATTTCAACATTCAAATTCAAATTGAATGTCCATAAATTTGAATTTAAAAATTTGAACACATTTTGAATTTCGGATCTATTCATTCAAATTATCCAGACATTTGCATGTGTACGGATTCGTACATGATGCGTACTTGCAGATTCGCATCTTTCTGCATCTGCACGCATTTGTATGGATCCATATGGAACAAAAATGGGTTGCATACGGCATAACTATGGGATGAATACGGATGGGTACGGTTGCGGGAAAGATGTGTATGGGCATCTATGAATGTTGTCAACATTCATAAGTGCATTTTGAATTGCAAATTCAAACAAACACAAATTTGCTTAATTCGAATCGAATTTGGTTTAATTCAAATTTTAAAGATTTGAATTGAATTTTTGGGTATTCAGACTGAATCCCAAAAATTGCATTCATTTACACCCCTAATAAAGACTGCTCCACAACTTAACCGAAAGCACCTAGAGCACTCTCGGTGAACTCCCGGACACAGCCTTCACATTACACCATATACAAAAGCTGTGTGAGGGTGTTGTTGTTGTTGCATTTGAAGTTGCACAGTCATGCACCACATTGCCTATTTCTCATAGCAAAAGCCCAGTGTGTATGGCTGTTGCTACAGCAATGCAGATAGTACGGTCCTGGATGGGATTGCCCAGACTTCACTAGAACCCAGGTACATCTGGGTGAGTGAGTTTTGGGACAGAACGGTGCTCACAATGTGAAGGCCAATCACCATCCTTGAACTTAACTTCCATGAGACGCTGTCCCATGGAAGTTAAATGTGAAAAGCCCCTGAAAACTTATCATTGGTATGTAATGTCCAAAACTGTAAGACCCAAGATACTTTTTCCACATCCTCCCTTGTAGTTCTCTCATGATAGTTATGGATTTTTTAGTCTATCCTGAAAGTTACAGTAGGAGAATTAGGGTGTGATTAGGGGCCCCATCTCCACTTATCTCTATGGGGTGCCCTCATTGGTCATAGAAGGTGTCTGCTGCCATCCAATCTCTATCTTCAGTGGCTGTAGCAGGAACCAGGGTTCCTGAGCGTGCCTTCACGCCCCAAATCCCTGTCCCTACTGGTACGGACCAAGCAAAATCACAATAAAAGCCCACGTGGCTTGTTGTGGTTTATTAAAAGAAAAGGTTAAAGTTTAAGCCAAAGTACAAAATAAGAAATCTCCAGCAAAATGGAAAAAAGAACCCTTCATGCATCCACATGAGACATAGCCTTAGTCATAAAACATAACATCAGCAATCCACTTGCCTCTTGGTAGGATAGCAAAATTACTTGAAACAATAGAGCATGTACAGAGTACAGACGTCAGAATCAAAGTTCAAACCAGCATAGTAGCTAGAACAGAGGTGTTAAACTCAATTTTGCAGAGGGCCGGATTAAAAAAAAAAGTACTGTCAGGGCCAGGGGGCGTGGCCGGGGGTGTGACCAGGGGCGTGGCTAGGACACAGAGGAGGGCTGGGGCATGGCCAGGGGCGTGGCCGGGGGCGTGGCTAGGGCACAGAGGAGGGACTGGGCGCGTGGCTGGGGTGTGGCCAGGGCGTGGCTAGGGCACAGAGGAGGGGCTGGGGGCATGGCCGGGGCATGGCTAGGGCACAGAGGAGGGGCTGGCTGTCCATGGCAGCGCCCGCGCATTCGGGCAGTGGAGGGTCCCGCCGCGCACTCGCTCACCTCGCCTCGCCTCGCCTCCTTCGCGCCCAAGGAGGACAGCGGCAGCAGCGGGCGGCGGCGGCGGGCCGTATTAATACAGCCCGCGGGCCACATCCAGCCCGCGGGCCGTATCTTTGACATGCCTGAGCTAGAAGGTCAGATAGGAATGGTAGAGAGATAACTTACGGATTCATACAGTGGAATTATATTCTCTTTTCAGGTTACAACACGCGACGGGTACAAACCAATAACAATATACAAGCTGAGATCATTCTAAGAAAGTTAATTGCTTCGAGAACTCACCCTTGGGTCTAAGTTGGATACACATTTCCTAATTAAGCTTATCTTGTCCCTGAAGCAACAGGTGCACGTAGGCCTGGCAGAATCTTACAGCTTAAAGTAGAAGCTTTCTAATTCAAAAAAAAAAAATTCCCTCAGGGTAAATCTTACTAGGCAATTCCAGGACAGATAGTGTCTAGTTCTTTTTACTTACGCAAAGATACAAAGGTTTTCTGGGTTCCCGCTACAGTGGTAGTGGGCACCTTGTGGTGATCATGCCTACCCCTTTGCTGATATGATTTCTGGCCTGGGTGAAGGTGCCACAAAATATAGCGCTTCCTTGCTCCAAAATGGAAACAAAGAAGGTGCCTCTTCAGCAGTGCCTCACCAACCTGGCCATCGGCAACTGCTTCCACTCATTAAAGACATCCAGAAATAGGTGATTAAAATACATGGGGTAGTCCCATAAGACAATGCCTGAAAT
This sequence comes from Aspidoscelis tigris stejnegeri, assembly GCA_023333525.1. NCBI lineage: Eukaryota > Metazoa > Chordata > Lepidosauria > Squamata > Teiidae > Aspidoscelis > Aspidoscelis tigris. Next base: position 24,343,395 of record JALMGA010000002.1, on the reverse strand, counting down.
GGGACCTCGATCTAGATGGGGAGCCCACATTTATTTTACACTTGTGATGAAGCTGAAACCAATCCACTTGCTGTTCCGCTCACTGCTTTCACATGAGTGGCAGATCATGCACAGACCCATCTGGGGAGTATAGTAAATGCAGATTCTCCAGTGAGCAGCACTTTGAGCTGTTTGGTACATCCCTAGTGCTTAATTTAGGAGTTAGGCCTCATCCAGACAGCTTGGGCAGTGCCACTATCAGCAGAACATCCTGCTAATTTTTAAAATTGAGTTCCACTTCTTTTCAACCCATATCACTGTATATAATTTTAGCATTGCACCATAAGACCAGCTCCAGACACTGCTGAAAATTGTACAAACAAGCAATATTCCAGAGTAAAACACATCCAAAATAATCACTTATTGACTATGCAGCATGGAGCTGGCATTGTCCTCATGCAACATAGTGATGCGTATATTTAGCATTTTGACAACACAAAATACCAAGATGTGTGTAGTCACCAGCATCGCACATGTACCTTTTTCAAGCCCTGCATAAGCACAGTGGCCACATTCAAGATGGTGGCTCCCAGTGGCAACATCCAGCCAGATAGGAGATAGTGCTATTGTGGGAAAACCTGTGTTCAGAGTTGAGTCTTCCCATAACAGTATATAGTAGGCTTTCATCTTGATATTGTGGGGTTGCCACAGGTACATGTGGCAATCTCAATATAGTCAAGACAGAATTGAACTATCTGTCTCCCTTCTCGATGAGGCCTAAGTCCTTTTTTTTATTACTTGGGGCTTTATAATATAGACTGTTGATAGGACAAAGTTATTGAAAAAAGAGATGGCAAAATAACTCTTTGTGGCTATTTTATATTGTGGATAAATGCTGAGTGAAGTTCCTAAGTAGTTACCACTGCCATGTGAAATCACTTACCCACACACCAAATTAAGTATGAGCTACAGAAATGCCCCAGATTCTTTAGCTACTCATAGAAATAATCAAGAGCAAACTGTATTATGATTCAAGTGTGTGTGTGTTTTCTTCAGGTTATTATAATCAGCAGGAGAAAATCTTCAGCAGACTGTGGTGGTCTTATGGAATGCTGGGAACTCTGGCAATCTCCTTGGTGGCTTCAATAAATATTTGTAGAATTAATTCCACTTTTACTTATTTGAATAAAAAAGCATTATGTTTCTGGGTATCACCCAAATATATTAAGCAAAAAGAGTGACCTACTCTGGGAAGGAATCACAGTTATGCATGAATATTGGAAGTCTCTCTTTTTTAAAACACTTTCATGGACATATTTGCTGGAAGTAGAGATTTTTGCATGGTGAGGTAATGGGCTTTTTACATGTGCAGAGTCATCATATTGCTTCTCCATTCATTTTCAGGTTACAAGTGAAAATGTAGCAATGTACTTGGAAAAATTGTCAACGAATGTCTGTTTTATGTCTTTAAGAACAAAACAACCTACTCAATAGCCAGCTTTCAAGGCCTTAAGAATACTAATTCCTTCCTCAGTGGTTTCAAATAGTGGGGGAAACCCTTGAAGAGCAACCAATTATAAACTATCAACTAAGAACCATGTATGAACCAGGAAGGGTGTGGGCCTCTCTTAGATCACATCAGTGTGCATAAAGCAGGCTTCTAGTACACTTGGTAGTCCAGTATAACAGCCAGTGTGGACACACCCTGTGTGAACACACACAGTACAATACTGTACAGTTTTTGTACAACCAGTAAATACGTGTCAGTGGTGAAAAATGATGCAATATTTGAGGAAACAAAAAAAGCAGCAGCAAGACCATGCCACAGAATTGGCATAGTGTGTTTCCATAGTGAAACGTGTGTGATTAAGATGAAGAAAATCTTGGGAATGAGTGTAAAAAGGTGTATCAGCTGCTGTCAAGTTTTAATCTACATTGAATCCACTTACACAGTGAAAGAACATCTCATAAGAACATGAAAGGAGCCTTGCTGGGTCATGCCACACCTCATGTAGTCCAGTATCTAGTCTCATACAGTGGCCCACCGATTACCAGTGGGCATTCTCAAGCAGAAGACGAAGGGGACACTTTCACCTGCTCTCGACCCCCTGCAGGTCAATTTGATCTAGTGGTTAGGGAGCTGGACTCTTATCTGGGAACACCGGACTTGATCCACCCTTCCCCATGAAGCCAGCTGGGTGACCTTGGGCTAGTCACAGCTTTCACAGCCCCACGTACCTCACAGGGTGTCTGTTGTGGGGAGAAGGACAGAAAGCTTTGTCAGCCACTTTGAGTCCCCATAAATGGGTGAGAAAAGCGGGGTAGAAAAGCCAACTCTTCTTTTCCCCCTCCTCCTCCTCCTCCAACCTGGAGGAAGTATCTAGGCATCAGTTCTAGGAAAACAAAGCAACAAGCCATTTTCCTTCCTTACTCTCTAACCAGGGAACTAATAGACCTTCGGATTAGATAATGCAGAAAGAAAATGTCTCATCACTTTGCTGACTTGTCTTCTCTGAAGTTGGTTCAAAGATGGATTAAAACTTAAGTGTAATTGGGCCCTTTGCCTGTACCACCTGTCCAGGGAGCTGTCCAGAGTTTGCAACTGGAGCCTTTTGAACCCTTTCTCATTCCATCTGTCGAACATGGAACTTTATGCATGAAAAGCAGATGTTGTATCACCAAGCTGCCATGGGGATTGCAAAATTAATCAAGGATCTCACTCATCTTCCCCCACTTCCACATCTGAGTGCTGATCTCTATCAGAGGCTAAGGCAGCAGGATGTGACCGAGGGAGTCTAAATGTTATGAAAAAGGAGGAGGGCTAAACCGATCCCTGCCAATTCTGGTGACATTGAATTCAAACTATAATTCCCGTCTAAGTTACAGTGGTGTGGCAGTTCATCCTGCCCAGCTGTTTTTTCGACAAAGGGACTGTAAAGTGTACCGAAGCTATAATGCTAGCTCAACATATGGAAAGCACATTATGCTTTACAAATAGAATCAGGAGGCTGTCTTGTCCAAAACCCTCACTAAGACAATATATGGCCTTCGTGTTGATTTTCCATGAAACCTAACAATGTGGCGTTTCTATTCAGATGGAGTGTGTTAACTCAGAATGCTCTTGTTATAAAGTACTTGTGGGCTCCTGAAATAGATCTAAATTGATTTTTCCTTTTAACATGGGGGTGTAAGGATTACCGAAGTAACAAAACAACAATTAAACAACAACTTCCTACTGCAAATTATGATTCCCGAAAATGTTCTCATGGAATTTAACAAGAGATTCACATGAGAACATCATTTTGGAACGATGTTTTATGGTGCTAATTTCTTTTCTTCTTCTTCTTTTTTAACTTTTACATGCTAGTAGGGGAAACCAACCAGTCAGTTAAAAATCTGCTTCAGAAGCAACAAAAATCTAAGACCCTTTCTTCATAGACCCTTAATGCAGATGCAGGGTCCGTGTAATACATATTTAGGCCTCATAGATCTGCACGTTTATTCAAAGCTATTAGGCCTCACCCTTGCTGGTCTGCTCTGTCTGCATTAGACAGAGTGTGACCCTAACTAGGGAACCCTTAATCTGGATCACTCTGGTGGACCTGTTAAATCAGAGGCCTTTTCGCATTGGCCTTTCCGGAACGCGTGGAGGACAGCTCCGGACGAGGCATACGCATTGCCCGAGCGGGGCTTGCGCCGCCTCGTGTCCGGAGCTGTCCTCCACGCGTTCCGGATGCAGAGCACTTTAAAGTGCTCTGCATCCGTTCGAACGCGGACGAGCCGCCCCGGCGCGTTCCGGGAGAGAAGCGTTCGCACGCTTCTCTCCCTGACAGCCGTCGGCACGCCCCCTGGGCCCGACTTGCCGGGCCGGCGATTGCGCCGGCGCGGCGAAGCCGGTAGACGGGACCCACCGAATCGGGGTTCCCCTTTCCCGTCTGCCAGGGTCAGTGACCCTGGCAGATGGGACAGGGGAACCCCGATTCGGTGCGTCCCGTCTGTCGCCTCCGACGGCCGCCGGGACGTGGCTCCTTCCCGGGTCCGGCAGCACCCGGGAAGGAGCCACCAGCATCGGCGTCCTGTCGCCCCTTTCTGGGGTGGCAGGAGGTCGATGTTGGGCTCGCTGGGGGCGAGGAACGCCTTGGGCGGCCGGAGCGCATCGCTCCGGTCCCCCAAGGGTCCCCCCCGCCCCCATCGGGCCCATCTACGGGCTGCAGGCAGTTGTCCAATAGGGGGGCTAGGTGGGCTGCGTCTTGCGCGCTCCCACAATGCCACCCTCAGTTCGACGCTGGACGGCGACGAGGTAAGTCGTTCCTCGCGCGCGCGTCCTCCCAGGGCCCTGGGGGAGGGGGGGGAAACATCTTCGCCCTCTGGGTGCCCCGCTGTGGGCACCTAGAGAGCGTAGATGGGCCCGATCTGGGCCGGAGGGGGGGGTGCCAAGCAGTTGTCCAATAGGGGGGCTAGGTGGGCTGCGTCTTGCGCGCTCCCACAATGCCACCCTCAGTTCGACGCTGGACGGCGACGAGGTAAGTCGTTCCTCGCGCGCGCGTCCTCCCAGGGCCCTGGGGGAGGGGGGGGAAACATCTTCGCCCTCTGGGTGCCCCGCTGTGGGCACCTAGAGAGCGTAGATGGGCCCGATCTGGGCCGGAGGGGGGGGTGCCAAGCAGTTGTCCAATAGGGGGGCTAGGTGGGCTGCGTCTTGCGCGCTCCCACAATGCCACCCTCAGTTCGACGCTGGACGGCGACGAGGTAAGTCGTTCCTCGCGCGCGCGTCCTCCCAGGGCCCTGGGGGAGGGGGGGGAAACATCTTCGCTCTCTGGGTGCCCCGCTGTGGGCACCTAGAGAGCGTAGATGGGCCCGATCCGGGCCGGAGGGGGGGGTGGGGGTGGGGGTTTTGGGGACTGGGGGGGGTGGGACTCATCTGCGGGCTGCAGGCGCCTAGATCCAGGCGCCTGCAGCCCATAGATGGGCCCGATGGGGGCCGGAGGGTGGGGGTTTTGGGGACTGGGGGGGGGTGGGACTCATCTGCGGGCTGCAGGCGCCTAGATCCAGGCGCCTGCAGCCCGTAGATGGGCCCGATGGGGGCCGGAGGGTGGGGGTTTTGGGGACTGGGGGGGGTGGGACTCATCTGCGGGCTGCAGGCGCCTAGATCCAGGCGCCTGCAGCCCGTAGATGGGCCCGATGGGGGCCGGAGGGTGGGGGTTTTGGGGACTGGGGGGGGGTGGGACTCATCTGCGGGCTGCAGGCGCCTAGATCCAGGCGCCTGCAGCCCGTAGATGGGCCCGATGGGGGCCGGAGGGTGGGGGTTTTGGGGACTGGGGGGGGTGGGACTCATCTGCGGGCTGCAGGCGCCTAGATCCAGGCGCCTGCAGCCCGTAGATGGCCGCGATGGGGGCGCGGGGCGAGCCCTTGGAGATCAGAGCCAGGGGCTCTGATCTTCAAAGGGGTCCGGCCCCATAGGGGCCTTGCCCCGGGCCCCATGATGGGTGCCCGGGTGCCCGGGCATCTTCGTGCCAGCCCGTAGAGCTGGCGCGAAGCACGGGGCGGGTGGCTTGACAGCGCTGCCCGCCCCTTGGGTGCTCTCACCCAATGGGCGGGCAGCGCTGCGGCCGAATCCCCGCCCCTGGCCGGCCTTTGCCGGCCAAGACAGTTCCGGGCGCTTTTACCTTTCACACACAGACGCGCCGGAACGCATTCCGGCGCGTCTGTGTGTGAAAGGTAAAAGCGCCCGGAACTGTCTTAAGCTGCCCGCCTGCACGCGTTCCGTTTGGAACGCGTTGCAGTGCGGAAATCCCTCAGGTCTATCAGCAAACCAGTGGCCCTGATCCAGAACACATGAGGGCATTGCAGCAGCATGTTGTAGTGTATTGCTGTAAGATAACCCCCAGAGGCCCTGATGTTGAAGCAGATTCCTGGAAACACTGCTGTTCTGAAAGTAGGATACCAGTGTCAAAAACAGCACATATTGAGCTATATGATGCTATGTAACAGATCTGTTATATGCATGAAGTTTTCCTCAAGGTCCAGACATCAATGGACTAGTGTCTTGACAATATACAGTTATGACTGCTGATTTCCATGTGATTTAAATATGCTTATGTTTTTCAGTTCCCTCAAGTGTTTACCAGGCTTTACATAGCATTTTTTTTAGCAGTGTAGTGGCAGGTAGTAAAATCTGAGGCAATTTTAGGTATCCAGAATGTTTTCTGCCACATTAAACCACAAGTCAAGTAGCTAATGATTTCCTTGCTTCAAAAGAATCAATGCATTTCTTTAATGTTTGCTTTCAGTATTGATTATTGTCCACTGCCTATAGAAGTCTGAACTGCTGAAAAGTACATTCCTGTAAACCATTCAAGGCTCCTGAGCTTCTAAGAGAAAGTTTTTCAATGGCCACAAAAATGACTGATTTTAAACACCCCATAATAGGAGACGTTTGTGGTGAAAGCCGTTGAGGTTCAGTGAGTAACATTAATCTGTTCATGCTGATGTATCGTCTGAGAATCCTTTGCACATGTGTTCTACTATTCTCTGGGAGGAATATCTTGTAGTAATCGCAAAGGTTTGCATGGGTTTTCTCCTGGCTTCAGCCTGCCATTCATCAAGCCTCAGAATAAAAGGAATCGCCCTGTCTCTACAAGCGTGCAGTGCACCCTCAACACCAGCAGGGGCTGGACTCGTAGCCTAAGGGCTTAATGGACGCTGGCCGTGTGCTCCCCGCAGAAAACAGCCTTCTCTTCCTGCCTGCCACAGGATGTGACATAGGAGGGGCGTCTGACCTGCTCAGCTGATGTACTCCACCTATCAGCTCCTGGGATTTTCTCCTGAGGTCACTTCCTTCTGCGCCCCTCTGTGGCGGGTTATTTAAAGCCCTGCACAGCAATAAACGCTCTCTCTTCCAGCTGATCTCTGCGTCCTGCCTCTTCTCTCTCCCTCCCCATTTTCTAGCTCTCAGGGTCAGGCCAAACAAAAGGGGCCTGACCCCTGGTTACCCGGGCCAGTCAGGTAACTGGAATACTTTCGTAACATCTGGCGTTCAGGAGCTGCAGCAAGCTGCTGTTGCTCCCCATTCCCCGGAGCCCTCGCATTTCGTGGCGTAAGCCGGATACGCCACAGCTGGCAGCCCAAGCGTGGGGCAGAACCCATTGGAAAGAGATCCAAAGCTGCAAAGAAGGATCATCACCAAGGGACATCAAGGGCGATTGTGCCAGCGGAAAGTCCACGCTGCGTCTGAAGGAGGGACCTCGTGGCCTGCACCTTTTGCTACAGGAATGGAGCAAAAAGCCCACGCGCACCAGTGCAGTAAATATACTTTTCTTCTATTTTTTCTTCTCTTCTTCTTTTTATCACTTTCTGCCGTTCCATCGCGATGGGGAATGGACAAAATAAGCATGTTACCCGCCACGAGCGAGAAATTAACTCTTTATTACTAAAGCATGGATTACTGATGCCAAAAAAGATATTGACTAAGCTAGCCAAGAAAATTTCGAAACGGTGGCCCGATATTCCTTCAATAGACATGGCCACATGGCAAAATCTAGAAGAAAGGCTCAAAACATGCCCCCCTGTGAAGCCGGAAATTATGATGGCATGGCAACTATGCCAGTTTGCCCTTCAGTTAGAAGAGAATGGCAAACCAGATCAAGGGACTACCTGTCCTAATTCTACTCAACCGCCATCAAATCCAAGATTAAACCTTACTCCTCCAGCGCTCTCTAGCAGCAATTTACCAGAGTCTCAGTCTCCTCTTCCATCTGTTGCATGCTACCCAATTTCTGATGACTCTCGAGGAGACCTTATGGACACTATGTCCCCCAACTGCCATTTGGCTACTCCGGATTTTAATATTGTTAGCTCAACTAGAGTGGATTTGAAATCATCTGAAGCCTCTCCTGCCTTCCAGCAAGAACTAGCATCATCCGCAATCAGTCTTAGAAAAATGGGGCTCTTTTCCCTATCTGTTGTAAGGCCAGGAAATCAAGCTCCCAAGAGTAAAATTTTATCTCTTAGACCTCTTGCCAACAAGAAAGACTGCTATCAATGCAATGATTCCACATACCCTGTGCCCAAATCTCCCAGGGTCCGGAAAAAGCAGTTTAAACTTCATGCTCCCTCCAAAGAGCTTTATACTGCAGGCCCGCATTGCAAGAAACCATTTCAATGGGCAAAAGAAATTGTATTTTTGATTTTTAAATTCTACATGCATTTTTGGATTCGCCCTGCTTCCTTCTGCATCCTAGTTTTTGAGCACAGCCCAAGCAAGGCCTCCTGCTGCTGATCAGATCTGTACCCTTATAGACTTCAGCATTTTTTTTTCTCAAAAGGTTTCTTTAATCCAACTTTTTCTCAGAAAAGAACTGTTTTTCTAAATTTTAAAACTTAGCCTGCATTTTTGCCACAGAGCATCTTGATTGTTCTTAATTATTCTTTTTGTCTTTGTAACAATGCTGATCTAGCCACCTCCTGAGATACAAAAACCTGTTTTTCTGGTCTGGCTGTACCCACCAGCACATTTGCATTTGTATATTGTTGGTTACCCTCTCTGCAGCAAGAAAGAGGGGACCTCAAAAAGCAAGCCTTGTTTGTTTTGTTTTTTGTTGTTTATAAAGATTTTTTGATTTTTATATTTACTTTCAATGTAATTGCTCTCTGCGACTAAGAGCGAGCTAGTCTTTACCCTATATCATCCACATGCGCTAAATGGCCTTGTATCAAAGTTTTTTTTCTTTTTTCTCTGAGAACTCTGTACATGCTCATGAAACCATGTTCCCTTTTTGCGACCCCTACTGGCAAGTTTTTAGAATGCGTCTTTCCTTTTTCTAATTGAGAGATGTCCTTTTTGCTTTTTAAAACAGGTTTTTTTTTCTCTTGCCAAAAATTTTATCTTTGATTAAGACTTATTTGGGATGCTAAGAGGAGACAATTCACAAATTCCTTTGTTTACTGAGTAACAGATTTAAGCTCAGTCAACAAGCAGTGATCTACCTTCTCTGAGTCTCGTTCCCAGCTCTTGCCAGCTAATGATTGTGAATTCAAAGGACTGCATTTCTTACCACATCTCTCCAGCCTGCAGACAGAAAAATTGCCTTTAAGCAGCCATTCTACCTAGAGAGACCAAGCATTTAGGCTACCAGCCTTTCCGGCCCTTCACGTGGAGGTACCCTGAAGACATCCTGCTATGTTCCATGACTGACATCACTCCAGCAACAAAGGTCATCAACCAGCAGCCTGTAAGTACCTCTTGCGCACACTTCTACCTGAATTTGGACTACACATTACTCCAGAGAAAGTCCAAGTTCAAGAATCTTATCTGCACTTAGGGCACAAAGTACTGCAGTCTAGCTCTGCGCCATCTTCTCCACAGTTGACTCCACCTGCCAGCATGACTTTGGTTGAGCTACAACAATACCTAGGACAGCTGAATTGGGCTCATCCCTATTTTAAACTAACTAATGATCTTTTGAAGCCACTCTTGGACCTTTTAAAGGGAGACAAAGACCCTGCTTCAGTCCGCACCCACACTACAGAACACCACAAGGCAATAATGGAAGTAATTCCCTGCTTTCCAAACGAGTTGTGGACAGGCTACTGCAGAACCAAGCCTTGAAGCTTGAGGTTTTGTACACTGGCTAATCATCCTATGGAGCCTTGCTCTAACTCCCTGCTTTACAGATCCTGTCCGTGGACTCCAGACAGCAGGGATTAATAGACTGGCTATTGTAGCAGCCCTTGAACTGTTACCCCATACCCAGACGCCTCTAAGCTGCCCCCACAGCCTTCAAGGTTCCCTTTGCTCCATCCTGAAGTCCTCCCAGCAGCAGTTCTCTCTGCTGCTCCCTCCCTGCCACTCAGGGCTCCAAGATTCTGGTCGAAAGAACGAGAGAACCACAACAATGCCAGCGCTCCAATTCACATATTAAGACAAGGATTCTTCACTGCACGCCTTGGAAGCTACACCAACCTGCCAGGACCTTTCAACAAAGGAAACCGGAAGGCAGACCCCTGAAGGATGTGCCAGCCTACTCCATCGCAAATCGTGTATTCCTCCAGCAGAGCACCAAGGTACCATGTAAGCAATTTTCCATTGCCCTAGTGTAATGTGAAACAACATGTGATCCTGTCCACACTGTGCTCCTATACATCATTTTCCTCAAAGAGCTAACTCTGGAGATGTACAGTCATGCCAGCTCTGACAGATGGGCACAACTTCCTGCCCAGAGCAGCACGCATTCCTTTCTCCATACCTCTGACTACTCCCATGATCAATGATACAGAGAGGACCACTGTGAAACACTTGCCAGCCATCCTCTGCCTCTGCTAAGCTTCGCCATCAAGGGAGAACACAGAGAAGCAAGATAGACTACAGCCCAGCCTAGTCGATTTAAAAAACTTTTGGACTTTTGCAATAATGGGACACTGAGTCAACTCCTAGAATTCCTGCTCATTCTGCAGACACAAGCTCATCTTAGCTGAAAGAACACTTTTGAAAAACATTTAAATCTATTAATCAAGAAGGAGGGATTAAGAGAAACATCGTATCCAGTTTCAAAACACTCCTATTTCAAAATTCCCTCACTGAGAGACATTTTGGATAGCCACTAGCAGACCAGCTCACTAGAGAATCTACAGGCACCTCTTGCCTGCATCCTTGGAGAAGAACCAACCAACATGCTCCTTACTCAAAACTTAATCTCTTTTTTCTATCCTTTTATATCTTTTGACTAATCTCACCCATTCTAAACTTACCTATGTTAACCTGGAGTTTTTAATCTGGCTAAGTAGCTGACAGTGACACTGTTAGGGAACCTCAAAAGGCACATGCCCAGAAATTACTCCCTTAAGTCTATCTGCAAAGCGGTTGTCAACTCTGACCTTTTATGTATACTCCGCAATGGACCCTTATGTCTCCTATCCTTTAGTTTCTAGCTACTTCCATCTTGGTGGTAAGAAAACCTTTGAACTTTACCTACTAGCCTCTCTAAAGGCACTATTTGCTGTCTTAGCCGGAAGGGCCACATCCAGCCCTGGAAGAAACACTTGGCCTCGAAGTCCTTTCACTTTCTATCCTCTCTCTCTCTCCTGACTGACCATGGTGCAAACCTTACCTTGCTCGAAACTCCATCTAAGTCTCTGATGGAAGTTCAATCTATAGAAACTTGACCTTTTGGCTACCAGATTTATCCCAGTTAAATTTTGATATTTTATTTTGCTGTTACATGTTAACCTTGTCTGTCATATCTCCCACAGCATCCAGGAACCTTCTACCCTCTCTCCTTTGTCCTTCAACACAGGACACTCCCACAACCATATAGAGATAGTTTTGTTTAACTTATTTGTACAGTTTTGAATTTTAGGTAGTTAGAATTAGTTCAAGCCGGCTTTTAGGTAGTTTAGATATATAGATACTATAGACATTTATAAGTTTCCTTTCGTTGGTGGCCACCAATCATATTCTGTGTGTGTGTGTGTGTGTGATGCGCGCATATTGAACTAAATTTTGTTCCTTGCTAGTCATTGTCTTGATTTGTTGCTGTGGTCATTGTTTTGATGTGTCGCTATTGTAATTATGTTGATATGTCATGCATTGATTGTCATACGTAAACAATTTTAAAAAATTATGTAAAATAGGAAAGATGAGATGTAGTAATCGCAAAGGTTTGCATGGGTTTTCTCCTGGCTTCAGCCTGCCATTCATCAAGCCTCAGAATAAAAGGAATCGCCCTGTCTCTACAAGCGTGCAGTGCACCCTCAACACCAGCAGGGGCTGGACTCGTAGCCTAAGGGCTTAATGGACGCTGGCCGTGTGCTCCCCGCAGAAAACAGCCTTCTCTTCCTGCCTGCCACAGGATGTGACATAGGAGGGGCGTCTGACCTGCTCAGCTGATGTACTCCACCTATCAGCTCCTGGGATTTTCTCCTGAGGTCACTTCCTTCTGCGCCCCTCTGTGGCGGGTTATTTAAAGCCCTGCACAGCAATAAACGCTCTCTCTTCCAGCTGATCTCTGCGTCCTGCCTCTTCTCTCTCCCTCCCCATTTTCTAGCTCTCAGGGTCAGGCCAAACAAAAGGGGCCTGACCCCTGGTTACCCGGGCCAGTCAGGTAACTGGAATACTTTCGTAACATCTGGCGTTCAGGAGCTGCAGCAAGCTGCTGTTGCTCCCCATTCCCCGGAGCCCTCGCATTTCGTGGCGTAAGCCGGATACGCCACAATATCTCTGTCATTTCGATGTGCATGTATCCATCTTTCTATCGGCAACATCCTAGGATTAGAAAGGAAAATATGCATTTGAGAACATAAGAAATGCCCAGCTCATTTGGAGCAAAGTCTCATCTGGTCCAATATCTTTAATGACCAGTCACATATGAAAGCCTATGAACAAGATTTTTTTTAAAAAAAATTAAAGCATAAAACATTTTATTACACAGAGATTATCTAAAAATATTAACTAGTACACTGTATATCTTAACTACTAGTTATTAATGACTCCCAATCTTCATCTGAATGGTTGTGTGTTGCCTGTAACCTTCTGCTCCTCTTATTTAGTTTTTGACCACCCTAATGTCTTAGGCTTTGGTCCCACCTATGGTTTAATCCAGCTTCAGTTCACCTTCGGAGCAAGAGAACACATCAGCAAAGTGACCAGCAATTTTCTTTCCACGTTATCTATCCCAAAGGTGAATATTCTGAGTTATTTCACACTGAAAGAATACATCACTTTGCTGATGTAGTCTCTCACTTTGAAAGTGGACTGAAGCTGGTTTAGACCTTAAGTGTGACTACAGCCTAAGTCTCTTGTTATTCTTCAAAACCTACTTCTTCTAATAGGAAATAAAGGGTTGTAAACAGGAAATAAAGGGTTGCCAGTTCCTGACAAAAACTGGCAGAATTTTATCTCTTAATAAATGTGTCAATTTGTCCAAATCAAACAAAATCCATCAATTTTATAACCCAGTCCTCCAGTAATGGATTTTTTGGCATTTTCCATCATTGCAAATATATCAGTCTTGCTGCAGTAACCCTATATTGCAGTATGACATTATATTTTTTCTATTTCCTTACTTATCAATCCCAGAGAGAAACTTTCTGGGTTAAAATGCTTCTGTATCTTTAACACTTTTTTGAATTTCAGTATGCATCTGCGGCCAAAAGGCTTTCACTTTGGGGCATGTTCACCACATATGATAATTACATTCCATCCTTTTCCGCCGCACTTCCAGCATTTATTTTACATATTCTTATATACTGTAGATAATTTGTGTGAGTACTGGGTATAGAACATCTTGTAAAAAAAATCTCTTTACATTGTAAACACAATGTAAACTTCAGATATTTCAACCTAGGTTATGGAAGGTGGCACAGAGCACACGGCACCCAACTGCACAATAGCCAACCTACTCGGGGCCTACATTTGAGGCTGGGGAACAAAGCTTCCCTGACCATGAAGTTTCAGGCCCAGGACATGTCCCCATGTCCCTAGAGATGACCACCTAAGTGGGCCATCTTCCAGAACCTAGTAAAATGTTGATGTACTCTAGAATAGGGATGTGCACGAATGTTCTAAACATTCAAAATTTGTTTGAATTCTATCTAATGTGGACAATCGAAATGAAATAGAATGTCTACAAATTTGAATTTAAACACTCAAATGAATTTTGAATGTTCCAAAACATTAATTCAAATGATTTGAAACATTCAAATGTACAGATACAAATGTACACACACGTATCTGTATGCATCTCATACCTATCTGTACACATTTGCGTACGAAATGCGTACAGATACATATGACAAGTACAAATGTTGTTGACATCCGTATCGTCAGATTCAAACCTAACACTCGAACAAATAGATTCGAATGTATTCAGTTCAAATGAGATTTCGTTGCATTCGGATTCTAAACATTCGAATCAAATGGAATATTTTGACATTCGATTCAAATCAAATTCAAATGCAAAAAAATGTCTGTGCACATCCCTACTCTAGACTGGGGGCATTTCTGCCTCTGCCAGATTTCTAAGCATTGGTGCTAGGAATTAAGACCAGCCCTGGTCTGAACCATGACTACTCCCCAGCTCAAGGGTTCCCAGGCATGAATTCAGTGTCTGGGACTGAGTCAGACACAGGGGCCATGTGGCCACTAGGCACATGTTGTCAGAAACACCTGGAACAAAAGCTCTAGCCTGGTTCTCAGATTAAAAAGAAATGTTTGTTTCCAACATCCAGTTCTTGATTTGAACCTTGAGTCTCCATTCTTTCCCTTTTCTTTCCAGTTATGTTCATCCCTGCAGCTTGCCTTTTCAGTTTATAATTTCAATGGGAAGGTCTGCTTCTCATTTTAACTGATGTCAGCTGCTTCGGGAGACAATAAAAACAGATAAAAATAGTTCACATCCAGAGGATTCTATTTCCCAACAGTATATGAATCAGCCTCTGACCTTTTTATGAAGCTTAGGGTCCCATCCCATTTCTACCATAGATTAATTGTAACAGGTTTTGCAAGAACTTTACTCTGGACTTCAGTTCTACATCTGAAAATTGGAACCTGTTGTCACTGTTCTTATCTCAAAAGACAATGGAAAGAGCCTGGGCATGAAACTATGGAAACTCTGACTTGCCCAAGCAACTCAGAATTTACACTCTCAGCCTTCCTAGTGTGATCCATTTGGCACAAGATTAGTTATAGGAGATCCTGGAGAGATCTAACCCCCTTGGGGCTCCACTCTAGGGCTTCTGCCAGGGTTTACTCCCTTAGCCTTTGTCTTTCCTGAGGCACTCAGAAAGCAGTGGGGTTATTTTATCCATAGCTGGGAGAACTCAATGAAATTCATAGCAGAGCAGGATTTGGACCAAGGGATTCCTGCATTCCAGTCTAATGCTCTTAACCACAGCACGAAAAATGGAATTAGTATACTTTGAGAATTAGAAGCTTTGAGATCAATCATTAAAACAAGATTGAAAGCACGTAGACAAATGTAGTTAATGGCCAAGGAATAAAGATCTTGACAGCTTCTGTTGCAGGTCTATTTAATTATCCTGCTGAATCATGAGAGTATTAAAGTTGTCTGATTAGATGGTAGCGTCCATGCAGTTTTCCTGGAAGATACAGAAGCTTGTGGTTAGAGTGTCAGATTCTTATCTGGAGGCCTCCCAGTTTGGTTCCACACTCATACACAAAGCCAACTTTGGGCTAGTTACAGCTCTCACAGGGTATATGTTGTGAAGACAAGAATGGAATGGTTTGACAGCCACCTTGAGTTTCCTTAGAAGGATGAGAAAAACAGGAATTAAAGGCCAACTCTTCTTTTCACATTTTGCAAAAAAAGTGTGAAGTCCAGGGATGTTCCAAGACAAAGCATTCACACTGCACATAGCTGCTTTTATACCAGAGTGTCTCCTGAGTGTATAGCTCACGTTCTACAGCTATACTAGCTGCCAGCTAACATACCTGGGTGCACTCTGTTTGTGCCTCTTCTGGGCAAACAGAACGTGCAGCAGGGTGGCATAGGCACAGTTGTGTACTAGAGTGTGCCACACATGTCCATTGCTGCAGCAAAGTGATTGCCCAACTGCTGTGGACACCCAAACACTTCCAGACAATTGTTGGCCATTACACCTAATAAAGGTGGGAATTGACCCATAGAAATAGTTACTCTTTCCTTCCTCTGGGGAGGTGCTGAGGATTGGAACCGTGACCTTCTACATTCCAGGCAGTTGCTCTATCTCTGAGCTATAACCACTGCATCAGGTCCAATTTATGACTGAAAGATTGTGCACACTTTGAATAGTGACCCAAACTCAAGCTCTCACAAGTCATACAGGCCTCGTCCAATCTTTATGACACTGTTCATTGCTACAGAACATTATCTAAGCAGGATGTTTTGCAGACAGCAAAAAGAAATATTTCCACAAATAGATGTTTCCTTTATTAGTGTGTCTCTCAAAATATCTGAAAGAGTTGTCCAAGTGGAAATATCTCTGGCATCCTGTTTATACCCCCCCCCCCAAAAAAAAAGAAACAAATGAGTGGAAAGTATCTGAAGAACACATTATCACTGGGTCTTCTACAAAGTGTACTATTGATATTCCTGTCTGTCAGACTTGGTTAGCCTCTTTGATCAATTTACAAAATGCTTTCAGTATTATTGATGCTCATTTATGAAGGCAAAAATGGCTGGATTCGATTTGGGCCTAATGTACTTGTAATTAATGAGTGTTAAACAGGGGCAACTACACATTAGACAGGAGATGCTTAACTAGACATTCCCAATCTCTCTGTCTGAATGGAGTCATAGGAAGCTACCAATTTTCTAGGTCAGAGGGGGGCATGTTTAACTTTCCTGATTCTGGTCATGATAGGTACAGGTATTTGAGTACACAGAAGGGAAAATATGTCTAGTACTGTACTTTTAACTCGCAGGGTTAAAAAAGCAATTTTCATGCCTTGAACAATTGCAAACCTTTGCTGGTTGTGTTGCAACACAAGACAATTACAACAAAAAAACACAAGATCCTCATCAACCACATAAATGACATTTGCATATATATAGCAAACTTTTAAGTCTTCTAGTCTGCTATTTTTCCATCATGGCTTGTAACAAGCACATCTTGTCCAGTGCCTGAAAAAACTATTTTAATTTTTTCTATGCCTATAGTTTTACAGTCTAAAGAGGAACAGAATTTTTAAGGAAAAGGAGAGGAACCAAACAATACTGTGGAGCCAAAACTTTGGTCTCATCTGGATTATGATGGTAGATGAAAGAAATCAATTGGAATGTCAAGGTGAGAAGGCATTCCGATAAAAATCTGTCAGTGAAGGAAGAAGCTGACAGTAAAAGTGGGAAATGTGTGGACAGACTATCAAAATTAAGCAAAAAGTGAAAAGGAACAAAAATGAGAACATTCATACATACTGGGCCCTTTCACAGGGTTGTATAAAATTTGCAAAAGATGGTGATATTTACATGAGTTCAAGCAAACTTTGTAGCAGGTTGGTGCCTGGTCTTTCCATGTTTGCATAACAATCCACACAGGTTTTGTGGCACGTTTTTGTGAGAAAAAAATGATGTTTCAGAATCTTGCAAAATGTTTAATAAAATGTTGCACGGCAAAAGTAAGCACAAAAAATGTGAATGTGCCATTAAATGAGAGGAATCCTTTAACACAATAAAGCAGATGCAGGTTAAAGACAGAGTGGAAATTAAAGCATTTTGCAGAAAAAGATTCATCCCAACCTCAAATCGATGTGTGGTTTATAGAAATATTATAGAATTGTAGTTTTGTATAGCACAGCAATTGTTGCCATCCATCCACAGATTAGAGTTGCTACAATTCTTTGTACGAGAAATCACAATTTGTATTAACATCCATTAAGTCTATAATAGAGGTAATTTACCTGAGCTTTGGAGAGAGAAACCACATTTTCTAGTATTCCACAGCCACACAGATGCCTACAAATATATTTTCAAGCGAATCAAAGGTCACTTTTTAAAACCCCATTTTGCCATTGCAAGATTTAAGGAGAAGATTTATTTTCAACTCCAGAATATGTGCCAGCATTTAAAAATATAATTTCAGTGAGATTTTTATGTCCACAATTTCACCCAGCCTCCATACTATCTGAAGAAGCTGCCGCTGTTGATGATGTCTCTCATAAAGCACAGATGAAGCAATGTGATACTTGCAACAATGTAGAAATCACATTGTGTATTCTGTTTCCTGAGGAAATACCTCAGAACACCATTCCCAGAGGACTCAGACTCTCCTCATTATAAGAGATAATACTTTTACATATCCATCTATTTTGAGAATCAAACTGGCACATGCTTCAGTCTGAAAACAAAATAAACAATTACCTCATCTCCAGTTTACATTTCTGATCTAACAATAATTTATCCCCTTCGAATTCCTCTTAACGATTATTAGATTTTTTTTGGCTTTGTCATCTAATTCTCTTCATTTAGCACATTCCCCACCTTGGGTCTATGGTGGTGAAAGATGGGTTATAGAATAAACCACAGGCCAAGTTTTAATGTTTTCTGTACCTTCCTGCCAAGAAACTTGATATATTTAGTAGGAAACTTGATAGATTTATTAGACTCAATAGAAATACATGTGATTAGGGTTTTTGCTTATATGAGTAACTTAAGAAGTGATTATATATACAAAGTTGTTGATTTTCTTATATTTATTCTTCCGCTCCTTTCCATGATAGAAGTCTAAGCCCTCACCAACTGAAGTTTTTTTAAAAATATTCCTTCCCTTGCTAAGTCTTTCGGAGCCCTTTCTCAGGTCCCTCTGGAAGTTTGGGTTCTGTCTCCATGACTGTCATGCCTCCTAGGACCACTTTGTACAGTGACTGAGGCTGGCCCAGCCCTAGTGCAACAATGGTGTGGGGAAGCACATCAACTGGAGAGACCCTAAAAATTGTCTCCCTTGGTGGACTGGTCCAGCCTTCCATCATGCCTCAGTTGCTTTTCGGTCTTCTCAGGTAAAACGGACATGGGGAACTTCTGATCATCCAGGTGCTGCTTGCCTCTTTATCCACACCTCCTCCAGGCTATCTGGCCAGAATGAACAGGGGTGATGGAATATATAGTTTAATCAGTACTACCGGAGGGACCAGCACCCCTGATCTAGGAACTGTTGATAATTAGGCAACTTCTGGGAAGGCAGGGGGGCTTGGAGGCTGTTGCAGCCTTCTCTAAGTGCAGATGCTCTTGCCCAGATGTTATCTAATTATCAGCTATGGGCCAAAGTGTGAAAAGGCCCCAGCTCTTTCCCCCAGCTGCCTCTCACAAATATGGAATCAGTGCATTCTCTACACAAAATAGCAAGCTATGAATGATGAGGGAAAACAGGCCACTGTCCAGCTGAAATCAATTAGCAACAGAACATGAACTCTAGAAATCCTAAATAGGGGTTTATGGGGGATATTTTTTTAATGGAAGAAGATATATCTGCCGTCTATTGAGCTGTACAGACTTGTTCAATAATTATTCTTTTGCCCAGGGAACCCTTGGAACAAAGCTTTTCTGAGTGGGGTCAAGGAATATCAAAGAATCTTTCTAGCACCCTTCCAGACTGAAGTTCCTGTGCTTGGAGACAACCATGGTAGCCAATTTTATGGGAAAAGGGCACAGTTTTAGAATGTATCTGGCTCCCTGCAGATTCCAAAAATGCACAGTGTGGGAGCTGGTTAGTGCGATCTAATTAAGACAGTAGTATAATTAAACATGCAATTATGCCATGAATTGTTTTATTGTACCAGTTAATTGCTTCATGCTGGGTCTTAAATGACTGATGAGTTAATTTACTAATTTATTAATCAGACACTTCTCAGAAAGCAGCTCCATGGTAAACAACTGCATTCACATCTAAATTTTAACTCCATTTCAATCCACTTTCAGAGTAAGAGAATACATCAGCAAAGTGACAAGTGATATTCTTTTGACATTACTTAACTCAGAAAATTCACCTTTGGGAGGCACTCTGCTGATATGTTCTTTCACTCTTAAGGTCGTCTGAAGCTGGATTAAAAGTTAGGCTGCATCCAGGCAGGCTATAAAACATGGGATTTTCCCAGCCACTGTGTTCATGGTGATCCCAGCATGGCCCCAGGATATTGGGATGAAACTGCAGGGAAAATCAACTCCCAACCTGGGTTTTACCTATAAGGTAATACAACTTACCTTATCTGGAAGCCTGCTCATCAATCTGCCATTTTGAGAACAGCCACCAGGCACGTGCGGGACCAAACCATGGCAGCTGTGCATGTGTAAGAGTTGGCTATCATTTTACTTCCAAGTATTTTGCACCAGCAAAATACCCAGAGATGTGAATCACATCATCATGGGAGCCAGCATCCACACAGGTAAGTGCTTTTCCTTTTCCTGCAGTGTTTCTTTCCCATGTGGGCAACATGTGATAGTTCTGGAAGCACATTCCTCCAGAATATTGCTAAATAGTAATTTAACCAGCTAACATCTGGAGGTTGCCTTAGATGGGAACACAGCTTATTATGTTTTCTTCTGACTTTCAGAATGACAGTAGAACCTGCATGAAGGAGAAATTGAAACAGGTTGAACCTTTGTGTCATTGCGTGTGAATTGAAACTGAATCCAGACAAGATGAGGTGCGTTACAGGATCCTGAGTCCATGAAGAAGGGAGTTTCTTTGCTCTTAAAGTGGCAGATGCATAATCTGGGGGTGCTCGTGGCATGTTTCCACATTTACCGCCGAAAAGCAGATCGAAAAAGATCTGCTTTTGGCAATCCATCCTGCCCCAGATCCGTCACAGATAGTGACGGATCTGAGGGACCCCCATGCGTCCGCACACGTGTGGGGAGGACGCAGTCGGGAAGATGGATGGAGTGGGTGCTGTGAAGATGCTTCAGCACCCATTCCAAAAGTCCTTCAACTCGTGCACCGCCGCCGCCGCCCCTGGAGCCGCAGGACTGGAGCATGGAATTGCCAGTCACCGCCAGTTTCCAGCTGCACCCGGCGTGCAGAGGAAGGGCTTCAAAAGCAGGCAGTCCTGCTTCCGCCCTTCCCAACATGGTGGCCAGAGGGAATCCATCCCTTCGCCTGGCCATGTGCAGAAGCGTCCTGCTTCTGCACACATCCAGGCAAAGTGACAGATTGAAGACCTGATTTTTTAGGTCTTCAATTTAATCTGGATTTTGGTGGCAAAACTAGTTTTAAAAACCGGTCTTGCATGCTGAAATGCGGAAGCAGCCTCCACAAAAGGTTACAGAAGAGGACTCCAATGCGGAAGCTACTTAAGGTAAGTGTCTTTAGTCTTACTTACGGGTTAATCTGGTTTCCGCAGTTAGTGCGGAAACACCCTTGGACTCTGCAGTGACATTGAAGTTCAGGTGGAGACTGTAGCCAGGAACCCCTGACTGGTCTACTGTAATGTGTTCTACATGGGACTGCCCTTGTACATGGTTTGGAAGCTGCAGCTGGTGCAGAATATAGTGGCTAGAATCCTAACTGGCACTGCAGGCCAGATGTGCATCAAACTGAAGTTGCTGCTTATTTACTATTTAACCCTCCACGTATTATCGTTAACTTATCGTTAATTTGTGGCTTGGCCCACAAATTTTGAAAGGAACTGTGCATACCCTACTGGTAAGGCCCTCCCAGCAGTGCCACCTCCTTTAGTAGTTAAGGGAGTGGGGACATGTGGAGGTATTTTTGATCATAACCACTAGGCTACAGAATAGTCTCCCCTCTAAGGTGCATCAAGCAGCCTCTTTATATGTATTTAGACGACTGTTGAAGATGCACCTTTTTATTCTGATCTTTGGCTAAGGGAGCAGCATTCCCTCCCAACAGAGGATCTGTCACCATTTTTATACCATTTTATATTGTGTTTTTATACTGATTTTATTGTGACCTGCCCTGAAAGCTCCGGGTATATAGAGAAACGTGTGTGAAAGTGTGCAAGTGTGCGTGTGTGCATGTGTGTGCCACCTCTCCTCTTGTGGTCCGGCTGGAACTGCCTTTCTTCATTGGAACTGGCTGCTTAGTATACTGTACATTTTTAATGAATGGATTTTCTGAACCTTTTAAAGTTTGCAATGTTAAACTTAATTAATACTGTATTCGGTTGATTAAAAAGCTCAGCAATCAGCAACCAAAACAATACAACGTTTGACTGGTGGTCAACTCCAGCGAATGTTTTCTGATCAAAGATTAAAACCTGACAACATGAAGCCATTTGGACTGGCTGCCAAGCCAGCAGTGATCCAGGATACATAGGACAAGGATGGAGGTGCCAGACAGATGTGTTTCAAAGGTTCTCGATGAATATGAGTCTCAGATGCTATATATGCTGCAAAATATGTGAAACTGCTGCAAAGCCCCCTGGCAGGCTGTTCAGAGCATACTACAGTATATCAGTGCAAGCCTGGGGTTTGGCATTTGACTTCTATGGCAGGGATCATGGAGAATTAGGGCCATGGAGGCTTCTGGCAGGCACAGAGAAGGTGGGGCAGTATTTCACCAGCCAAGGGCACAGAAGCCGACAAGGAGAGCCATTCAGGGCCAGCTGGGCAATTCTTCTCACCCCCTGCCTGCCCGGAATGTGTTACGTCAAGCAGGCTTTGAAGGCAAACAAGTGGCCAAGGGAAGAAGAGAGTGTTTCAACCATGATAGACCAGGTCCTTCCTGGTCAACATAGCTAGGCATCTGCTACATGCCTTCTTCTTCACTAGCCCTGCTCGCAAAGGGCTATGACTCCCACAGTTGGTTCCCTAGGTTACAATGCTGGCAGCATATTTGGGTACATGCCGCTTTCCTCACCCAGTGACTTCCTGGGTGGCCCCTGTATGGAAGAGGGCAGCCATGGGCACCTGGAAAAAGCCTCTTAGGTATTCCTGTGTTCATGTTGAGGAGGACAGCCTATCAGTTCCTTGCTGAACACAAGAAGAAGCCAGTATGCTCAAGTGGATGCACTAAAATAGGCTTAGCATAGTGGGAACATCTGTGTTTTAAATTCCAACACACAAACACCCATATAGATCCTCACATGGTCCCAACTGAAGCTTCTGTGCCTTGCAGCCCAGATGTGTTTCATTTGGCCCCTGTGGTTGGGCACACCTACCTTTTCCAGCAACCATCCCACTGACAGCATTTGCCCTTCCCTGCCAGTGGCACCAGAAAGATGCCTTATGTTGATGTGATACGTCATTACAGAATTAATAGTATGTACTCTTCAGTAGTATCCCCTAGAATGAGACATGTATCAGTCTAGAAGTGATCATTCAGTTGAGCCTGACTGCTCTAAAGATCAATCAACAGAGGCTCATCTCAGCTAACATTTCCAATGCCTGCTGTTCTCTTCCACACCTCCCAGACAACCAATTTGCACTTGGGCCCATAGTTTATAATTAGTCAATATCTGGGCAGGTGCATCTGTACTTGCAGGAGGCACTTACAGCCTTCAAGTGTCCTCTTGTTGACTAATTATAGCTGTGGTGCACAAAATTGTGCACCACAAGCATACCAACCTCCCCCAATCCAGCCAGAAAGCATCTGCATGCTTTCTGGCTGAGGGGACCATCTGAACTGTTGTGCAAGTGCACTGCCAGCTCACATGAACCCTTGACTCAACTGCATAAGCATTGCCATAGTGATGGCACATGCACAGTCATGCTGGGTGCCACAAGCAAGATGGCAGTTCCCATTCAGAGGGACTGGATGCACGACTGATAAGATGAGTGATCAGTCGCATCTTTCCCATCCACAGGATAGGAAAGGAAGTGTGAAAGCACCCAAGATCTGCCTCTATAACACCTGGGGGCTGCATTAAGGGTGAAAGTGCTCAAAGGGCGCAGGGATCACACATCCCTGCTCCCGTTGACCAATCACTCTGTTGTAAGTGCTCCTTTGAAGCCCTACAATGGCAAAGTGGCAGAAAGAGCTCTTACGGTTCTTCCTAGCGCTCTTCCCCTCCTCCCTACAAAACTCCAAGGTTTTGCTGAACAAAGAAAAAGGCCAGCTTCTGCAGCCATTCCCCATGTTCAGCAAAAGAAGCTGGGAAAAACAATTAATCTAGGGAACAAAAGCTCCCCAGCTGCATTGTTTTCACAGCCATGGGTCCCTACAGCAAGCCATGTAACTTCTGCAAAGGCTTCTTTGGTCTTCATGGGAAAGCTCTCAGTTTAGCGAGAGGAACCACCAATCTTTTACCCAAGAAATCATCAGTCGGGATTCTCCAGTTGTAATCTGGACATTCTCCTCTGGAGATTTTATCTCCAGCTGCATCTCCTTTCATGTTCCTGTTGAGATGAGGAGGGATGCCTTCATCACTGAGCATGCCGATGCCCGGCCAGGGCAGCTGTTCATCTCCTTTCCCATTTGCCAGGCCATGTTGATGAGATCAGTGGTCTTCTTTTGAGACAACCTCAGTGCATAAATACAGGCAGCTCCTTCAGTTGCTTTGGCCCATATCAGCAATACGCTGTGGAAGTAACTGAAGGGAACATTGCACAAGGTGAAGATTTCAGAGCCCTTCTTCATGAATGGAGCTTCAGGCTCATTTAGCATGCCCTGGTGGTCAGTCTCCAGATGCCTTAACACAGAGCCTAATGGACACATGTCATGCCAAGGGCATGGAAAAGGAATCTAGGACCCCGTAATGGAGATGCGGCCTCTGTTTAAACTCTACTTCTACTGTAAGTCTGAGCTTCCACTGGCCTAACTTCATAGCATGCTTTGCAAAAAAGAAATCTTATTAAAATACAGTTGGATGCATGGTTTGTTTCAGCTGAAAGTCAATGATATCAGGACAGACTCATGGAATCTCCCTGAGAAGAATATTTATCATACTCGGGTGACCACTACAGAAAAAGGTCTCTCTTGCTACAAGCCACTGTTTTGCACAGTTTCCAACATATGACATATGAAAATACACAAAAGTGAATAGATCTTTTCTTTTCTGCTCACCTGGACAACCTGCTCCCTTCGGGAGGTTAATGTTACAGTGGTGGAGTGATATGACTGCATGATTATGGTTTTATGCATCCTACACCATTTCTACTCTACTCTCACCAGATAAAATGTTCTCTCCTAGGCCTTCTCCAGTATGTTAGTGGCGCCTGAAGTATATATCTAATCCTGGTTGTGGTACCTGGCAGCAACACTGTGACTCTGCTTTTTTGAATATGGAATCAAGGTCAGGGTTACTTTGACTTCAGCAGTTGTGCGGAAGACAGAATTTAATTTAGTGTTGTCTCTGCTATAGGCTACATCTGTTAGAATTTCATCTTTTGTACAGTTATTAATGATACAAGAACCCTGACCTGGATTTTATGTGAAATTAAGCTAGTGAACCAGCAATGACCCTATTAAGATGCTGACAACTAAACTTTGGTACTTTTTTTTTTGTTTCATGGGCTGCTTTTGCAGATGATTTGGAAAACGCAACTAATGCAGAATTATTTGGCCATGTTGCTAATAGGGACCAGATGGTCTAAGAATGTTGCATCATCAGTTTCTGGTGCATTTCTGGGCACAGTCCAGTTCTGGTTCAGTGGGTGTGGGCATGTCATTTTGATCTTAGTATCTTTATTTTAAAAAGCCAGGATCACCTGATATCACTGCACAGGGAATCCAGTGTTATAATGAGTAAAAGTAGCAATATTATTACTGCTCCCTTTTTGACAATTCATGCTGTCCTTGACTTGCTTTTGCCATGCATGTTGCCAGGGGTGCCCACACGGCTGTGGTCAAACTTAAGGTTTTATCCAGCTTCAGTCCACTTTCAGAGTGACCAAATGTGACGAGCAAAGTGACAAGCTGTTCTCTTTCAGTGTTATCTCGCTCTGAATGTGGACTGAAGCTGGATTAAACCCTTAGGTGTGAACACAACCATACTAAAAAGCCATGATAAGGAACTGTGGATGTTCTCAAACTCTCCAGTTACTCTGGACATGTGTGGCAGCTGCAGGAAACAGGGGTGGTTGGTGATACTTGGGACTGGTGGCATGGAGGGCACAGCAGTTGAGAGAAAGGTATACTAGGGCTGCACTCACACCTAAGTCTTAACCCATCTTCAGAGCAAGAGAACACACTAGCAAATTAACCAGTCATTTTCTTTACACATCATATAGCCCAAAGGTGAATTTTCTGAGTTAGATATTGCCAAAGGAAAACAGCTTCTCACTTTGCTGATGTGTTTATCTCAGGATCTTTTCACACTTTGCTTCCTGTCCCTGGGATGCAAAGGTCAAAATGAACCAAGTATGCACTAAGTATCTACACTTGCAGATGCTCAGTGCATACTTAACCTTCCCCAACCCTTACCTTATGTGGGGATGGCTGCTTGAATGGCAGCTATCTTTGAATCTTGGGGCTGCCACCCTCACACAGGCAAACTGGCCATCACTCTGACTGAGGGTGTGTTTCCACTGGCCCTTTGGTTCAGCCTGAATCCAGCTCAAGGGTCTCATGTCCCAACACTTTGGACAGAATTCCCTGTTTCTGTGGACTATATGTCCAATAATCAGAAGAAGCCCTATTTGGATTCTAACAGGACTCACTGCGGGATCCTGTTAAAATCTGAATATTTATTAATGGGAATGCCTGCCACCTGCCATTTACCTTCCCCCTGCCCCCATTCCTCTGTCTTTCCTCATTTCCTGGTGTTTGCCTTCCCCACGCTGCCACTTTCCTCCATCTGTTGGAAAACAGTGGGAAAGCAAGCAGCAGGATGACAACAAAGGACAGAGGAATGGGGCAGGGGGGGAAACAACGGGAGACAGTGTCTCAATGCAGTCCGGACAGTTGCAAGGAGCCCTCAGCACTGGTAAATTTAAAAAATTCCAGGTTAAAACCCAGATTTTTTTTAATCAGTGTAAACGTAGCCTAAAACTGGATTAAATTTTAGGTGTGAATGCTGCCTCGGAGACAGAATAGGGCCATTGGATTAGCAATAGATTGCTTCAGTCAGACATTGCAATGGTTCAAGCACTGATAGACTGGGGGACCCCCATTAGGCTCCTGGGCATGTTACTGCAAAAAATGATCCACAGCAGTTTGAGGCGGCCCCAACCAGACTGAGATATCCCAATCAAGATGAATTTAGCAGAAAATTAAGGCAACCCAAAGCAAAATAGGTTTATCTATCATTACTAGCCAGGAGCATGTATGCTACCCCCATCATCAGAGGCAGCATGACATAATCGACTACAGCTGAATTCAATCTGTGGCAATGCTATTGCATTCACACTTTGCTTTATGGGCTTCCCATAAGCATCTTGTTGGCCATGATGAGAAATGTACTGCATTATAGAGATCATTTATCCACTACAGCTGTGCTTCAAAACTATAGATAGGTAATGTGGTCCAACTGAAAGATCAGCCGAGTATATAATATTGAACAGAGTCCTGTCAAAGGCAATCTCTGGGATAGTAAGTGACTTTTACAAAGTTAAGAGAGAACTTGGCTAAGTAAGCCTGGTATGAATTTCAACACTGAATAATAATTTTGGCAGGACATCAAGGCTATCAGAGGGCTTGTAACATGATCAGGTTTTTTTTTTTTTAATCAAGACAAGTTACAATGTGCATAACAAAATGCATGTATTTTATTCAAGTTTCCACTGTGGGGCAATCATTATTGGCATAGTAATAGGAGCCAGATAAAATCCTGGAACCTCTTCAGGTCTTGTGCATAAATATAATCCTAGAGCAAGAAGTCAAGGATTCCCCTGGGGCTTAGAAAAGAGCAACTCCATCAAGGATAACAAAAGTCAAGAAAGCTTGATTATCTGTAACATCTGCATAGCAAGGATTGCTGGCTGATCATTGTGAAAGCAATATGAGTAAATGTTAAGCGCTGTTGTTGTTTTTATTTCATGCCTCTACCACTTTATGATCTGATCATTGATTGTTATGCATTTTAACGATGTGCGGGTTTTCATAATAGCAAAGTTGTTTGGATATTTTGTTCTTTTAGCTGACTTGGCCACAATCCAAAACTATGTTAGGCATATGCCTAAAGCATAGGAGATTATTGGGCATAAAGAGAGTTAACTGTGTTTTGGATTTTGACCTCTGGATGTACGGAAAGCAAGATGCAAATAAAATAATGGCATTGCTTATTGATTCCGTAAACAATTTGGGTACAATCCAGTCAAAGGTTATTGCAGCTGAAAGCAATTGAGTGACTAAACCCAGTTCCATTGCTTTCACCACCCAGAGCCCTCCAGATACCAGCCCCCACAAGCCTCAGCTCCCACAGCAAGTAGCCAGGAATGACTGGGAGCGTTGGAGAGACAGTCGCAGTGATATTTGTCTTTCTAGGGACCAAATCCAAAATGGCCACAAGGGACATTGAGAGTAGGAACAACTAGCTAAGGTTCCCTAACCTGCCTGTGATTCTACTTCCAACCCTTTTGTATCTTTCAAAAGGTCTGAAAAGATCAGACACACATCCTTGAAAGAACATTAGAATGTAAGAGAAGTCCTGCTGGATCTAGTCCAACATCTCATCTTGCATGGTGTCCTACCACTTGCTTTGGGCATTTTCAAGCAGACGCCAAAGGCAAAACGTTCATCTGATTTTGACTCCCTGCAAATGGTCTTCAGTAAGGTCAGGTCCCCTCTTAAACAACATCTTTCAAAGCTAAATAAGCCTAGACATTGCAGCCTGAAGGTGCTCTAACCGCCTGATCATTTTGATTACCTTTTTCTGTGCTTATTCCTTTCTGAGGTGTGGGGGAACAAAATTGTACACAGTACTTCAAACTAGAGAAGTGCACATTTTTTAATATATTCTATTTGAATGTTTGATTTGAATCTTTTAAAAGATTTGAAGAAAGCATGGGAAGAAAGCATGAACTGGATGGATTATGACAAAATCCCTGGATGGGTTGATCAGGGAAATGCTGTAGACATAGTGTATCTTGACTTCAGCAAAGCATTTGACAAAGTGTCTCATAGCATACTTCTTGAGAAATGGATCAAATACAGGATAGACAGGACAACTGTTAGGTGGATTTGTAATTGGCTTAGTGATCGCACTCAAAGAGTGGCAATAAATGGCTTCACATCCAATTGGAGGAATGTTTCAAGTGGAGTGCCACAGGGGTCTGCCCTGGGTCCAGTGCTATTCAACATTTGTATAAATGATCTGGATGAGGGAATCAAAGGGATGCTGATCAGATTTGCAGATGACACAAAGCTTGGAGGGGTTGCTAACACTAAGGAGGAGGAGGAAAGCATTCAAAAAGGTCTAGATAAGCTTGAACTGTGGGCTGAAACTAACAGGATGATATTTAATAGGGACAAATGCAGAGTCCTACATCTTGGTAAGAAAAATGATAAAAATGAATACAGAATGGGAGGAATCCAGCTGAGTAGTAGCACAAGTGAAAAGGATCTGGGTGTGCTGGATGAGCATGAGTCAACAATGTGATGCAGCTGCAAAAAAGGGCAAACTCCATCCTAGGATGTATCAAGAAGAGTATACAGTCTAGATCATGAGAAGTAATTATTTCTCTTTATTCTACCTTGGTCAGACCTCATCTAGAGTACTATGTCCAGTTCTGGGCTCCCCAATTTAAAAAAGACATTGACAAACTAGAGCAAGTCTAAAGGAGGGCTACCAAAATGGTCAGTGGTCTGGAAAGCATGTCCTACAAGGAAAGGTTGAATGATCTAGGAATGTTTAGCCTACAGAAGAGAAGACTGAGAGGAGACGTGATCACAGTCTTCAAGTATCTGAACGGCAGTCACAGTGCAGAGTGATTGTTCCTATTCTCACTTGCACAAGATGGAGGACTAGAAACAATGCTATGAAGCTTCAAGGGAGTCAATCAGATTAGATACTAGGAAAAACTTCCTGACGGTGAGGGCGATCAGTCAGTGGTTGCTGCGGGAGGTAGCAAGCTCTCCTTCAAGCAAAGGCTGGACCTACATCTGTCTGGGATGGTATAGGAAATCCTGCATTGAGCAGGGGGTTGGACTATGATTCTATGAACTCACTGGTTGCTTCCCGCTAGCTCCTGGTAAAGCTGAGGGGCAGTAAGTCTGCTGACCCCTGTTGGATCATGCACTCCTTTCTCACCATAAACTTTGCAAAAAAACCAAAGTTTGTGGCTTCTAGATTCAATTGTCTTTTGTCTGCCAGTTATACTTCCTTTTGGCAATCTCGGCAATGGAGATGATGCTAACGAAATTCCTCTCACTGTAGTGATATCTTTGCCCCCAGGGATATCTTCAAAGTGTTACGTTTCCTGCTATTGATGAGAAACTTCAGAAGAATCACTCCAAAGGATTTTCTTCCCTTCCGAATGGAGGAGTTTGTCCTGATACCCATCAACAGGGTAACTATCCTCTCATCACTTGAGGGAGCCTAATAGCAGTCTCTGCCAAGCTGATGGGAACACACTTTGGCCTTGACTAGCTAAATATAAGGGACATGCTCAATTCTGATAATTCCAAATTGGAGCTCTCAACCAAGGCTGCATCTACATGAAGGTGCAGGAAAAAAATGTCTCTGTTGAAACTGGTTTCCACACAGGCACTTTGCAGTGCCACCCACCCCCCAGTTGGCAGAAGACCAGGGCATCTCAATATCAGATTCATCTGGGGGAGGGCATTTACCCTCAACTGGCTCCTGAGCCATCCACCCTAGGAGTCAACTTGCCAGAAAGGCAAGACAGGCAACTTTCAGGGCAGCTGCCAATCCTCCTAGTCACCTCTTCTGCCCCTGTGTAGAATGATGTGGGAAGGAGGAGGAACAGTTTTGCATCAGACCAACCCAAAACGGCTGACTCCCCAGGCTGCTGCCAGTTCAGTGCAAAAGCAACCCAGAGGAAAACCTCATAACTGCAGTACAAATGTTCCTCAGCTATGAGGTTTTTGAGGCAAAAGGCCTGTGGCATTTGTTTGCCACCCTTGTCACAATAGGGGCAGTCTACGCACGCTTTGGGCAAGTGGCCTTATCACATGGCAGCAACCTGCCCCCATGGGAATGCAGCCACAGATACACTGATTCCATCATGTAGGTGAGGCCAGAGAGAGGTATCAAAGATCCTTCATAGATTCCACAGGTGGGAGGTCATGATTGTTAAATGTAAATGTACCTTACGGTAGGGGGTAGCATGCCTGGAACAGGCCTTGACTCAAATAACTAAATGGTTTCACTGAAAGACCCCATAAGTCCCAAGGTGCTGTTTGCTGGTAGAGGCTGGAAGAAAACTGATTCTCTGCTTCCCTTGTGTCCACTTGCCACTTAACGTAACCAGTTCAGAAGCTTCAGTTGGTCCCAGGATTAGGTGATAGTGCAGCACTGTGAACAAATACAAAGGAGAGGAAATGTGCTGTTCTAACACTCACCTGGCTGCCTTGGCTTCCCCTTTCATTTCTGGATTCAGTTCAAAGTACAGACCATGACCTTCAAAGCCCTACACAGCTTGATCCAGAATCATCTTGTTGAAGGTCTATGAACCTTCCAGAATGTTATGTTTTACAGCCAAGGTCCCTGTTTTGGTCTGTGGTATGGTAGTCTACATTGTGCACACTCAGATGAGACTTCAGACTTTTCAAAAGAACCATTTAAACTGTTTATTCCCAGGCTTCCTTTACCAAGTACGCAGATGCCTGTTTTGACAGTCCATTTCGTTCTCCTGTCCCTTGTGGCCATAGGGGTCCTCTCCTGTATACTTCCATTTTCTTCCTTTCCTGTTGCTTTCCAAACCCAACTTCCCATTATCATACAGATTAAAAATCACGTTTTGTCTCTCCTGTCGTTTACCTTTCATTTTCTCTGCTAGTCCTTAATACCAGATGAGTTATCAGGAGACACAAAACGAAAACCAGCTGAACCAGAAGCCGGCAGGTGCAGCTCCACGCTTAGAAGGAGGGACAAAGCTATCATTCTTGCCACCTCTACAAACCCAAGACAACTCCAGCAGAAAAAACTTCATTTTTGTTTGAAGGGGCGATGTGTTGCTGTGACTTCTTGATTATTGTGACCTGACTTAATTAAGTGCAAATGAATGAGAGACACTTTTGCATGCGCCCAGACTCCAACATCTAGGCCTCTTCAGCCTCGAAAGACAGTGTTTATGAGGGAACTGAATGAAGTATATAAAATCATGCACGGTATTCTTTTCTCTATCACACAGCACTAGAACCAGGGGGCACTCTACAAAGTTGATGGGGAGACGAGTCAGATCAGACAAGGGGAAGTATTTCTTCACCCAAAATTCATCTGTCTATGGAATTTGCTGCCAGAAGAGGTGGCAACAGCAGCCAGTCCAGATGGCTTTTAGAAAGGGTTAGAGAAATGTATGGATGACAGATGTATCGATGGCTACTAGAATGGATGCCTAGGTACATCTTCCAGACTGGGGGAACAGGCAGGATGCCTTTAAGGCCATTTCCTGGGATTTGAGAGCAGGAGAAACGTTGGCCTTGTCTTCTGATTGAGATGTCCATGAGCAATTGGTGGGCCACTGTGTAAGACAGGATGCTGAACTAGATGGGCTGTGGCCTGATCCAGCAGGGCTTCTCTTACTTTCTTATATTCTTTTTTCTTTTTTTAAGCTCAGTTTTTGAGCACTGTCCTGACAATGGGGCAAGGCCGGGGAGTGCGTGAGATGGACTTTCACTTCCAGTCTTGTGGAAGTAGAACTACCTGGGAGCATCTGCAGACAGGAAGGAGGGAAATTCACAAAGGCAGATCTGCACATTCACAGAGGCTGTCACCTCAAAATAAAATGTTGACTGGATATGTTCCCCCAAACAGTGATTTTGATCCAAAATGTGCCCTTCTAAAGCCTGCTCAGTTCGCTCCATCAGCAGTCAATCCGCTCACAGTGCAAATTAAAACCGAACCTATTTTGTGAGTCCATATTGAGATTTGCATAAGTGCTGCAACACTGGGGTAAACAGCATCTGACATTCACACAGATTCATGCACAATCTGTGCAGTTTTCATATAAACCGTGGGCTTTCCCATTGCTCACACTTAACCCCAATGCTGCTGTTTGTGATCAGTTGCAAAATGCATAAAGCTTTGGCTTTGGTCGTGGGAACTGGGCAATTGAACAGGAGTTCCCGTGCGTGAAGGCACGGGTGATCAGGGCGGAAGACTGCAGACAGCGGATAGCAGACACCACAGTGCACCAATGAAATTACCTCCCTGGAGGCCCTAGGTTAGAAACTTTCATTCTTAGCCCTTTAGGGCCCAGCCCTAAAGTATATGGGAGCTTCAGGGCCAGTGCCGGGGCTGGTCTGGACTAGCACCACCGTGCGGATGATGCTGAGCCAGTTTGGTCTTGTGGTTAGGGAGCTGGACTCTTATCTGGGAATGCTGAGTTTGATTACGCACTCCTCCATGAAGCCAGCTGGGTGACCTTGGGCTAGTCACAGTTCTCTTCTCAGCTCTTACAGCCCTGCCTACCAGAGGTAAGAACTCAAACCCAACTGTTGGGATTAGGTGTTCTGTTGTGGGGAGAAGAACAGAAAGCTTTGTCAGCTGCTCTGAGTCCCCTGAAATGGGCAAGAAAAGTGGGGTAGAAAAGCCAACTCTTCCTCCTCCTCCTCCTCCTCCTGTGCTGATCCAGCCATTTAGACATCTTGCCAGTTACCTTTTGCTTTAGCACACTGCCTCCAAAAGAATTTAACAGCATCTGAATCAAGTATCGGGTTGCATTCCCATGCAATTCAAAAAAATGCACCTTGAAATATTATTAAACTAAATGTGGCACAGTTTTTCCCTACTGCACATACTATTGTCTTATACTGTTTTTATATATGGTTTTATTTTAAGTATTTTTGTCTTTTAAATATGCTGTTACCTACCCTGAGACCCTAGGGTATAGGGCGGGATATAAATGTAAATAAATAAATAAATAAATAAAACTGGTTCAGAGGCGGACCAGTTAGTGTATTCACCCCACCACTGATGCATATTAAATATAGAAAATACACTTCCAAAACACGCTGAGAATGAATCAGAGGTAGACTGGACATGGGATGAGAATACTAGTCTACACACCACCAACTCCAGTATCTTCTCACTTTTTTGCATGTGAATACAGCAGCCTGAGTTAGATATCCCAAGTTCATCACTGCTGTCCACCCGCCCTGTAGAATCAATGAAGTGCATGAACATATGCATTGATTGTGGATTTTCATGTGCTTTTTCCCATAGTGTTTTCAAATTTACTATTTGGTTTCTTGTCTCTCTTCTTGCCTATAATCCTGCTTGCTCATCTCCAGACTCTATTTCTGTCTTTGTTCTTCTCCTTCTGAAACAAATCTCAGCAAAATCTGGATTGCATGTGATTCTTCAGTAGTGTAGTGGCCCAAATATGATACTTTGCTTGTTTATTGTACTTTTTATCCTGCCCTTCAGCTTCTAAAATGCCCTCAGATTACTTCACAAAATGAGAAAATGAGAGAGAGATCTGCCACAGGCTTGCAGTCTGATAAGGAGCTAAAACTGGTGATTTTCCCAGCATTAGACTGGGAATGCCAGACATAGGGCTGGTTTGCATTCACCACACTGGAATTGTATAATAAGATCAAGTCAGGTCAAGATCAAGTGCAGCAGTTACCATCCATTCTAAAAGGGCTACTGAAGTCCCAAACGTGACCACCAGCACTTGAAGTGTGGATGACCAAGACCAAACAGGCTAGATTGCCACAACAATTGCCATGGCAAGTTGTCTAGATTAGTTTTTGAGGTGCCTTGAAAAGATACCAGGATGCTGGCATCATCAGAGTACACACCAACAACCGGCAAGGGAAATCTTCTGACCAATAAAATAGCTGACAACTTTCAAGGTGATTAGCCTTGTGGATAAAACTCTGCTTATGGGCACCTCCATACAGGTTTACTGGCAAAGATACAAAAAGCAAGCAAGCTATGGCCTCCTAAGAACGGAGGAGGAGCCCTGCTGGATCAGCCAACATCCCATTTCTCACACACACAGTGGCCTCTCAATTGCTTCTGGGCATCTCAAGCAGAAGACAAAAGCAAAACCTGCACCTGTCTCTTCAACGCCTGCAAATGGCCTTTACCTGTCTTGACTCCCCAGCCCCGCGTCTATTCTGGTGGCCGCATTCTCCATAAGGGTGTATCCAGGCTGGTTGCTGAGACTATTAGGGTGCATCCCCATGGAAGCCGGTTGCTTCGCTTGTGACGCGTGTCATAAAAATCCGTGTTGTTACTCGCAATAGAGCATCTCCATGTGGTTTGGGGCAGCGCAGATTCAAATCGCACGTGCCTGTCCCCATGGAAGCTGCAGCGTGGACCTGCATCTTTTTCTCCCCACCCACCCTCTCCACTGATAGGAAGCCAGGTTGACGTCACCATAACCCCTCCTGCCCACTGCAGTGATGACAGGCAAACACCTCCACGAACACGAAGATCGTTCCTTTCCTTGGCCGCCACAGTTAAAAGCATAAACAAAAGTTAGTTAAAAGCAGATCATCCTCTTCCTTTGGCCGCCACAGGTTAGCAGAGGTGCGCACATCCACATGTTTTTATTGTCCTGCAATTCTGGTTCTGAAATTCCAAACAGAATCTTGAGCAGAAGGATTTCTATTGCCACAAACCAGCATTCAAGGTTTTTAAAAACAAATTTAAAAGATGATAGCTTTACTAGCTATGGAGTTGAGGCTTAAAGGAAAACAACGAATGGCAGGAACAGGGGGCAGAGGTGAAATCCTGCCCGCTAATACTGCGGCCGCCAAACTCCTCCCGAAATAACCCCCGAGCGTCCGCATGACCCCAGGACCGTACGGGCTAGCCCCTTATTTCCGATGTAGTACACTTGCTAAGTGTGTGTGGGGGGGGGGGTTGACACGTGTTGTCTCACTTGTAGCCCGTATTAGGGCTTTGCACGGACTCGGAATAATTTCGGAATATTTTCAGCATGTGGACAAGCCTGCAGCCTCACTCTGATACAAGAGGCATCCGCCTAAGGAATTACCAAGTCAGGGAGACACATTCCCTCAAGTTCACCTCTATGCACTTTTGTAGGGTGAAAGGGCTGGGGGCTGAACCTCGGAGCCCCCTATTTTGCAGACTAGGTAACCGCCCTCTTCCATTGCTGTCTACCTCACATCTGTATCTATATGTCCTGTTATCCGACAGCCGAAGAGCATCACTAGAGGTGCACAAAGCCAGGTCTCGAGAAGAAAGCGCCGCACCCGCCAGCCCCTTCTCCAGAGTCGGTCGCCGATGCCGCGGCTCCATCCCCGGGACGGGCGGGAAGGCCGCCAGGGAGAAAGGCCGCAGCAGCCTCCCGGCTCCCTAATGGACGGCGCGCCGCATCGAGCCCGTTAACACGCACCAAGTGCTCGTCATCCATTTTTCATCGGAAGTCAAGCCAGGAATAAGGCAAGCAAATCCCAAGAGCAAGGAGGAGGCTTAAATAAGGGTCACGGGGAAATCTGCGGGGCTGTTCCTCCACAAAACGCAGAGGAGGGACAGAGATGAATGAGGGTTAAAGTGTTGCGGAATCGCTCTCTCTCGTTCTCCCTCTCTGGGTATGCATATACATACATACATACATACATACATATACATATATACATATACATATATATACATATATACATATACATTACATATACATACATATATACATATGTATATACATACATATACATATACATATATAAGCAAGGAAGGGGGGGGAAGCCTTTTCCGTCGGATCCTCGGCAGTCCCGGAGTGTCCTTTCGCTGCTCCGTCCGACTCGGCGGCGGCAGCCACTGGGCTCGCCAGCTTTTCCCGCCTCTGGTCTCTCGCTCTCGCCCTCCGCCACGTCGACAGCGGCATCGGGGCTTCGCCACGCGGCGAGTCACTCCGGGGACGGCCGGGGGAGTCCTGCGCCTCGGCTCCCAGGGCTACAGCGCCAGCGGGCGGCTGCTGGAGAGCCAAGGCGCAACCCCCGCCCGCCGCCGCCAGCAGCAGCAGCCGCAGCGGCGGCGCCCTCGAATCCCAGCGCGAAAGTTGCCAGCGGCGGCGGGGGCAGCGGACGCGGGAGCAGCAGCCCAGAAGTGCCGAGGCTGGACGGGGCGGCGAGGCGAGGCGAAGGGAGGATGCCGGAAGGGCGGCGGCGGCGGCGGCAGCGGCAGCGCCGTCTCCCCTCGGGCCGCCGCCGGGGCTCCCGCTGCTGACTCCGGACGGGAGGCCGAGGAGGAGGAGGAGCAGGGCGATGTCCGGCGGCGGGCTCCCGCCGGGGCTGCTGGCCTTGGGCGCGGCGGCTCTGCTCTGGCCGCCCTCGTCCTGCCGGGCCGTCTGCGGGGCGCTCAAGTGCGGCGCGCAGGAGAGCTGCTGCAGCTACGGCAACGGCAGCCACGCGGAGGCCAAGTGCTGCCGGCTGCCCTTTCACACCTTCCTCGACAGCGCGGGCTGGTTCGTGCGGAAGCTCTCAGGGCTGCTCATCCTGCTGCTGCTCTTCGCCGTCGGCTACTTCCTGCAGCGCCTCATCTGCCCCAGCCCTCGAGGGCGCCGCGGGCGGGCGGCGCGGCGCAGGGGGCGCCCGGCAAGCCGAAACCGGGCCGGCGGCGAGGAAGAGGACGACGACGATGAGGACGACGACGACGAAGACCTGCGCTCGCCGGCCCGCGGCGCCCCGCTGCACGCCACGGCCGCCACCTCGCAAGACTCGCTGCTGGAGAGCGGGCCCCGCGGCCGACGGGCGCCGCCGCCCCTCGGCGCGCCCGCTTTCCTGTCGCTGCCCAGCTACGAGGAGGTGAAGGACTTGCCCACCTACGAGGAGTCCGTGCGCCTCCACCAGCCGCCGCCGCGCCGCCTGCTGCCCATCACCAGCCTGGCGGCGGGGCCCGCGGACCGAGGGAGCCTCGCCTCGCCTCGCACGCCGACGCCGCTCGCTTTGACCGCCCGTCTCTGAGCCCCCGCCGGGGTCCGACGCCGCGCCTGCAACGCGCGCGGGGGCTTGCCTGGACGGACGGAGCGGCCCCTCGCCGTCGAAGGAGGCCGGCGGACGCGGGGACGGACGGGGGGGCACCAGAGAGGCCTCCTGGGTCTCGGGAGACCGCGAGGAAGGGTAGGAAAGCGCCTCCCGGCCACCCACCTCGACGCCACACCGTCGGCTTTTCTGCCTTGGAGATGCTCCTCGTTGGATCTCAAGTGCCTGTCAGGATTCCGGGACGGGCATCCGATCTGGACCCGCTCGGCAGTAGATCGTTTATTCTTCAGTATTGGGGGGGAAGGGAGAACTCCTTGTCCACTTGGTCCGCGCCGTCCGTTGCTCGACGGGCCTCTGTTGTGTGCCCTCTCTCTGTTCTGGGCGAAAGAGAACGAGAGGCGACCTGGCCAAAGGGTATGCAATTATGCCTGGGGGTGGGCAAAGTGAATAGGCCTCCCTGCCCCCAAGACAGTCGAACTAGAGGTCACTCGGGGAAGCGGAATCCTGGACCGACCAGGCCGGACCCCAAGAAGGATGGTGATGATTTAAATACAAGGGGTAGCTGAGCTGGAATTCGGTGCCAGGAGATATATACTGCTAGCAACCAGCTTGTGTGATAAGATATCAAACCAAGGTAGTCTTCATGGAAGCTGGGGCTGTCAGTGGTGGTTAACCCAGATGGCAATAGGAGGTGGAAATGCCTCCCAAGTCCAGCTGCTGAGAGAATATGAGCAGGACAGCGGTGTCCATTTCCTGCTGCTGCTGGGCTCCTTCGTGCAGCCGGCTGGCCATTGTGAGAACGGACAGCAAGACTAGTTATGGTGCGGGTCCGATCCAGCGAGGCGCTTCTTATGTTCTTATTTACTCATCTGTCCATTTGTTTATCCGCCTGACTGTCTGAGATGATGAAGATGACAATGATTCTTTTCATCTCATTTTGCCTTCCCTCTTCTCCCCTCCCCCCTCCAACCATGTCTTGATGGGTGATCCCTGGGTGTGTGTGAAAGCCAGTGCAGTCCTAACCGTGTGTGCTCAGAAGTAAGTTTCATGGTATTCGGTGGTGCTCACTCCCGGGAAATCAGTCAGGATTGCAGCCAATGTAATTTAGAGATCGTGATCAGGAAACAAATGTGAAATTGCACTGGAAAGAGCTTAGATTTAATTGTTTGTTCTGTCTGTCTGTTCGGGAGTTTGATACATTTTAACTTCTGCTACATTTGGAATAGATCATCCTCTATTTGGTCCCTTCTAGCTGTACAATTTGTGGTTCTGTGAATGCTGACTGAGCTGAATGAGGGATGATGGGAGCTGAAGCTGACTTAGGGAGTCCAGCATTGGAAGCTTCTCTGGGCCTTTTTGTACTTGGAAGGTTGGGATGGTCCCACACGTTCCTGGATGCTGCATCCTCCAGTCCCAAGCAGCCCAGAGCACGCAGGGTCATCCTGATCTTTCACAGCTGTGGAGCGGTAAAAATTCCTGGTATAGCCCCAGAGGCAGCATTTGCACTACCTCCCGGTGTGAACATTGCATGGTGGCAGGGTGCACAGAAGTGCAGTCACACACTGTGTCGCGATTGCTGCTGCTTTTGCTATAGTGCTGCGGATGGACCAGGATGGACCATCGGCACTGCAACGGCCCCCAGGTAAACTTGGGATGGTGCTGGCACTT
Organism: Aspidoscelis tigris stejnegeri; assembly: GCA_023333525.1. Classification (NCBI taxonomy): domain Eukaryota; kingdom Metazoa; phylum Chordata; class Lepidosauria; order Squamata; family Teiidae; genus Aspidoscelis; species Aspidoscelis tigris. Next base: position 24,304,344 of record JALMGA010000002.1, on the reverse strand, counting down.
GCAGTGTGAATGACAGCCATCATCCCTGAATATAACTTCTTTGGGACTCCTTGCCACAGAAATTAAGCACAAAAAAGCCCTATTACATATAATTTAACTTCTGCAGAACTATGCTAAGGTTGCAGTCCAATGGAACCCTAGGGTTGGCTGGCTGTAAAGTGTGGGGTGTTCCATCACACCCAGTAGTTCTGAGCTTGACTCTATTCTCCCTTTCTCCTTAATGCATGTTTCAATTCAGGACTTTTTGATTTTTGAAAAATTATTAAGAAAAAGAAGAGTTGGCTTTTATAACCTGATTTTCTCACACTTTAAAGGGATTCAAAGTGGCTGACAAAGCTTCCCATTCTTCTCCCCACAACAAACACCCTGTGAGGTAGGTGGGCCATGAGGGCTCAGAAAGAGAACTGTGACTAACCCAAGGTCACCCAGCTGGCTTTGTGTATAATTGTGCATAATTGAACGAGGAGACCTTCAGATAAGAATCCAACCACAAGACCAAACTGACTGTAAAACCATCTTTGTATCAGACCATTACAATCCCAAAATAGGTCACAGAATGTTTTTTTAAATTAAATCATCACAGTAAAACCAGACAATCACAATGAGCCATGTGAGCTTATCAGCCAAACAAATACTAGGTACAAAAGTATACTTTAAGCAGGCACCACATGTTACAATAGCATTGCTACTTACCATACAGTATTTTAGAAATGGACTGCTCCATCAACTTTTAGCTTGATATTTTAAATACAGTATAAGAACATTATTACAAAGATATTTTTTCTTACACCATGTGGTTTGCTTTGCATTGATTTTTAGTTGATTGGTATTTACTCTTGATGAATTCAAAAGTTCTTATTTTATGCCGTTTCCAGTATTCCAGCTGACATGGATCCAACAGGAACCTTTCCCAGCTGGAGCGATGCCACTGTCCCGGGCAAAGCCCATCCACACGTGGATGACCTGTTCTAGGATAGGTCCTGCAGTGATCAACGCACCACCATCTTCACCAACCAATGCCACTCCAAAACCTGCACAAGGAGCCTGACATGAGGGCTAGAGCAGCCAGGAACTAGATTCCTGGCCTCAAGGGGCCTAGGGGACACATTTCAGCAATGCAGTTGGTTGCGAAACCAAATGCGTCCCCTTGCTTAACCAGAACTAGCTGCCCCAGAATGCCTGTAGACCTGACAAAACAGGCCTACAAGTATTCTAGTTTAGGGGACTGTAGACCAGGCCACGCTACATCCAATGCAGGTGCAACATGCTATCGATTGGGCCTCACCAGACTGCAGCAGAATGTAAGAAAAGAGGCCCAGAGGAGGGATTGACCCCATGCTGACCCGGGGGTACCGGTAAATGCAGAAATGACCGTAGGCTTTACCTGCACCTATGAAAAAACAACTCAGATGTAGCTTAGAAGTGGTGTCATGTGGACACTAATGTTCCCATCCTACAGATTAAATCCCCTTGAAAGTATGTTTTCTGGCCTTGAATGTAGCATAGATTGGAAGCATCCACTGATTCTACCGTCTGTAATCTGATTTCAAGCCACTTTTTTACCATGTGTGGATGCAGCCATAGTCAGGAAGGACAGTCCTCACCGCAAATGTTGTGCTACTTTTGAATTCATAAGCAGAGGTACATCCACTCGGTAGTATGGGGCTGAAACAGGGAAAAAAGGGAAGGCAGAGAAAATACTTTTATTTATTAACCTAATAAAAGATTTTGGGATTATCAGAGAACCATCTTGGGTTAGTAATATGTTGTTTGCATGGGAATGACTAATCCTTTGTGCACCTTGATCCTAAGCCATTGAAGGATTTTCATTTGAGCAGCATTCTGCATGGTGCTTCAAAATTAATCAGAAGCCATGTGAGCCAATACAAGGCTCCCAGGTTTGTAGAATCAAAACACCAGTTGTCATATTCCAGACCAACCCAAGTATGGAATTTTGAATTACTCACTGGGTCAAATGGCAAATCGATCCAGCAGAAGATAACTAAGGGGACTGAAAGAGCTACGGAAGATCTGTCTATAGAGTATCAGGATGAACAGAACTGACATGTGGAGCTAAGCTTGCTTTGACAATTGTAGCATGCAAGAACAATGCCAGTTCCTGCTTTTAGAGAGCTCCCGTTTTCAGAGCTCTTAAGAACTTTTGGGCTGGTACCTTATTGTGTTTCATTTTCCCATGTACCTCATAGTTAAACAATTGTTTTAGCACTGCACAAGGGTAAAAACAAAAGGTCTCCTTAGAAGAAGAAGAGATGGCTTTTCTACTCCACTTTTCTCACCCATTTAAGGGGACACAAAGTGGCTGACAAAGCTTTATATTCTTCTCCCCACAACAGGCACCCCTGTGAGGTAGGTGGAGCTGTGAGAGCTCAGAAGAGAGCTGTGACTCGCCCAAGGTCACCCAGCTGGCTTCATGGAGAAAAGCGGAATCAAATGCAGTATTCCCAGATATGAGTCTGGCTCCCTGACCACTAGATCAAACTAGTAATGCAATACATAGTGGTGGTACCCAGACTCGTTATTTTTTTGTGTCATTGGGCACATTCAATGGATGGGAATCTCAAACACTACTGTCCAAAGTTCTGAGAGATTTTCTTTGCAGTAGATATCACACCAGATGTGAGCTGCAATAAAGCACCAGAAAACTGGTTCTGGTAGTGACTGAGCCAGGAAAAGCTAGGTCTTTAACTGAGATCTGTCTCCCTGTTTGTTCTGAAGCCAGATAGACCTTCTGTTTTGCAGCCATATCCGCATTCATCTCATTGAACTGGATTGAGCTTTGTCAGGGTGGCTCGGCCAATGAAACCGACTGTCTCCTGTGCCACCAGCCAGATCACCTTGACAGGTGGTAGCACCTGCACATGGAGGCTGAGGCAGCCCCATAAGTCATCTCAGTGCATGCCCATGAAACATAATGACACAACAGAGGGTCCAGGCACAGGTTTGCAGCCTCAAAGTCATTATTCGTAAGCTGAGCCTAATAAAGCCTTCTTTCCTTCCTTCATCTTGGAGGCATAGGGTGTTTTTCCACTGTCACTAGAAGTACCCATTAAGTACCCATTAATGGGTACAAAATGCCATTAAGCACCCATAAATGGGAGCCTTCAATTCACTTTTGCTGCACGAGGGGTGGAGAAGGGTTTCTCCAGCTGTGTAATGCCAACGTGGCTCATTTTGAAGATCATAATATTCTAAAAGTGTCTAAGTGGAGGGGCTGCTTGGAAATGCAAGCAGCCTGGAAAGCAGATGGTTGCCAGTTCATTCCCAAACTCTCCTCAAAAGTAGGCAATGGAAGATCTGTTTCTGTATCCCTGCCCAAAAAACTGCATAGAGGCACCCAAGCAGGAGTTACCCATGACTCAGAGGCACCCAGCAACACAATAGGAATGCTGCTAAAGAAGAGAAGTCCAGCTATCCCTTATTTGCCTCCTCTCTGACTTTACCAGGAAAACATCACAGACTTGAAAGTTCTGTTATTCACTGTCGATATAGCAAAAACCCATGTAATTATGTGTGTCCGCTGGAAGACTTAGGTCAAAGCTTGAGTTTTTCTTTGTCGGTGGTTGGATAAGAATCACACTTCTTTCTCCCTTGGTTACACCACTGACCATAACAAAATACATGTCCACTCATTAAAATAACACTTGCCTGGTGTAGAAACGGTGAGTCCGCTTGCCTTGCCTTCTTCTTCTTGGTAGCAACAAACACGTCCTGTATTCCTGGGGGTCTCATATACTGAGGACACATAACAAACATGAGATTGCACAGCACTTGTTCACACAGAACTCAGTGGGATGGTAAAACAATCGCATTCCACTGAGGTGGATATCAGGGGCAGAGGGAGGCATCCTCGCTTCAAGCACTGGTGAACGCCCCAGCTAGACTACCAGCACCTTAAAAGTAGGCCTGGCCTGGGTAAACCAGATTGCTATGGCAACGTCCAAGGCAACATCCGGCTTGTGCCAGGACATTGCTATGGCAATTGGCCCAGGGTGCATGATTGCAGAGCGGCAGCTGCTGCACCCCACCTTGCCCCACCCACTCACACCGCTGGCACCTGGAAGAGGGTGCAAAGGCAACCGGAAGTTGGGGGCAGCTGGTGGGAATTCCCAAAGGCTACCAGATGTTCCAGGGTAGTGGCAGCTGTTCAGGGTGCGAGCAAGTCTTGCCTGCCATTCAAAATTCAAAACTTGCTTGCCTTCAAAATTCTGACTTCCACCTCAAGTTTCATTCTCGTGAATCTGCTTAGTATATTACAAGCTTTTACAGGAAGATTTAAAAATCCTTCAGCTACCGCTTCATCTGCTGTGGGGCTGATCTTCCTCTAAATGGTAACTTTCCCAAGCAGCTCTTTTGGTTTGTGGTTAAAAGTAGTAAAATGTTAAGCTGATTGAGAGGCGCCCTTCCTTGCTCACGTGTAATTACTGCTCTTATTAGCTGAGAGCATCTGAGGAAAGCTGTCCACTTTTTAAAGATCTGTGGCATCTAGCACATCTTGTAAGGCCCTAGCAGGGGAAAACACTGCTCCCCCCAAGATGTTTGAAATGGCCTCCATTAGTGTTTCATTAGTCACTCTCTTGCAATTAAAATGTATCATCCATGGAATCAGTTACTTACTCTTTGCAAAAGACCTCCTCTTCTCCGCATAAATGGAAAAGAGTGGACGCCCAACAGAAAGAGAGCATTGCCCTTTTTCTTCCCATCATTGTAAAGCTGTAATTCAAGAAATAGCCTCTACTACTTGGTAAAACGGGTGCTTTCCTGAATGTGTGCTGAGGCCCATTTCAAGGCAAACATTAGATCCACATAATTCATTTTCTTCTCATACTTGCCTCAGATATAGAAAGCAGCCAGATGCAGGCTGCCTAGAGAATGGCCACTCCAAGGGTGAGTGGGCAATAAATACTGGATGTTTCCACAGAGCCCACAGGGTCATGCCTGCATGTGGAAGCTGCCTCAAGTATTCTGCTGGGGAATGGAAATGCTTGGGGAAGCCCCCCCCCCTTAGCAGCAATTCTGGGCACATTTCCACCTTTACAGCAGCCTTTGGGTGCTGTGTGCATTTACAGAGCAGTCAGAATTAATGGGTCTTTCCACACTTTGCCTCCCATCTCTGGGAAGCAATGGATGGAATGACTCTATGCACTAAACATCCACATTGGCAGATGCTTCATGCATACAAAAGCAACCCAAACATCCCCAAACCTTATCTCAAGTGTGGATGGCTGCTCAGACACGGCCATCTTCATGCCTCAGTGCATGCGCTGTGCCATCACCAGAGCAACTGGGTGACATGCCGCACCTGCACCTGCACTGACATGCACATGACCCTCCTGCATGTCTTCCACACAGGAAGACCTGGAGATGGAATGTCCAGAGCCCTACCAGCTCTGGGGCTGGTGCACACATTGTGTCGTTAAACCTGCAACATGCATAGTTAGCGTGGGAAATGTTCAAGTGCAGATGTGTCATCTGGGAGTGTTCTCCATGTGCACTATGCACGCAAGTGTGAATTGGCCCAATGACCAAAGGCAGCCTCAAGCTAGCTTAACGGGACTTGATATTAGGTTTCAATTGTTGGGGGTTTGGGAGGTTTGGGGGCCAAATGGGACAGGAAGCATTTGCCTCCCCTGCTCCCTGGATACCACAGGTAAGGGACTGTGTGGATGGTGCCTTAAAAGGAGCAAGGGAAACCAGGATGCAGAGTTCTTTATTTGAAAGGCTACCTGCTCCAAGTGCCAGTTAAAGGTACGGAGAGCTAAATCAGAGTTTCCCTTTACTGGGCTTGGGCTGTGGAAAAGAAAGCTAGTGTCATGTGTCTTTAAAAGCTGTATGTAAGAGTGTAGCATTCTTCGCACTTATTCAAATTGAAATTCTCACTTACTTTTTGGAATGGGATCAGAAGTCAATCCCAAGGTAATGAACAACAAGGATGGTTGGGGCCATTTGCATTCTACACATTGGACCATTCCCGTTCATGTCAAGCAGCACTAGAAATGCAACGGGAAGGCTCCTGTTCTGGTGTGGCATCCTGTCATTAGAGTCTTGCCTTCTCCTAGCCATGATTGGGTGACCAACCACTGTGTGAGGGTGGGGCAAGCACTGTAAATTCAAACCGTATAGGTGGCCATGTTCAGATCCTGGGGTTTGAGGCCAGATGTAGGTCGACACGAGCAAGCTCTTGCCTTGCAACCCTCAGAAGTGTTGTGAATGCATCTTTACCAAGTCATCCCAATGCTGCAGGAATGCTTGTGGATGCCATTTATGGTGTCCACAGAAGGTATGGATCTGAGGACAATTCACACTTGGCCCCATAGTACATGATAGGGTAACATCTGGTAAGGAGCATTTACAATTGTAGGAGGTGTTTCCAACCCAAAATCGCCTCCTGCCTTACCAGATGTTTATCATCTTCTAGTGGTGGTGCACAAAAGTGTGCACCACATGCATCCCTACCCTACCCAGAACCTTGCCTTTCATGTCCAGCGCCACAACCATTTGCACCATTATGGTGCTAGGGCCATCTGAGGTGCCACACACAATTGCACCAGTTGCCGCAAAGAAGATGATGACAATCAGAAAAGTAAGTCTCTGGGCATGTAGGGCTTAATTTGGTGCGTACTAGCGTTCCCAAGTGTGAACACTAGTACATGTTAGTAGGTTCTGGACTTTTCCCGTCCAGTGGATGGGAAGCCAAGTGCAGACGTGCCCCTTGGAGCAGCTTGAGATTCCTCAAGGACAGATGCAGTGGATTGACCTGTGAATATGCAATCCAGCAATCCACTTGGAACTGTCTCCCAGATAAGTGCCCAAAGATCCCAGGTTTGAAGCACTGACTTCATTTAGCAATAGCCAGTGACAAAAGCAGTCTCAGCCCTTGGGCAAACTTGCATTCATATCTGAGCTAACTGAAAATGCCTGGCATGTACGTGTGCCAGCTTGAAAAGATATTCTTATGTCTTCTGCAAGTTGCCAGATCAATTAGAAAAAAGAAAAGCATTGGTGGGGGGGAATCACTTATAAGTTACAAATGTACATTACTCTTTTTACACTGGTAGCACCAGCCATCATGTTGAACACACCTTGACAGGATGAAATGGAGAATGTTACGTAATTAATTTGAGTACCTTCTGTGCAATTGCATCATCTGAATTTCTGCCAATGGTTCAGAACCGCTGTCCAACTCTCACATTAATGCCAACATAAGGCAGTGATTACCCAGCTGTGATGTGTGCACTGCTGGGTTAGACAAGTTCATGGAAAATAGTTGTATCAATGGCTACTAGGTACTTCCTCCAGGCTGGAAAGACAGGAAGGATGCCTCTCAAGACCATTTACAGCGAATGAAGAGTAAGTGAAGGTTTTGCTTTCATCTTCTACTTTAGATGCCCCTAAGCAATTGGTGGACCACTGTAAGACAGGATGCTGGACTAGATGGGCTGTGGCTTGATCCAGCAGGGATCATCTTGTGTTGTTATTGGTGGTATGGGAGAGCTCGAGTGGCATATGGAGGAATATTTTTTATATTAAATTTAAATTTGAAAAGCATTCTAGTTTAAATTTTAAATATTAAATAATAGTATAAATGGCACACACACAAGTAAGGCAGAAACCATGAGGTTTGGGTGGGGCATGATGATATTGTCTAGGTGACCAAGACATTAGAACTTCTATTCAGTGGCTGCAATGACAAGAATCACATCTCTGAAGCAGATCTGAAGTGTTGTAGATAGCATGCTTTAATTATTCATCAATTTAATTACAAGTTTTATTTAAAAATAAAATAACTATATTAATAGTAGAAATTTATACAACAGCACCCAGAGAAAAACGAATACTGCATAGGCTAAAAGTCAAGCAATTTTTTCAAACAAATGTGTCAGCATCACCACTGAATAAAAGGAAAATGTTGTCCAGTTCTGGCATTTCAACCAGGAAATCCCAGTTCCTCTATCTGAGGTTTTTTCACACTTCGGCGGTGGGGGAGGCTCAGGGATGTTCCAGCATGGAGCATCCACACGGCATGGAACTGCTTTCATCTTGGAGTGGTTCAAAGCATATGGGGTCATCTCTCATTGCCCTAGACTTCGGTGCAAAAGGGTTGGAGTGGTGCAGACACATGCCACATTGCCACAGCAATAGCTCAGCATGCATGGACATTGATGCAGCAAGAGGCATGATGCCAGATCACAGCATTTGAACTTACCCTTCTGCAGGGTAAAGTGCCAGGTAACTTTGGGATGGGGTTGGTGTTCACATTATGAATCCATCCCTGATCATAGCTTCCCTGGGACAGTGTGAAAATCATCAAAGTCCAAAATAAGATCGCTTGGAACTAGGTCATGGCTGAGACCATCTTCAAGTGATGGGATTCTGCTTTTAGTGCAAAATTTGTTTGCTTCCAAAGAGAGCGTTCAAAAAGTGCTTTTAGTGTATGAGAGAGAGAAATGCACTAGATGTACATGAGAAAGCTGGAAGGTTAAATTCAGGTTTCAAGAGGAGAAAAGGGAGGATTTTGTGAGAGTTGGCACAGTCCAATGGCCTGTTTTTCTGATTCACGGCATTAAAAAAAATGGGAAATGCACTTTCCTTTTGTATCTGCTTGCTATGGTGCCTTCCTAGATAGCAATGGCAATAGTGTGTATGTCAAGATGTCTGCTCATGTCATTGATATTCTGTTGATTGTGCAAATAAAGTGAAATTTTAACAATTTCATTGGAGAAAATAGTGATGCACATTTAATCACTGCTGTATCATGCAACCTTCTAGGAATAAATTTACTTGGTATCAGATACAAGTGGATATGAAGGCTCCTATCGTGCCTTTCCTAAAAGTGATCTGTAGCTATATGTGTGCATATATGCTGCCACCTGTAGATGCAGCCTAGGTTTCTCTGAATTCCACAATGTGCAGCTACTGGAGTTACATCCATGTCTCCATCCATGACATGGGAGAAGATACCTCAGGGTAAGCGCCTTAGCAGAAGCACAAATCACACTACATATCCATTTCTATATACAAAAGCAAATGAGGCACTTGTCCAAAGTGTTTGACAGGCTCCTTGGTGGGTGTGCAATAGAGATGCAAAATCCAAAGTTACATCCTTAGGTGCCCAGACCAGTATGTGGAGACACAGCCTACATGTGAAGGTGGTCACTGCACAGGTAGTTATCTAATGAATTTGATATGCTCCCATGAGCCTTTGCCAGCATAGTCAGTGAGGAGAGACAATGGGGTTTTTTCCACTGTCACTAGAAGTACCCATTAAGTACCCATTAATGGGTACTTCTAGTGACAGTGGAAAAACACTCAATGTGAGTTTTAATCCGATGACACGTTAGACAGCACTTGGGAAACCCCTGGATTTGCTACTGAAGGAAAAACAATTCCTTTCTGTTCAGCGACCTTTTTTCCCCCCTGAGAGAGTGTTCCAGGTCCTATATCACAGGGGTCCATCACACACTGGTGTCAGAAAACAGGATCTTGAAGTCCTAATCCAGCAGGGGCCTGATTGTATTCTGGACCCAAATGCACTTTATTTGCCCACAAAAATCCTTATGTCAGAGAAAGCTTTTTCCTGCTTATCTCAAATTTTGATAAAAATGGTATGTTTATTAAATATAAATGAGAGACAAAGCCCAAATTACTCCAGCACTGCAAATTATATTATGGGAATCATTTAACATTTCTGTGAGGAAGGCCAAAGCAAATAGGCTGGGATCCTATTACTTTTCAGAATTGCTGTATGCTTTGAAAAAAAAAGGCATTTTAAGTTGGCATCCTTCCCATTTGAAATGGAGCCTGGAGTGTTTTAGTACTTTTAAAACCTTAGCAGGGTGTGTAATGGCTTGGCATAGTCTTGAGGTTCTTGTCATTGGGATGCAAATTTTTAGGTTTTTGCTTTTCTTTGGTGCTTTAGAGAACGCAAGCACTGCACTTTTGCCACATATGTTGAACCACATTCTTCTCACTGTTTGTTATGAATAGCTTACATTTATAAATTACCTCCAGGAATATCAAAGATGAAAAATTTCCAAAGTATTTGAAGAAAAACTGTATTTCACAGTTAGTAGGTTTAGGTGTATTATTAAAAAAAAAAAGCAAAAAGAAGTTACTAGTTTAATAAATCCAAAGTTATAAGTCCCTCCACACTTTAAAACCTTGGGGAATTGCATCTGCTTGGATTCTAAGCATTCTCCTTGTTGCTAGGAATCCCTGAGTTATGGCTGACTCTTGGTTGACTGCCCAGACACCTCTTTGGGCAGTAGCACCTCTATGTAGGGGTGTGCACCGAGTCAATTTCCACATTCTATTCGAGGTGAATGGAATGTGGAAATACTCAGCTCCGGCCAAATATCAGCCCTCACGGATGTGGGGGTATTCGTATCCATGCTCAGATAATCCCTCCCCCCACCCCTCCCTTCCTACCCCCTCACCACTTACCTCACCTTGCTGCTCCCACCATCCACACTGCCACCACCACCAGTGCGCCTCCAAAGGCAAGGCACTGTTTACAGGTTCCGGAAAGCCTATTTGGCATTCTGGAAGCCTGGAAACAGACCCAGCATGCCAAAGGAGCACCCCTACAGGTAAGTGGGTGCTAGGGAGGCAGGTGGGAGCACTCTGGGGTGGCCCCGGGCCTCTTCCTGTTTGGCACACCAAACAGGCTTTCTGGAACCTAAATACAGGCCTTCCGAATAGCGTGAATAATTCGTGTACATCCCTACCTCTATGCTGTTTTCTTGGCAGAGATACAGAAGTCGTTTGCCATTGCCTACTTCTGGGGAGAGGATGGGGATCTAGCCAGCCACCCTCTGCTTTCCAGGCAATTTGCTTTACCTCTGAGAAGTGTATGCACTTTCAGCAAAGCGGCAAATGGCAGGATGACAACTTCTTGCCCATCACAGCCATTAACTGTAGTCAGAAACTGGACACAGGCTGCATTGAGTCCTACAGCTGCCAGGTGAGCAGAAGCTGACTTCGTTGTAAGTTTTGTAGACAACTGTGAAGAAACCACAACTGCTGAAAGAAACTGCTGCCCATAAGGTCATACTTCTGAGTACATAGAGCACTGCATCACAAATGACTGAAGTATCCACAGAGCTTATATTAAATTCTCATTTGACTTGGGACCTGAAGACTATTTCATTTAATAATATTTAACATTCCTTTTTAAAATAGTTTACCCATTATACAAGGGTGAAAACGTGCATGGAATAAAAACAATTAAAAACACATTAAAAAGAGCTTCAGGTGGTTTAAAGGTTATAAGAAAATGTTTGCCAGTACTACTACCAGGCCTGGTATAAAGATTAACTCTGGTTAGGGTCAGCAGGACAAGAGGAATGAAGGGTAGAGAGAAGAAAACAGTGAAATGTTATAATGCACCAAAAAATTATTATACATATTATGGCAAGAGAAAAATATCATACTGGCGATATAGGAAGTAACAGATGAACAAGCATACTATACACATACACTGGGAGTGAGAGGTATCTTCCTGTATGAAGAATATGTACATAAATAACCTACTGTTGCAGATGGTTGCTTATTTAGGCTCAATAAAGAAAGCTCTAATCATATCTGACAGAACTGCAAAGATCACATTCTAGGTTAAACTTTTAAGAGAAGATGATGAAATAAGATTTAGAGTCTAAGGGGAAGTTTGTGCTTTGCTTCCCATCTGTGGAAAACAAAACTTGCCTATGGATGCATTAAGCATCCACCCACATGTCTGGACACTTATCAAAGGTGCAGACAGTATCTGGGGGCCACCATCTTTTCTCCCCAATGCCAGCACGAGTGTGCCTGCACTGTCACTGTCACCGGGGCAATTGTGACACACTGTGCTGGAGCACTTGTGCGCCAGTGTGCAGTGATACATGATGCAGAAGCCCCAGAGAGGTGCAAATAGGCCTGCACAAGTCAAGGTAAGAGCACCACGCGTAATCACTGTGGGGGGAGCTTCTACACAGAAGAAACTGTTTCTGATTAGGAAATGGCTCCTTTGTATGTGAACACTCTGTCTTGGAGCTTCCTGCACCGTGACTTTGGGGCCATGTGTGGAAAGGCCAAAATCGTGCGCTAATGGGGCCAAGCAAGGCTTTTTTCTAAGTTCTGCCACAAGCACCCTGATGTCAGGGCAAACAAAGAATAATGATTCCCTACCGTTTACTCCTTGCTAGCCTGGCAGTGCTGTAGTGGGCACTGTCCTTGCATGCTTTACTTATGCATGCATCCATCCAGGTATTAATTTGGCGCCTAATACTCAGATGTGCATGTCAGCACTGGTGCACATGCCCTGAAGTCTGCTTCAGCCACCACACATGCATGGTGGATGGAACTATGAGGATGGCCCCATCTATAAGGTAAGTAAAAAAGCAGTATTGCTGGAAAACCTGCTACCACTGCTAGGTTTCCCAGCAGTAGTTTGTTGTGGGTTTTAAGAGGCATGTAGTGGGGCTATGGCTACCATAATGATGCTATATTCCCTCCTTCTAGACCACATCATCTGCTGTTTCTCAGCATGACTTCATTGGAGACTGCATCAACCAGCTGACTGGCACTGCTAATGATTTTTATGCTGTGACACAGGTATTTGGAAATCATGGATCTGGCTAACAAGGGCAAGTGTGTAGCATCCGTTCACAGTAACTGAGCTTTGAGGTCCAGTCTTCCTTTCTCTTTTACACATTTCAGTTTAGGTACCTCACGTATCTATAATCTATTATGTTTGCTGAGGTCAATGTTCATGTGGGATTTGATCAGAACTGCAGCCTCTATTTCAAACCCTGGCACCTGTTCCTTTTGGTTTTCTTATCTTTTATCCTACCAATTTCATTAGATATCAGTTACCACTAGTACATTTGCAGGTTTATCTCGTGAGCCACGGAGGGCTGAAAGATAAAATTGTACCTAATGTACCAAAAATGTGTTGCAACTAGAATACAGTGGTACCTTGAGATACGAGTTTAATTCGTTCTGTAACCTTGCTTGTATGCCAAAATCATTCGTATCTCAAAGCAATTAATTAATGGAATTCCATTAATCCGTTCCGGGTCCCAAAAAACCACCTCACCTTCCAGCTTCACACCCAAATTTCAGTCCCTGAAAGCGGCCAGCAGCTATAACAGCTCCATTTTTACGTCTTTCTGGAGCTGCTATGTTTGGATTACAGGTGCAGCTGCCAGGCCTCAGAGGCTGCCAAAATTCAGCCTGCCCTCGGCGCTCACTTCCTCACCCCCCCTCCCTCCCTTGCCTCGCAGCCGTCGCCTTCTTTTTCTCTCGGTGCGTCACAGCCCCGCCCCTCTGCCTTGGCTTTTCCTCTGCGCGTCACAGCCCTCGGCCTTCTGCCTCCTCTTTTCCTCCGCGCGTCACAGCCCCGCCCCTCTGCCTTGGCTTTTCCTCCGCTCGCACGGCCCCCGCCCTTCAGCCTCCTCTTTTCCTCCACGCGTCACAGCCCCGCCCCTCTGCCTTGGCTTTTCCTCCGCTCGCACGGCCCCCGCCCTTCAGCCTCCTCTTTTCCTCCGCGCGTCACAGCCCCGCCCCTCTGCCTTGGCTTTTCCTCCGCTCGCACGGCCCCCGCCCTTCAGCGTGTCGCCTCAGCCTCAGCCCGCAGCGGGAGCGCCGGTCGTGTGATTCCTCGTATCTCAAATTTTGCTCTCATGTCAAAGCAAAATATCTCTCACTCGGCGCCTCGTATCTCAAAAAAAGCGTAAGTTGGGGCACTCGTATGTCGAGGTACCACTGTATTAATTTTTAAACACACACACTCAGAGGGAGAAAGAGAGAGAGACTTCTTATTACACAAAAGAGCATGCCATCTGGCACAAGTCACGTATATATAAAATGTAAAAAAGCCTATGGTATAACAATAAAGAAAACAGGCTCATTGGAACATTGGCAAAATCTGACTATGGGAATAGGAAGACAAAATACAAAAAGGCACTAAAAGGCAGCATTGGAAGTAATACAGAACTGAGCAGGAACACAACATCCTAAAATTACAGCAGGTGGCAAAAATATTAAGTTCATCCTGCTGGCTTTCTTTAGCTTTGACAGATGTGTCTTCTGGGTGTATATGTGATTCCCTGGCACTAACACTGTGTTAAGTGTAATAATGAATTATAAAACATATTTATGCATGGAAGAGAGGTGACTACGCAGAGGGCTACAAAGTCTCAGTGCAGTTCTTTCAGTCCACGGCTATTTTGACTACACAGCTTTCTATGGGGATTTAAACCCTTTTGGGAAAGGTTTTTCTCCCTCACCACATCTAATCTCAACATTTGGATGTTGTCTCCATTGTCACCTTAAAATACAACCAATTTCCCCCTTTGTTTTTGAATGTTTAAAGATGCTACTGCTTTTGTCCTCCAAGCGAATGTTAACCGCTTTGTTACCGTTTCCCCAAAAATAAGACCTACTCCAAAAATAAGCCCTAGATACAGTTAATTAAAAAGGTCAATTTAAATAGTGTCAAGGCAGCTATATGTGTAAAAAATGGCAACAGAATGCGGCAGGACAGACACCCCCTTTACCAAGGAAAGTGTCAGGCCTCCTCTTGTCAGTCCCCCTTCCTCCGACGATGAAGGAGCAGTGGCAATGCCCAGCCAAGCTGAGGCAGGCTGTCCGGCCAGGCACGAAGAGGAATGCCTGACACAAGCAGCAAGTGAGAATACTATGTCTATAGTTCAAACTGACAACAACTCAGAGTCGGAGCAAGAAGTTGGGTGATGCCCTTCCCCGCAGGTGTTGAGACAAGGAGGAGGAGGAGGAGAAGAAGAGTTGGCTTTTCTAGCCCACTTTTCTCACCCATTTAAGGGGACTCAAAACAGCTGACAAGAGTGTTCATAACTGCGCAAATCAGAAAGATTACACCACCTACAACGAAAGAGGTGTGACCCTGCTTCCTCTATTTAAAGCCTCACATTTGGGCCAGAGTTGTACAGACAAAGACCATAAGCCTGTAGCTCTTGGAATCCGTGACCTTTCTTTGTGATTAACAACTGACCCTTCTGCCTGTCTGATATCTTTTGACCCTGGAATTCTTTGACAACGCATTAACTCTTAAGCCCCTAAGGAACTGTACTTTGGTACTGTCTCTTGCTGCTACTAAGCCTGTGCGTGTGTGTGTGTGTGCGCGCGTGCGTGCGTGCATGCGTGCTTCCAGATCTTGCTGGACAGAGACAGGACAGAAAGCAGACATCCCAAATAGAATCATACTCAAAAGACCCCATGAGAATAAATGTTGATTTTTGTTCATGAATATCAGTAAATGTAGATTGCTGTACATGGAAAAAGGAAATTAGAGTCACAAGAAATTCATGATGGAATTCAGGGTTTGAAGAGTTATGTATTCCAGAACGTGATGACATGACTTTGCTTGAATAAATGTTGATCTTTTGTTCAAGAATAAATGTAGATTGTTGTTCATGGAAAAATAAGATATCCCCTGAAAATAAGCCCTAATACATCTTTTGGAGCCAAAAACTACATAAGACCCTTCTTATTTTTGGGGAAACAGGTATATCTGTAATTCAAACTTTGACAGCATATATTTGAATGTCTTATTTATAGCTTCTGCAACATATGGACTCTGCTAGGAAAAAGATTGGTCATGTCCTAAAATTCAGCATGGCTGTTGCCTGGGGTATACCCAGAAGCATGGTGCACAGATTTGTTAATCTTCTTTAAAGTCCAATTGTGCCTCAAAATTCAGACTTCAAAGAAATCTGAAGAAATCCATGTGCTTTGCTTCTGGACATACCCCATGAGTTCTAGAACTATGGCTAAAGTAGTACTTTCCCAATGAAGAGTAGGGGATAGCCTTCACATTGGAGCAAGACTGAAGAACTGGGACATGAGCACAGTTGGAAGATAAGGAAAGGTATCTTTATTAAAGTACATGTGTAACGTCTGCCACCAGATGTAAAGGCTGCCACCAGTTGTAATGGCCGGTTTTTATAACGTTTCAGTTTAAGTTACTTTACTGTTTTGGGTAGCGTGTATTTATATCCTAAAATAATGATTCAAAGTCAGAACTTCCCTTTACCAATGGGTCTCTTCCCTTTGCTCTTAAGTCTTGATATTAACGTAGCAAAACAGCTAGATTCACTGTCTGAGCTCCTCTCTCAACTCTGCATAACCAGCAGTGGGTTACAGTATCTGTTTGGAACTCCAGCCTAACTTGGCTCACTTTGAAAACAGACTACTCAGTTGAAGCTTCTTTAAAATAACAAGAAAACAAGTTTATTGTGTACACCTTTAAGTTGTTCAGCAATATCTCCTTTATGTTACACTTTGTACTTCAGTTCAGCAAACTGTATAGTCCCTTGCTTCCTCACTCAGCCCAAGGACTCCAATCCTATTCAGATTAATGCCAGCAGCATAAGTAACGTATAACCATTTCAATTCTTTTACTTTCCAAACACCATATATTCACTAATGACTCAGGACGCTTCTCCCAGCTTCCCTAAGCTAAGGGCCCGTTTCTCCCCTGTTAACCACCCTCTCTGGTCAGTTAACCCCAGGCAGAGAACACTAACAATTCCCTCAGGCTCCCTTAAATACTAGCCTGGCTGGTGAGCTGCAACCTGATTGGTTGATGTTCCTCCAGCATTCTATTCCACCCTCTCTCCTGGAGAGCTGGAATAGCCCCTCCCTTTACCAACTTGCCATTTCTAAATAATCCACTCTGACGACGCTTTTAACACCATGGACAATGCGTTCTCATAACACTTTGTATTTTTGCCAAAATAACTTAATTTTAGGGTGGGGGGTCCTCGCGGGCACCACAACATGCTACCAAATCTGGAGTTAAATTCTGTCAAAGAAAGGGCAGGCAACGTATCTTGACAGCATCAGCAATCTGATAATACAGTATAATCTTAACTATTCTAGGGTGCTTCTACATTGGCCTGTTAGACCAGCAAGTATACTAGGAGCCTCCCTTTCGTTCCCTGGTGCTGTCTAAGGGCCCTAAGGAGAGCAATTTCTTATGCTTTTCCTGATAAAACTGAGATAAGGGGTCTAAAAGAAGAAAAGAGGAAGGGAGGAGGAACAAGGGTTTTTAAGTTCTTGCAGTAGGAAGTTGCCCTGATAGTAGCTGTCCCACACTAGCAATAGTTACAAGCAGAGAAAAAAGTGTCATTGGAGGTTACAGAAAGTGTTGCACATGGCACCACTAGAAAAGATTTGCCATGTGGTGGGTGATATGTAACATTATTGATGATGCATTTGTGTGTGCATGCACACATGTGTGTACATCTTTTGGCATGACAAACCTTAAGCAATGACTATGGTACACCCTATAAGACTTCACAGCTTACTCCTCTGTAGTAACTCAGTCCTGCTCTGTAAGTGCTTCAAGATATTACTATCTTTTTCATCAGTGATGAACAGAAGTTTAGTGATGGAAAGATCAGTTAAACTAACGATGACAGCATTGTAAAACAACTACTCATTTTGGTAAATTTTTCACATTAGAAGTGTTGCATTTTTAAAGTAGCTGATCTATGAAACACTTCCAGTAAATGATGGGGAAGTCACAGCAATGTGTTTAACTGTATCCTAGAAAACATTAGGTTCCCTTTTGTGATTTAGTCATCCAAGCAGCGCAAAAAATGATTTCTCCACAGTTAAATAGGTTACATTTCAGTGAACAGATACACACGCCTTGTCAATTTGAAACTGTGGCTTGGTTCCCAAAAGATACATTTTAAACAAAATGGATCTGTCTTCTATATTGAGAAATGATATCTTCCGGACAAAAAAAGCATTCTGCTTCTTGTACAACAGCCTCAGCCTCTGTTTTGGACACTAACTGTATCTCACAGGATGTATGAAGGCTCACATAAATGAACCAGCAATACCGGTCTACCAGTCTATGCATGAAAGGGGAGATGACACATTTATAGGTATGTAAGCTTGAAACTTTCCCCTTAGGATATGAACTCTTCCTAATGAGAGCTCATTTATGAATACTAAGCTGTGCAACCAATTACTTTACTGTATGCTTGTTTGAACTGTCCTTTTAGCATTAACTTTATACTTGTGACTTGAATTGCAAAACTTCAGAACTGAAAGGGTAGCTTGTCGTGCAGGTGTTTTACTGCATTTACATTTGCAAAATCATTGTTTAAAATTCTGGATGACTTCTGAGCAATAAAATAAAGCCCATTTTAGGATACATAACAATAAGCAAGAGAAGACAGATTTACAAGAACCTTCAGAAGCATTTACAAGAATGCTTCAGAATTTCCTGCTATGATATTCACAGTGGAATTCATCTGTCTCACTGAATTTCACAACTGCATTTTTGCCACAATGTCTGATCTTGTTCTCTGGCAATGCCTATTCTTTAAGGCTTACAGTACATTAGAAATTACTCTCAGATTAGACGGTTAGACTGTTCTCCAGGTTAAACAAACAGCTGCCTTATAATATTTCAGAAGGTACAAAGGTTTACAAGGAATTACTTCATTCAACATGTCTGCTTGAAAACAAAACACAGATTTTTTTAAAAATGAAAAATTTATTTTTTAAAAAACAGCATATTTATCTCTACAGCAGTCATAATGATTTATGACTCAAAGCAATGCGTGACAACAACACAGAATTATGTCACTACAGCAATCAGTATAAATTACTGTATCTTTCTTTTTCAACAACATTATGACATTAAGTCCCATTCTTGAAATCCCTCACCCTGGCCAAGCAGTAAGGATACTCCAAGTACAGTGACTTGAGGCGTACCTTAAGACCTGTTACATTTGTGAAATATCATAAATATTATGGGTAGATAAGCAGGAGGAACAGTGGACCATCACAAAATGTTGGATAGCTTTCACTGCTTTACTGAACGCAAAGAAAAGCAGTCAGTATTTTTCTTACGTTCAGTTGAACAGTTACATAGGATGTTCTTCGAGAGTGAATATGCAAGCATTTACGGTCCAGAGTTGAAGTGCTGCCCATTTTTATGCTAAAATAAGTTCATCTTATACAGGATTATTCCATTACACCAGTACCTCATTTATTCCAACTGCTTTATTACAGACTTTTATTCCTATAAGCTGAGTAACTGGAGGGTTAATTATTTTCGTCATGTTAAACTTCTCTGCAATCTGATAATCACTCACAAAAGAAACAAGAAATTCTATTACAGTCCTTGAAAATATGAATTATTAAGCAGTTCCAAGGCTGTGTTCTGTACATATGGTACAATGCAATCTCATTCTGAGATTTTGATTGCACAGCCCAAGTGATCGCGGGTGGAAGCCCCTCCCTCCAAGAATGGGTTTTGTGGATTTCAAACAAAGCCCCCAAACAGGTGTCCGTGCAGAAGAAGAGCTGTGCAGGTCCATGATGTGCTGGCCATGACTGCATTTATGTATTGTTATTTTTAGTGAATATTTATTTATGCTAAAACATGAACATTTTAAGTGATTTGCTTTTCAAAGACTTGTTTGTTGAAAATGTAAATATTTAACCACTTATTTAGACTGTAGATGCCAATGTGCTTTAAAGGTACTACCAAGATTCCCCACCCCTGGAGAAATCAAAAGCTAGAGCAATAGATTGTCATAGTTTTTGCCACCTTCACTGCATTGACTTATTTATCTTTTTTTTTTTTGGTGGATATCTCACTTAATCATTATAACAAATTTGGAAGGGACGTTCTCAAAATACAATTTTCTTTCAACAAAAAGATCTCAAAAAGACGCAGGACTTTGGAATAGGCATCGCTCCGAGCCTTATACACAAAGATTCTTGCACCGAGGCTTACCAATGTGCTGAAGCAAGCAAAGTGATAAAACTGCTGCTTAATATAACCAACATGATATTTAGCGCTGTATAGTTACACTTGCTCTGACTGCTGGAGCAACCGCAGCTCGTTCTCTCTCTTTTGCGATTTCCAACTCTATTTTGGCTTTGATTTTATCCCAGTTGACTTCAAGCTGCAGAACCGGGGGGGGGGGGAGGAAGAAAAATTACCCATTAATCATGATCATAGTAGATGCATATAAATTAATCTGGCAAGCTTTTACTTTTATATGGTACATCTGCTATAGATTTCTTTGCAAATTTTCTTGCCTTTTGGCCTTTCATGGCTGGGAAGCTTTCTGTAATGTGTTAGCAAGTCTAAGAAACTAAATCTTGGCACCATGGCAGGGATCCAACCATGTGGGTGCATAAAACACTTCTGCAGAGACAAGAGTTTGCCAATTTTTTCATTTTGTGCAGCCACTTGCACCACATGGGGTGCCATTTTGGAAGGTCCCCCCTTGCTTTAAAAGAACTGGGGAGCACTCCTGCTGAAAGAGAGGGCTGAAAAGTTCCATGCTTTTAGGGAGCACTTTGGATCCTGGCCCAAAATATTAACATTTTGAAATTAAAATATTGACATATATTAGATAAGCACATATAAATGTCCAGAACTGTACAGTGCATTATAGTTATGATTTCTTAACATTTTGCTGGCTTTGAGATATTTTTCGATGGTATCAGAATTTTAGAAAATGGATATGGTCAGCTGTGGCAGAGTTGTCCCAGTTTATGTATACATTGTTTCTTTAGAGCTGGTAACTGGCAGCTGGATGTGTGGACTGACTATACTGAGGTGGAGGACGTAAGAAAAGTTCTGTTAACAGTGGTTTATAACTATGATGGTACTTTCACAGAGGAAAATAATCCATGCATATATAAAGGAAGTTTCTACAGAATTCAAAACTCAGAATGCTGTATGTACAGTACTTGAGAGGCACTGGATGACTAATTAAAAGTTTTAATTAATTTACAGCTGAGATAATTTAATAACGACAGCAAATATATTACAGATTGTACACTACAGTTACACTAAATTTAGTTTTGTTACTTATGAAGATATATGGATCTTTCAAATGAAGACTTCTCTGAACCAGGGATGTGCCAAACCAGTTCTATTTAAAACTGTTTCTTCATAGACTTTTTTTAAAAGAGTCTGATACCAAGCCCCCACTAAGCCCAAGAATTCAGTCTGTTGCTGAACCAAATAGGTATTCAAACTGAATAGTTCACCAACTCAGTATCTCACTCCCATCAAATATCTGTCCTCCCTCTTTGCCATTTATTTATATATATATAGTTTCCCCCCCACCGCACACATTATTGTTTTTATGCTTTTTATATATATATATAAAAAAAGCATAAAACAATAATGTGTGCGGTGGGGGGGGGGAAACTATACCACATTTAGCCAAAGGCCAGAGCAAAGAGGGGCGTCTTCACTGCCTTCCTCAACGTATACAGTGAAGGAGCCTGACACACCTCGAGGGGGAGACTATTCCACAGCCTGGGAGCCATTACTGAGAAGACTCTCTCTCGAGTGTCCACCCGTCTTACTATTGAGGGTGGTGAGACAACGAGGAGGGCCTCCCCTCCAGATTTTAAGGCATGGGCAGGTCGGTATGGGAGAAGGCGTTCCTTCATCTCAAGTGCAGCCTACCTTGATCATTTTGCAGCCTATTTCTATTGTTTCCCACATCTGCCACCTACCCCAAACATATCCATGCCTCATTGCACCTTTCTGTGGACATGTGGGTGAGCCCGGCCAGTTGCATTCAAGCTTCCCTTTGCATGGTAGTAGGTCCACACCTTCCATTCCAGAAGTCCCAGTAGGCTGGGAAAACAGGTCAGAAGAACTGCATGATTGTGGCAGCTGCCCAGCCTGGGACTCCTAGAATGAAGCTATGGATTCAATGGGAAGCTAGGAACATGATGGGGTAGGTTGCAGTGCAAGGAAGGTAGACTGTTCCCGTAGAGAAATAATAGGCAGAGTTTGGGAATGCAATATGTGAAGTCAATGAACTGGTTCATGAACCACCTGATGTTTGTGGAGCCAGCCTTTCAATTTGAGTACAATCCATATCTGTGATCTAACATAAGGTTGCTGGTTGGACTGCACCAATCTGGTAGTGCTGGATCTCTAATGTGAAGTTGTCAATGCAAAGGATTTGTCTTACAGATATTTCAGTCAGCAAATACAAGTTATAGGAGGGTGCTGGTGTGGAGCTCATGGGCCTGCAGAGGCAACAAATCTGTCCCCTTCATATGTTCGACTGCTTGGCAAAGCTGCTACTCATTAATCTGAATGAAAAAGGCACAAATCTGAATAGTTTAAAGAAAACTGTTAGCTGAACTATACTGAAATACTGTAGTGGCAAACAGATTAAAGAAATATACTTTATGGGTATTGTCCTGTCAGGGAGGGTAGGAAGGAGGTAGAAAGGAAGGCTATATGTTAAATATTTTAAGAGGTTTTTTACATATTACTGTTATTGTCATTACTATCTTGGGACCCCTTGGTGAAGGGCAGGATATAAATTCCTAAATAAATAACGTCTGCAGATGTAAGTCTGAATTGTTTGCATTGAATAGCACCTGCCATTTTGATGACAATTCTCCCACTATGCAGAGATCCTTTGGAGTTCTTCACAGTCCCTTTGTGTGTTTCTTTTCAGCATTCTGTACAATTAGGTTATCAAAATCTTTTTGGAAATTCAAATAGATGATGATTACTGGATCACTTTTATATATATGTTTGTTGATGCTTAGTTACACATTTCCTTCCCATAATTCATGATGGCTATCCTTAAGCATGGCTTCTGCTTACAAGAGATTGGCAATTTTACAATCTTTCCTGGCATATATGTTCCACTGGCAGACCTATAATTTCCTGGCTCTCCTCCTTTTTAAAAGCTGGTGTGACATCAGCAAACTTCCAGTCCTCAGAAACATCAGCTGAGCTTAGCAAGAAATTGAATATTTTTGCTAACGGGTCTGTAACCTCACCTTTTTAGTTCTTTAATAATTTGCAGATGGATGCTATCTGGGCCTGGTGATTTGCTGACTTTTAATTTATCTGTAAGTCCTATGACCTCTTCTCTTGTCACCACTGTTTGTCTTAGTTCACCAACCTCTGCTCCTCAGAAAATGAGCTCAGGTTCAGGGATTTCCTGCAAATTCCCTACCACAGGACTTGTCTGTATTTTCTAAATACTAACAACACTGTTCCATAATGGAAACTGCTTTGAAACAAAAGGAATTACAAAAGTAGTTTATTATCTATTAAAGAAATTAGCTGTTCAAAGGAGGAAAAAAATCTGAAAACAAATTGGTCATTGACATTGGCTAATTTCAGGTCACATTTCTCTTATTTACTGAGTACTATGCTTTAACTTTCAACAGAGATGGCATAAATAAAAGCTGTGTCTTAAGAGTCACAAGAGGCAGTCTCTACTTACCACAACTATTTTATGTTGCTTCAGAAATCTCTGAGAATGATCAGAACTTGCCAAGTTAGCCAAGGCAGATCACCAGCTTTTTGAAAAATTTAAGTGTTCATCTCTCTTCCATACCATTATATTGGAAAATTCTATAAGTTATGATGCAGATTGCCAAAAGCAGCATATGATTTTTAGATAATATTCAGTATTTGAATGCTACAATACTATACGGCACTGAAGCTGTTACTATAGTGATCCCAGAGGATATTGATCCAAGCATAGGTTAAGACATCATCTTACTAAATCAGCCTGCACTTGTGAAACCACAAAGTCTCAGCAGTTGGGGGAAAGGAATCTTAATGGTTGTCTTTTTCACCAGATAACTATTCTGTTTTCTATATTATTCAAGTGTATAATAATCTGGCAGTATGAGTGCTAGGCAGAGTACCTCTTGCAAAATGCAGGGCTGGAAGAATCAAAAGCTAGAATTAAGATTGCTGAGAGAAATTTCAACCTCAGATGTACAGATGATATCACTCTGGTGGCAAAAAGTGAAGAGGAATTAAGGACCCTCTTGATGAGAGTGAAAGAGAAGTGTAACAGATGAAACACAACATTAAAAAAACAACTAAGATCATGGCATCTAGTCTCATCACTTCTTGGCAAGCAGAGAGGGAAAAAATGGAAAGAGTGTCAGATTTTATTTTCTTTGGCTCAAAGATCAGTGTACAAGGTGACTGCAGTCATGAAATTAACAGACACTTGCTCCTTGGGAGCAAAGCCTTGGACCGTGTATTAAAAGCAGAGACATCATTCTACTGACAAGGTTTTCCCATAGTAACATTTGGTTGTGAGAGCTGGACCATAAGGAAGGCTGAGTGCTGAAGAGTGGATTCCTTTGAATTGTGGTGCTAGAGAAAACTTCTGAAATCCTCTTGGACAGCAAGAAGATGAAATCAGTCAATATAAAAGGAACCCAACCATGACTGCTCACTGGATGGACTAAAACTGAAGCAGAAACTCAAATCCTTTAGCTACATAATCTGATGCTGGGGAAGGAGAAGAGGATGTAGGTAGAGCTTGAGCAAACTCTGGGAGACAGCAGAGGACAAACAGGCCCCATCACAGCAGCGGACAAACATGGCCTGGGGTGGGGGTGGGGGTTCACAAAGAGTTGGACATGCCTAAACAACAACGAATCAGTCTGGAAATTATATCCCCAAAATACTTTGGCCCAGGCTCCTCAGATATTTAGAGATGAATTCTCACTAATGAAGCCCCTAAAAAGGTAAGATGACAAATTGTTTTTAATTTCATATTGTGTAATGAATTGCAAGTAAAAGTGTCAGAAACTGCATTGGATATAGGCTATTGCTTCACAATAACAAGGCTCCATTTCAGAAACTCGAACACTTTGCTTCTCAATAATACTTACCCCTTCTGCATACTGCAAAAATCGCTGATTTGTTTCTTTTTTACCAAAGTCATCCAAGAACTTCTGTCGGTAAGCCAGAACTGTGTCAACGTGTGTCTTGTGTTTCACAGCAAGTTCTAGTGCCCTAGAAGAAAACAATAATGAGCTCATCAGGCTGAACTCAGAGACTGGCTTAATTACAAATGCTTTGGTTTTATACTAGTGGAAAGTTTTCCTGACATGAAGCAAGAAGTATTAGCTCTGGCAAGAACAATGACTTAGTCCCTAGGCAAACTTTATGAACTATATTAGGAAAAGAAGCTATAGATATTAATTATTATTACAATGTAACTATTTTTTTAAAAAAGTATTTCCCTTTGTCTGCTTAGAAAGATTATGAAAACATGTGTAATAGTTTACAACGGCTGCAATGGCACAGTATTTAAATAATTTTAAAATTTCTGCCTCTATAGAGATCAAGGTTCAGCTTACTACTGAACAACAGTCCAGTTATTCTAGTGTGGATAAGTAACCCTGCAAGTATAGAAAGCATGCAATGAGAATATATATGCTTTGGGAAATTTTTGGCTCATCATTTTACAAAGTCAGATATTCATTATAATAACAGTTATAGCTTAACTGTGCCAGTATAATAATAAACATATTTTTTCAGCCCAGTAAATATTTTAAAGCATGCCCACCATCAGTCTCTTTAAAGTAAGTAGCAGTCTAATGATACAACAACCTTGCTAATCAAAAAAAGGTATAAGCAAAGATGTAAGCATAGTCAGTGCCTTAATGAACACAACAGAACTTTATGTGCATTAGCAAGAGATAAAATGTCACCATACCTGCTCTGGCAGTCTCCCATACTTGGAGACAAATGTGCATAGAATAATATTTGAACTAAAAGACCACACCTAAATAAAACCAGCCTGGATCCACAAAATACTAACAACTGTTATCTTGTAGTCAGTGTCTTCCTCCTAGGCAAGATCATAGAAAAATTGGTGGCCAATCACCTCTTGGTACTTTTATATGACACTTAAGACCTTTCTGCGCTTATCAGACCGGTATGGTGTAACAGAGGTTGTGGCCATTCACACTGTGCATGCTGGGCTAAGCTCATTACTGGCCAGCAGCACATCCAGTGTGAATGGCTGGCCAGATCACCATAAGAAAGTCTGAACTGGCATCCAGTGCACTGCCATGACAATCTAGCAGCTGCAAACGATGGCCAATTCTACATTGAGTCACCCTAATTCTGGTGTTTAAGAAGGGAGACGATGATTAAAAAGACGATGACACAGCTTTTAATTGGACCCATAACTGGCTCAGAGATCATACCCCAAAAGTAGTCACCATGGATGGATGTGTAAAGTGGGGTGAAGAGGGCTCAGTCCTGGACCCAGCTGTTGTTTATCATTTTTATGGATGATCTGGATGGTGGAGCTGAAGAACATTAATCAAATGTGCAGATGATACAAAGTTAGGAGAAGTGACTGTAAGAGCTGTCAGTCTGTGCGCCTGGTTACCTTATGAAATGGTGAGTTTTCTGTCACTGGAGGCAAAACTACTTTCTTCCCTGACACCAAACTCTGCTCAGCCCTAATCATTATGGTCTGAATCTGGTACGGATCTGGTTCAAGTTATGACAAACCAATTTCACTTATAAATACTAGGACTGCAGCTTTATATAACTGATTTTGAAAGAAAACATTTGAGCTTGTGCCATTTCAGTTAACATGGTAGGGAATAAAGCAGAGCAACGAAGTTTATAATTATTACAATTCTCTATATGTGAAAGTAATTAATACTTATATCTGTAAACCTATGGTACCTTTCCCAGTTGTAAAGATTAATATTGACTTGAATTGCTTGATAAATAAGTCCAGCCTGAAGAAGACGCGTTTCAGCCTCCTGTTCACTTCCACTGAAAAGCAGGATATGAGCCAGTCTCGATTCTTTTGATGGAAGATCTTTGATAGAACTGATATACTGAACTTTGTCTGTCTGTTTTTTGAAAATGTAATGGTTACAGTAAATTAGTCCATTTAAAGTCGCAGTTCTGTTTGTTACACAGCTTATTTTGGAAGCATCAATTCTACTTACTTCATCAATAGATGCATAGGCTATTTCAGCAGTGTTCATATCCTGATTGGCTACTGCCATAGCAGCTAAACATGCCCGCAGTGTTTGATCCTAAACAGAAACAAAGATAATGTTAACTTTTAGAAAAAGCACTTAATTGTTTTCAGCCATAGAAAAATGAGTAGAACTCTACAACTTCTGAACAAGTTATAGTCCATCTCAAAGTGCTGAAGAATTGCTAAATAAAATAACTTCACAATTTTACCATTAATTATTAATTTTTCAAACACTCAGGCCACAGTCACACCATAGCTCCCTAGACTATTTCAGGGATGCACAAGAAAGGCAGCGGCACCCAGACTGTGTTGCAGAGGGGGCTGATGGGGTGTTGGTAACAGCAGGAGCAGTGACGGCAATGGCAAGGGGGGGGGTTGACACGAGGGGAGGCGGTTGTCAGAGGGTGAGGGAGTCAGTATGGGGTCATGACAGCACTGGTGGGGGTAGTGCAAAGCAATGGAGGATGTTGCAGGAGAGTGAGGAGGCAGTTGAGGAACTGTGGTAGCAGTGATGGAGCGTGGAGGGGTGGAAGCGGAAGCCACCCACTGCTGCTGCTGCCATGTTGAGGCTCACCTTTTACCAGGCAAGGGTTCCGCATGATGATGGCAGCAGCAGATCTTTGCCTGTCCCTGGGTCCATTTCTAACAGAAACGTACTCAGTGCTGAGATTATCCAAGCTCTGGATAGTCCCTTTCTCACAAGGAATGTCCTTGGAAAAACTGGATGCCCACTTTGGGGTCTGGTCTCCAAGAACTTAAGATGACTTCAGTCCTCCCTAAAAGTGAGGTGTGACCACAGCCTCAGGCTGAGATATAACAGATGCTTACATATGCTCACATAATTGAAGCCTTTTCTGGACAGGGATGACTTGGCCATAGTTATCCATGCTTGGGTAACCTCTAGATTGGACTATTGTAATGCACTCTACATGGGGCTGCCCTTGAAGATGTTTCGGAAGTTGCAGCTAATGCAAAATGCAGCCACTAGAGTGCTGACAGCCGGTTTTAGAAGGGCTGCATTGGCTGCCAATTTACTACAGAGCCCAATTCAAGGTGTTAACTTTGACTTATAAAGCCCTAAATGACTTGGGCTCCAAATATCTAAAGGAATGCCTTCTCCCATATCGATCTGCCCGTGCCCTAACATCTGGAGGGGAAGCCCTCCTGGTTATTCCACCACCCTCAGAAGTGAGGCGGGTGGGCACCTGGGAGAGGCCCTTCTCAGTAATGGCCTTGAGGTGTGTCAGGATCCTTCTCTGATTAGGTTCAGGAAGGTGGTGGAGACGCATCTCTTCGCTCAGGTCTTCAGCTAAATGTTGGTTATGTTTGACCCTCACTGGAAACACTACTGTTTTAACTGATATTGTGCTGGTTTTTAACATGTTGGGTTTAAATGCTGTTGATGGTCATTATGGTTTTAATATAGGTTTCTTTTGATATGCTGGATTTTAAAAGTTGTTACCTGCCCTGAGACCTTTGGGTATAGGGTGGGATATAAATATAAACAAACAAACAAACAAACAAACAGTGGACTTCACTATTTCCACCCCAGCCCTGAGCCACATCATAATCTACCTTTAAAATTTCTGAACGCAGCCTGCTGTTTAGCAGTATGCTTTTCAGACATAACATTTCAAAATCCTACTGGATAAACAAAGCATACATTTAAAACTCCAACAGAACTAAATGGAATGTGAACGGCTTAATGCTAATTTGGTTGGGGATAGTAGGTTTAGGAATGGAAATTCTCAAATTCACTATTCTGGGCTTTGTTAGTACAGAAGGATCACTATGTTAATTACTGGACATGAATTAAAAACACAGACAGGTGTAGAAAGGTAAAAGAGATGCTATAAATAAAAAGATTTTAATATTATGTGACATAAAAGTTCTAAATTATATGAATATAAGGTAGTAGTAAATTTTGACCATCAGCAAATTAATAAAAATCCATTAATTTTATGAGAATGTCCCTATTCTTCTGTAGCATACTTTTTAAGGAAAGAATGATTCGTTACCTATCATAAGAGCCAAATAGATACTCTTCTTCTCCCCAATAGTAACAAAAAGAAATGTTAGCCAAAATGCCTTTTTCCATTCTCCATTGTCAAGAAACTGCATTGCTCAAGACAAAGACAAGAATGCCTTTTGCAGTGTCCTGGAGAGCATGTGGTGTAGAGTAAACCCTCTGGATGGTGCCCTGGAAGCTGGAAAAATGACAGAAGGAAATTCTCTGCCAACTGCATAGCCACTGGCAAGGAAAAGGACTTCTCTTTCACTTTTTTGGGCAGTGCGGGAGGCAGGTAGTGGTGTAGAGCACATTGCCATTTCCTCAAGATCAAGCTGTGATAGAGGGTGTTTTGGCTGCAGCTGAGTTTCGCAGCTGCTGCTTGGGGCCAGGTGGGAAGAAGATGAAAGGGCCAAGCATCAGAGCTGACAAAGCAACTGATGCTGACTGTAGGAGTGGCAGGAAGAGCCTGGCAACCTTCAAATAGTCATGCTGTTGCATCAGCTTGAAGTCCTCCACTTACGCCTTCCCCCACACTTCAAGAGCCCTGTGACAGTTTCTGTTAGACTATGGCACCAAACAGAATTTAGAATCTTTTAAAAAGAAAGGGGAAAAAAGTTTCGCTATTTTTCTTGGAAGGATTTTGCACTTTGAAGGACAGATTTTTAAAATCTCTTTTTGACAGTTATTCATTAACAATAAATAAATGTTGAAGTTTTTCTTATGAATTAAAATATACCTCTAAAACATATAATTAAAAATATTTTAAAATGTGTTAAACATGCTATTTAAAAAAACAGACTCCCACATTTATTTTACTACTTCTGTTGTATCATTATGGGAAAGAAAGGAATTTTAAAAAAGGAATTGGAGACTGTTTTTTCTTAAACTGAAATAAATGGGAAGTTCTGTTACATAGGGGACAGGCAATAAAAAGCCCTGACAAACATATTCAAACCAGCCTGTGAGAATTTCAAGCAGGAGGAGGGGCAGACTGTTGCTCAGCGAAAGCACTAAGTGGTTAATTGTAACACTGAAAATGAACTGCAGATTTAAACACTAAGCTTTTAGCAAAACTGACATCCATATAGCTATGTGTCTACTATCACTACTTCTAATTTTTTTTAAAGAACTTGAACTTAAAAATACCTGATAAGGAAATGTGTTCACAATAGTAAATAAAACATATGGATTTTATTTATTTAAGAATTTAGATCCCATCTTTCACCAAAACGTTTCAGGGCAGTTCACAAGAATCTAAATATATTTAGAATGGAACAGGTTGTGAAATACAGAAAAGCATGGTTTATGTAGCTTTGCTATACAGCAGCCTCCCTTCACTAAATCAAAAGCTAATTTTAAATGGAGCATTTTGTGATGAGGTATGGGTGGAGTGGGAGATGAAAGTAAAAACAGGCACAATATAAAACTATCGGACATTATGTTGCTAACACTGAAACAAGTATTCTAACCCATTCTGACATTACCATCCCCTGAAACTTTGGCTAGACCTGTATGGTTCTTCAAGTAAGATACATAACAACACTGGTTAAATGTATAACTTCATTCTGCAAATGAATTTATTTGTATATAATTTATGTTAAATCATTACTGTATGGTATTTGTGTTCAACAAATTTTTAAAAAATGTGAACAAAGTTGGAAAAGTCATAGCCTTGTTTAACAAAAGTACACAAATTTACTCTGCTGCAAAACTTCGTTAAGTACCTTAACAAAACGGCACAGTCTTATGGCATCATCCCACTTTGAATTGTTCACATACTCGTGAAGTAAAGCTGGATAGGGTGGAATACTGATGTTGATAAGTGAGCCATCAGCTCTCCTGATAGTTACTTGACTTCCAATAAAACTCACAATCTGAGGATTTTTACTAAATTCACTGTTTTGGAAAAAGGTAAAGATCAGAAAACTATGAGAAAACTAGAACAGTCTAATAAGAATTGGGTTTTTTTACATGAAAAAGCAAAGAATTATATCAAGGGGGCTGAGCATTAACTGTAATTTCTTGCAATTAGTGATCATCCATAGAACCACTCCTGGTTCTTCTAAACCTTGTGATTTCTGTGGATGCTTAAATAGTATTTCTTTGTTATTTAATAATTCTTGAAGACATAGTATTATCAGAATTTTAACAGGGTTAAACAACAGTTTACAGCCTAAATTCAAATCCAACAGAAAAAAATAAACCACCATCATACTGAGTACTGACTGCCCCACACAAAATTTACAGACATAGTTCTCTAAGATTTAAAAACTTCCAAAGATGTCCCTCACAAAATATCACTTTCCCAACTACATATAAGTTTAACCAAGCTTCAGTAAACTTTTAGAATGAGCACATCAGCAAAGTGACTAGTTATTTCCTTCTGCATTATGTAACTCAAAGGTAAGTCTTAAGGATTAAATAATGCAGAAAGAAAAACATCTCATGACGTTGATCAGTGGTAGATTAAAACCTAGATGCATCGGGGCTGTTAGGGGGCCTGTAGCAGACAGTTCCTGGTTCTGCTCCTTGTTGCTCTGAGACATCTTCTCTTGTAAGCATCCCTCCCTAGATAGCTCTAGGATTGACATAATAGCTGCAGCCATCCTAAAACTGAATTGGAAATACGTTTGTAGATGAGGCCACCCATCCCTTTTGCTGGCTTCCTTTTTCTTGCAATCTATGCTCCAAGTCGAGATGGAACATTGATGGCGGAGGCTTAAGACAGCTTCCAAACAATCTTTGGGGCCATCTAGACAAAAGATGCAGCCTAGAAGTGTTTGTAATGATTTATTAAATAATTTTATAATATTAAATAAATCATTTAAATAACACATATATATAAATGAATAAATTTCCATCCTGCCCTTAAGCCAAAAAAACACTTTCAGAGTGGCTTACAAGATTTAATATTAGGTGACTCTCTGCCCTCAGGCTCACATTCAAGAGAGACACAGTATGTGAGGAAAAGTGGATTGACAGGAAAGCAGAGACCTACTCACACGAGGGCCTCTTGAACACGTGTAGACGCCCTGGGACAGAGCATTCGCTCTGCTGGGCCGGCTGTTCCATTTGGAACCACCCCACCCCATCCCAGGAAGTCCTACACGCATTCCCGTTCCTGGCTGCCCCAGGATGTCCCACAGCTGTTTGGGACAGAGAGCATTTGCACGCTCCATAACGAACAGCTGCGGGCCCCACCCCTGCCTGCTGCCACTGGTTCAGGTTCAACCCAGGGGCGGGCAGGCATGGGTAACTGGTCAATCAGAGCTGGCGGTGCACACAGATGCACAACGCCACCAGTTGGGCTGCACCAGTTCAAACCCAGCAATGAAGAGGTAAGAGGCATGCGTGTCCCCAGGTAGGCCGCAGCCCGGGGGGTGGTGGTGCCCGGGGCAGTTCCTGTGGGCTCTAGGTGGCCTGATCATGTCACCTAGAGCATGCAGGAACCCAAGGAAGGAACAAGACAGGCCTGCTTGCCTCTAGATTAAACCTTTCCCAATGGCGGCAGGCCTGGGAGGGGCATCCTGCCTCCGTGCTGGCCTTTTTGAGCTAGGCCAAATGGGGGCAGATTCCGCATTTGCACCTAGGTGTGAATGGGGAATGCCTACCTAGGTGTGAATGGGGGATGCATCCCCACATGGCCTAGCCTTCGTGCACTACAGCCGTTTGGCTGTAGTGCGAAAAGGCCTCTGGAGTTCTACTAACAGAACAGGCAATAAGAATCAGCATTTTATGTGATGGAGAAGGAGCAGCAAGGTAGCTTCATACTTCTGTTGCTTCTTTTTTAACTGAAAAAAAGTATTAAACATATATAAATTACACTTACTTGTTCTCCCAAAGCTGTTTGCTAAGTTCCTGCAACAGGGATGAGAAGCTGCAGGTGAAACTGATCTCTAGGACAGGATGCACACTTACCCAGGTGTATTTAACCTGACCTACATGAACTGCTGACGAAAAAGTAGCTAGCCATGTACATGGACCCTATCTGCATCCCTCAAACTGCTTGAGAATTGAGGAACCTGAGTCAATCCTGAAGCTGTTTTCAGGTGACAAGGGCAGGAAGCACTTCTTGCAAACATCTCTTTGAATGGGTTATAAAACTGGATACAGCTATAGAACTAATATTTGATCAGTATGAGAAAGATTGGACATGTAGAAGAACTAAAACCACATCACACATCTTGGACCAACCAACCAGAATGGAGCAGGTCTTAGGGAAAAAAATACCCTTCCCCAGTGCCAAACACACATTAACATTAGATACAGGCAGATCTGTCCAGGAAGACTCTTCAACAGCTGGGTTCCACTGTAATGGTGATGTTTAGCCATAAAAGAATCTTACAAATTAAAAAGTAGCAGCCAGTTTCTTGTAACTATTCCAAACTGCAACAACGTAACACAAAAACATGTACAAAGGTTCAGATGTGGGGGGAGGTGATCACTAATCTAAGGCTGGGAATATAGAATATTCCCATAATACTCTCCCAACAACACCACTTTCACAAATTTTACTCTGAAGTCACCCCCTCCCACTGGCTGTGCTAAAGAATGCTTTTTGTGGTAACTGGCAGCCATGATATACTAGAGCTAGAAGTTCACGATACCTTGCATCTTTTTCATAAATAGTTTTTGGCAACAGATCTTTGTCCACATATACTACATTAGGGTAGTACCAGACTGTGAAACGTGTCTCTTGAAGTCCACAGAGAATGTTACATGTGTCATTCCACGCAAACGTATGCACCATAGTTCCTTAAGAGAAAGTAAGCAGCACGTTACAGTAAAGTAGAAACATCAATATCTTAAACTCTTCCTTTCCAGTCAATATGACTTTGTAATCAAGTTCTATATTCTATGCAAAACACTCTTATGCTTTATAATTCTGGTTCTGAAAGATGGAAACAGAACAAAGAAATGCAAGTCTGGAAGAGTTCCTGGACAACCTTAAAATCCTCATAGTGTCCAAATTAGTGGTCTAATTTTTCCTGAACACTGTTTCTGGTCCATGCAGAGCAACTGAGCAGTACCACCACTGAGGTTTTATGCTTCAGTAACAGTGGTACACTTCTGCCAGCACGATCCTGTCCTATTTCAGTCAGCCAATAATGGATGAAATGCAGCTTGTTGCTACTACATGGCTTTTAAACTGTTAATAGTGTTAGAAAAGGTTCTTGCTTCCCTTTGCTTAATTACACTTGCATTGTTCTTTTCTCTGTAGCATGTGCCTGTTCCTTCCCTTAAACCTATTTCTACTCTAATAAGCATTCCCTAGAGTTACTACAAAATTAATAAAGAAAATAATTCCCTTAAAATCATGGTTTCTTCTTTTGAAAATTTATCGTGTTCCATAGTTTTTGTCAGCTACCAAGATTTGTGACACTAAGCAAATGCAATCTCGCATCTACTTCTGCCTCGAGGAGCAATCCTTGCCATAACTGCTTATTGTGCAGTGGTACCAAAGACAGCAGGGTTAGGAATGTCACCTAAAACACAATTTAACTTCAGCAAAGTCTGCTTTCTTCCTACAAACAGATTTTTTAAAAAATTGGATCCTGCAAAAATTAAAAAATAAAAATAATTTTGTGTTCAACGAAAATGTTATTTCCAGACAAGGGGTTTTAGCACATTTGGGGGCGTGCCCTTCCATAACCAATTGTAAGTCAAATTTAAATAGAAGCTCCAGAGGGCGCATAAAGAAGAGAGGCTTTGGAAGAAGGTGGGAAGTCAGCAGTGCATAGAATCATTTCTTATTTATGTAAGCATACCCACATCGGAACTTGGTGTATGATCCAGATTAAAGGAAGTACACATTCCTTAGATCTGGATCTTCTTAGATCCAGATTAAAAGAGCACAGTGGAAAAACAACCATAGAATGCCTATACCCAAGTCCACATTTAAGAGGTTTTCTTGTCTGTTCCAAAATCCTTGAAATTGTGTTCTACACACCTAATCCTTGTTCCCACTCATGGAATAAAACACTATTTACAATGCTATTTACAACGCCAATTAAAGCGCTTTAAAACAAAGCAAACGAGCATCTGGCAATCACAGTCAACCCAGAAATCTGTTCCCTAAGGAAAAGGATTAAAACCACTTCCAAAAAAAAAAAAAAAAAACCATTGGAGAAAGCAAATCTTTTTTCTCCCCACCCTTTGCCCACCCTCTCTCCCCATTGGGTTTGAGCTGATGACGTGGCCAAGGGTGGGAAATCCCAGCTGCCCCTCTCTCCTGAGCCTCCTTCCTTTCTTCAAAAGGCTCCAAAGACAAAAACACCTAGGAGATCAAAAAGCCAGCAATCAAGCCCCCTTGATTCACACAGACACATGCACACACACACACGTGCACACACACACACAGAGCCTGTTCTGGCCGAGAGACCTGTCAGAGGGTGGAGGCATTGGCAGGAGCTGTTGGGGATGCCAAGCGCTCCTGCACACGCACACATATACACACTTGCACACTTCCCATCGAGCGAACACTGTTGCTGCCATGGCGGGCGGATGAGAGGGTGGGATGGACTCAGGGCTGCCACTTCTCTGCTTCCCCCAGTTCCTGCAGCTTCCCCCCTTCCCTCTTTTAAAGATCAAGGAAGGAGGCTGGGAGGAAAACAGGCAGAATTGCACAGGACCACTTGTGAAGAGCAAGAATCCTCCCTGCCTCTTTCCTTGATCTTTAGGCAGGCGTGTGGATGAGGGGAAGCGTGGGTGGGAAAGGAAACATTGTTATAAGGTGCAAAGTGGGTGAATTGTTACAATGAACCCATCTGCTGTAGAGGGGAAACCTGGCATTTTAACTGACCAAGTGCTGTCCTGCAGGGTGAAATCCCACCCATTTCATGACGCATCTGTCCCAATACTGCTGTAGTGTTCCCACAGCAATAAGGAAGAAGCGTTTTAAAAGCAAAAATGGAAAAGACACCTGAAAAAACAAGTGTTTATTCCATTTTTTACCCAAATAATCCTCAAAATACCCCTGAAACTGATTGGGAATGGGGACAAAGAGGATCCAAACCATTTTAAAACCACTTTAAAGTGGCAATGGGAACTCAGCCCTATATTGGATTTATTTAACACTTCCCATATTTCTCTTAAATCAGCCTACGAAGATTATGCTACACAGGTATAACACTCAGATTTTCAGCTTTCAATTAAACAAAATTACCTCCCTAGGGTAATGATAAGAAAATGGAAGGAAACTAATTTAACGAATGGAGATAGGTTGCCTCCTTTATTTAGAATGAGAGCTAATATGAACATAGGTTTCATTTGGTAAGATTTAAGGTAAAACAGAAGGACCGGTTCTACTTTTACAGGATAAGAACCAATCAAAGTACCTGAACAATGAGTTAACTTTTCTTAACTCTCTAAAGCAGCTGGATCTTTAGGTATATCAGAGTTAATTTTAAATAGATCCCATCCCCCTCTTCCTTGCACCACAATGTTAAGAAATTCCAGCTTTTCTCCATGCTACCCCCTTTCCTTTAGGATTTTTCTGTATTCACATTATCCGAACACTGAAAATGTTGCCCAGTTATATTTTAAGGGTGTGAACATGACAGACAACTTTGGGGGTCGACTATCATGTTTTCCTGGCTGGGTAGAAGAGGATTTAGGTTTCCTTGTTGAATCAATGCATGTGGACATTGTAGGCATGCATTAGTATTGTCCCCTTGCCCCACGTCACCTCCTGCCTCTTCTTTGCTTCCCATTTCTAATTTGATTGTGGGGGAAAACTAGCAAGGGTATTAAAAGGCAGAAGGTCTTGAAAGGAGCGAGATGATGCCAAGACCCTCTCTCCTGCCCCTTGCCCTTTTCATTCTGAATTGCATGCACACACACGTGCATACATAGATGAGAACCAATGCTCTTAAAAGGCAAAAGTGCTTGAAAGGATTCTCTCTCCCTCTCTCTCCACCCTCCCCCTTTTCAAACTGAATTGCAAGTGTGGAGGAAACCCCAAAGACACACTCATGCATACACACACATGCTCACAAATGAGAAGCAAGGCTACTGAAAGGAAAAGTGCTTGAAAGGAGTCACTCTCTCTCTCTGCCCTCCCCTTTTTCAAAACGAATTGCAAGTGCAGAAGGAACCACAAAGCCATATGCACATTACTCTGTCTCTCTCTCTGTGTGTGCAGATGTTGCCTTTGTTTAAAGAGACATTAAGGGCAGAGGGTACATAAGTTACCCAAACATAAAACACTTCCTCTTCTGGTTCACATTCTTCTGCAAAGCACCAGAACTACTCAATTGCATAAAACTCAGAGACAAACCAGGCTGGAAGCAGGAAAGGGGGTGTAATAGTTCCTTGTAGTCACGGATATGGGCACCTCCTCCTGATGCAGAGAAAGGGAGACAGAAAAGACTGCAGGGCAGGAGGAGCATGGGGATACAAAAGAATCAAAGGGACAGAAGAATGTCAGAATACACCCATAGTTCTAACTGGTATTATCTTCACTATTTCTAAGAACAATAAACTGAAAATCATTCAGGAACGTTTCTGTAAATTCTTTGCCCTCGTGTTGTGCATGCGTGACACAGGCAGAGAGAAATGATAGTAGGTGGTCAATGGGGAGGGAACTGGGTGTACTCTTCACTGAGAAACCAAAATGTTCTCAGTCACAGAGGGAAGATGGAGGTGAAGGTTGGGAGGGGTGGAGAGGGAAAAATTCCCAGTCACCAGACTGAGGATGGGGAGTCAGAAAAGTCTGGACAAGGGAACACAGTCTGAGTGAGCATGAAATCATACAAATGCAATCTCATCAAAATCTCTATCAGTTCCATTTGCACCCTAAAACTGAATATTTTGTTATATTGTGACTACAGCCTAAGGCTATTTTTGCTGTATTTGCCCTCCTTTTAATACAGTGTTAGTTCTATCCCCACTCACACAAGGTATTTTTAAATTTTCTTTTTAAAAATGTTTAGGACAAGCATTGGATAGTTGCTTGCATCATCAGAATATATGCTAAAGATGCAGACAACAATTCACAGGCTGCTCCAATACAGACTGCTGGAAAAATATATTTTCAGAGTGCCTTCTCAAAAAACCCTTTGAAAACCCAGGACAGCTGTGAATTTCATGCAAAAACATGTTAAGAGTGCCCTGAAAATTCACATCCTTAGTCCTTAATTTACAATGTGTGGAAACATGCTAAGCTTTAATGTGGTCATTGAAACAGCTACAACATGGCAACAGCCCTATAATGTTTTTCCCATGGCACATTTCCATGTCACTCAGAGATCTCTACATTATTGTAGAAACAAGAAAAATAAGCCTTGCTTGCAAAAGAATGACAGAACTATCTTGAAGTAGGAATAAAGTGACTATTTTGTTCGATACTGCCCCTAATATCCTATTCTATAGAGGCTGCACACTTTCTACATGAATTCAAAAATATCATGGCTACCAAAAACTCAGCAAGCACCTAAATCAATGGAGATGTGATTTAGCAGAGATGTTTCTGGCTCATCACCCAGATGAAGCTTCTCCAAGCTCCACCTTGTTCAACAGTGTCTCCTGTGGAAGATACAAGATCTGAGTGCCCAGAGCAGCTCTTAGAGATTCGTTTATGCTCTGAATAAATATAAGTAACAATTTTACATGCTGTGAAATAGTATTTGCTTCCTTCCTGATATCTTCTATTTTTGCTTATTTGTCACACTTAATTGCTTCAGATTTGCAAACAAAATTTAATCTGAGAGCAAGACAAGTTTCATTTACTCTTTCATTCATTGTGAGTTTCCTTCAGACATAAGCTCAATGTGTTTTGGGATTAGAAAGCCATTAAATAAAGAATGTCTACGAGGAAAATGAAAAAAGGATGGAAAAGAACACAGTTGCAGAAAGCTGCATCTTACCTATTTTGATAACTTTCTGTTCCTTGCCAAACCTCTTCACTGAAGTTATGTAAAGGTCTCTACTTTTGTCAATAAAAGCTATTTTCCTTTCGTTTGTAAGTCCCTTCTGGTCCAAGGCGATTTCCATGATTTCTGACTGAAACAAAAACCATAAGTCTTTAGCTGGATGTGAAATTAGAAGTTCTGGGAGAAAAAAAAACTTATTTAATATATTATCACATTTGTAGCACTCCTTTCCCTCAGGGAGCTTGAAGTAGCAAATATAACTGCATCTCCATATTTTATCCCCGTAATGACCCTGAGAGGAAGGTTATGCTGAGAGGCAGTGATTAACCTAAGGTCACTCAGGAAACTTCATGACTGAGTGGGGAGGGGAGGTCTCAGTCTCATACTCAAAAAACATCTTTTTTTTAAAAAAACCCAAGCTTTGTTATTATAGACAAAAGTACGAAATGTCTGAAATAATCAGACTGGCAAAATCTTTTTTCCTGTTCACACTAAAACCCTGTCTTATAACTGAATTCTAACTTCTGAAATCCTATCAGTTAACTGATTTAACAGCCGTGTTCATCTCAGACATTATTAAGTCTTATTTTCAGTTATAAGAACATAAGAGAGGCCCTGCTGGATCAGGCCACAGCCCATCTAGTCCAGCATCCTGTTGCACACAGTGGCCTGCCAAATGCTCATGGGCATCTCAAGCAGAGACAAGGACAAACCTTTTCCTGCTCTTGAATCCCAGCAAATGGCATTAGAAGCGTCCTGCTTCCGCCCCCAACCCCAGTCTGAAAGACATACCTAGGCATTCATTCTAGTAGCCATCTGATTTCTAATTGATAAAAGATCAGCCGCCTTGGAACCCGAATTTTCTCTCTAACAAATGCTAATGACAGAACCCTTCAAGAATAGGAGCTGGGTAGGGTTCTGCCAAAATTCAAACCCTGTTGACCACCACTTTGCATTTTTCCTTGTCAATCCTTTGGTTAGTGTGAACCCTATCACAGCCCTGGTTGTAAACTGTGGCCTAAACAAGGCTTGAATGGAGTAAATACCTGGGACTTCTTGCCCATGACACTAATACACTATTTTCTATAGCTGCTATTGGCACAACAGTAGTTAAGGGAAACAAGTACTACAGTGGAATATGGCTCCCCACAGATTGGTGGTTCATCAGCAATATGGTCAGTCCCGGCACATCCAAACCATCGCTAGGGAGAAGTTTGGTTTGTACTGCAAGGAAGGAAGGTAGTCATGAAAATCACCTTACAACAATCTCCCAGCATCATAATTTTCTCATCAATATTTTTGCCTGCTCTTCTGATTGAACCTATAGAAATATTAAATTATACTGTGTGTATTACCTTATGACTAATGGGCTTCCCATCTCCTAGTGGCTTTCCAGATAAAGGATCAAACAAGTAAATCACTTGGGAAAGAAAAAC
Organism: Aspidoscelis tigris stejnegeri; assembly: GCA_023333525.1. Lineage (NCBI taxonomy): Eukaryota > Metazoa > Chordata > Lepidosauria > Squamata > Teiidae > Aspidoscelis > Aspidoscelis tigris. The sequence goes on along the minus strand of JALMGA010000002.1, from coordinate 24,264,182 downwards.
AAAAGAAAGCAGATTAAGAGTAATTTGTGTTGATATGAATGCGTGTAAAAATCTTACAAGAACACTGCTTGACTGATTTCACCAACATTTGAGGTCAGCAGCTCACTGGCAGCCAGTTTAATGTGCTTACTCTGAGGGAAATGAAGGGTCCATTTCTGAGGTTTACCCAATACTTGAGTTGCTGCATGATGCAAAACCTACAGCTTCCAGACAGTCTTCAAGGACAGACACAAGAACATTGCAGTAATCTAATTGTTATCAATGCATCCACTACACATACCAAGCTATCTTTATACAAGGCATCTACTGTACTACAAAGACCAAGTTACCTTTATTCAAGAATGGCCAACAAGTGTAGTCACCACACTATCCACACCTGATCACAGGCTGTCATAATTATTAAAAACATTTCAGCCCCAAATGATGGTCCTGAATTAAGAAGCACCCTACACTTCACAGGTGTTCCTGTAGGGTGAAGTAATGCTCTCTTGCCAGGACAAGTCCACACTCTCATTCCTGGATAGTGAAGCAGCCAACCTCCATTGCAGGGTTGGCTGCAATTTATTCTCCCTCACTGAGACCACCAAGCCTAGAAGCACCATGCTAATCTATCTGCCACTTCTCTTTATTCAGGTAAAAAGAAAAAAAGAGAAATAGAGTACTATCAGCATTGTAACACTGTCATTCCAAGCTTTAAATTACTACTCCCAGTATCTCCACATAAATGTCCAGTGGCCCTGGAAACATGATGGGACCCTGCAAAACTTTACAGCCTCACTGCTGTGAATTAGGCAGTAGTCTTCCAATGTAATTTGTGGCAAGCAGTCTTGCAGGTAAAATCTAAACCACTGTAAAACAGTGCCTCCAGTTCCTAACGTACTGAGTCATCCCATAAATATCAAAATGTAACAGAAGTTCATGAGGTTCACAAAAACTGTTCCTCCCTTATAAAAGATTATCCGGGCAGCCTTGGTGATCTCTGTACTGAAACCAATCATTTTCTCTCATATATATTGTTCTTTCTTTTGAAGCCTTCCAATTTTTACTATTATGGTCTGTGCAGCCAGAACCATTTATGTATGTAAACATATATTGATTCAACATTATAATTTGAATGTCCATTTTACGTAGCAAACAAATCTCTTTTGTCCAGATTACATTATTCTATGACATCTTATTAATGTCTGTCTCAATGCAGGACTAAAACTTTTGGGACTCAGGACACTCCCATCATAAATGTATATACGTACCTTTATTCTTATACTTGTTCCAGCATTCTGAACTCAACCAGTCTTAAAAAATAGACTAGAATGAATCCAGATAATTGATTTCATTCAGCAACCCCTACAGTTATCCAGAAATAATTCTTTTAGTCACAATGGTTCCTGCCCCACCCCAAGTGATATTAATTACATGGTAGTGGATTGTAAAAACTGGCATGTTTTAGAAGGTCCTCTTCAGGAAGAGCTCCTTCACTGGTAAATTCATTTCCCATAGCAAGGATTCTGTCAACCCTTGGACCTCAAGTGACAATCTCAGTCCTCTAATTTCAATATGCCAGAATGGAAAGAACTGTAAGGACAGACTATTATCACAGTTAAGAGTCCTGAAAGGGTGTTGCCCATTTCTTTACCATGACTGGACATGATAGTGACAATACTGAATATGAGTAGTTTTGTCACTGAAATGCATTGCAAACTATAGCTTTCAGAAAGGGTTAGACAAATTCATGGGTGACAGGTGCATCAATGGCTACTAGAATTGATGCCTAAGTAACTCCTCCAGGCTGGAGAGACAGGCAGGATGCCTCTAAAGGCCATTTTTGGGAATTCAAGAGCAGGTGAAGGTTTTGCCTTTGTCTTCTGCTTGTGATCCCCATATGCAATTGATGAGCCACTGTATGAGGCAGGATGCTGGACTAGATGGGCTGTGGCGCAACCCAGCAGGGCTCTTCCTTTTTTATGGTTCACAGCATTTTCATATTCAAAGGCTAATAAGGCTGACATGTCAGATAGAGGCAAAATAACTTCATTACTGGTATGTATTAATGCAATAATGCACACTCAGACTAATTAAGAGGTGATATCCACTTGCCTGGAAGAAGTAATCAAGAGTGATCCTGATAGTGGACCTCTAAAGTTTCTGATATACAAGAGCCTGCCTCTCTTTGCAAAATGTCTTGTTCACCCAAATATTTTACATAGCAGAGTCTGATAATGTCATTTTATTTAGTTTTTATCCCAATGCCTTAATTTGTTATCTTACATATTTATGCTATACTTCAAGTTTACACCACTTGTTTCAAAGCCTCCCAGGAAACTTTACTTGTTGAGTGGTTATAGAAATTCAATTAATAAATAAGCAAATTGTCTACCTTGGTACTGCAGTTTATACCTGTGCAGAAATAACTGCATTATATCTGGACCCCCAGTTACTCAGGTGTCAATGATACAGAACAGATAAGAACAGGTAGGATATAAATCATAGGAAAAACTGAAATATCATCTTTGGCTTGCTAAATTTCATTGTGTATGCTCAGAAAAAAAGTACAACTGTGCTCTGTAGTACTTACTTGAAAGAAAGTGAGGTTAGGATTGCAACCTTAGAGCACAATTTAATTGAACCAGGGAATGGGCTGCTACCAATGAAAAAGAAAATAAATATTTTTGCATTTGCTATCTAGTAGGCACAAGTTTGCCAGCAACACTATTAGCCTAACCAGAACGGAATTTAGAGGAAAAGTGGATCGGTAACCTGAGATCAGCCACTACCTAACTGTAGCATGCTTTATTGTAGAAGTCCCTGCCAGCAGCCTTTGCTGCCAGAAAAAGTCACTTAATGTGGTGCTACTGGGAACTAGCAGATCTATGGAAGTCCTGTGCAGTCCTGACACACATTAAAATTATCAAATTTTTAAACTTCATCTAAACAATACCAGTAAGTAAACTGAAACTTGTAAGATAAATATTAAGAAGAATCCAAAGCTCAAGATCTACCAGTTAAATCATTTCTACATTTTGAAACACACTGATCCATATGACATCAATCTAAGTCACGTTACTTAACATTACTTGTAGTGATACAACTTCCCCACAAAAGGGCTGTGCTCAGAAGCAGGAACAGATAAAGCAAGGAAGGCCCTGAAATCCACCACATCCAAACATTGTCCAATTTCCAGCCTCACCCACAGACTAGTATAATATTTACCACCACTCCAAAAAAGTCTGGCACAACTAAATGAAATGATATGGCTTACAATGGCAAGAAAAAAAATAAAATATACTGTCACTGACTTCATTCCTGGCCCTGTCCACTATGGCCCAAAAAGGATTTGAATAGAACTTAAGATGCACTGGTGTATCTTGCCCTCTGGTGGATGTCTGAAGTTTGATTGGACCTAAGCAAGTAATACTATATATCAGCTGTATTTGTATTTTACTGGAAATCCAATGTCTATAGTCCATCAAGCAGAGCCAGATCTAAAATGCTATCTCAGACAAACAGATTATCCAAGTAAACTGAAAACAGGAGGGTTTCTCCCAGATATTTTTGCCAATAACTAGACTAGGATCAGATCTGGGAGGTGGTGATGGGAAGAACCTTTTTAATTTATAGCCTTCTGGGCATAAAAAAACTTTTGTCCAATTTTTGTGGTGAAAGGACTTGTATGTCTTAATGAAGCTTTAAGCTGTGCCCATACAGGGTCACTGAAGACTGATAGGTCATAGTGGAAGGTTCAGAATAAATGTGATCCATTGAAGAAGGAAGTGGCAAACCACTCCAATATCTTTGCCAAGAAAACAAGCACAAAAGGCAGAATGACAGGACACCAGAAGATGAGTCCACTAGGTTGGAAGATGTCCAATAATACATTACTAGGGAAGAGAAAGAGTAACTGCAAGTAGCCCCAGAGTGAGTGAGTGACTGGACCAAAACTGAAAGGATACTAAGCTGTGGATGTGTCTAGTGGTGAAAGGAAATTGTGAGGCCGTAAAGAACAACACTGCATAGAAACCTGAAATGTAAGATGTATGTACCTAGGTAAACGGGTCATCCATGAGATATCAAGGCTAAAAATTGACATCTTGTGAGTCAAGTGGACTAAAATGAATTAGAATGGGCAAACTGAATTCAGATGACCATGACATCTACTACTATAAACAAGAATTCCTCAGAAATAATAGAATAGACCTCATAGTCAATGAAGAAGAGTTGGCTTTTCTACCCTGCTTTTCTCACCCATTTAAAGGGACTCAAAGTGGCTGACAAACCTTCTGTTCTCTTCCCCACAACAGGTGGTGCTGTGACAGCTCAGAAGAGAGCTGTGATGAGCCCAAGGTCACCCAGCTGGCTTTGTGGAGGGCAGAATCAAACCTGGTATTCCCAGCTAAGAGTCTGGCTCCTTAACCACTAGACCAAACTGGCTCACAGGGCAGTTCATAGGACTTCATAGTCAATAAAGAATGGGATAAGTTGTAAGGAGGTACAATCTGAAAAATGAAGGAATGTTTTCCATTTGAATCCAAGGCAACTGTTCAACCAATGCCAAAGAAGCTTAAGTCAATCAGTTCTATGAAGACATGCAATACCTTCTTGAACTAACACACATACAAAAGTCACATTCATCTTAGGGGATTGGAATACAAAAGTAGGAACTCAAAAGATAACTGTAATAAGAGGCAAGCTTGGCCTTGGAGTACAACATGAAGTAATCCAGAGACTAGCAGAGGTCTGTCAAGATAACTCACTTGTAATATCAAATACCTTTGTCCAACAGCCCAAAGGCAACTCTACACATGGATATTACCAGATGACCAATATACTTTGCAGTCGAAGATGGAGAAGGAGAAGGAGAAGCCTAAAACAAGAATTGGAGATAACTGTGGCTCACATCATGAGCTTCTTATTGCAAAATTCAGACTTAAATTGATGAACATAGGGAAAACCACTAGACCATACAGATACAACCTAAATAATGTCCCTTATTATTATATACAATGGAAGTGATGAATAGGTTTGGGACTAGATCTTGTAGACACAGTGACTAAAGCGCTATGGACAGAACTTCATGACACTGAACAGAAGGCAAGAACAATAAAATGCCAAAAAAAGAAGAGCAAGAAACAAAATGGCTATTTGATGAGGCTTTACAAGTAGCTGATGAAAGAAAAGCATAAGGCACAGGAAAAAGAAAAAGGCATAACCAAGTCAATAGAGATTTCCAGAGAATTAGAAGAAGAAATAAGAAGACCTTCTTAAATAAGCAATGCAAAGAAACAGAAGAAATTAAGAAATGGAAAAGATGAGATATCTTCACGAAAATGTGAGATATCAAGAGAATGTATCATGTAAAAATGCACATAAGAGCTATACAAGGCAGATTGTAAAATCATTTATAACCATGATGATGTGGTCACAGATCTAAAGCCATAAATCTTAAAGACTGAAGTCAAATGGACCTTAGGAAGTGCTACGAAAAGCAAGGCAGACAGAGGTGATGGAATTCCAGCTGAACTATTTTAAATCCTAGAAAATGGCATGCCAGCATATTTGGAAAACTCAACACCGGCCAATGGACTGGAAAATTCATTTTACGTTTTGGTCACAAAGAAGGACAATGCCAAACACTGTTCAAATTGCCAAACAATTTTGCCCATTTCACACACTAGCAAGGTTATACTCAAGATCCCAGAATATGCAGATGGAGAACTGCTAAAACTACACATTGGTTTTCAAAGAGTTAGAAGAACTAGATATCAAATCACCAATATTCACTTAATGAAAAAAAAGTTCCAAAAAAAATCTACATCTGCTTCAATGACTACATTAAAGCCTTCAGCTGTGTGAATCACAACAAAGACTCACAAATTTTAAAAGAGATGGGAATACTAGAACACCTTATCTGCCTCCTGAGGAATATGTATGTGGGTTAAGAAGCAATAGTTAGAACTAAAAATGGAACAACTAACTGGTTCAAGATTGGGAAAGAAGTATAAAAAGGGCGCGTATTGTCACCTATTTAATTAATTTAAATGCACTGTGTATCATTCAGAGTGCTAAGATGGATAAATCAAAATCTAGAATACAAGTAAACTGCGGGTTGATGTTAGCCTATCAAGAGATATTAGATTAGCGAGGGACAATACAAGGTTGCCCACTGTCATCTTTATTGTTAATTTAGCAACTGAAACCCTAGCAATAAAAACACAAGAAGACAAAGAGATTAAACTGTATTTAATACTAGTAAAAGTATACTTACACGCTAATAGCACAGTTGTAATAGCAAAAGACCCACTAAGCTATATTTTTAAAAATAACAGCAAATAGCTTCTGATTTTTGGAAGCCTCAGAACTATCAATAAATATAAGTCCAAGGTCATGTTTATTAATCAGTGATGGTGAACCTTTTGAGCTTGGTGTGTCAAAAGTCACAAGAAAACCTAACTTAAGTTGGGTGCTGTGTCACATTTAGAAATATCCATAATTTTGTGATATTTGTAGCTCTAGTAAAAAAGTTATATTTTTGATATATGTATTTTATTTAAAGCAAAAACAAATAATTATTTACATTTGCTAAATCTTCAACTGAAAGTTGGTATTTCGTATCCTTCAAGAACAAGCAAGCACTACACACCCAGGTGCCAAGGTGACCATGTGTGTCACCCAAAAGGACTTGGCGTGTCACCTGTGACACACATGTCAAAGGTTGGCCATCACTGATCTAGATCCTTAAAATACATATAGAATGATAAAAATTATCTGGCCTTAGAATACAAAGTAAGGTCATAAAGTAATTGGATGTTCACATAAAGAATCTGAACAGAATATCTCAAAATTATGGGAGAAGACATAAAATCCTGGAAGATCAACAACCTCAGATTCAAACAACAGTACTCTCATGGCAGAAGGTGAAGAAGATATAACACCTGGTATCAGTGCAATCGTTAAAGCTTTTAAAATTATTTTTTTCTCAGATAAAGAAACTCCTTCCCCTACATCGGAAGAAAAAGGCACTACCGTTCAAGAAACAAAAGCTCAACATATCAGAAAGAATGCATACAACGACCAGTATGGTTCTCACTGCAGGTATGACAGTATCTTCCTGCACATAACTTACAGTGAAATAAGTTTCATTTAGTCCAGCGGTACTTTCTGTTGGGTAAAGATATATAGGATTTGAGTTTTAACATACTTCTTTTAATCTCTCCCCCAACCTTCATTATACATCACGAAAATGCACAACTATTTATATCAACTGTTCCAAGAATTTGATGTTTGTGTATGATAAGGGCAGGATGGTCAGAAATGATACTATATATTGCTATCATTGTTACTGTTACCATCATTTCCAGCATCTTTATTTGCAACTGTGGATTTTGGCAATAATAGTGATAATTCTAACTACTTTTTAAAACACATGGACATTACATGGAAAATACAGATGATGCTATGTCATCTAAATTCTGTGTAGCATGCACATTTTACTTTAAGAGAATCCTCTATTTGCATTTGAGCATAGTGTCATGAATTTCTTTTAGAAGGATACAGGATATTGGTTTGCGGTCACTGGTTATATTGGCAGGAAAAAACGATGTTATGAGAACAGGTGCTGTTCTGATGTTGTTGGTTGCATATGAAAAGGAAAGAGAAGGGTTACGTCCAGTGCTAGTTCGAGCCAGCTGTGTAAACACAGGAAAATAACTTGTGATTTGAGCAGTGCTGCACTCTCTTTTTGATGTAATGTTTCCCTCATCCCAGTTGTGCTTTCACCAAAATCAGAACTTTTACTTGGGATCACAATAAGTTGTTGTTGTTACATGGGTTTTTTAAAAAGGGTTGTAAATCTGTATGACAAATCCTACAATTACTTAAAAAATACTTTATAAAAGAAGGTTGTTTCATTATCACATGCATTCAGCAAAGGGAAAATGCAAAGAACATGGCCCATTCAACCCTATGACTCTCATGATAAAGGGTTCCAAACAGAATATGTAAAAACGGTTCCCAAATGTAAATAAACGAATCTTAATGGTGAAATACAGCCATAGTTTAGTTCATGTTAGCATTTAGAAATGTATTTATTGAAAACTTTTATATACCATTTCTCATTAAAATCTCCCATAAAGTAGATTACAAGAAGTATTAAAAACAAGGGTAAAACACACAGACAAATCAACAATTAAAGTACATTAAAAACTGAGGAGGTCAAGGAAAAGAACATTCACACAGGGAATGTCTGAGTAGAGACAGGAATTTAATAGGCATCTAAGACCTGCATGTCTAAGTGTCTCATATATAGCAGAAGGGAAGACATTCCATAGAGAAAGTGCTACTGCAGAGAAGACCTGACCATGGGCCACCATGAAGTGGCATTGTTTATTTCATGCAATAAGATCTCTCTGGATGGTCTCAAGGCTCCTCTAGGGTTGTAATGAGGAAGGCATTCCCAAGTTGTTTAGGGCCTTATATGCCAAATATAGAACCTTGAACCTGGACCAGCAGATAACTGGGAACTAGTAAGTATACAGGACAGTTGCTGAAGATGGAAATAGACACAACTAACTTTAGTTTCTGGATAAAATGGAAGAACCCCATCTTGTGTAAGATTTGGCTATAAGGAAGGGATACAAAGCTTGTGATATAGGAATAACAGATAGCTAAAGGAGCCTTGAAATTCAAAGAAAATTTGGAAGCTATTACTGTGATACCGTATACCAGGGTTTCCCAAACTGTGGGTCGGGACCCACCTCTAGGAAATTTAACCGTATTTGAAATAACTTTTTTGATGTAATTATTTAATTAAGTAATAAATAAATTGTATTAAAACTTTGTTTGTTATTTGAAAAGTCCTTTATTCATATTGGTAATATTAGACGGGTCGTAGCCCAGACAACTTTGGGAACCACCGCCATATACTATTATTTGTTAGTTTTGGAATGCAAGACGATCATCTATAGAACAAACCCTAAAATAGGGGAAACAGGCTTTGTAGAGTTATTAACTTTGCAAATACAAATAATAAATCAAGTATCCTGGAAACCAAAATACCACATCTCCAACAAAAGTGAGGCCATACTATACGTATGATTTCTCTATTAGTGTTACCCTTATGGGAGAACTATTTGACTGCTTTCAGAACAAACCATTGTAAGCTAATGATAAACATTAGCCCAGGGGTGTTTTTCCACTGTCACTAAGTACACACTGAAGCACCCATTAAGGACCCATTTGGCTGAGAGCTGGATGACCCCATTTCCACCACAGACCCCATTAACAACACATTTGTTTCCACCACAGCTAGGTAAATCCGGATCATTATGGGTCCTTCAGGACCTATAATCCAGATTTCGTGTAGGCCCCTTTGGGGTCTACAATGGGGTCTTCAGCCTTAAACTCTGGATTGTAGGGAGCCTGTTTCCACTACAATCCAGCAATGGAGTCTAGAGGAGGCTCTGGGGCAGAGGCACCCATGGGGGGGGGGGGTTGCCCCAAAGTCAAGACTTCATAGTCCTTCTGAAGGCAGCTCCGAAATCCCTCTGAAGTTGCCTCCGGAGAAAATAGAAGAGGACACTAGTTTACCAAAAAAGGACACAAATAGACTGTTGTGGGTGTCTGCTCAGTTTGCAATCCTGAGTACCAGTTTTTAACACCCTATGGTCTCCCTTTTTATAGTTCTATATTTCTATTTCACCATGATTGATTGAGAATACTGACTGAGAAACACTGAGCTGGAACAAATAAACTAAACGCTCTTTTCCTGTAATCGTGCAGAGCAGAGTCAGAATGCTGGCCATTTTAGAGAACAAATAGTGAAAACAATAAATAAAAAAGAAGTTAAAAGGGGGATAGTCATGTGTAATACAAGATATTGGCTGTGTGTCTGCTGCTGAAGTGTCAATTGTGTGTGGGCATAAAATGTAATTTGACCTCAGTTTTGTATCCCATCCCATATTGACATAGATAAGCAACCTAGCTAGATTAAGTTTATCAGTAATCCATAGCATAAACTTGAATGTCTAGCATCTTACAAAATTATGAGCACAGACGGTACCTTGCGTAAACAACAATCATATCTAATCTGGTCATCTGATGCATTCTACTGAATAAGGAAATAGTTTAAATGATAACATCTAAAAAGCATAATATCTATCTGTTGCAAGAGAATGGTGATGAACACAGGAAGCACTAGATTTTAAGTTTCACTTGTCCCCCATCATATGTCTATACAATATACTTTTCAATAACTTCAATGAGATACAGTGGAAGTGAAAGTCAAGAAGAGTCTAAGTATCTTCTCAGATATAACCCAGTAACTGACAGAGTAATTCCTATTAAAATCAATGGTTTGACACTAAACACAGACTTTACAAAAGTGAAGACACCTACTACAGATACAGCACAAAATATAATGAGAGAATTTTATGAAAATTGCAGGTGGTGATCACTATATCAAAAAATGAAGTCCTATTAGCATTTGGAGTTTAGAATGCAAAAGTAGAAGAAGCTGAGGAAACTGGAATAACAATAGATGGAGTGGGTATATTTAATAAAGTAGTTGAGAAGTTAATTGAAGAGAATGCCATATTTATAGTCAATACTGTTTAAAGTGGCGTAAACCACTCTCCACATGGACTTCAGTGCCAAAGTCAAAGGATTATGTAATAGGAAACAAAAGATGAAACAGTGTAATTCAGCTAGTCAAGGCACAGATATGATACAGATCAGTGATCTCCAAACTTCTTTCATTTATGTATCCCTTAGCTATTTCCATAAATTGCACACTTCATAATAGTTGCTGTTATTTTAAATTTCTGAGTTGTAACAGTAAATGCCTTTTCTTGAAATTTTCAGGTTTTTCAGGTATCCCTAAATTTCTGGTTTCTACCCATGGGGGTACACTTATCTCAGGTTGGAAATGACTGATACTGATCATGAATTGTTGGTGTCAAAAATATATTTTAAACACAGTAGGTGTTGAAGTATTCTGCGTTTTCCAAATAAGAATAAGAATAAGAATATTGGTCAATGAAAGGAACTTAAGCTTATTTTAAAAAATCTCAGAAGCTGTAGGAAGAGAAAAAAGACACTGTAAAAATGGATGGAAATAAAAATATTCTCAAAAATCTCAAAGCAAAGATCCAAGTGTCTTTCAGAAAAAGCTGATTGCCAGAGAAAGGTTTGAAATCTTTGGGGAACAAAGATACATAAAGACTTAATGCTGACTTTGTGTTGAGGGAGAAAGGACAAAGAAAGGTATGTTAATCAGGAGTGTAAGAGTAAGGGTGCATTCCCATGGACAAATCTGGACTAGATTCGAATTCGGCACCCAGGGTTCCCATTAGTTAGGCAAATAATCCAAATTCAGCACCAAAGTTCCCATTCAATTTCTTATCCCTGGATTTTCTGACAACTATCCTGCAAAAATCGGGGTGGGGGGGGGGGAAATCCTGGGGAAAATGGGACTTTTTAAACAACTTCGTAGCTGAGCCTGCTTTTCTTTTCCTAGACAGGAGCGCTCCTGGGCTATTTGAGGCAGAGCTGTAGCCCCCTGGCCAATGCTAGCCACATGTAGGAGGGATTTCACAGCTCACCATGCCCACAATGCTAGCAGAAAAGGCAAAAAGGCTTAGAATACAGGAATACAGGGACTAGAAATATCAAGCGAAAAAGTTTTAGAAGTTTTAAAAGCAGAACCACATTCAAGCCACCCCCCAGCTGATCTGCTTGTGCGCACATGCACTCTTGCAGGCTCCTGAGGCAGGCAAGGAAGAGGAGGAAGGAGGCCCTGCCGCTGCCATTATTTCCTCAACCTGGCTCGCTGTCGCCTGGGTGGGCAAAGAGGAGGAAGAGGAAGGAGGTGCTGGTGCCAGGGGGCTCATTGTCATGAGCTGCGGCTCGGCCGAGACTTGACAGGAGGGAGTAGAGGGGTGGCGCCTAGGCGACATCGATCCTGGCAGTGGCGGTGGCTCATTCCTTCTTTCTCCACCTCCTCTTTGCCCGCCTAGGTGACAGTGAGCCTAGCAGTGGCAGCAGCAGCTCCTTCCTCCACCTCTGCTTCGCCCACCCAGGCAACAGCAAACCCACTCAGGCAGTGGAGGAGTGCAATGGCACCAGGCAAGATGTTGGTAGAAGAAGCTCAGGGGCCCCCCAACGGTGGCTTGGAGAGCCCACCATCGCACTCCTCCACTAGCAACCCCACACATACACAGAGCCGCCACACTCAACTTAAGTGATAAAGTTTTAAAGGCAAATCCCTCCCTGCACAAGCCGCTGATCTGCTTGTGTGCAAATACAGTGACGGGGTCTGGTTTACCATCAAATAAATGGGAACAGCCCTAAATGCGCACTCGGTCCTGTGCTCAGATTTAAATTGCCCAGTGGAGTCAAAGATAGTCCAAATCGCACTAAAATAGTCAAGTGGGAACACACCCCAACTGAATTAAAAAAAGACACTAAGAGAGCTTTATTTTAAAAGTAATTACAGGAAGATTTATAAGGAATATTCAAGAATAAGTACAGAACATACTTGAATGAGGTCAAGGAAACAGATACTACAGCAAAAATCTACACAAATGGAATTCCAGTAGATCCTCTCAAAAAGTGACTTCCTTGAAATCGGCACACACACCACTGTAAAGTAAAGGAAGCTGGGAGATATACCCATCTGTGATCCTCACCTGGCTCCTTCTGAAAATGCAATTATACCTCTCATTCTGTTATTCTGTGACTTGCTATTTCACATTTTGCTGCCAAAACTCTGAGGTTCGAGAAGAATCCTGCAACATGCTGGGACTTCTTCTTTTTCCAGCAGCCACTGTTCACACGTGTTTGGGTTTGGGTTTTTTGCAGTGAGGAAGGTGCTTGGGTATGGCTGGGTTTTTTTTCTCTTTAAGATTTCTGAATGTGGATTTGACTTGGCTTGCAATCATTTTTATGTGCCTTGTGTGCTTTGGAGTGTGGAGTGGAATGAGTCATTGGTTTATGTATTTGGGGGTTAATTTGGCTGTTTTCGACTTTCATGTGGGAAGGAAGTAGCACCAGAGTGTTTGAAGAATGCAGTTTGTTGTAGGTCTGCACCGTGAGGTGTAGCAGGCTGACATTTGTGGGCTTAGCACTGCAGTCTATGAAAAAAAAAACTTGTCTGACATCTGTGTGTTCTTCATTACATTATGCAAAAGAACACTGTATGGGGTATGGGTGAGGTGAACATTGATGCAGGCATCTTTGCTGGTATTTGTGCAGTAGGGTAGAATTTTTCAGGTATGGCATTTCTGTGTCCTGGCATTTCCCCGTGTTAAATGATCCCTGAGAGAGCTGACTCTTCCAATGTAGGTTTGGTCCTTAACTGATTTGCACTGGGAACCCTTCCCCATTCAAAGTCAATGTAATACTGATCAGGGCTGGCTAACCAAAATGTAAATCAATGGAGACCTCAGCCATGGTTCCCCTGTCATCTACACTGAAGTTTATTGCCCTCATAAAGCAGATTCTCACTAAGTGACATTTTCCAGGAATTATATAAAACATCAGAAACTTCCACCAAGACAGGACATATTTAGGAAGTGAATCCATTTAAGATATAACTGGCATTAGAGGAGACATAGATGAAATATCTACTGAAATCTTTAAAACTGTAGGAGCAGAAATTCTGATAGTTGTACGTTAACAAATATGGGCCAAGACTTCACTGGAAGTGAAGAATGTCTATTTTTCCAGAGAAGGAAGATGTAAGACAATGTCCAAATTACTAAATAACTAAACCAATTCTCACAAAAGTAAACTTTTGGTTAAGAACTTGCAAAGACTAGAGCTATACATGCAGAGAAAAGTGCCACGGGAACAGGAAAAGTCCCAGAATGGAAAGACCAATAATATGATTTTGCTTGCTCTGTATTTAAAACTTATTTAGTTTTCAGGTATATTATAGTCATCTTTTGAATTTCTTGAAATTAGATTCCTAGAATGTAGCACTGATCTGAAAACTTAAATTTCAAGGGTATCACCAAATGTCTGGTTTTAGCACCACCCCTCACGAATATGTGAAATAAATGGCAACTAAAACTGTGAAAATTAAATAACTGAGGTTCTTATTTGTTGCTTTCAAATCTTACATAGAAAACATCTTTCTTTCACATTTTTCACATGTAGTTACGTAGAAGAAAACATGTCCTATGTAAAAAGATATTTTCAATGTATAAGTCACATACCTTTTTCATCAGATTTGTCTCTTATTGCTAAAGTATCATTACTCAAAGATATGGTCTGAACATTTATTATATCTGTTCTAACTCCTGGAAACTTTGGAGAAGAAATCAGACGCCCTTCATAAGAATACAGATATATTCCTCCACCATCTACAAGAAGAAAATGCCTATAAATAAGTGGAAGGAAGAAATTCTATTAATTTTCAGATAACACTATTAGTATCACTGTAAAACCAAGCAATTATTTCTGTGTATTTCTTAACCATTTAAAAGTTCATCTATTATATTAAATTATTTATCTTAGTATATTAAAGACTGGCACCTTCTTTTTATTTTATCTCTTCATAAGGTTTCTAATAGCATACCGATTTGGTATTGTTTCATACACTGAAAAGACCTTCAACACACTGTAGTATTTACATAGAGCCACAGTGGCTTATTTGTAAATTAGGAGCAAAGCAGATTTCTGCATGTTATTTTACCCTATGATCGCTCCATCTTCCAAAATTTGCTCGAAAAAGTTGGGTCAGCTTTAGAATAGAACACAGGGGAAGCAATTTGTTCAGAGTACAAGAAAGGAAAATCTCATTGCACAAATGGAAGCCTGGGTGCGGCCAACATTGCCCTGAATGACACACTGCCATTTTTCATCAACTGGAATGAAAAATACTATATCAAAGAATCAGTGCCAAATTTATACAGTAGGAAAAATATAACATGGCTAATAGAGTAAAAAAATCAGTTACATTGTACACTGAAACTATATAACATGCAGCAAGAACAGGCAGGAAGCTCTCAAGAAATACTACCCACCCCTCAGCCTCACTGAAATTTGCCCATTCTTCAAAATATGATGCTACTGTCTTTTTGAGGGTCTTCTGCCAAGTGAGAAAATATTCATACAATAGAAATAATTATTGCAGTTTTTGCAACAACAACAAAAACAATTACCTCTCTGCTTGCAAGATTAAACTGACAGTTCCTTCTTTGAGATCAAAGATTAATGGTGTATTCCAGTTTTTAATTCTAAAACAATAACAAAACAATACAAGTTAATTTAAAAGGTAATTCTGATACACCCTTGAGTTTAGATATGTGGTATTTTCTCAAAATATTTTTTTTAATGTGATAGGATTTCAAAAGTTACAAAACACAGGCAAGCACATTTAATCACTTATATCAAATATATTACAATATTAATATAATTGTGATAGTCTATTACAAGTGCTCTCTAAAGCTTTATGGCATTCCATTGAAACAGAGCTCTGAAATTCATCCCTTAACTTTGTTTAAAAGCTCTTTAAATTTGTTTCAATGATAAAAGCAGCACAGGCCAAAATAGTGCACAGTTGCACTAACAGCTATTCTGTTAAGCAATAACACATGTCTTCACTTGAAAGGTCTTACTAAAAAAAAGCAAATGTAGACCATCAGTTACACACGCAGTTTTGAATAATTTAAAATCATGTAGAAGTGATTATATATTAAATAAGTTTTTGCTATTATTCAGATTATTGACTTATTAATTCAAACTGCTTACGAGAATATGTAACACTGAAGAGATGTTGAAACTACTAAATGCCCATAGTTCAAAGAGGCCTTAATGACTCTGTCGCGAAATTCCAGTAAATCCACTGCATCATTAAGTACATTGCGAACCTAAAAAAAACCCCAAAAAATTAATAGTTAAATAAAACTGATTCAATTTTGAAAGCAAAAATATAGGAAAATATTGATTCCTAGCTTTATGATGAATAAGGTTTAAAAACTGAAATAACATTTCAATATTTTAAATCCTAAAATCCACATAACAGTATTGGTACACACATTTTAACATTTTAGGGCTCATTGATTTATATAAATATATCAACTAAATAAATATCTGTCCAACTTTTTCAGTTTGAATATTCTCTACTACAACTTCCATATTACTGGCAGTAATTCATGTTGCAGTCTGAAACACCTGGTCAGCAATAGACTGTTGAAGGCCATACTGAAACATAGGCCATGGTCACACCTTCACTATAAACCTTCTTCAATCAATCTTCTGATCACTTTTCACTTCTATCCATTTTTCACTTCTATCCATTTTATTTGTAGACTTTCTACTTTCTATATGGAGCTTCCAAGGTGGAAAGTCCACATATAAAATAAAGACAGAATGAAAAGGCAAGAGTGTTGCAACCAGAGGATGGACTGTAGAAGGTTTAAAATGATGTGTGACCATGGCCTTAGGATTACTAAATGCCTGGTATTCTAGTTCTAGAAATACACAGGAAATAAAACTAAAGCCATTTTACATGATATTGGATTATCATACTGATTGTGCATTTAGTGTTACTTCCAAATGAAAACCGAAAAAGTAGAAGCTGGGTAGGAACCCTTTCCCTGTCTTCAGACAATTCTAATGCAAGTATTTAATTACATATATTGTGTTTCATTGACATACAGTACTAGTGAAGAGTCTATTGTATACCTTTCCCACGAAACTGGACAGGCTAAATATAACTGAAGTTTCTGGGATTACTAAACAGAATAATTCATTACGATTCGATGTCTGGGAATGAATGCAAAAATATGATTTTTACCTGCCAATTTTTCTTCTATGTTCCCAGACACTGACTCATTACATCCCACCCAGTAGGCAGATGTATAATATAGAATTTCTGTTGTTGCAAGTTTTCCCAATTATATATTCAACATCAAAGATGACTTCACTTCAGGCCAAAAGATACTTAGGTGCCTAATTATAGAATTGGAAGCCTAGCATTGAGCACCCAGGACTGAAAAGTTTGGCTTTGAGGCTAATACTGAAAGTGTAATTGGTAAAACTTGTAACAACAGAAATGGTATATTATCTTCTTGTTCTATGGGTGGGATGTTATGAGTCAGTGTCTGGTCAGGGAAGACAGAATATTTAGCAGGTATGAATACCCATTCAGGCATTTGTTTTCAGATATTTAGGGCAAGTTTTAAACTCATAGCATATTAAACTCTGTTCCATATTTAGGAACATGCCCTGCTTACAATAATGTCACCTTACATGCCCCCAAATCTTCTGCCTGAAAATATTTAACTGGATCTACTAAAGGGTCTCATTAAAATCTTATGCACATAAGCATGAACAGTGTCTTTCTCAATAAAGACAAAGGAATGTAGGCATCTGCTAGTTTTTAAAAGAAAACATATAATAAATATTTTATGTAAATGGAAAAAAATTAAGCTGGGCATAGACAAAGATTTATCAGGAAGAAAGAATATTTTTGTAGCGGATAATATTTGGCTAAATTGCTGGTTCTCAGATTCACCCAATCAGGTTAGCAGCCCATTTATATTAGACATCTTTTTCACAGTGGTCAACCTGTGAAAAGGAAGCCAAGCTGCAAAAGAAAGCCAACCAGCAGGGCCCAAGAACACAGCTTGCCCTGGTTACAGTCTCCCAGCAGATCTTTCTTAGTTCTGTCACAATTGAGTCTATCCATCTATTCGGTATCCAACCTCCTCTTCTTCTCCCTGTTATTTTTCCTAACATCATCATGTTTTCTAGGGAGTTTTGTCTTCTCATTATGTACCCAAAATATGAAAGTTTGAGCCCTGTCATTTGTACTTCTAATCAATACTGAATTACTGCCTCTTGTACTAAAGGGACACTAGTGATGCTGCAGATGCAATATGGCATTTTCCCCAAAGCAACCACATGAGGCCTTTCCCCCCAAAGCAACCAGCTTGAATTGTCTCTGCAAGGACTGCTGTTGTTGCTTCTGCAACTCCTCCTTTGCCACTAATTACTACAAAATACATTATAGCATTAAAAAGTCTTTTGACTACAAATTTCGAGCCACTGCAGCAATTTTGGAGCAGTCTGTCACCCATTTACTCCTAAGGAGGCTTCAAGATTACAGACAGTCTGAACATCAACCTGAGTTCATAAACACATTAATGACTGAGCTTGTTTCTTGGGGACCATACTGAAAGCTACTCAACCCAACCAAATGCTGAACTGATATCCCTGCAGATATCTAACTAACTGAAGAGGGTGAGGTCACTAATTTGCTAAGTTCAAACAAAATAATATTTTAAAGGTATTGCATATCAAGATTTTGTGCTCACTATAATTGTGAGCCAGGCGTTTAAAAACAGGCTATTTATAAAATTTGGAATGCTCTAACACATACCTCCATGGTTCTTCTTTTTGTCAATGTTATTCTAAAGTTTTTCCATACCCAGCGCTGTTCCACAACATGGGCAAAAATTACATGCCCATTTCCACAAGCCCCAGCTATCTGTGTACCATCAGATGACCAAGCAATATTAAATATGCTTCCTGTATTTGGTTTCTCTAAAGCATAGGACCACTGTAAAAATATGTAACAATAAAAAAACATTATAATATACAATCACACATTGAGTCATTAACATTAGATTTGTCCTCTCTCTCCTTAATTATTATCCTTCAGGTCATTTCTGCATTATTTCCCAATATATTGTATAATTACCCTATGGAAAAGAGGACTGGAAAACTATATTTTTATTGATTGTACAGCAGAGGCAATTTCAGCATGGGTAGTTTATAACGTATGCAACAACTGCTGAAATTACCCCTTCTACATAACCATTAAAGGTGTAGCCATCTTGTAAAACAGGCTAGTGTACAGCATTTTAAGACTATTAAATGATAGTTTTTGAAGCAAAAGCTTCAAGGTATTGAACTTGCAGTAATACAATAGTGTTTCAAGGAGAAACATCAGTGTTCTTTTCAATACATGAAATGATCAAACAGAAAAAATAAACCTAAACCTCTCATATGATTTCATGCATAAAGTGGTATAGTGCCAAAATATGTTTGCAAAGGAAAGCATTTAAAATATATCACTAAAAAACCTAAAACTCATTTTTGAACAGAAAAGAGAATGTCTGTGATGCCCAGGATTTTTGTGAAACATTTCCGATAGGTACATGAGGGTGGGGAAGACTTTTTTGTGGTTCCGCTGCAGGTGTCCCCTTCCAAGAGAACATGACTACAAAACAACCATCATGAAAGACTGGTTAAATCTGCAATATAAAGGGTAACAAGTATATTTTCTTTGGCAGTTGATCTCTTGTTCAGATCCTCCTCCACCCCCAAAGCCCCAATGCAGTGCCAAAGCAGTCCTAGTAGTGTGGCAGTAAAAATATGCTAATAGGATGAGATACATAATCAATAGAACTTTCATATATCACAGCTAGTCCATTATTAAAACAAGAAAATTTCAAATTAAACAATTACTGGCTAATAATCTAAAAGACTTCAGATTTTTCCATAATGTAAAATAAAAGTAGGAGCAGATTAAACTGAGAGAACGAAAGATTTTTTTGGTTTAGCTGAGATGTTGTTCCCATTTAAATTCTTAATTACTTCATTTGTTGCAAATGTCTATTTGTTCTTAAAGCAAAAAGTTAACTATAGATTTAAACTTCACACTAGTCCAAGAGTAGATTTTTACTGAAACGAGCACACAGAGTAAACTTTTGCCCATTATCCTGTCCCTGAGGTTTCTAGTATTTCCATAGTACAAAAGGAATTAGCTAACATGCAAGAGGAATCAGAAGACACCCAGGTAACATTAATCCCATCTAATCAATACAAATTTAGCTAGAGTGTAGACAACCCATTTTCAGTTCTTCCAATTCAGAGATGAAATATTTCACTGTTTTACTTTAGAAGAAGATGAACATCTAAGCCGTAGATGAAGCTGGCTTCTTCTTTGACTACAAAAGGCCTAGCTTTCAGCCAGGTACTGTGCAGCAAGATTTCGGTGTTGTTAGCTACAAGGAACAACTTCCTCTCTCATTCTAGTGCATAGCAACAACTTTTCCCATTGCTGTATCTTTATCGTTATGAGATACAACAGCAAACACACTGGCAAGCACAGGCACTGTAGATTTAACACTGCTATCCTTGAATACTGAAGTATGTGCCTCTTTAGAGAAAGTCAAACACTTGTGAGTTACTGTATCTTTTTTGCTCAGCAACTGCTCTCAAACTGCATTTAAAGTCACAAGACTCAAACTGACATGCATACATTGGGACCAAAATTTTAGGACTATGGAGAGTTTTTAATTCTTTAGAAAACGTCTTTAATATAAAAGCATAATAGCTAATGAGTAGCCTGAATCTTTCTTTGTACCCAGAGTGGCAGCTCCCTGAAAATAATTAATGTCATATAATTTCCCTTAAGGTAAGGAAACTTCTCCACAGACTCATTGATCTGGCTTCCTCATTACAGACACAAGTGGCTCCTGTACTTCAAAGCCACCAGTAATCTTTATCTCCCTAGTTTTGTCTTGACTAGTGTACTAACGTACACAGAACAGTCATATACTGAATTATACGGTTTTCAGTAGTGCAGGTTCCCTATTACAGAAATTGTGACCTGCCTCAATTTACACAACCTCTAGCAATTTTCGATGTTTCCATCCAAACCTCCACTGACTTGCATCAGGTTGACCAACACACCTGGCTTCCAGTTTACTGACCTACTCCCTGACAATTACATGGAAATGAATGTGGAGTTGGTATCTCAGTCCAAATCATGGGAATGGAGTGGATTACTTATACAGCTGTCTGCTGAAATTCACAGAGCAACCTTCAATGTTGGACCCTTCCCTTGCTCTAGGAGCTGTTTTGTCCCAAGGGCAATGCTATGACACTCCAGGTGTAGTAAGGCCCTCTGTCCCTTGGGAACACAGCCAGAACAAAGGAATTGTCCACAAACTTCTTAGGTTTTCAAAGGCTTTACTGGTTACAAACACAAAATAATCATGAACTTGAACTCTTCAATAAAAGTCTCTCTTAAATACTTGCTTTTTCTGTCCTGTTATTTATGGACAAATTCCTTTTTCTTGTCAAAGGTCTGACTTGGCTGAAATCGTACTACACACACTCACAAGAACTGACTAGAGAGGCAGTATATGAGACCCTGGGTTTTTCCCAGAGTTCTTTTCTTTCTTAAAGGTGTAGACCTCAACTAACCTTAACTAAATATATGTTTCAGAACATCAAAGATGTTGTGGAGACATGACAGGAGCCACTTTCCCACTTGTGTTCCTACAGTGAGCAAGGTTAATCAGTTCTGAGCATGGTTTTGCACAATGTGGGTGGGTTTTGACTGCTTTTGAGTGAAATATGTACAATGTGAAGTACAGCAGGTCACTGGTGTGTTTGTGTGTAAATAATTTGGAAATACTTTATGACAAGCAGTATATAAATGGTCAAAATAAATAATGTCTGCTAGTTTTTGCTGGGTGTGGTGTGAGCTGTAGTTGGTGACTGAGTGGCTGGGTTCCTGAATTAGTGCAGAGTATTTGGGGGGGGGTGTCTGAGGGTATTTGTATGCTTTTTAAAGCACATATCTTTTCTTGCTGCGCATACTATTTTTGCTGTGCCCACTATTTTCTTGCATTTTTTTTTCTGCATATACTTTCTGAAAGAAATGGCTCTAAAGCAAGCTACTAGCAGGTCATATGTTCCAATGCCCAAGCGAAAGGTGGTGGTGTTACGGGGCATGACCTGGACACATGCTTAAGTGGGGAAATTAGCCTAGCCTAGCCACAAACCAAACTGGGAACAGCAGCACTTCCTGGGTTTAAGAACAATAAATCGGCACATGTTTCCAGTAAAATAAAGTGAGCAACAAGGTGGATAAATGTCAGAAACAGTTTCTTCCAAATAAAGAATAATTGTATTAAGAAACAGCAGCAAAAATTAAAAAAAACCCTGTAAATTTAGACAGGCACTGTGCAGACAGCTATCAAATGTATCAAAATACAAGTGGGAGGTAATCCCAAGAATGACACAGACACAAGACTTGACCAAATAAGGAGCTCTAGCTTGGCACAGGGAAAAGTATCAATGGAAAGGCAATTTAGGGCACACTCTGAAAGAGAAAGTAAAAAGAACCTTTTCCTAACAAAACCTAAGCTAACCAGCCAGGAGCAACAATTTCTCACTGTTGCTGATGTGAAGAGGACTAGGGAATGATGCTTTGGTAGATGGCAGAACAGGAGCAGAAAAGAACCTCTTTTCTGGAGCCAAGAAGCAGCAATTGTGTGCTAAAGCCAAGCTTCATTACTGTGTTAGTTTGAGCAATTTAAAGAGCAGGGGGAGTGAGCCGTCTGTAGGCAGAGCAAGCTAAATAGAGTTCTTTAAGCAATAAGAGCAGCACGTGGCTTCAGCAAAGCAAGGCACGGCAGCAACTGGACTGCGAAAGCATCTTCAATGGTTGGATGTTGGATTGATGCAGTGACTATCATGTGGTGAGAGGAACAAGATAAGAGGTCAGAAATGTAGAGTAAGTGGAAGATGGCTGATGGGAAAGAAGTGTTCATGGATGCTCCTGATCCCAATTCTTATATTTTACTAATCCAGTGGGCAGAAACTCTCTCCTTAAGTACAGCTCAGGTGAAAGAGTAAAGAAACTATGAGAAATTTGAACAGTAGTTTTAAACAAAGAAAGGCACAATCTAGAAGGTGAGGACTGAAGGTTACATTCAGGTGAATGGAAAAAGAAGGGGATAGGGAAGTTGCAGGAAGCAAACAAAGGGTTATGTGATTTGAGGGGGTACTGGTTACATCATGTCCTGAGCCAATGACTTGGATTTACTGTCAACAACAACCCAATCACGTATGACTATATGTATGATAACTTGCCTAATTCCACTCAGTATTCCTGAAAGGATATCCCCAGATATTAAATGTAAATAAAAAGCTGGTTCTGTTGCAAATACCTCCCTTTTCTTTATTTCATTTTGGTACAGAAACCTTAGAGGCCAACACTTCCTGACTGGATTATCTGTCTGCTTTGGCTAGTGTTTATAAACGTAAATGAAGTCAGATTGCTGGCTTCCTGTGAGCAGCTTATCTTTGTAACTTTGCAGAGAAAGTACATCTTAAATATATCTTTTGACATGACCTAGTACGCTGTGTGGGAAGGGCTAGGTATCTTCCATGGCATCTGTGTGATTCAGCACTTTATTCTTGAAAAATCCGTCTGGATGTATGTGTGGGACTGGCATCTTGCTTTCCATTTGTGAAGTTCAGCTTTGCAGTCTATATCTGGGAAGGTAGTGTGTTCAGCACTTTGTTTTGTGAAAAACCTTGTATCGGTGTAGGTGCTTGGGGTTGGTTGCTTGTGAAAAACCATTGTCTGGACAGTCAGAGGGTAGGCATCTTTCCTTGTATCCATATGCTTAGCACTGCAGTCTGTGAAAAACCTTTGTCTGAATGTAGGTGTACACTGCAGGCATCTTGGCTGGCATCTCTGTGGTGCAGGTTTCAGATATGACATTTGTGTGTTTTGGCATTGTCTCCATGGTAGATCTTCGCGGGGTGGCTGTATTGTGCGCCTCTGAATAAAGATTCTTGTCCTCCATTGATTTGCATTCAGAGGTCAATTCTCAATTTAAATGTGAATCTGAACAACTTTGTCCTGAAAGTGCCTTGCAAATTTATTGCAGCGGGTTTCCAAAGATGGCATGGGCATAACCTTATGACCTGGTGACAACAGCCTTTTAACAACCCAGAAGAACTCTGCTGGCTGGCTACTTGAGGATGCAATGGAAGCAAAGAAATACTACTTTTTCACTGCAGCAGCAGCCACACTGTAGGCACGATAATGTGCTCTCACCAGTGTTTGATCAGATTCGCATTGGGATTTTCTCCACTTGTGCTCCACCCATCAGCCTTCCTGCTTCATCACATGCTGATGTGTTATAAATTGGCAAAAGGCTGATGATGTAGGCTTATCCTACAGAAGCTCATGCTACTACCTTCTTTCTCTTTGTTAGCTAATCAGGTGCTACTAGACTTCCTTGCTTATAAGCTTTTTTCTACTGACTTACACTGAAAGACCAATTCTCCATTTACATCAATGTAATTTTCAAGCAGACATGTCAACCCCATGGAAGTTTTGCCATAGTTTTCCTAACGTCTAGATTTACACAATTGCTGAATTTATTCATGATCTGAATCACCTTATCTTGAGGAGTGCCTTTACGTTCTAAAGCAGGGGTTTTTAAACTTTTCTTTATTGCGGCTACTTCAAATACCTTTTGTTGCCACAAAAACAAACTATGGGTGTTTTTCCACTGTCATTAAAAGTACCCATTAAGTACCCATTAATGGGTACGTAATGGCATTTTTGTACCCATTAATAGGTACTTAATGGGTACTTCTAGTGACAGTGGAAAAACACCCTCTAACTACTTTCATTTTTATTTCTCAAGCCCTGCCCCTAGACCACCCCACCACAACCTAAACATAGCACTCCATCTTAGCATTTTTTCAAGCCTTTGTGGACCCCCAGGGGTACACAGACCACAGGTTAAGAACCCAGGTTCCAAATGAAGACTTCTTCTACTTGCTAAGGCCTTAAAAGATACAAAAGTTTTCCTTCTTAATATAACTTACAAAATAAATTTATATTTGACCTGCTTTGTCCTTATTTCAGAAAATGATGGTTATTTGGCAACCATAAAAATAAATAGTAAAGTATATAGGTATGAAATCCTGCAATAACATCTATGGGAAAGGGTGAAGATTTGAAGAACCCTTCCACTGTGGTGCAGTCCTACATTAAGCAGTTCTGCTGCAGATAGTTACCCTAGCAACAGGAGTATGCAAAGGGTAGAATGGGAGGTATATATCTCAGGATCAGTGCCCCACCTTCTATTGAGCTAGTTTAGGCTGATGAGGTCAGTGGTGTTGAAAGGAAGCATCTGAACTCATACAAGTACTGTTTGTGTTTATTCTACATTGAAGCCCTTTCTCTTTGCCTGAATAGACAGCTCTACTTATAAGGTATGTAAATGTTGTCAACAGAATCAACTTCAGAACTATAGTATAGTTGTGAGACTAGTGCTCTGGTGAAACTCAAGACTGAAGATTGTGAAGACACTAAGGCCGCATCCCCATGCAAGCCGTTTGGGTCTGATTGGGCACACATGGGACCAGGAGTGAGTCCGAGATCAAATCTTCCCTGTCCGCATGCCATTCCCGGTAATGCAGGCTGGGTGCAGATGCAGCTGTCCCCATGCAAACCATGCTAAACCCTGGCACGGGGGAGCAGCACCATCTCCTCTCCACCCTCTCTCTCCTCATTGGAAGCCGGACTGATATCACCCCACCCCTGTGCCACCAGCTGCAAATGCCACATCCCTCCCCCTTAGTGGCACAGAAGCCAGGACCATATGGAACAAATAATAATTTAAGTTTAATAAATTTTAAAATATTTTTTAAAAAACTAAAGCCGCTACGAGATTTGGCAGCAATTGCGTGTTTGAGCAGTTTTGTGCACCTCTATTCCACCTGGGAACAGCGAGAACACCCAGCAAGCTTAAAAGGAAGAAAAATCAAGTCATTATCCTGCCTGCCTTGGCGACTGGGATATTTTTACTCCCCAAAAATCTCGGTTGTGATCTGCTATGCACAGGACAGGAATGGCAAGCACACCCCACATCCCAATGACACGAGAGCCAATTTCCTCCCCAAATAACCCAGGACTGTCCTCATGTGCAAACAAACAAATGAAATCTTTGAAGCTTCTGAATCCCCAAACAAGCAATATTACACAGAATAAACAGTTCTTAAAAAGTTGAAATGGAAAAGTTTAACAAGCTATAAAGACTGGCATAAGTTCACCCTTACATGTCTTGAAAAAAGATATTTTCAGCCCATACTTTGTTTGAAAGACCCAATTTCCTCCCCAAATAGCCCAGGACTGTCCCCATGCACTGGCTCGGCTTGCAAAGCAATGCGTGCCAGACTCCCAAACCATGCCCAGACTTGTTTTTTCCAGTACCAAATTTGGTCCTGGTTTGGCACAGGTTTGAGCAATTTGGTCTGTGGAAATCAGACCAAATAAAAAATGTGGGGACATCCCTTGCCGAACCCAATTTCGGTACTGAACCAAATGTGCATGGGGACACACCCTGAGAACTGACTTTGATGACAAACAAACAAACAAACAAACACTTTAAAGCTTCCGAATCCCAAAACAAGCAATATTACACAGTTCTTTAAAAGTTGAAAAGTTTAACATGCTATAAAGACTGGCATAAGTTCACCCTTATATGTCTTGAAAAAAGATATTTTCAGCCCAAACTTTGTTTGAAAGACCCAATTCATTTCTAAGGAAAAGGAAGCCAAAATCAGATCTTATTATAAAAGCCATAAATCAATATGTATGAATTAACCAACCGAAGCTAAGTTTAGAGGCGTGTGTGAAACTTTAAAACACACATTTGATTTCTCAGGAGCATATTAAAACACTAACAGTAAAATTACAACTGTGTTAAAATTAAGGTTAAACACACTTCTACAGAAATCTGTATTTTGGTCTTGACTTTCTCTCTAGGGATTAAAACTTCAATGTGAACTAAAGAGAAAAACTTGTATATTTTGTTCAATTAGAAGATGGAGTCAATGCTTCTGTAACTGATGGGCAGCAACATTATATAGTGCATTGTTTAAGGAAATGTGGGAAATATGAGAACTAAATACAACTTAAAATTTGTGAAGAAGCCATTACATTCAAACTTTAGTGACTGACAATTACACACATATTTTGGAAGGAAGATCCATCTTGTAGCTACAAGAAACATCTACTGAAATTCCATAAAAACATAAGAGGTGAAATATTTCCTTCTCATGAATGTACGCTGTGCAAACTGAATCTCTAGTGAGAAATTCATAGAATGGTGCCATAAGATGGCGAAAAAGTTGAGCTTTATTTAGATCTCTTGGCTCTTTTTTTCTAGTGTTCTTTGCTAAGATTTCCCCCTCAAAATGGTTGTCTTTATTAACATTCTCTTTCCCTGTTATTCCCTTTCCCTTGTTTCCTCTTCCTCCAATTAGGAAGCCACAATACTCTGTGTGATGGCTTTGGGATATTTTAGATTTTTCCTGGAGGTGAGATTCTTCCAGTAGAGAAAACAATAAAACTCAGGATGCTCGGAGGGTTGCTTTTCTTGTTGAATTTAATGGAAGTTAACTAATTACAGGACTGAGGACCTCAATGTCCCTTCACCAGTTTTCCAGCCTTTCTCCAACCATCCTCTCTCTTCTCTCTCCAACTCCCAACAACCCACTCCAACTGTCACTTCCAATGGTCACTTCTCTCCCACTACTCATTTACCCCTCTCGCACCTTCAGCAACTCAGCAGTTCCATAATCAGGCCTGTCTCCTGATTCATGGTTTAAGATGGAACCATCACACTTTTTTACATATCTAAGGTAAACACGGCAGCAGCAGGCTTATTATTATGCAAGGTGATAACCTTCAGAAAATGCTGGGCTGCATGTCCTAAGAATTCCAGTCAACGTGACCAATGATGAGAACTAGTGATCAACAGCAGCAGGTGGGCCAAAGATTTCCTATAAACTATTTTATATAGTTAAAAATACATGCTCTACTTCCTAACCTATATCAAATGGAATGCAGACTGGCATTAATAAGAAAACCTGATCTGAAAGTGTGCACTCTTGTTTCAACTGCTTCATTTGTACTGTGCCACCAGCTAAGGTCACAGCTACAACTTTGATCCACTGTCAGAGTGAAAAAAATGCATCTCAAGGTGACAAGCAGTTTTCCTTCCACGGTACCTAATCAAGAAAATCCGTATTTGAGTTAGATAATGCAGAAAGACAGTGACTTGTCATGTTCAGAATCTTCTCACTCTGAAGATGGATTAAGACTAGGGATGTGTATGAAAACATGGATAAAGTCCTTGGCAAAATGTTTCCCAAGTGTGTTCTAAAATCCTGACCCACCTAAATAATTTAGGCTTACCAGGAGCAACAAGTTCATTTTCTTTAACTGGTTAATGCTATGAGATACTAGCTTATTAAAAGAAGACAACACATTCTGGGCTCCAGTCACAAATAACAAAAGCAGTTCAAAAGCACTTTATCATATTGCGGCTATGTTCTCATCCCATCTCAAATCCACCTCTTCTATCCTAGAATGTTTATGGGAGGGGTAGACTGGTGTGTCAAGGATCCTACCTGCTAACCACTTTTAAGTTGCCTTTAGGCCATCTCTGAGAGGTGCTTTTTTTTCTGTGTGTCAACACAATCTTAGGGTCTGTTTGCACTTGGCTGTATTCTGGACTGTATCTAAGAATTATGGTATGTTGTCTGCATGCTAATCCAGACTCTGGCAGGCCTCATCTGGGGCCTGCTGTATACTGCACTAACATGAGGATAGCAGGCCCCTATTTCAGGATATATTCTGGAATAAAGCCAAGTGCAAACAGGCCCCTAGTTTCAGGATGCGTCTATTAGACAGGAGAGGCACCTTTAGTGAGGCCATTTGCCATTAAGGCCTCATTAAGGTGTTTTATCTGCATAACGAAGATGCAGCCAAAAACAACCAACAAGGACAAGGTTATAAAACATCCAACAATAGATGAACACTGAATATTTTTAGTTTAAGCAATATAGATTTAGAAACCTATCTGGGCTGTACTGGTACAACTCTACCAGAAGACAGTCAAATGGGGGATAATCAATCTTGTTT
This sequence comes from Aspidoscelis tigris stejnegeri, assembly GCA_023333525.1. NCBI lineage: Eukaryota > Metazoa > Chordata > Lepidosauria > Squamata > Teiidae > Aspidoscelis > Aspidoscelis tigris. The sequence goes on along the minus strand of JALMGA010000002.1, from coordinate 24,235,423 downwards.
CCAGTAAAGTCTTTCAATTATTGAAAACTAAAACCAAAAGAAACACATTTAGTTTGGGTCCACATGGTCATGGAAAGGTTACACTTACAGTTGTCATATTACTTTGATCAGTGTATTTTGCTCATTTTTTAGTCTTTCCCTCTAGCCTCTGCTTATAGTATCACGTCACTCAGATTTTTTCATTGTTTAAATGCTAGTTTCTAACACTTTCTAGCCAGAGTGTAAGGCAACATGCAGATGTCTAGTTTGGAACGAAATGAGTCTGATCACAGCCAATCACAACAGATGCTGTATTAGTAGAAAGTTAACTCTTACTTATTCTGTTAATTAAGATGACAAGTAAACTCATCTGGATTGCTGGTAGTGTGGGGTCATTTTGGGCTGGAATTTTAAAAATCTGTCAACATACTGTCAATTTCAAATAAAACTGATTAACTGGCACATGACAGTTCTAGGTAGTTCCAGCTGTCCAATAAACATCAATTGTTACTGATCATGGCCGTGTCTTCACGGCAACCTTATCTCGGATTCAAAACATTTTCATTCCTTGGAGTCCACACGGCAGTTTTGCTTAACACACTTTCCCCGTGTTAAACTACCCCAAACCACTGTGAAACTCAATCCTGATTTCAACAGGTCTCACTCCGGATCATGCACTCGATACGTGTTTAATTTTTTACTGTGTGGACAGTACCGTTTCCAGGGACGAGATTCCACGTTCAGGGTTTCCCTCCCTGCCACGATGCCCAGCGATCCAGTTAGTGCCTGCCCTCTCTGAGGAGTAGCTTGGCCCTGTTAGGATGCTGGGTTTGTGCAACGGCCAAGTGAATACTACAGTGTGGACACAAAACACTGGTAGCAAGCGTTTCAACAGTAAACTAAAACAAGTTTATTATTATACACAAGCAATACTAAAAAGATAATAAGATTCAGGTAGTTGTTAGTTTAAATTTGCAAGTCTCTTAAAGCTAGGAGCTAACCCTTTCCTCTACAGGAAAATAGTTCCCCTTTTAAAAGACAAACCTCTCCACATTCCTCCCCCTCTGGTTTGCTTGGCCACAGCTCAAGCCAAGCCAGTGTACCAGAACGTGGCCCTAGATGATCACAAGGTCCAGTCCGTCCTTGCTTGTCTGATCATCCAGCCTTGGATAGTTGCTAGCAAAGTCTCCCTCGGAGCCCCAATCCTCCTCGATTGTCCCCTTCAGAAATCGCTCAGCCAACAGCCCAATGGTCAGCTACTGGTTCAGCTCCCTCAGGATTCAGCTCTTCTTCTCCTTTCAGCTCTTGTCCCAGCATGAAGACTCCTTCTGCTGTACTCTGTGTTCATTTATACACACACCCTTGATCCTGATTGGCTCTAGCCGCAATAAAATGCTGCTGGAGACTCCTAACAGAGGTTGCTGTCCCTCCAGCCTGATTGGTGGGAACTCCTTCTCTAGCCCCTCCAGCACTCAGATCCCCGGACAGCTTTTCCCTCCAAAACCTTACTCCAGCCAATCAGTGCAACAGGGCCCGCACAGGATTTCCCGCCCTTTTTGCAGCCCAAATCCCAGGGTTTGCAACAAACTGTTTGCAACAAGGCTGGCTATTGCAGCTTGCAAGAAGCCTGCAAGGCCAGAAAGCAAAGCAGTTTGCAGCCTGTACCCTGAAACCGTCACACTCCCCCAATCGCACTGTACCCAATGGCTGTGCGTATTCTGGGCACGTCATTAAATGGGTGTGTTTAGGGTTTCCCTCCCCCAAAAGCTTGCTTCCAAAGGCAGTGATTTCAGTGTAAAAATCCAGCCTTCACAGCAGCGCTACACTGTAGCGAGGGAACCACTTCACCCCTGATTAACAATGTTGTGATTTTGCGCAATTTCAAAGTTCTGAACTCTGGAGAACGTGAGGAAGGAGGACAGGCACTCACAGTGGCAAACAAGGAAAGCTTTAGGTAATCAACCTCTTCTTGCGGCAGCCTGGCTGACAGCAGAGTCCCCCGGGAGGATTCATTTTGCGGGTGTCGAGCTCTCCCCGGATCGGACCAGGATAATTATAGCTCGCTCCCCGCTGCAGCTTCAAGCTGCTCAGCAAGGGAGGAGGGTGGCAGGGCAGTGTTTCCCCTCATGAAAGGAGCAGGAGATCGACAAGGGCTGCTGCTGGTCTCCGGGTGGGCAGCCCCACCTTGGGGGGCCCCTTTCCATTGTCTCAGGGCAGCTTCCAAAGAGCCGGAAAGGGGGAAAAGGGATGAGTGATGGGTCGGCTGCGAGAGCCAGACAAAAGCAGCCGCTCGCCCTTGCTCTTAGACAACCCTCCCCTCCCCTCGAGGCTTCCCGTCCAACGGGCAGCACGACACACGCTTCCCGAAGGGGAAGAGGGTACCCTGCCCGAGCGCTAAGTAATGTCCGGGCAGTGCCGACGTCCACAGCAGCAGCAGCAGCAGCGCCACGGGCTCCGGTAGTCTTTCAGCCCGGCCATGCTCGTCTTGTGGCGGCCCCAGCACGCGGCATGAGGTGAAGGAAAAGCCCCTTGGTCCCCTCCAGCCCAGCTTCTCAGCACGAGGGAAACCGTAGCACAGAGAGACCTGCGGGCGGCGGGACGGACCTGGACGTTTTAAACCCAGCTGGGGCTGCTGTGGTGAAAGGAGAGGCGGAGGGGGAGACACTCCTGCTGGAGGAAAGCCACCCTATCACGTCCAGAGGAAGGGCTTTTCCCGCATCCCAATCCCCTGGAAAAAAGACAGCAAAAGAGTCCCAGTGAGTGAGACCATGTTCCCTTCCCCGACCTCCAGCCCCCAGATGCCGGAGACATTTTTCCCGCCCTTGCTCTGAGGGTGCGCGCCCTTCACGGGCTGAACATCTGCTCGCTGAACATCCCTTCCCATTGTCTCCCTCCCCAATGCTGCCTTGCCTGCTCACATTAGCAATGACAGTCATGCCTGTTAACACCCCTCAGCAGGGAGAAATGCGCCACTTGGGTTCCCAAGAAAGAGCACTTCCTTTCTCATTCCTCCACCCCGCTTTCTTTTTGCAAGAGATCCTGCTTCCATGCAAATGTCAGAAATTTTGCATCAGGAGGAACACCAATCAGAGAGAGGGGGTGGGCACCATGACTGGCAATGGGCGGGGAGGACAGGACTGCCGTGCAGACTCCGAGGACTGAATCCAAGATAAGGTTGTCATCAGGACGAGTTGAAAGCCGTGGAGACAGTTTCAATCCAGTTCAATTATTTCAGTTTCGGGAAACCAATATAAGGCTGCCATGGGGATTCGCCCTACGAGTCATTTTAATAACATAAGATATGCTCCAATGAACTGGGCCATTTAGTCCAGCAGTCTGTTCTCACTGGGGCAATCAATTACACGTGAAAGCCCATAATTAGGGTGTAGGGACAAACCTTGCCTTGCTTACTGCCTCCCAATAGTGGCCTTTTGTCACAACCACCATATACAGGCCCAAATACAAAGACACAGAGGCTTGCCTTTGTAGCAGCATGCCAGCAGTTATTGATAAAAGATCACACAAAAATGAGCACCAGCAATCACACATATTCCTCAGCAGTTTCCCACACATTTGGTCATTCAACTTCATTTCATAAGCATTTGTGTTCATGCCCCAATTTCTCTCAGCATTAATGACCTTGGAACTGAGACTAATCTAATTATTTCTAACAACCATATTATTATCTCTTCAACAAATAAAGGCGGACTCAGTGAAAAATGCAAGATGACAATGCAGTAGCCAAGCTGACAATATATGAGGTGCTCCCCTTCTGAAGTGAAACCAAAGTAGCAAAGGCAGAGAGTGAAGACAAAGTACCAGGTTTGCCAGGGAACCGAGCATGTAAAGTACAAAGCAACTGTTTAGTGTTAACATCCTCAGCATCCACCCAAGAACTTCAAATGCAGGGTAGCCAATGAACCAGATACTGCAACCTTTCTTGAGACATAAGAGTCTAAAACATCAGGCATTCCAAAGTGTTCATGTGCATCAACTATGACAGGGGAAGTGAGGGGTTGAGGAGCCCAAAGGAGAGCAGACAATTCTTTATGCAACAGGCCCTTCTGAAAAACAGGACAGATGGTCCTATATTTGGGAAGCCTGAGATGAAAAGAAACCAGATTCATCTGGACAATAATTTTGAAAGGCCCAACAAAATGGTAGTGCAGTTTCTTAGAAGACTGGGGAGACACAAAATACAAAAGTCAAGCAGCTTAAAAAAAAAAAATTAAAGCTAAAGTTATAGGCCTCTGCTCCAGCAATATCCCCTCTCTCCTCAGAAGGCACAGACAGCCAGGGTTGGAGTGTGCTTTTTGCTTCTTTTGCACCCTTGATTTTAGGTTTACGGCATTCCCCATGACTTTTTGCTGGAGCAGAGGTGCGCAAAAGTCAAGCACCTTTAAAAAAAATTTAAAAGCTAAAGTTATAGACCTCTGCTCCAGCGAAAAATCACAGGGAACACCGTAAACTTAAAATTGGGGGTGCAAAAGAAGCCAAAAAACACACCCCAAACCATGACGTGAGCTGGAAACTCCTCCTCATTAGCCCGCAAGCGTCCACATGTGGGCTCCTGGCTCGCTAAGCAAGTGCGCCGGGCCCCCCCATATGGTGCCGAGACTCATTTTCCAGGGTGCCAAATTTGGTCCCCTGTTGGCGTTGTATGGGGGGATTTAGCACTATTTTCACGTGCCAAATCAAAAGCCCATGTGCTAATCCCGCTCTCAGCACTGCACCTTTTTGGCTTCCAATGACAATGATCACTCAAGTAGCCCCGCTAAGCTGTACACCTGCTCCTTCTGAGGAAGTGCAACCCCACCTAGGCCAGGGAAATTCCCAAGTACCCAAACATGAGAACTACCCACTCACAGAGATGCTGTCTTATCAAGATTCAACATTAGTTTATTGGGCCTCATCCAGCCCTGAAGTATTATCTGCATCCAGAAGAACTTTAGTGCATTACATTCTCTACAGCTATGATCTATCCTACAGTGGAAAGAGCTGTAAATATTAAAAGGAGTATGTCAAGCATGTTCTTTTTCTGCTACTCATTCTTCCAGCCTGTGCCAGAAGATCATGCGGGGAACAGCATTCTCTAAGCTAATGTTTTTCTATCTAAATCACGAGAGATTACAGCATTTGCTCATCAGTAAAGTCCTTGTTTTACATAATCCCCACTATATAACACTTATTTTGTAAGAAGACCCATGTCGTCAACTTCCATCTGCCCTTGAAAGAAACTTAACGTCTTATTTTACTTTGGAAAGTTTTCAAGTGCTGAATCCAGTGCCAGTTAATATAAATTTTAATGTTTTTATGTGTTATGTAGTCATTTTCATTGTTTTTCTTTCTTAAATCTTACAAGATAATGTAAAAACTCATAAAGTTAAATAGCGATGTTAATACACCCCAGAAATAAACAAACTTTTACCATTCTTCCTTTGAATACAGCTTCTCTATAGACTCCAAAATGAAAAAGGACACCTTGTCCTCTACAGATAGAACATAAATATATAAATGCCAAATAAATAGTGGTCTTTCAACTAAAGAAGCAAAGGAGACCGTTATTTTAGATGCAAAACTTCCTGGAGTGTACGATCTCAATGAGAACAGTTGTTAATTATGCCTCTGGATAATGCTAATTGGCTGAGATTGAACTAGGACTGAAACCTGGATTTGGCAAAGAACAGTTCAGTTTATCCTGTATGATTCCTAGGGATGTAATATCAAACAAACTAACTAAAATCAACAGCAAATAGCAGATAGGGCAGTAGGACTGAAACACTTCGTGGGGCTTACAGTCTTAGTTTGGCAGCTGGTCTCAAAAGGTGGTAAAGAAGGACTCCTGATCAGCCCACTGGGTCTTTCAAAAGGGTCACTTTATCCATAATGCTTTTTAAAATCTTACAAGCACTTTGTGAGATCATCTAGCATTTTTTAAGAACGAAGGATATGGACTGATATACCAGTGACAAATGGGAACCTGTATTACTTAAAGTAGAACACAAACTATCCCAAAACAGTACTCTCAGAAAGGTATATTCTGACTAATTTAAACAGGCTTTGGGAGAAACACGATTATTTTCATTTTATTTTCATTTATATTTCTATCCTACTCTGTACCATAACAGCCCTTTGTTTCTCCTTCACATCCCAAGTGGGTGTGACTATGAACTGATACTTTGCTGTGATAATAGGCTGGATAAAAACAAGCTAGAGCCCAATACAAACACAATAAGAGATACTGGCCCTGTTTGCACTTAACTTAGTGGGATGGTATAACAATACCATCTCACAGAGTTTAAGAACAGGCTTAGAACAGTGGTTCTCAACCTGTGGGTCGCGACCCCATTTGGGGTCGCGCACCCATTTCGGCGGGGTCGCCAAAGGCTCCGCAGGCCCCCCCCGCATCCCCCCTGCCGCGTCGCACTGGTGCCTCGCCGCCAGCGCCCTTCGCCCGCTAAAATCAGGCGTTGCGGGAGGACTTCTGGGTCGGGGGGGGAGCGAAAACGGCACCAGCGGCCCTGGCTCCGCCCCGGCTCCGCCCCAGCCCCGCCCCCGCCCCCCCCCCTGGGGTCACGGAGGCTTGGGGATTCTCATTTTGGGGTCGTGGCTCTCAAAAGGTTGAGAGCCACTGGCTTAGAAGGAAGCGTTCACATTTCAAGTGCTAGTGTAGACCATACCCAAACCATCTACACTTGAATTGCCGACAGCCCAGCCAGATCACCATGGCAATCGCCATAGGAACATCTGGTGCAAACTGGGATGTTGCCACGGCACTTGGCCCACAGACTACAACTGTTCAGCCAACTCACCCTCTCACAGTGTTCACACATTGAAAAGAGTGCAAATAGTGCAACCAGAAGCATACCAGCTGCTCCCAGTAAAGATGTGGACAGGTTTTCACTTGTCTACAGCAACAGAAGATCAAGTCAGCTGGAGGGTGCTCCTGGATGCTCCAGGACAGCTGCAGCAGTGCAGAATACAGTCAGACCTCCTCTGGAGTGCTCAGAAGCACTCCCTTAAGGTACGTGCGAACAAGCCCACAGTTTCTCAAGCAACATAATGCACTCGTTATAAAGATCAGATGTGCAGTTCAAAGACCCCTCTCTATGTATGTTGATCACTCATGTTGCTATAGAACAGTGGTTCTCAACCTGGGGGTCGGGACCCCTTTGGGGGGTCGAACTACCCTTTCAGAGGGGTCACGACAAGTCTCCGGCCGCCCTTCCCTCCCACTTCCGAAGCTGCTCTACCCCCGTGGTTGGGGGTCTCCACAACATGAGGAACTCCATTAAGGGGTCACAGCATTAGGAAGGTTGAGAACCACTGCTATAGAAGCATAGGCTCCCCTGGGAGGAGGAGTAGCCAAACAGCAGATTTATCTAAGTGTGGATAAGTTATCCGGAAATGCTACAATGTACTTTTTCAGTGTTTTAACCCCAGTACAGCTAGGAGTTATTTCTCCACAAAGGCATGCCTGACATTCTCGTTGACATTATTTTGTCAATGAGGTCTTCGTCCAATAATCATAGAGTAAGCAGATCACATACTTGTTTGTTTCTGATATGCTTTAACTGATCAAGTTTGAAAGTTTTTAAGCTCAGCTGTTAATATGAGCCAGTTTGGTCTTGTGGTTAGGCTGCTGGACTCTTATCTGGGAATACCGGGTTTGATTCTGCACTCCCCCATGAAGTCAGCTGGGTGACCTTGGGCTAGTCACAGCTCTCTTCTGAGTTCTCACAGCCCCACCTACCTCACAGGGTGTTCTGCTGTGGGGAGAAGAATAGAAAGCTTTGTCAGCTGCTTAATGGGTGAGAAAAGCAGGGAATAAAAGCCAACTCTTCTTCTATGGATACCTTTATATATGTGTATATATTTTGCTATTTCTATAAGAGTATCTGATAAGTTGAAAATATAATATACAAATCATCATACTGTAGAAAATGTTTGCAGCAACAATATATTTAAACAAGATAAAGAGCAGAGAAATAGATAAAACTATATACACACATATAATATTTGAAACATAACTAATGGTATCATTGCAGGCACACAAACTCACTATTACAGGAAGCCTGGCAACATTGTTATCAACTATCTAACCTGGGAGTGCTGTGATTACATTTGGAATTTACAATATTCATGGGGTTTAGCATCTAGGGGCAATTGAAATTTTGTATTTAAGATACAAAATTTAAGATAAGCCTGTGTAGGAAAACATTACAGTGCAAAATAAATAGAAGAATCCTAAATTGCATATTCTTGCTCAGATTATTTAGACTTGATCACTTTTCAACCAGTGCTTCAAATAATATAGGCACTAATGTTGAAATTTCTGGCCACAGCCATCTTATCAATAATGCACAGAATGAGAATTTTAAGTTTTACTTATATAAAAATGACAATATTTCTATTGAGCTCGTTGTAAATCATAACGATGTAGTGAAGATCATTAACAGAATAACAGTTTTAAACTAGGCTTCCTACAAAGGGACGGGGAGGGACATCAACAGTAGCTGAAGCTAGATACTATCTAGTCCTCTACAGCTGGCAGGAAAAATTTATGAGGTCTGCCTCTATACATTTTTGTTGCTTCATACAAGCTTTTTTCTTGACTTAAATATAAATAGTTGCTAAAGAATTAGCTATGTTGGTGCTGAGACTGAAGAGAGAATGAGTCACATAACCAGTGTGATAGTATTTGAAGAGAACCAGACCTGGCTTTCTGGTCAACACAGACATTTTTATTGTGTCTGATGTAATGGAGCTGAATCAGCAAATTGCTCCCTCGGGAGCCATCAGGAGATATACATATCATTAACCCTTCTGCAGCATATGCAACTTGTTACGAAACATAATTTAATTAAATACACTAACATAACGCTTTTTGTTTCCATTACTCTTCTGCTTCTGACTGTTTCTTCATTATACTATTATATACATTTTGTTTCCTGTGCAAGTGCATTTATATATATTACAATGCGGCTTGGAAAGACTTTGTTTAATCTAAAAAAAACTATCAGAAATAGCTTCATCAGTTTCTGTTAACATTAAACTAGGCATAAGTGATGCCAAAAGCCAAACACTATTTTAAGCATAATTATACAAAAAGTACTTGTATCTTTTTGGTTGTTGGTTGTTAAGATTCTGTTATTTAAAAAGTCAATTTTTGAAGCCAGTGACTATTAGTATACTGTGGGTGATTTCATACATCCTTACCTTTGTGTCTATTGGGTCCCTCTGGGATGAGGCTCCCTGCAGACACTGCAAACCAGCCAAGTACAAGAAAAGTAGCAAAAGGAAGCTGGTGAACGCTTAACTGGCTTCTGGCAGTTGCAAGTGAGCATATTCTGGAAGGGCCAACAGACAGTAAGGTAAAGACCAAATTACCTCCTGCACCTGGAGGAGGGTTGCAAGAGGCAATCGTGGAATATTTTTTAGTTCCCACATTGACTCTTGCTATCTGGAGCAACTTTTAGACTTTCAACAAAACAGGCTTTTCACTCATTTTACTTGCTACTCTAGAAAGTGGAGGAGGAGGAGGAGGAGGCTTTTCTAACCCACTTTTCTCACCCATTTAAGAGGACTCAAAGTGGCTGACAAAGATTTCTGTTCTTCCCATAAGAAACACCCTGTGAGGTAGGTGGGGCCATGAGAGCTCAGAATTGAGCTGTGACTAACCCAGGGTTACGCAGATGGCTTCATGGAGAAGTGTGGAATGAAACCTGGTATTCCAGATCAGAGTCTGGCAGCTTAACCACAAGACCAAGCTGGCTCACTTACTGTATTACAATATTTCACTTGATCCAAAGAAAGGCAGTGGAATTCCACGAGACCAATGAAATTTTCTTTTAGGTAAGGAACTGGCAATCAGAATATTTTGGTATTAGCTTGTGTTCTTGTACTTTCACAGGGCTAAACAGGATTAATTTTTTCCCCTAGTCTTCTTCAAATTTCTATTTCACCGACCACATCACAGTTGCAACCAGCTTCTCCACTCATACTCACATGGATGCATGTAGTAACGAATTGGGACTCACACGCAGGATGGTTGCCAAGTGAAAGAAGTAAGCCCTAAGCCCCTTTTATTAACACATGCCAAGGCTTTTATACAGTTTCTCTGAACAATGGAAAAGTACACTCAGGAAACCCATATTTGGTTACAACAAGAGAACTGGACAGAACCAGGAGCCAAATGGTTGATTGGCTGCCAGTACTTTCCAACACTTGCTGCTGGATTACCATGCGAATTAACAGCCCCTGCTGCTAGATTAACAAGAGCATGAGGCTGGCAGCTACAGTGGCTCCACTTAAAGGAAGCCCAATTACAGAGGAAGCTGTGAGGACCCATATGCCTTACAATGGGATTTATTTTACTTTTTTTGGCTCTGAACAACTTGCTCCCATACCTGATCAAAACCTACTTTTAAAACTAGATTCAGTTTTGAAAATGCTTGCCAATGTGGCAAAGAGAACTATTTTGAGAAATGAAGGCTCAAAGCCCCAATAAGTAATTAGGACAAGCTGCATAGTGTTTCAGATCCTAGCCAAGCTTAGAAAAGCTCTTTTGACATGTTCCTGTATGAATACCACAAAGCAGGAAACTAGTGCCATTGTGCAAATCACACTTCCATCCCACAGTATTTTAAGGAACAAATACTCTATATGAAAATCCCCTCCTGAATTAAAAGCTTTTGAGCAATTCAGAACTCTTACATTGCAGGTGACTTTCTCCTTCAACTGTAGATCTTTTCCAAACTGACTAGGATAGCTTTCTATGCTTTTTTATACCTGTTTAATTTAAGGCATGCCTTCAGATTATCGATTTATTTATTTCCAGGCTTTGATAATTTGCCCTTCACCTGAAGGTCCCAGAACAATGCTCAATAAAAAATCAATAAAATTAAATCAATACTTAAAATATTGCCCTAAAAACTATACAATAATGTGAGCAATAAAAGAATAAATTGTAGAAATTTTTCACTTCAGTAAAACCCTAGATTTCACCTAATCTGTTGTAAACTGTCTAAGAAATGTGTATAAACAGTACTCTACAGATTGTCATGCTGGCACAAATCAGAAATAAACAGGGAAAAACAACTGGGACATTGCATATAAAATTAACTTTGGCCTTAATACCTTTGCATGATTGCTTTCATTACCAATTAAACGCTGGTTTTATAAACCTGGAACTGATATAGCAAATTGTAGACGACTGATTGTTTGCTGCACTTCTGTAACATGACTTTGGCTGTGGTCACACCACAAGAAAAAAGTCTGGTTTAGAGCACAATGGAGCCTGAGAGCATTTTTTTGGCTAGTTCACACACCCAGTTCTGACTCAGTTCATCTTTCTCTGTCCAGACTTTTCAGACTCCTCAGCCTGAGTCTGGTGACAGCGAAGGTTTTCCTCAAGATTATACAATCCGTGTGTGGTGGTAGGACAGCCTCACGAGAAAACAAAAGGAAGCCTCAATCATTCCTTTGTTTCTTCCGACACCAGGGGAATTCAGCTCCAATGCCAGCAATAGTGACACTATTTGCAGGGGCAGAAAACAAATCTGGTCTACTGTTTGTGATTCACCAGTGATCAATGTGTTTATTGTCATGTGTGCAGGCACAAGCTAGGAGGAATGTGGGCCTTCAGCCTCACCTTGCTTCCGCAGAGGCTCAGATGAACTTCTCCCTGCTATTCCCTTGGATTCTGGCCTATCTGAGAGAAGCACTATTGCCCCCATTTTGTTGCTAGCTTGAGAGGGACATGCTGCCCCTGCTCATAGCCTAACTAGCATTACGGGGGCAAAACTGCTCCTCCCAGGTGGGTCAGGATCCAGGAGCAAAGCAAGGAATAGCCCAACTTGACTCCTGCAGAGGCAGAATGAGAGGCTGGCCAACTGGCTTCAGCATTCCTAGGAAGAACAAAGGTGAATAGAAGCAGCTACTAAACTCTCCAGGTTCAAGACAGGTTCTGGGGTGCTCACTTGGAAGTCTAGCTGGCTTTCTCTCTTAGCCTCACTCTCTCTTACATACACACAAACCAAGCAAGACATAAACAATAGTCCTATGTGGCAAATATACCAGAGCCAACCCCCAAATTCTCCAGTTCAGGAAGAGTACAAAGTGACATGCACCTCTTGGTAGCTGGTTGAAAAACAGCCTGGCAAGATGATCAGGGGTGCAGCAAACACATTGTTAGCCAGTGAATCGCAAGCAGCAGAGCAGATTTATTTTTGCCCCTGCAAACAGCGTTTCTATTGCAGACAGGGAAGCCCCTCCCCCAGCATAATTAATCACTTAGGGCTTTAAAAATTAAAAGGAAAAATTGAGGCTTTCATCGTTTTTCTCACAAGGCTAGTCCACCATCCCATAGACTATATCTGCCCCCAAAATATTTCCTGCATGCCCTTCTACTCAAACCCTAACACTAACCCGTAAACCAAAGAAAGGAAAAAGGGACATCTGGTGATGAGGGGACAAGAAGGAAGTGGGAGACAATACCTCCACCTTTCTAGAATGAGCTTGGGGACTAATGGAACTTGACTGCTGACAATATCAGACTATGGATGAGAGGGAAAAGAAAATCCTCTGTCTGCCCACCCTCAAGGTAGTGTTGCTGCCCCCAACAATCTCCTTGTACAATCATACCCTGTAAACATGTGCAGACTAATGAGCAGAAAAGGTTTTGGTGCTGGGATAATCTGAAAACAGGACTGTCCCAATTGTGGGAGGATAGTCCAGAGAAAGGCTAGAAATCCATTTTTGGATGTGATCCCTTGAAACAGAGGATGGGCTAGAAATTGATCAAACATCTATGTCTGACCAGAGTCTTTATGTGCTTTATAATACTGCTTTATACCATAAATCACTCCGGAATCAACAATTATTAAAATAGAGACTAGTGTAGAAATAGTAGATGTTCTGCTCAACCAAATAACTTTAGTGCTGTTGTTTCCCAAAGAGAATCAAATTATGGATTCTAGAATTCATTATAAGAATGTAAGTCTGATTAGGTAATAGGAGGTGGCACAATGTTTTGTCATTGAAACTCAAGGCAGTTATCCAAAGATTACAGCTGCAACACAGATGTCAGTACAAGAATAGCTGCTTGAAGAAGTGCAAGGGCTGTTCTGACAGGAAAAAAAAATATGGATTGTTACATTCTACTGCTGTATGATAATTGCTGTTTGTTAGTAATATTTGTAACAGATTTAGAGCATCTATAACTTCTGTTGCTGTGATTAGAAGAAAGTGTCAAGACAGAGTAAAAAAAAATATCAAGGGACAAGCAGAAGTTAATTGAGAGAGAAACATGAAAAACCAAGAGATGTAAAAAAAAGAAGCACAAGGGACACACACAAGGCAAAAAGATGGTTCCATTTGTGTGGCTAGAGAAGAAGGTAAAGCAGAGCTTTTATGTTATAGCAGCTTCAAGTCAAAGTTGCACTACACACTAGATCAACGTTGAAGAAGCTGTCTCCAAGGCTCTAATCAAGTCATGCATAAAACTGTCAGCAGTCAAGTTCCATTAGTTCCCAAGGTCCAAGAGAAAGAGAGATGTGAAGAAAAAGATATATAAGAAGGACAGCTACAAGGAGGGAAGCAGTGTTTTAGCAGCTGAAGCAATAATGGCTATGCAGAAAGTGAGACAGACTCCTGAGAATAAATACCTTAGTTGTGATAAATATCACATGGCTGGATGACATCAATGCTTTCCTCCACTTAGTGCAGTGGAGATAATGCTTCTTTGTGCCACAAGAATTACAGTTCGTTATTCATTTTTATTTATAAACTCCTTTAACTACCCTGTGTATTTCTGAGATTCAATCTGTGACTGTAATTTGCTTATGTATCTGAAGTGATACAACCTAAATAGGAGAAAATCTTATTAGCAGACTGGAATGAATACTGAAGTTTGCAGAAGTGTAACACTGCAGAGAGATCAAGCAATGGAAATTAAGCATTCCCAGGAATAGCACAATTCTCTCTGTTATATCAGAAAAATGGGATGGAACAGGATGAGATAACAGTGGAAGAGGTGGAGCACCAAACAGCACATGAGGAGGAGGAGGAGGAGGAGGAGGAGGAGAGTTGGCTTTCTACCTCACTTTTTCATCCATTCAAGGGGACTCAAAACGGCTGACAAAGCATTCTGTTCTCCCCACAACAGACATCCTATGATATAGGTGGGGCTGTGAGAGCACAGAAGGAGAGCTGAGTCACCCAGCTGACTTCATGGAGGAGTGAGGAATCAAACTCTGTGACTACAAGATATGAATCTGGCACCTTAGCCCACAAGACCAAACTGGCTGTGTTCCTCAAAGCTGTTTCAACTGTGCTAATAAGCACCAGTATATCTGTGTCTATTCTAAAACTTATTTAAAAGCCAGAATGACAATTCAAATGTACACACTATATTTACTATGCCAGTAGAAAACACTTTAATGTAAACCTCTTTTGTGCCTAAATTACACTCTCATTTCATGCAAAGTTGTGATGGCAAGGGATGGAAGCTTTACTCTCAAGAAGTAGTTCATGGCAACATATCTTAATAACAATGTATTTCACACTTTAAAAGATATACTGTAATTTTTCCTATTCAAGACTCACATTTCCAAAATAGTTTCTTAAAATCTCCCTGTGCCCTATTTTCAAATTTATCTTTCTCAATTATTACTTGAGAAATTATAGGAGCATCTTATATGCTAGCATGTCTTATATGGGGTGAAACATGGTACTTAACTATGATAAAATAGATTACTCAGTGGCACATGTAAATAACTAACTTTCCACATTTACCTACTTTAGTGCTTCAGCTTGCAAATTCTCTCTTTGGAAAATCAATTCTCAGTTATTCCACTATAAATGTGTAGTTTATTCTCTGAAAAGCACAATTTTAAATTCTCTGATTTAAAAGCTCCAAAATTAAATGATTTTTGCCAGAGAACTTTAGTCAACCTGCATCAGAAACAGCATGTATTTTTTCTAGTGAGATCCAAAGCAAATGATAAATGCTGAATCAGTGAAAAGTTTTAAAATGTTAAACTAATATCCTGACCTTCTTAGCTGATCAAACTTATTCTAGTTGAGCAGACCTTGATGTTAACATTTCAAATTTTCAGATTCAGAGGAAACTGCTGAATTTCTAAATGCATTGTCATTTAATGTCTGCTTCTAATTTGCTAACATGTAACCTCTGTTTAAGAATAATATTTTCTTCTTTTTTCTTACATCTGAATTGCAACTTGGAAACTTCTTCCGCTCTTTGGATACAACCAGCAAGAGGAGGGAGAGTATCCATGCTTAAAACAGAACAAAATAGAGCTTAAAAACATCAATAAATTTAAATCTTCAAACCCAATTAGGCTTTTATTTGCAGATGAGAAGCACATGTACAAATTATATCTAAGGCGCTGTGTCATTCACAGCTCACAGGGAGAGGCAGCCCATGCTAAGTAGTGGTGACAGTCCATAAAGAGCAATCACATTACAAGGCCATGTCTCAGGGACTGAAAAGAAAGTGGCAGCATTTTACAGTGCTAAGCAGAAGCCTTTTAAGTGTAGCAAATCAAATCCCCCTTGATGACATATTAATCTCTGGAATATGATCACCCTAGCACACTATTAAGAAAGTATACCTCTGACACCCCCACAACATGTGCTGTCACTACCAGCAAATTTCCTGAATGGGCTTATTATACTTGCAAAAGAATCTACAAATTATTCATCCTACTAGATCTTTCAGAATAGTTTTTTTAAACATTAGTCTTTATATCACATGTTCTATTTAACATCTACATCAAGTCTCTTAAGATATGGATAGTGCCATCACTACATCATTCACATTGTATATAGCACGAGTTGAAAGCATAGGTTATATTGAGTATGGTGAAGGTAAACATACAGTTTTTCATTTCCTCATTTATTTGTAGACAAACACAAAGCTGCTAATATACAGTGGAGTAGCAGAAGTGGTGACCCCCAGTCTGTATTAGAGGCTGGTTTGGTTGGTTGGAAGAAATGTGTCAACTCTGAACCAATAGCCCCAGTTGCAATACATTGATGTGAAGTTGCAACAGGGTTGTACCTCCTTTGAATCTATAATCGCTGCTGGTAGACCTCCAAAATATACCCTATACACACCATCTTACTCATTAAAGGCGACAGCAGAGAAAAGTGGCGGCAGCATAAGAAGAGAGTATACCTCTACCACCCCGACAGTGGCTCACCAATTGCTTATGGGCATCTCAGGCAGAAGGCAAAAGCAAAAATCTTTGCAATAACTATCAACATTCTCCAAACTATTCCAGAGAATTTTGCAAATGAACATGTCAAAAAAGCTGAAAAAGATACTGAGAGCAGTTGTTGAATACAAGCAACAGTTCCTAAGTATCATATACTGGTATCTCAAATTAGGAGACAAACTGAACATTACAATTGAATGAAAAGAAGATAGAGAACTGTCTTTGAATGTAATGCTTTATTTCCCGTTTTAAAAAAGCTTAAAGATTTGCATATTTTCATTATTTTTCTTTCTATTAAAGAAAATGAATCTGTTTAAAAAGCTAAGCTTTAATACTGTTTTTCAAGTATACCTCTTCAAAGTGCACACTGATATTTTGTGAAATCAAATTTAATAAGTTCATCCACTATGCAAATAACAAAAAAGATCTACCAGAGTTACTTACCCCTGTTTTATCACACAGCCGTAAAGTATGAAAAGATCCCACAGCAAATAACTCTCCATCCGGAGCCCAAGCAACAGAAGTGATAGGATATTCATGAGACTGAGAGCTATACAACAGACGGCCAAAGCTATCCCACACCTGCTAGAAAGAAAGAAAGAAAGAAAGAAAGAAAGAAAGAAAGAAAGAAAGAAAGAAAGAAAGAAAGAAAGAAAGAAAGAAAGAAAAAGAAAGAAAGAAAGAAAGAACAATACTTTACTTCTTTTCTGAGTTTGAGATTTGTTGCAGAACTGCAAAAGCATGTAGCATATTAACCAACGTCTTGGTATTCCAGGGAACTACAGACAGTGAAGCAGGAGAGTTTAGAGCATAGGTGGCATAAATCCAGATGTGAATCTATCAAGCATGGGTTAGAAAACATTATCATGCGTATCATATGGCAGTGGCAAAAATTTCAGGTATTTGTCTGATACCACTGCATCCAGCAGAGCTTTGCCAAATGGTAAATTGGCCAAGAAAGCAATAGTGTTTGCCATTTAACATCTGTTGTAAAAATATATTCAGAGTACTTTGAGGGAAACGTTGCTCAGATCCATAGGGGACTGGATGCCAAAGCTGAAAATAGTCTAAAGGAAGCATCTAAATAACAGGGTGGTCGAGTTATCAGGCATCAGTTCCAATTACTTAAGCCCAATGATGTGGCTAAGTTGCATGCTGGGATGGCTGACTCTGCATCCTTGCCATTCTTGGCTGATTAAAGCTCTCTGGGAGGGTATGACTGGGAAGGTTTAGGGAGCAACAAATTCCTATTTGAGAGATGTGGTGGTCTTATTGGCTCTTAAAAAGGCAATGATGAGCCCCCTGCTCAAGAGGTCGTCCCTGGATCCAGATGAACTAAACAACTTCTGTTTAATATACTCTTCCTGAGCAAGATACTAGAGAGGGCTGTGGCTGTTCAACTACAAGTATGCTGAATCCAGACAAGACAGAGGTGCTGTGTCTTACAGGGTCTTGGGTCCACGTAGTTGGGAGATACCCTGTCCTTCATGGGGTTGCAATACCTGGGAAGGGACACAGTTATTCACGCTCTGGTAAACTCCAGGTTAGACTACAGTAATGCACTCTACATAGGGCTGCCCGTGAAGACAGTTCAGAAGTGCTGACAGGGACAGCCATCCGGATGCATAGAATTGCACTGGCTGCTAATTCACTACCAAGCCCAATTCAAGGTGCTAATTCTGACTTACAAGGCCCTAAATGACTTGGGCCCCAAATATCTAAAGGAACGCCTTCTCCCATATCGACCTGCCCGTGTCTTAAGATCTGGAGGGGAGGCCCTCCTGGTCGTCCCACCGCCTTCAGCAGCTAGGTGGATGGGCACCCGGGAGAGGGCCTTCTCATTACTGGCCCCCAGGCTATGGAATGGCCTCCCCCTGGAGGTGCATCAGGCCTCTTCTCTGTTTGTGTTCAGGAAGGTGGTGAAGACGCACCTCTTCACTCAGGCCTTTGGTTAAATGCTGCTTAAGCTTCCCCCACTGCAAACACTACTGTTTTAGCTGTTTTTGCATTGCTTTTATCATGTTGGATTTTTAAATGTTGTACTGGTTATCATTATTTTATATAGTTTTGATATGTTTGATTTTAAGGGTTGTTAACCGCCCGGAGCCCTTGGGTACAAGGCGGGATATAAATATGAATAACTAAATAAATATGCTTGGAGGAAATTGATTATCTGGGTTCAGGCTCAGTTAGGCAATGAAACTGCCTTGGTGCCCTGATTAATGACCTTCCCTGGCAAAAAGACAGGGTTAATGATATCATGGACTGTGCTAAGCATTACAGGGTCTTTTCTGGTTGAGGATGCATCTGGCAGTGCTCCTTGGACTTTGTACTGACACCTTAAGCTCAGGAGGAGGTTATGGCCAGTAGCACCTACTTGCAGCCATAGCCCTTTTTGGATGGAGATATTCTATCCACAGTAATCCATGATCAAATAATTTTCAGACTTGATTATTGTGATGTGCTCTACCGAGGGCTGTTCTGAAAGATGGTTGCTGAGTCTTGAAGAATAGAGGATATTACAAGTTATGAAAACTACAGAATAGGGATGTGCACAAATGTTTTTTTGACATTCTATTCAAATCAAATAGAATACCTGAAAATCTGATTTGATTCAAATCTTTTAAATCTCATATCTACCAAATTTGAATCTATTTGTTCATATTTTAATTCGAATCTGCACATACAAATGTCAACAACATTCGTATGTGCATGTACGCATCTTCCCCAAATCCGTACACATCCCATATACATCCCGTTTTCGACCTGAATGTCTGGATAATTCAAACGAATAGATCCGAAGTTCAAAATCTGATTTGAATGTTTACATTCAAATTTCAGAACATTCTATTCGAGTTCAAATGTTGAAATTTGGTACATTCAATCGGATTTCAAATGCCTATGAATATTCATGAACATCCCTACTACAGAATTAGCTTTGCTGGCAGTTGCTGTCAAACTGCATTTGGTTATTAATACACACCTTGTATTTGCACTCTTCACCTGCTGACAGAATAAGATCGTTGACAGTGTTCCAGTCAACTTTCAAAATAATTCCATCATGGGCTTTCCACTGAAGAAGAAAAACAGCAAAAATATATATTTTAAAATCTGATAACTTTAACTGCACATCAGTATTAAGAAGATTCTACTTTTAGCCTATTGATTCAGTTATACCATTTTGGAAAACCAGCAACATAAATGATATATTAATTTATAAAACTTAATATCATATAAAACAGATTATGACAGACTGAAGAATACTTGACAAATCAAGTTTCACAGTCCAATTCCACTCTCTTTTCCTTTTCACAAATCTGATTTTTTAATGTGCCAATCTGCTAAGGCACATCCTGCCCTCATCCTTTATCATCCTTAATATTTTTTAGAATATTTTTGAATCCTAGCTAAGTTTTGTTAGCTTTAATTGCAGATAACATTGGTTTCATACAATTTTTAAGCATAAGCCTAAGATCAATGTAAAGTGATCAAGCATTGTAGACACATTGGTTCCAAGACAGCTACTCAACTCCAAATTGTTTATTGCTTTTTAAGTAGCACATTTGTGATCACGGCACTATATGAAAAGAACATGTTTTAACCACAACTACTCTGATCTAGTTGCCAGGGCTTGTCCTCATCAATGATGTGAATGAAGATACTCAAGTCAAAATTCAGTTTTAATGCATACAGGAATTCTTCCACTCAAGCATGTATATATTATCACATCTGTAAGAAAGAACATACATTATCTTCTATCAATGATACCTGTAAAATCTTGGCACTTGGCTGAAGTGGTTTGATAATTAACTGTTTTCCTGATGTGTAAAGGATCTTTTCAGAATTTGGGCACCATGCCACAGAGTATATTGGCGTTCCTGTAAACAAGAAGAAGAGCAAGAAGCAGTGACATATTTGAACAGCGTCTAGTGTTTGATATTTAAAATGGAAAATTCATACATTGTTGAAAATGGAAGTTGCAACAGAAAACAAAATGTTGATAAGTGTAACTTTTATAAAATATGGAGGGGCAAGTATCAATCAGATGTTTAAAAACCAACTAGAAGTTAGGAGGTTGGTTTGGATATGGTGATATAAACCTCCTTATCTATAGGCTTGCCTTACTAACCAATATTCTGTATCCTTAGAAAGCCTGTTCTTGCCATATATTAGTTAGCTATCATTACAGATTTCAATTAAAGGGTTCGTTGGCATGCCTAGCTCTGATTAAATTAAACAAATTATGAAGTAAATTATTTCACTGAGCAGAAGCAGGGAGTGAGCATTTAGATGAAAGGGGAGTTTAATGAACAGATGTTACCAATGAAACTTTGCTTCCTTTAAAATGTAGAAGAAACCAAGAGCATAAATCTCTAAGAAAATGTTCAGGGATTAAAAGAAAGATATGTTAGCACGGCTTTTATCTACATTCCCACAATACCACAGTATTTGGACTTGCATGTATTATTTATAATTCCAAGAAAGACAACTTTGTGTTATACATGAAACACACCTATCACCTTTATTAAGAAAGATCCTACATATATAAAAAACGCTTGAATTCTGAAGTAATTAATACTGGAAATACCCTCTCATTCAAAAATCTAATAGTCTGTACCTATTGCTGTTTGTAAGGAAGAAACACTTAAAGCGTACCGCTATAGATTTCAAAATACCTCAAACTGTATTTTTAATTGTACGAAAATAAAACATACCCTGTTGGGCCAAAGTAGATCTCAGCATGCCACTCTTCGACCATATTTTTATTTGTCCATCTTCCCCAACTACAACAAGAGAAACATTTAGCATAGAAGTATGCAAAACTTTCTGATTCAGTGTTCTGAGTTCTAAACACAGTGTTCTGAGATTCTGAGTGATCTAAATCTAGGACAAAATGACCTTTGAAATTTGGACTTGTTTTGAATTTAAGGGCAAAGTAAGTCTATAGATCTGGAATTATTTTTTCTGTATTTTTATTTGTTATCTTTTGCATTGATTGCTGCTAGATTTTGTGGTTTCATTGGCTTGTTGTTGCTCACATGCCTCCAGAAGCAACTGTTCTACCATTGGCTGGGCTTAGACCTTCCTTTGCCTAGCAACTGTTTAAGTAACTGGGTTTTTTTCTGGCTATTGCTATCTCTTTATTTTTAAAATCTTTCGGTTCTTCATTTTTCATTTTAGCCTTCCATTCCCAGCTAACAACCCAGGTGAGGCAACATGGAGTGCTCCTGGCTCCCCACCACCATGAACTCTGAATCACCCTATTTGGGTTTAAGAAGTGATATTCACCTTATCACCCTGCACAATTTTATTGTCAGGATTAGATTAGAAATCCCAGTTAGAGCTTAGTTGGCCTAACTCACTAGACTATAGAGTATAACTTACAGGCCTGGATTGAGAAATGTCAGTCCTACCCACTTAAAAGTGTCATTTTCTAATTTGTTGCTTTTCCCACATCAAAAAAGTGCCTCCCCTCAGCTGGAGTCTGTCATGGATTTTTAAAAACCTTCAATTATGAGTGCAAGACAAGGAAGTTTGTCACCTACCTATCAACCAACCTATAAAACATTTAGACAAATAGGTGATTTTAAAAGACTTAAGTTTTTAAAATTCTCCATTGAAAATAAAGGAGATGATTTTTAAATAACTTTGCTCTGTCACCCACCCCATGGGGCACTAATCTTCCAGCAAGGAAGTAGGCTTAAACTGGATCTCCTATTATTCTGAATTATCTTGAGTTCTGACTCTAATAAAAGACAAATTTGCTCTGTGCACTCCTCTAATGTGAAACACCTTTCTAGATGAGAAGATACTGTATTTAATTTTTAGGATTTTTAAAGTTGTTCTTATTTTAATTCCAAAACCCATATTTAATTATTAGACAGGAAATATTTCTCAATGTTTTCTGAAAGATCACATGCCATATCTTCTCATTCATCTGGAATTTTTATGGCAAATTGTGCTTTAAATGTATGATATGTCAATGTTGGGGTAGGTCAAGGCATCAGCTGACAGGAAGAGGTGATGATGCAATTAATTATTCTCATGTAGGAGGTGACAGAATGAGCTTGATCACATTTGCCTCTGAAATACATTGAATGGGAGCAGATGTACTTTCTACCATCTTCCCCAGAAGACAGCTATTTTCAGAGTACTAGGATTACATAGCATGGGTGGTGTGGGGTCCAAAGGTTTTCTTACATTACCATCAGAATACTAGAATAAACTGACTTGCTCTGTCTTCTCTAAGAATAGGCATAGCATGCCAAATGGGGGATTCAGCGAGTCTTAAATCAATCAAAATCATAATGAATTGATGGCATAAGGTAAGAATTTCTATCAAAATTAAAGGTAGTGAGCAATGTCTGGGGCCTAAAAATGTTTTATAAAAGTCAGTGTTAAAAAGCAATCAAGGACATTTATAGATTTTGCATACCGGCATAAGGATTTTCTATTGCTAAATATAAGGGATTTCAGTTATCAGACCTTGGAGCGTAGAGTAGGATATTAACTTACTATAAAAAACTATAATTGAGTAGCGTCAAACAGCAGTCAATCTATGTTAATAATTATTCTACATCCAATCAGATTTCAGGTTCTTGCATAGCTTGAAAAATAAAATGAATTCAATCTTTTAATTATTTGAGTACAATTTATGCAGTTTTCCTTTTTAAAACATGTTTTGCTTTTTCTGTAATTATTATTATTTTTTTACAAACTGGTTTTAATTCCTCATGGTTAGCCAAATGTGATTTCACTTGTTTATAGTAATCTGAGAAATTTTCAATCACGTGATTTGTTGTTCGAAGAGCCAGTAACTTATAATGATAAACTGAACCATATTTCCACAATACTACTGGGATGCTGGGTAGAATTAGCTTCCCTTCGACAGTTATACTGATTTACATTGGTTGATCGGGTCTCAGTTCTGTGGTACCATTGACTTACAAAGGAGAACCTGGAGGCCCACATTGCCTCTACAATGTCCTATTATTGTCCCGGTAGGTATTGCTCACGAAGCTCACAATAACACTGCTTTGAGTCCCTACAAGAGGTCTGGAGATAGCCAGACATCCAGCATTGTCCTTTGTATCCCAACTGGGAAGGCAGAAAGTAGAGGCTTCCTGTAAGGCCAGATACATATGAAAGCATCCTCCTAACCATTGATGAGGAGGTGACAGGAGCAAAAGAAGACCAGAGACTAAACGTCGTGTTTGATGAGAGAAGCTGTCTAAGGAACTTTGAAGGGGAAAAGGCATTATCATAGCTAGTGAACTCAATTCTGCTCTGTCATATACCTGAAAGGAGGTACTACATATCCAGACTTTTTAAAATCTTACATATTGTGAGGAAGGGTGAACCTTTGACCCACTGCTGGTTGATGGCAACTAGATGGTTCTAAAGTTATCTTTTATGTGCCGCTTCTACATAATTATTACTAGTTGTTCATCATGAGGGCAATGTTAACAAAGCAGTAAACTTTTGTGCTTAACTGGCAGGAAGTGCTTTCCGCATGCTTCGCTGTGGAAAATAACAGGGAAGACTTATACAAGGGGGAAAATGAAGTTTCTCAGGCACACTAGCCATATCATCCCACATTCATGGGCCTTTCTGTACAGACCATTAATCCAGATTAAGGATCTTTGTAGAACACTTCTAGGCCACAGAGATCCACACATTAATCTGGATCTACAAAGCCATTCCTCCTGCTCTGTCTGGTCTGGTCTGCTCTGCTCTGTCTGCACTAGAGAGAGACAGATTTAGATTAAGGAGGCCCTTATTCTGGACCTGCTGTAGATTCATTCAGTCAGATCTGGACCAAGAGCCTTGTTCTAGATCATAGGAGGCATGTACATGCCACACCTCCATGATCTGGAATTACCAAGGGCTGATGGAAAGCGACTGGAGGGCTGTGGGAGGCTGCTATTCAGCAGCACACCATAACAGTGAATTCCCCCAGCTCCAAGACTAGCAGCTGTCATTACTAGCCTTCAGCAGCATTAGAGGGGGCCACGAAGCTTATGCAAGCTTTCCAGCTATTGGGAAGCACAGAGGAGATCAGCCCAGTCAGTGCAGATGGCAATGATCTGGCCCATGTCTCTACAAAATCCAGATCAGTGGGTTTGATCCAGATCTAATCCAGGTAAGTATAGAAAAGACCTTTGATTCTCACTATACTATAATCCTGCCTGCAAGCCTGTTCTATTAAGATGCAAGTTTGTGTTTACTAAATAATGTTTCCATAAAATGGAAAAGAAAGGTTAACGTCTGCACTTTGAGGGTTCTGCATTATATTGTATCATCTGATCATACTGATCATTTTAGCCTTGGCCTCCAATTTATTGCCAGTGCCTCAAAATAATACTTGTTTTCTTATCCTATTTATAGTATTTAGCACAAGTCTTAGGATAATGAACGCATTAAAAAAAATTCTGGAGAAAAGAATGAAACATACACATTTGCACAGGTACTCTATTATCCATTACAGTAACAGGGTCTTATTGTACACATGTTAATGCAGACTATAACAGGCCTTCCCAGGGGCTTGCCATAGTCTGCACTAGCATGCAGACAGCAGGCCCCTATCCCAAAATGTATTCCAGAATAACGTTATTGTGGGATATCACCCCAATATTCTAGACACGTGTGGCCATCCCAGTATAGTCCCAGGATAATCTCAGGTTTTAGGTCCTGTCTGGAGATAGTCTAAGCCTCATCAGGAGGCAATATCCATAGGGCTAGGCTTTCATCATCACTAGATCAAGCTTTCATCATGGTTAGGAGACTTGTACATGAGAGCCTAAGAGAAGCCCTGCTGGATCAGGCCACAGCCCATCTAGTCCAGCATCCCATCACACAGGGTGGCCCACCAAATGCTCATGGGCATCTAAAGCAGAGATAAGGACAAACCTTCTCCTGCTATAGAATCCCAGCAAACGGCCTTGTGGTAGCAAGAACGGTAAAAGAGCATACAGTTCCAAAACATTACAGTTCTGTTTGTTTTTACAAGGTTTATACAAGAATTTTTTACCTGTAACAAGTGCTGTTCCTTCGTAATTCCACCTTCCAGCAAGTACAGCTCCACAATGGGCTTCTACGCTTTTTTCAACTCTTCCAGTTTTGGAAATCAAATGGAATTTGCCTAAGTGAAGTTATGTTGAAAGTTTTAGCTTACACATGGAAGTAACTATTATAGATTTTTTAATATTTACAACAATAGTTAAAATAAAACTACAACTATTTGAAAAATGTGATACAATTTTTATTTTTCTCTATTAGTAAATTAATCATTTCTACTTTTTGTATAATTTTGATATAAATTGTCAAATGAGCAATTTCGTTAGTTTATAAATAATCTTTGCAATTAATCATATTTAAACCTTAAATAAAACATGTCTGCAGAATTATATGCTAGTGATGTAAACGTTATTGGCAGTTGGTATTTCACTGAAATAAACAGGGTAAGTTTATTTACTTGCTTGTATTTTTTTTCTCGCTATGTAACTGAAGGACAAAACGGTAACAATGCCTGAAAGCAGGGAGGGGCAGCTGATCCTCAGCCAAAGGCCAGGCTGAGAAAATGTATCTTTGACAGTCTTCTAAACGTGTATAGAGAAAATGATTGATGCACTTCAGGGAGAATGTTCCATAGACTAGAGCCTACCATTCAGAAATTGTAATTCAAGGCCAGCTAAAATTGGTTAAAGTAAACTAAATAGAAGTTGGGCTCTAAGAACACTGAGAACGAATTGAAAATAGTACAGTTCCTCAAAAGAATGCATAGTACTTCATGCTCAGTACCCCTAGATCTCTCAAAGTATCCTCCAGAAGGCTGGAAGAGTGTCTATAACAGCACAGGGCATGAAATAGAAGACTGCTGTGGAGGAGTTACTGGTGAAAATGAAGACCTTCCCTTTTGCTGGCCCACTGCACAAAGCCTCAGTGAGATACACTCATATTCACATTTGCTAATGTAGAAACACCTTGAACCTGAGTCACCACTGCCAAAGCAAATACCTGTTTGCATATTGTGTTATACCTCAAGCCTTTGGAAAGCCCAGCTTGTAAGAAAAGCAAAACTTCCTTCACTTTGTGGTATAGAGGACCAATGCCTTTAGAGGTATTCCACCTACAGAAGGCTCTCTGGGTAGCATTGTAAATTCACCAAGTAAAGCTCCTTCTGGCTGCAAGCATGCTCTCAAAGTCATGAAGCCCTGCAGATTGGAAACGCTGCCATCTAATCTCCAAGCGGTCAGAGCCAACCAATCCGGGTCTAGATGTACTACTCCGGCTTGGGTCAGAAGATCCCTCCAGAGTGGTAATCTCACCAAATAACAAATGGTACACTGATGATCTGCATTTCTGAAATAAAGTCTATAGACCAAGTATGAAGCCATAGAACACGCCTAGTGGCTGTAAAGGCTGCTGTGGAGCAAGCATTGAGTTGGCGAGAGTCCATGCTAGGGATGTGCATGAATGTTTGTATTACTCGTTATTCAAACGAATTCAGACATTTGAACTCGAATAGAATGTTGGAACATTCAGATGCCAACACAGGATTCAAATCAGATTGTGAAGACATTCGTATGGAAATCCGTGAGATTTGAGCACTTCCTCACCAGGTGGCGCTCTTACTTTTAAGGTTCGTATATTCTAATGTGAAATATACATACAAATGCCATTAAGAAGTGCTGCTGCTGGCTGCCTGAGTCACTCATACTTGTAGTGCTTCCATTTGGTATCCAAAGCGCTACAAGCACGGGTGACTCAGGCAGCCAGCAGCATCACATCACCTCTTAACGACAGTCTTATGTATATTTCACATTTGAATCACGTATCTGCACATACGGATGAATTTGTATCTTCATGTCTGTGTAGATATGTATGTTTAGACTCGTATTTGTACAGATATGAATTGGCATGATCTCTTGCGCCTCTGTGTTATGTACAGATTTTACATACGGATCTGAGAGATTGTGCAAATTTGTATGCTGCGCAAAGTGAACGAGAGAACATGGTACATATCTATGGTACATATCCGCCATTTTGCAGAGGCACAAAATACGTATTACACACATATCTGTGATACGTATCCAGCATACGAATCCTAGATATGAATCCTCCATTTGTGTACACAAATGAAAAAAGCTCATTCACTCACCTTATGAATATACAAATGGGATACATACGTATCTTAGGTATGTATCTAAGATACATATATTTCATATGCATACGCAAATGAAAGATACAAATTTCCCATTTCTGTACCTGACATTCATTATAGTAACCACAAAAGCTCCACAGCTTTTGCCCTGGCTTCCTTTTCTTCAGCCTTCCACTTCTCAAGCCTCAAGAGTAAAAGAGCAACTATTTTTTCTGTCTCCATAAGCTTGTAGTACACACTCAGCACCACTAGGGTGCTGGACTCTTTCCCCTCCAGGAAGTAGCCTTGGGGCATAATGACATCTGCAAGCACATGGCCCCAAAGGACAACAACCCTCTCTTTTCCTGTTTGAGGATTCTTCCCACCTCCTGGCACAGGATGTGACATCAGAAGGACTTCTAACCTGCTCACCTGACACGGCTCCACCTATCACCTCCCTGGATGGTGCTTTTACATCATTTCCTCCACACACCCTCTGGGAGCGGACTATTTAAACCTCTGCCAAAAATAAAACACTCTCTTTTCCAGCTGATCCTGTCTCTGTGTCTCTTCTCTCCCCCATCCCCCATTTTCTAGCCTACTCAGGGTCAGGGATTACTGTATATATGCTTGATCCCCGATGATCTGGGCCGGTCAGATAATTGAAAATATCTTTCGTGACAGCCGGCAGTCTCGGAACACATTTTAGACAAGGTTTTGGCTAATTTAAAGAGCAAGGTTGTTCCAGCCGATAGGCTAGAGCTGGAGGAGGAGGAATCACTTTTAAGCCCGTTGCTCCTCACATATTTTTTTGCTTAGAGCAGCACCTATGGTTCTCGTGAGGCACACGGGAAAAACTTCGCGAGGAGGCCTCATATCCTTCCACATCTTCCTGATGCCTATGGCAATGGCCCATGCCATCAGCACTATTCTCCTCATGGCTTTCATTTGATGAGGCTGAAGAGGGGGATCTATGCCAGCGATAGAGCTGGCGCTTTTTGAGCCCTGTCTCTCTAGGGGATTTTACCTCGCACTGTTTCTCGCTCTCTTTTTGGTGGTGTGGAAAATGGCACATAGAAACATGTGCACTAGTAGTTTGCTCGTGAGGGGAGCTTGAACGCTGGAGGTGTGCCATTTCTCTGCCCCCTGGGAGCTTCAGAGCAGATGGAGGTCTTCCGGCCAGATCCCACATCTGCTGCAGATTCTTGGTCTGCAAAAATAAAGGGCGAAGAAAAATGGCCCACTAAGCAATGTATAAACTCACACCATGAGGCAAAGCCAGAGATGGAGCACTTACCTGATATCTTCTGCTGGCATGAAAGACTGCCACTAACATTGAGCTCCACCCACACAAGTGGGGCAAGACCAGGTGGTCCCTGCTTGCTCCTGAGAGGAACCTGTCAAATTCGGAGCTCCCTTCACCGCTCTCCCAAAAGGTGGCATCAAAAGGGGAGCTCCACAAAGCTTGAAGGGCTACAAGCCTGCTCCCAGTAAGAGTTGTGGTAAGAGTAAGAGTCTTCTGAGAAGGACCTTGTCTGTGTGTCTTAGGGTGTTTTTCCACTGTCACTAGAAGTACCCATTAAGTACCCATTAATGGGTACTTAACTGGGAACTTCATTCTGCACTTGTGTGTGAGTACCAGTTTGAACCGTAGACCTATTACTTAGTTCTTTCCCACACTGGGAAGTAACTTTTGACAGCTGTAAACAGTTTGGCCTCAAGAATGCATTCCTTCAAATATACAAACAACTCATCCTTCTTCCTAGTCTTAGGCATGGGCAAGGTCACAGCCTTCCACCCTAGCTGACCAGAGAATTTTTCTTGCAGTCTATCACAGTAACTTTCTTCCATTTTTGCCACACCCTTGTGCCTCTGCTTCAGCAGAAATAAACTTGCAGCATTGTTTGCATTATTATCTACTTGTATTTTATTAAAAATATTTTTATTACAGCACAGTGTTTCCTCCACTAAAGCAAACTCTCATAGCAGGATTTTACTATAATATAATTTACATTTTGCAACTATAGATCTCCTAATGCATTTCAGTGAGTCACCATTATGTGTTTTGCTGTCAAAGGCAGAGGCCATAGGTAAAGCTTGCAGTGTGCTGGGACCTTATTCCTGGTCCAGCTGCCATTTGGCATTCCTCTTTTTTTTTAAGACTTCTGAGAAGGACCTTGTCTATGTGTTTTAGGGTATTTTTCGACCCTGAGTGTGGGATGTAAAGTATATATGTTCTCTGGGTAGATTCAGCTGTTTTGGTGGACTTTGACAGTACTTAAATGTTTGTGTGTGTGTTTGAAAACTTCTGTGTCTTGTACCTTACTTGTGCTGTGACAGATGATTGAGTGACTAGGTTCCTGAATGTTTGCAGAGTCTTTTTGTATGTGTATCTTCTTGCGCACACCTTTTTTGTGGTTAAAAAATAAACTGTGCACGATTTTTTGCTCTGGTTGTAGGTTTTGGATTTTTTGCCCAAAAGAGCTTCTTGGAGCAGAAGTTATTTTGGGCACTGGAAAAAATGGCTACAAAATGTGCTGGCGGCAAGACAAGGTTGCCTGCTGGGTAAGGGCAAAAAAGGAGGAAGGTCGCTTTGTTCCTTGAGGATAAAGTCATGGATCCACTAAAGAAGGCAAAGGGTTCACCATCATGGGAAGAGTCTTTGAGGTCAGTAAGTCAATATTCAGAATCATTAAAAAAAAATGGCAATACCATTAGTGCAACCATGGCTAGAGATGCTGCAGCCTCCATTATAAGGTGTTTCAGGACCAAGGACCCACTGATAAGCATGGAAAAGGCTCTGAACATCTGAATGGAAGATCAGGCCTAGAAGCAGCTGCCCTTGACCACCCAAATTATCTGCAGTGAGGCCAACTGGATCTTTAAATAATTTGTTCAGACTCTGGAGAGGGAGACCCAGGGGATGGTTTCAAAGTTCAAAAGATAGTTGGGGAGATTGCAGCAACATGTTCCCCGAGGGGTTGAAGCAGATTATGACAGCACAGTTATGTTTCAGACCACCTACAACAGAAAAACCAACAACCTGCACTACATGTCTTTTTCATATCTTCAGAGCTGGAAAGCACAGCAACACAGCCAGGATAGGTTCAAAAAGCAGTCTGTTACAGAACAGTATTTTAGAACTCCAGGTTTAAAATATGTTGGGCAAGAGATCAAGATAAAAATGATGGTACCAAAGTAGGCCTCTTCAAAATGTGATACACAGCAAATTGGTCATCTCACAAATCCACTGGCACAGACCAACAGTAACTACAAACATGACTATCTTGAAGCACCACAGAATTACATGTATCTTTTTAGGGAATGGTCATGATGATAAATTTTAGAAAGATCTAAATACTGAAAAAGTATTTGGGATCTGTTGGGCCTGTAACAGTAAAAATGAACTATTTGACCATATGCTTTATTCATAATATAGTTTGGAACAGAATGTGAAGGGACTAAGTTTCAGCTTACATTAATTCTCAGTTTTATAAAATACTGCTCCTTTCTTCCTGTTTTTATTATTTAATGAAACCATAAACTGTTCTCAAAGTTGAAGCTGTTTTGCAGTTCTGGAAAGCATTCAAGTAAGAGATTAGCAGGCTATTCAAGTACAACATGTACAGAACCATGTCTGTTATATTCATTAGCTACCTCAGACCTCTTAAATATTCTGCTCTGATTTTAGTGATTAGTCATCAGAACAAAAACTAGTAGAAAAAGAATTATCGTAATTTTTTTTAAGTACCCTGGCAAATTATATTATTAAAGTTAACATCAGAATTAACTCAAATTCACTTTTTTTTCAGACAAAAACATAGTTTAACACAGCCTGTGTAGATTATTAAAGAAAAATTTGGATGGTTTGCCACGAAATAGTAGCCAGTGAAGAACATAAGAAAACACAAGAACATAAGAGGAGCCCTGCTAGATCAAGCCACAGCCCATCTAGTCCAGCAACCTATCTAATACAGAGGCCCACAAATTGCCTCTGAGCATTTGCAAGTAGAGGATGAAGGCAAAATCTTCACATGCTCTTGCACTCCCTTGTAAGTGGCCTTTAGAGGCATCCTCCCTGTTTCTCCAACCTGGAAACAGTACTTAGGCATCAATTCTAGTAGCCACTGATACAGCTGTACTCCATGAATTTGTCCAACCCCCTAAAACATGAGAGAAGCCATACTGGATCAGGCCACAACCCATCTAATCCAGTCTCCTGTCTCACACAGTGGCTCATGAATTGTTTCTGGACATTCTCTGGCAGAAGACAAAGGCAATACCTTCACTTGCTTTTGACTCCCTGCAAATGGCCTTTAGAGGGATCTTGCCTGTCTCTCTGACCCAGATGTAGCACCTAGGCATCATTTCACAAGAAACTGGGAGCTTTATTTTTTAAAAATAAATTGCCCTAAATTCTGGGGTAATTACTTCAAGGATGCACAACCAAGGCTGGGCTATGGTCAGCAAAAGGGTCAAGCAGCGTAGTGTTGAGTTGATATAGAAAGTAACACCCTCATTCTTGCCACCAGCTAAAGCGCATTTTAAGCCATTCCCATCACAGTAGCTCTCCATCAGGTGTTCTCAAGTCATGAGCCCTGCTGCCCAGCTCCTCTATTTTCCCAGCAGCTGACCCATATGCAATAGTACCATTTTTCTTTGTGAGGAGAGCAGAATCAGAATTTAGACTCTTTGCCTCCATGCTGCCCAGGATACCGAAATGGAAGTTCATCCAGTCCTGCATCTTGTTTCATACAGTGGTTCACCAATTTCTTCTGGGCATTCTCACAGAGAAGAGGAAGACAACACCTTCACTTGCTCTCAGATTCTTGTATATATTCTTTAGGGACATCTGTCCTTTTTGTCTGACCTTTTCTTAAAACTACCCAGACTAGTTGCTGTCACCATTTGCTCTTCCAGAATTTGTTTCTCCATGTTCTCCTGATAAGGACAAGCCTCTTATTTTCTAAATGAGCTTTTCTTGTTTTTAACAAATTCCTATACTGCACCTGAAAGCCACACTGGTGTTCTCTTGGACTTGGCAGTGCCCTTTCTTCTTTTAGGTATTCATTTTAATTGAGCCTATGAATTTCCTTTGCACTACTTATTCAACTACTTTTGATGCCAGAGCATTAAAATAGTATTAAAATCAAAGCATTTTTTTTCACATTTATCAAGCTAGGGCAGCATATTAGAGGAGGTAAATTAAATTTTATATTTTATTTTTTAATGCTCCTGTCATTTTATCATACAGTCCTCAAGATTTGGTTAGATGATTAGTGTAAATAAGGATATTTTCTATTTGTAGAAACAGACTCCGTTTATGAAATACTGAGTTATTACACTGGCAAGCAATGTAACAGTCTTTCTTATCAAATCCTATATTACATATCAGCTATCAGCATGGATAGTCTTAAATGTGACAATCACAGATGATTAACTCAGCAAATCTACAAATCTACCACTGCCTTCTTTTCAGGAGACATTCTACTCCTATTAATCTATGAATTAAAGCAGCTGCCAAGTTCAAAAAATAATGGTCCCTTATGCGATGAAGGTCTCAGTGGACACTTTCTGCCTTTGACACTACTATTGAAACTGGTCTAAGATGCATTCATAAAATAAAATCGTACCTTCAATTTACATGAGGGCTCTGTTAAAAAAATAAACAAAAAGCCAAGTAAATTGAAGCAGTGTAAATCAAGACACTGGCTTCAATGTAAAATTCAAGGCTAGGGACACTGCAGTCTCGTGGTACTGTGGTTAAGAACACCAGATTAGGAGCCAGGAGTTATTGGGTTCAAATCCCACCTCTGCTACGGAAGCTCATTGGGTTGTTCCCAGTGTGGGTAAAATAGCCTCACTGCCTTCAAAAGGCACAGGCTAAGGGAGTAAACCATGACCAAAAATACCAAATGAATCCCTTAAGGTGGTTGGATGAACTACAAGTCCTAATTGTCAAGATCACTTCCCAGGGCCCCAAATCAAGAGCACAGGCAGAGACAGCTTTGCCATGCCAGTAAGCATTTATTGATATTTTGACAACAAAGAATACAGTCTTGCCCAGTGCATATATCCAGCCACCATTCCTGCAATCCATTCTCACAATCCAAACGAGGTTCAGACATAACTAGCGTGTTTCCATAACACACTAGTAGTCTCCAGCACAGTACTATCTGCACACATGGAATTCAACATCACAGGCAAAAGGGAGCACCTATAATGAAAGCTAAGAGAGAAGCCTGGGTGTGGAAAAGCTGCCTTTCTGATATTGTAACCTGCACCAGGGACCAGGTTATAGGATCTACTATGACAGAGGCAATGCAAAAACACACTAATGCCATGTCAGAAGGCTGATGACGTTCCCCAGGTAAACCTTTTCACACAGACCAATGCTGAAACAGACAAATGCAACGTCTGGAGGTTGCATCAATGCTGCCTATCCCAGAAAGTGATATTTCAGTGCTGAACCTCACAAATGCTACAGACGGGAACTGCCAGATAGACAAGTCACCCCACTATAGGAACCTCTGACTTGCTGAGAGAATGCTTTTGAGTCATTCTCTTTGGCGGTCCGATAAAGAGTGTACACATAAAAAACTATATGCAGGGAAACAGTTATATATGCATAAAAGAAAACCCACAAAACAATAAAAAAGAGTTGCACAATCAAAAGTGTTCTGCACATGGGAACTCAAGTCACTCAGTTACCAACTAGACACACATAACATACAACAAATGGACACAAACTGGTCCAATCCAGTAGGACACTTCTTGTATTCTCAAAAGGTGTTTCCTTTAACACAGAACATAAAAATGACTTGCTGGATTGGGGCAGGGGCATCCTGTTTTCACATTGACCTACCAGCTGTATAAGGGCATAAGCAAAGCTTGTCATTTTCACAGCAGGTGGCCTACACAGGCATATTGCCTTCTATTATCCAAGGCAATCATATTATCAGGGGTAACAGCCATGCCTTCCATTAATTGGGATAAATGTTTTTTTAGAATCATTCAAGCTGGTGGTCAACACCATATCTCTTGGTAGCAAATTCCAAAGTTTAACTCTGTTTTGTGTAAAAAAAAATTAATAAAAATCCTTTTGTCTGTCCTGGTTTTTCCAGGATTCAGCTTCATTAGACAATGAGTTCTAAAATTCTGGAAAAAGAAAAATTCCTCCCTATCCATTTTGTCTACACACTATGAATGTCTGACATGTCCCTTCTCAGTCATCTTTCTAGACTAAAAAGTCCCCAATATTGCAAATTTTCCTCAAGGAAAGCACCTCTAGCCCACTGATCATTTTAATCACCCTCTTTTGAATTCTGCTACATCCTTTTTAAGAAATGGTGACAGTAATCCAGTAATGGACACAGTAATCCAGATGTGGTCACACAATTGATTTATTTATAATACTAGCATTATTGTTTTCTATGCCATTTCTTATTCTTATCCAAACAAATTAGTTAACTTACAGCATTACTTTGCAGATATATAATGTAGGTCTCCAAATTTACTTCCCCTTGTGTAATATGTCTAAAGCATGCTTAAGGCAATTTTCAGGTTGCATCAAATAAGACCGTACTCTTAAATATAATTCATTTATAGTAAAACAGAATTTTAAAAAACCATGTAAGTTATGAGGCCATAGCATTTTCATTTAAATTTCATGCAACACTAACAATTTGTCATGCTCTGTCAGTTTTCCTCACAATTAAACTGTTTTCTTTCACCTGATCTTGAATGCATGCTCACCAGTGGCCAATATGTACATTAAAAAATTACAGCCCAATATTTTAACCTATGAGGAAGCACACAAATTTTAGGTGAGCAAAATAATTTTTTTGTAAAAATCAAGGGGCAGCAGACTACATTCAGAAGGACTCCTTATCTGAACTTTGAACATTCAAAATAGAGATACACATTTTAAAGAAAACTTACCATCAGAACTTGTGAGTACAAAATTCTCAGCTTGGATTTGTCTCTTTCCACCTAAACCTCTTGGAAACCAGTGAAGGTCTATTGGATAGATATCATCAGGAAGTTTTGCAACTTGTGTTGTTTCACCATTCAGCAGGTTCCACTTCATAATCTGGTGATCATCGCTGCATGAATAAAGCTCATCTGCTGTTGTCCAGCCTACACAACTCACCAATTCCTTATGTTTTGTCAAAACTAAGGAAATTAAGGCATTCAATACAGCTGACTCAGAAATAAACAACAAATTCAGAGATTTTCTTCATATTTACTTTTCAAAATAAGCAACAATATCAATTTCACAAAGGCCTGAAACAAACTCCATCAGCCTGACTGTAACTGCAGTAAAGGTGAAAGCCAATGCTACACTAAGCCTGCATTCCCATACAAGAAAAAATCTGAATCCAGTCCATTTTCAGGATTGTCCGATCCCACTTAAATTTTTATTCTTGGACTTTACAAGGCCTATATCGCTGAACTCCGCAGAAAAAAAGTCCTTGGGAAAACAGGTTTCAGTCCTGTTTTGGCAACTAGCCTTCTTACTTTTTCCTTTGGGAACAGTACCGGACTATCTGGGGAGGAGATCTGCCTTTCAGGCTGTCTCCCCCATATCCTTCTGTCCAATGCCTGCTGGCGCTGCCGGAGCAGCATTACATGGTGGGATTTCACATCTTGGAAGGTCTGCCCCCTGTCCTTGCCATCCCTGCCCTGCCTCGTCTTTTCTTTATGGAGAGAGATAAAAAAAGTGTTGGCTCTTTGAACATAGATTTCCCCTTTTTGTGAATGCCACTGTAATTATGAGAGATACATTGCATTGTAACAGCTAACAATTGCAGAGGGAATCTTTTTTTAGCCCCAGTATTTTTAGCCCCAATAATTCTGCAAGTCAAAGAAACCTGTAATATCTTTATAGTAAAAGTTTGCTTGACAGCATGATGCCAACGCCTAATACTGAGAACAAGGACAAGGGACGGAGATGAAAAGATCATGTTTCGCTATGCTGAGGATTTGGGCAGTTTGAATGGAACTGCAGTATTCAAATTGAGCCCGTGTTATTGTCAAGCAAATGGGAACAGCCAGAATGTGCACTTGGTTCTGAATGCGGATTAAAATAGACCAATCCGATTCAAAATAGTCAAGTGGGAATGTGGCCTAAGAGTTTTACTCATACAATGGGACTTTAGCCCTTTCTGCGCTGGACCTTATTCCAGATCATACCTTGGAATAGGGACCTGTTATCTGCATGCTGGTGCAGACTATAGTAGGTCCCACCTGGGGTCTACTGCAGTCTGCACCAGTATGCAGATGACAGGTCCCTATTCCAGGATATAATCCAAAATGAGGCCCAGTGCAAACAGATGAAGAGGCAGGAAGTAAAAGTAAGGAACAGAATTCAAGACGTCCATTCTGCTTACAAAGGGACAATAATTCTACAAGTCAAAGAAACCTGTAATATCTTTATAGTAAAAGTTTGCTTGACAGCATGATGCCAACGCCTAATACTGAGAAATTTTTAATAGTCTTGCTTTTATGAGAACAGCACAGCTATAATTTAGGAGAACATCCATTTTTACAGCACCAGAAAGATTATGCACACTACACTGAGAAACAATATACTCATACACTCCATGTCCACATTCTTCAGATTCACAAACAAGTAAACAATTATTATTATGGCAAAAGTGCTAGTAACTTGGTTCATCCTCTAAGCTAAAAATCTCCAAAAAATATGGAAGAATCATGAGGTATAGTAATGGCAAACACAATCAGATCATGACTAAGTAAGATTTCAGTTTATATATGAATTAGCATTAACAGTGCTATAGGCTAAAATAATAGGTAAGCACTGGTGAATTTTATCATCTCCCCTACCCTTTATTTGATTACATTCTAAAAATAAAAATGCCAAATACCGTATTCTACAAAAGACCTAACTTACAAAATTTTTCTTAGGTACAAAAAATAGTCTTCCTGTAATTGATGAATACTCTAAAATTAAAAATCAGATCAGTCAGTTTTAAATATTAGATCTCAGCATGTTCTGCAAGGGAAATCCCCCTTTATTCGGTGAAGTTTACATCTGATCTGCACTACAGTAAAACTTTCTACAATTTATCAGATTTTGCTTGTCTGAACTTCCATAACTTTACATGAAATGCTTAGCTGTTACATGACAGTAGCAGTGCACGTGCAAGTGCACATGTGATTTACAATAGTAAAATACTTTGCTCTCACTACTCTGTCAGTAAAGATGGTTTTAAATTTTGTGTGGCCTGTCTTCCTAATGCAAGCAAAATCATCATCTCAAAATACATATAAACCACAACCCTCTTTTACTTTAACTGTTGACTCAATGAAGATATGGATTTTACTAAGAGTCTGGGTGAGTCAACTAAGCAGAATGAACAGTTCTGAAAGCAAGACACTGGCCAGATGATTCTTTTGTTATTATTTGTTCAAATTAACATTACATTCTTGAGGTCTATGTTTCTCAAAATACCACCAAAGTCCCCAGTACTTTCTCTAGGAATGTTGGAGCAATAATGTTAAAATAGGCCTAAAGTCTACCTAGCTAAGCATCCTGTTTCTTAGTGTGGCCAAACAGATGAGAAAGCAATAAAGAGCATATGAATGCAATATGATTCTCCTGCTGAAGATCCACAGTGACTTATAAATAGATCTACATTACCTCTAATTCTATATAGCCATTCTTCCTCTAACGTGGTTCCATAAAGTGCAATTTTGCTTATACATGGTCACTAAGCTAGGATCTCCAATGTATAGCCCAAAACTGTGCTATAAAAGAGCACATTAAAAAAGGAATTGCACATAACAATCACAGCAGTCACTTTAAACAAATTACATAACATGGTGGTTTCCCAGCAGGGAAGGACAATCTTATGCAAGAGACATTGAAAATCATATTGTCAACACAAGTAGTTATAATCTGCAAAAAAGGTGCTTTTTACATCCAAAACATACCTAGCAGTTACAGCCCCCTGAAATCAATGTAAATATTTCAAAGGAGATGTCTTCAGAACAATTCCTTTTGTATTAGATATAGCATCCATCAGTTTTAGATGTGAAAGAACAATGGAATAGCAAGCATTGTTGAACCAAAGTCAGCAAGGCTTCTGCAAAGGTAAATCATGCCTTACAAACTTGTTGGAATTCTTTAGGAGTGTCAATAAACACATGGAGAAGGGTGAACCAGTTCATATTGTCAAATGCCTTCTGAAAGTCCAGATAGACAAAGTCCCACATCAAAGGCTATTGAATAAACTCATCAGTCATGGAATAAAATGATACGTTCTGTCCTGAATTAATGACTGGCTTAAGGATAGGAAGCAGAGAGAAGAAATAAACCAGGGTGGAAAGAGGTGAGAAGTGGGGTCCCCCAAGGTTCAGTATTTGCATTTACAAATGCTTTTTAATTTATTCATCAATGATCTAGAAGAAGGGGTACATAGTAAAACAGCAAAGTTTGCTGATGATCCTGAATTATTCAGGATAGTAAAAACTGAGAGAGATTGCCAAGAGCTCTAGAGGGATCTCTAGGTCTTGAGTGAGTGGGCAAGCAAGTGGCAAATGTGCTTTAATCTTAATAAATGCAAAGTAATGCACATTGGAGTCATGAATCCTAATTATGTCTATACACTGATAGGGTCTAAGCTTTCTGCAACACAATAGGAAAGGGATCTTGGGGTTCTGGTGGACAGCTCAACAAAGATATTAGTCCAGTGCGGAGCAGCAGCAAAAAAAAGCTAATTCACTGCTGGAAATAATTAGGAAAGGAACAGAAAAAAGTATGTAAGCGACATTGTGCTTCTTTATAAATCTATGGTGAGGCCACATTTGGAATATTGTGTACAATTCTGGTCACCACACCTCAAAAAGGATATTGTGGAATTGGAAAAGGTGCAGAAAAGGGCAACCAGAATGATTAAGGGTTTGGAACACCTCCCTTAAGAAATCAGACTGCAATGTCTAGGCCACTTCAGCCTGGAGAGGCAGCATTTAAGAGGAGACCTGATTGAAGTATATAAAATCAGGCACAGTATAGAAGAGGTAGAAAACTTTCTCTATCACACAACACTAGAACCAGGGGGCATTCTATGAAGCTGATGGGTAGGAGAGTCAGATCAGACAAGGGGAAGTATTTCTTCAGCCAGAGGGTCAATGATCTATGGAATTTGTTTCCAGCAACCAGTGTAGATGGTTTTAAGAAAGGGTTAGACAAATTTATGGATGACAGATGTATCAATGGCTACTAGAATGGATGCCAAAGTATATCTTTCAGGCTGGGGGGACAGGCGGGATGGTTCTAAGGCCATTTGCTGGGATTCGACAGCAGGAGTCTCTGCTTCCGATGCCCATAAGCAATTGGTAGGCCACTGTGTGGGATAGGATGCTGGACTAGATGGGCTATGGCCTGACCCAGCATTTCCTCGTATGTTCTTAATCCAATAATCTTTTCAGGGCCCTGAAAACCTCACTGAATTTAGTAGCAATCACACAAAAGAAACATAAGTAACTTTTCTTTACTCTTCTTAGCACACTGATGCAAACTACCCCTTATTGTCAGATCAATGAGCATAGGGAAATACTTTCATTCTCGGCAACTATATCTGTTTTGTACGCATGCAAAATGGAATGGGAAACAACTCCATAACTGGGACGTGTCTAAGGACTGAGTGGGGTCTGTGGATCAATGAGGAGGCTGGGTACTTCTGAATTAAACCGACCAGTTTATCTAAGAGATCTTTTTGCTAAGATTCCACCAAGTATAATGGTACTTCACAAATCTGAACATTGGAGAATCTCAACAATGCTACAATAAAGGCTCTATGATAAAGGGATCTATGACTTTACAATATTAATTTCTGCATGAGCAGTAAACCTATTGTTATATTAATGCTTTACTATGAACAACAAATTGGAATCTGAAAGTCAAGAGCTGTTGCATACTTTTATCACAACTGGGATACTGTAGGCAGAAATGTCATAGTAGCTAGGTTCCTATAAATAACCTCCAACACCATATGCTTTCCTATGCAACGAACAGTACCCAGGTCTTAAAAAGCAGAAATCACTGACACAGAGTAAAACATTTTTTTATAAGATCTTCTCACGGACTTTTTTCTGGCAAGGAAAATTTTCAATTTCATAAATTATTTAGTAACAATAAATCAATGCCAAACGTTAAATGGAATATTAGTCTAGCTGGAGTTCCAAAATTGTAATCAAACTTTTCATACGATTAATATTTCTAGTATGTTTGTAAAAGAACATCTGTACATTACTAATTTACAAGTGGAAAGAAAAATACAAACCACAAGTATACAAGAACATAAGAGAAGCCCTGCTGGATCAGGCCACAGCCCATCTAGTCTAGCATCCCATCGCACACAGTGGCCCACCAAATGCTCATGGGCATCTCAAGCAGAGATAATGACAAACCTATTCCTGCTCTCAAATCCCAGCAAATGGCCTTAGAAGCACCCCGCTTTCTCCGCCCAGCCTGAAAGATGCTCCTAGGCATTCAGTCTAGTAGCCATTGATACACCTACTACCTTAAAGCCATCTAGACTGGTAGCTGTTACCACTGGCAGCAAATTCCATAAACCAATGACCTTCTGGACCACCTTGTCGGATCCAACTCTCCTACCCATCAGTTTCATAGAGTGCTCCCTGGTTCTTGTGTTGTGTGATAGAGAAAAGAAATGTACTCTATCCACTTTTTCTATAACATGCATAATATTATATACTTCGATCAGGTCCCCTCTTAAACACTGTCTCTCCAGACTGAAGAGGCTTAGATGCTGCAGCCTGGTTTCGTAAGGGAGGTGTTCCAGACCCTTAATCATTCTGGTTGCCCTTTTCTGCACCTCTTCCAGTTCCACAATATCCCTTTTATGGTGTGGTGACCAGAATTGTACACAATATTCCAAATGCGGCCTCACCATAGATTTATAAAGAGGCAAAATGACATTTTCTGAGTTATTTTCTATTCCTGTCCTAATTAATCCCAGGACTGAATTAGCTTTTTTTTGCTGCTGCTGCACACTGGGTTGAAAGCTTCATTGAACTGTCCACCAGAACCCCGAGATCCTTTTCCTGGTGTTACAGAAAGCTCAGACCCCATCAGTTTATAGACATCATTTGGATTTTTGGCCTCGATGTGCATTACTTTGTACTTGTTAAGATTAAAGCACATTTGCCACTTGGTTGCCCACTCACCCAATGCTAAGAGATCCCTCTGGAGCTCTTGGCAATCTCTTTTGGTTTTTACTACCCTAAATAATTTAGTATCATCAGCAAACTTTGCTATTTTACTATGTATGCCTTCTTCTAGATCATTGCTAAATAAATGAAAAGCACTGGTCCCAACACTTTTTAACTCTTTCCACCCTGAGAATTGGCCGTTTATTACTACTCTCTGCTTCCTACCCTTAAGTTAGTCACAAATCCCCGATAGAATCCATCCTTTTATTCCATGGCTGATGAGTTTACTCAGCACCTTTGATGTGAGACTTTCTAAAAACCTTCTAAAAGTCCAGATAAATGTCTACTGGTTCACCTTTATCCATGTGTTTGTTGACACTCTCAAACAATTCCAACAAGTTTGTGAGACATGATTTACCTTTGCAGAAGCCTTTGCTGGCTTTTGTTCAGCAATGCTTGCTCCTCCATGTGCATACTAATGTTGTCTTTAATGATGGTTTCCATCACCTTACATGGAACAGATACTAAGCTAACTCGTCTGTAATTTTTTTTCTGGATTGTTTTTGGAAGATAGGTGTTACATTTGCTACCTCCCAGTCCTCAGGTACAGAGCCTGATGTTAGGGAAAGATTATATATTTTTGCTAGGTCGGCAATTTCACATTTGGATGAATAACATCTG
Organism: Aspidoscelis tigris stejnegeri; assembly: GCA_023333525.1. Taxonomy (NCBI): domain Eukaryota; kingdom Metazoa; phylum Chordata; class Lepidosauria; order Squamata; family Teiidae; genus Aspidoscelis; species Aspidoscelis tigris. The sequence goes on along the minus strand of JALMGA010000002.1, from coordinate 24,193,177 downwards.
GTCCCAATGATATGTTAATATTTAGTTTTTTAAGACATGCAAGGACCTCTTCCTTGGTTATCTCTGTCCAGTTTAATTCTTCAGAAAATACTGGCTTAGCTACTGGGATGCATCCTCTGTCTTCTCCCATTAATATGGAGGCAAAGAATTTGTTTAGTCTCTCTCTGCAATCTCCATGTCTTCTTTAATTATCCCTTTCTGTCCTTTACCATCTAATGGTCCAACTGCTTTCCTGGTTGGATTCCTACTTCTGATATACTTATAGTTCTTATTTCTTTTGATGTTTTTAGCAATGTGCTCCTCAAAGTCTTTCGTAGCTTTCCTAATGGTCATCTTGCATTTGTGCTGCCAGTGTCTATGTTTCCTCCTGTTCTCATTAGAACAAGCCTTCCATTTTCTAAATGAACTCTTCTTGTTTTTAATTTTATTTATTTATTTATTTATATTTAAATTTATATGCCGCCCCATACCCGAGGGTCTCTGGGCGGCTCACAACATTTAAAAACAGATGTATATGAACAATATCAAAAACAAAACAAATTTTAAAAATGCAATTTTAAAAATACAAGAAAAATTAAAAACATCAGTGGTTTTCAGTGAGGGGAAGTGTGGGGGACATTTAACCAAAGGCCTGTGTAAAGAGGAATGTTTTCACCGCCTTCCTAAAAATGAACAAAGAAGGGGCCTGACGCACCTCGAGGGGGAGACCATTCCACAGCCTGGGGGCCACCACCGAGAAGGCCCTCTCCCGGGTACCCACCCGCCTAACTAATGAAGGCGGAGGGATCACCAGAAGGGCCTCCCCTCCAGATCTTAAAACACGGGCAGGTCGATACGGGAGAAGGCGCTCCTTTAGGTATCTGGGGCCCAAGTCATTTAGGGCTTTATAAGTTAAAGTTAGCACCTTGAATTGGGTTCGGTAGTGAATTGGCAGCCAGTGCAGTTGTTTTAAAACCGGCGTAATATGCATCCGGTTAGATGTTCCTGTCAGCACTCTGGCCGCTGCATTTTGCACCAGCTGCAACTTCCGAACCGTCTTCAAGGGAAGCCCCATGTAGAGCGCATTACAGTAGTCCAATCTGGAGGTTACCAGAGCGTGGATAACTGTGGCCAGGTCCTCTCTGCCCAAAAAAGGTTTCAATTGGCGCACTAGCCGTAGTTGGGAGTAGGCACTCCTGGCCACTGCTTCCACCTGAGCTTCAAGTGTTAGCGCAGAGTCCAGGAGTACCCCCAAATTTCGCACCTGTCCCTTCCTGGATATTGTAACCCCATCAAGGACAGGGTATCTCCCAACTACTTGGACCCGAGAGCCTGTGACACACAGCACCTCTGTCTTGTCTGGATTCAGTTTCAATTTATTGGCCCTCATCCAGCCCATTACCGCCTCCAAGCACCTGTCAAGCACTTCAACCACCTCTCCTGATTCAGATGGCACAGAGAGATAGAGCTGGGTATCATCTGCATATTGATGACACCTCACTCCAAAACTCCTGATGATCTCTCCCAGTGGCTTCATATAGATATTAAATAACATGGGAGATAAGATAGACCCCTGGGGAACCCCACAAATGAGTTCCCAGGGTGTTGACTCCGTCTCTCCCATCACCACTATCTGAGATCGGCTCTGGAGATAGGAGCGGAACCAATGCCAAGCACTGCCTCCAACTCCCATCTACTTTATTTGTGAGACACATTGGTTTCTTATTGGACCTAGAAGTCCCTTCTTTTAGGTATGCATTCTAGTTGCACTTCCATTATTGTATTTTTAAGTAGTCTCCATGCATTTTGAAGTGATTGAACTCTAACTTTCCCTTTCAATTTCCTTTTTCCTAGTTTCCTCGTTTTGGGGAAGTTTCCCTTATGAAAGTTGAAGATCTCTGTGTTAGACTTTATTAAGAACTTCTTGTATTTAAGTTGAAGGTTATTGCATTGATTACTGTTCCCAATTGGATCAGCCACAGTGATGTCCTTTACCACGTCCTGAGCATTACTTAGGATCAAATCCAGGACTGCCTTTCCCCTGGTTGGTTCCATGACCATTTGCTCCATGAACAGTCATTTAGCAGGTCTAGGAATTTTCTTTCTCTTTCTTGAGTTGAACAGGAGTTCACCCAGTCTATGTAAGGATGACTGAAGTTCCCCATTATAACTACCCTATCTTTTTGGGATACCTCCTTTACCTCATTTTCCAATTGTGAATCTCTTTCAGGCATTTGGTTGGGAGGACGATAGCATGTCCCTATTGTTAGGCTTCCTTTTTGGCTTGGCATTTTTACCCACACTGCTTCTGTGGAAGAGTCAGACTCACCTTGACATTCCAGTTTGTAAGATTCTGTCTCCTTCTTAATACACAAGGCTACACCACCGCCATGTCACCCTTCCCTGTCTTTCCTGTACAGTTTGTAACCTGGGATGACTGTATCCCATTGGCTTTCAGTGGTCCACCAGGTTTCAGTTATACCAATAACATTAATCCTATTATCCATCACTAAATTTTCTAGCTCCCCTATTTTAGCTGGAAGGCTTTTGGTGTTTGCATATATACAATTGTATTCACTCCTCTGGTCCAAATTCTACCATTGAGGAACATGTGAATCCATATACTGCCCCTTGCATCATTCTGCTTGCATACTATTGACTAATCCCCCACTTCACTCACCTGGTCCTGGAGGTGGAACAGGTAGCATTTCTGAGAATGCAACCCTGGATGTCCTGGACTTTAGTCTTCTACCTAACAACCTAAATTTGGCTTCCAGGACGCTCTATCTCACCTTCCCAACATCACTGGTACCGATATGTACCATGACCACAGGTTTCTTCCCAGCACTGTCTACAAACCTATCTAGATGCCCCATGATGTCTGCAACCTTTGCACCTGGCAGGCAAGTCACCATGCGGTCAACAAGCCCATCACAAACCCAGCTCTCTATATTCCTGACAAGTGAATTGCCCACTGCAAGAAGCCCTCCTCCAGCTACCCGTGGAGGACTATCCTTGGTGCAAGAGGATACAGGCACATCCACTAAGGAAGGGGTCCCAACTAAGAAAAAGGAGGAGTTGGCTTTTCTACCCCGCTTTTCTCATCCATTTAAGGGGACTCAAAGTGGCTGACAAAGCTTTCTGGTCTTCTCCCCACAACAGAACACCCTGTGAGGTAGGTGGTGCTGTGAGAGCTCAGAAGAGAGTTGTGACTAGCCCAAGGTTACTCAGCTGGGTTCATGGGGGAGCATGGAATCAAACCCAGTATTCCAGAAACTGACATAGAGTAACATGACCTAGAGTAACCTGAACTAGCTACCACAGCAAGTTCCCCAAGCTGACCTAGATTTTACCTGAACTGGCTACCACAGGAAGTCCCCCAAATTCTGTCCAAAAACCAGAGGACTTACCTTCCAAACTTAACACAGCACAGTAGCAATTTTTCCAGATTATTTTATTAAATTCCCAGTCCCTGGAAAGATCACCTTCCTCCACTGAGATCTTTGTCAAACTGATATTTTCTATTTTTAGGTAACTCACTTTTCTACAACATCAGGTTACTGACATTTATAATATTGCTGCTGAGATTAAGGATATGTTTTGGTTCCTTCAAGAGTGATATCTTTAATCGCATTCTGATGCTGATATAATGATACAGTGATGTCTTCTTGGTTTCACCAATTAAACCTGTAATATTTTTCTGTAATAAAAAAAATGTACATATGATATTATGTATCAGTTAACCTATTTTAAGCAAAAAGCTATTAACTGTAAGTACATTTTAAGCTTGTGCCTCCTCCTCTGGCACAGACTCCTAATGGAATTTATGACTATATAAAAAAGAAATGTTCATTTTGAGTGTTTTTCCACTGTCACTAGAAGTACCCATTAAGTACCCATTAATGGGTAGTTAACTAGCAATCTTCAGACTAGTTTCAGTCTACAGTATTACCATGGTCATCCCTGGAGCCCACTAAAATTTATTTGCTTTAAAAAACAAACAAACAAAAAAAGGATTTTCATGGTGATTGAAAGGATAATGGTTGTATGTCTTAAATAATTCTGAACAAGTTTGCTTTTTAAAAACAGTTATTTACTAGAAAGGCAACCCAATCCAAGGCCTTTTCTCCACCTGTTGGAGATCTGGGTTAAGGAGCCACTTAATCCAGATCATAGGACCCCTGATCCGCAAGTTAATGCAGAATCAAGGAGGTCCTGCCCCCACTAGTCCAGCTCCATGTACCCTGGACAGAGTCAGATCCAGATTATGGAGGCCCTTAATCTGGACCTGTTGTAGACCATTTAATAAGGTCTACATGTGGACCAAAGGCCTTATTCTGGATCACAGGAGGTGAGTAGCCAAGATGACTCCATGATCTGGAACTACCAGGGGGTCCTTTACCGTCATTCCTAGCCTTCGGAGGTAGGAGAAGCAGTGTGAGCTGGATCAGCACTGTCAATGCAGATAGAGTTAATCTGACCCACACCCCCAAGTAATCTGGATCAGTGGGCCTCCGTGTAATCCAGGTCAGTGGGGCTCACTGATTTGGATTAACAAAATTGCAGAAAGGGCCCAACATTCTTTGTAAGAATGCCAGCAAACCACAACCATTAAGCAGTTCATCAAAAGATGGCCATACTGAAAACATTGTATCTCACAATATGCCTTCCTCTCATTCCAATGTAGGGCACTTATTTATGTCACCTGAAAGTGCATAAACATATGTGACTGCATATGTGCATGCAAACATGCTGTCTCATTTGGAATTTCAAATTAATTTACAATTATTATACTTTGTGGGTTTTAATTATCATTTTATTCATTATGTATTAAAAACCACTTCAACAGTATCACAAAAATAATGAAGTTTAATTGAAATAGAAACAACATTCACAATTATGGGCTAGGTCCTTCAGTGTAATTATAATTTGGCACATATATGTTAAATTCTATGCAAATCTTTATTTAATTGAAATGCTTAACTATTTCTCACTAAAATCTGTATATGTCAAAGATATGAATGACCAAACTAAAACTGGTTCCAAATATCTGATTTAAAGTTACAGATTGAAAGCATTACGTGAAAGCTAAAACAGAACATTTTGGAATGGTGCATACAAAAATTAAGTCCAATTAAGTCCAATTAAACCACTTCTCATTCAGAAACTTTAAAGCACAGGACAGATTAGCCTAGAATAAAGCACTAATTAAATTTATAATCACACCAGATGAGATGAGAACCATATGCTATGCCACAAAACACGCACAGAAATCACATCTTGATAGCCATTCTGCAGCATAAGCAGTTTTGCAGGAAAAAACTGATTGGGGCAGAATGTCTAAGCTAGTCAACAAAATCACAGGTCATATTTACCAGACATAAATTATACAGTAAGCCAAAAATTATAATGTCTATTGCAGGAGATTAACAGATTCCTAGCAATATGGCCCAAAGCATTAGATTTTTGGCTAACCCAACTATACATTTTCTCAAGATAGTAATATTTAAGACACAACCATTCTGAAACCATTTCAGAGCATAAACTTTTTTTTCTGGAAAACTATTTATGGCCCAAGGTGGACATCAAAACACAGTTTCAGCAGATGTTTTGTAGCTTCATTATTCCCACTTGGTCCAATGTGACTTGAGTAAGTGATTGGGCTGGCTGACCTGGAAGCTGGAGTTTTACAATATTTTTCCAGAAAACGATTTCTTGCTCAAGATGCAGTTCTGTGGTCATTTTGAAATATACTGCAATGATGAACCTGCTCATTTAGACAGCAACTTTTATATTAATGTTTCATTTCTATCTAGTTCTATGCAACATATAGATTGGGCTATTTTTGTTAGAAGAAGGTGTCCTAAGCTGTTCACTGGAAAGCTGTGTGTGGGTAAGAAAGTACATGGTTTTTATGGATATTTTGTGGCTTTCTGCATGAATCCTATCTAGTTTATGGGATTTGCAAATCCGATTAAGTTTGCAAACTTGGATCCCAGGATTCCAGGACATTCCACACTGTTTCACACAGACTGTGGCTGTGAAGAAGTTAACATATGCATAATGCAGTAATAACTTCAGATTTAAAATATTATTCTCAAGTGCTTGTAACATATCCTGCTATTTTTGGCATCATATATATCTATAGATTCTATTCCAACCTTTACACACTCTGGTTATAAAAGACTTATTATAAATCAAACACTCTTAGAGTGTGTGTTACATGTCACAGTGGCATTAGCTACTTTGGGGACTCTTGATCAAATGAATACATGAACAAATTCACAACACTACTGTCTTCTTTTAAGTTAGATACTTATTTATCTGCAAAAGCAGGAACACTGTCCACACAAATTTGCCTTTTCTATCAGAAAATGAACTCCACACCCGGAAAATTACTGCATAAAATCCAGCCATGGAGCTCACTGGTGTATTAGGATAAACATTCATTTTAAGATCACAATAGAACATTAATAGTATCCTCTCATGCCTCAATGCTCCTTCATTTCCTGAGCTTTGGAAGAGGCACCAATTTTTTACATGAAGGACCCTGGCATTTCTGCATGAAAACTGACCTTTGCATTTTTTTGCCCAGCAGCCTCTGAAGTAGAACAGTATGTTTTTTTTTTAAGAGTCTCAAGAAGAACTCTAAAAATCTTACAATCCAAGGAAATATGTGCTGGATAACCAAGATCGGAGGGCTACAAGTGGAATGAGAGGCATTTTGTCAGGGATGCCTACATATAACCCCAGCTTCTACCAGGACAAGATTTTGCAGGGGCCTGAGACAGTGTGTCAAAAATCCGTGTGAAGCCAGCGCCAAGTTAAGAACGAGCAGCAGAGACAAGGCAACAAGGTTTGGTATCATACCACATCCGAAGCCCCGTCCACCGAGTGAAGCCCTCAGCGATTCAACAGGCAGGCACAGGCAGTCACCTCCGTTCTGGAAAGGCGGCGCTCGATCATCTCCCAGCCAGCTAGGTCTCGGGCCACCTTCCCTTCTCTCAGGTGTGCAGGGGTTAAACTACCTTCCCCTTTTTTAAGCGCCGAGCTGTAGACCACCCCAGGACTTTTGAGAAGCTGAGGAAACCAGGGGCCCGACAGGCCTCTACCGCGACCGAGCTCCTCAAAGCACCGACCGTGCTGTAACTCAGGTGGCGTCGCTTTCCCAGTCGCTTGCCGCCGCTTTACTCGACCTCTTCTTCCCCGGCGGCTCCGTCGTTATCATCAACTGTGGAAGAAGAAGCCGTTCGGTCTCTATAGCGACTTCTTCCCGCGAGATTTCCTAGTCTTCTCACCCCGGCCAGGCCGGTCCACCTTCACACACACACACACACACACATTCACACTCACACCCCCGTGAGATTTTGTCAAAATCTTCCCTCCACCTCCAGACCCTCCCAGGGCGCGTGACGCGAGCCCTGACGTCAGAGGGCTGATCTGTCAAAATGTGTAATAAATAAATATTTAAATTCCTAGCGTTCGCAGGCACGTATGTATGTATGTATGTGCGCGTATGTACACGAATCACACGGACACACAAGTTTTCTGTCCTCGAGCTGTTCCCTTTCTTCCTCTCATCGCTGCTCCATGTATACTAAGCAGCCGCTAGGGAGCCTATCAACCTCCTAGGAGGGGCTCGACTTGCTCCTTCATTTTTATTTTTAATATTTTTTTGTCCCGTTTTATTTTCCTTCGAAACTCTTACAAACTGTTTCCTTCCAAGGCCTTTTTTTGGTTTCCCAATTGTCGTCGCCGCCTCCCCCTCCCCCACTTTCCCCTTTTTTAATTTAAAAATAAAAAAAACAAACGCCGAGGGAAAACGACGTGAAGAAAACTCCTCTCCAACTTTCCGCTCAATAACGGAAAACAAGATGGCGCCGCGCCGCCGGGAGGTGTTTTTTTTTTTAATTTTAATTTTTTTCCTCCTTTCAAACCCACGGAAAGCCGGCCCCTTTTATTGCCCAGCATGCCCTGCGCGTTTCTAACGAATTTCGTTACGAGTTTGCCGTTTGGGCGCCATTTTCGAGTGCAGAAGCCGCCAAGGCTGCACAGGCAGGAAACGGCGCTTTTCGGAGCTGCCGTTGCCGCGACTCGGAGATCGGGTTGACTCGCCTTCCAGGCGTCTGCTCGGGTTGCTGGCGGGGACGGGATACTCTGTAGCTGCCTCGAAAGCGGATCTTTGGAGAAAAATGTTCCCGCTTTCGCCGGAGAAGAGATTTGAGAAACTTCCCTCCATGTGAACAGAAGTGAGGCAGAAACTTCCGAGAAGGTAAATTGATTTTAACCGCCACTTGCGCGTAACTGAGGAGGAAGAGTGAGGTTGGAAAGACAGAAAAAACCCTCCAGGTTGCTCCAGACGGAAAAAAGGCGGCAGATGTATTTTTGTTTCCTTAACCGACCGCTTTATCCTCCCCTCTTCCCCCTCTTCGGCGGTGGATGCGTTCGAGGGGCTTATTTGTAAGCGTTTTCCATTACAGAAGATATAATCCGAATTAGTCATCCGAATTTGCTCCTTACAGAGCCGTTTGTTTTGCGATTTTAAAGTCGGCTGTCAAAAAGCTATCCATTTTGGAGAATATTTATTCGATATATTATTTGATTGTGCATCTGCTTGTCTGGAAAAAAAATAGTGCTTGAGTGGCGAAACGTTTTACTAGCCTTTTAAAACGTTTTTATCGGTGTTGCAAGTGAACACGATAAAAGGCACGCACGAAAATCCAAGCTGGGGAGGGCGATGCATATAATTCAGGACGTTCACGAGCATCGAGCCAAGCTCTTCCCTGTTTAAAATTGCTGTACTCGGCTCGCAATAAAAGTTTGATTTCGTAGCCCTGACCTGTTGAGCGCTGTTTGGCAGTCGATCTGTAAGTGCTTTTAGGGAAACACCGCTAATTCGACCCCCTTGATTGAGAGCGAGCTACGAAGGGGCGGAGAAGGGGAGGAAGTGATGGATTTATGAACGGTAAAACTGGATTCATTTCTGGGGACGCTTAATTTTCCACAGTGCTTGCGAGATAACGCACATAAAACCGTTCTTTGTAAGCCTATTTTGCTTCTAACATTCAAAAGCAAATTTTGGTTCCTCAATGAGGTTCCTTTGGACTCTGGGAGGCTATAAACGTCAGTGAAATAGAAGAATGGCAGTATCTTTTCTGAGTGGTACTACTGGCTTTAAAAGTGCTGTTAATGAATTCACTCTAGTCCCAAATGTGGGACACGTGAGTCCAAAACAGTATGCATTCTGAATGTATGGTAAGCATTTATGATTTGCTGATAAAATACTCGAAGAGATCCTCCAGAAATTATTTTTGATCATAGCAAGGAATTCTCTACTCTCCGTTGCTCTTCTCTGTAATAAACAGCCCCTGTAATTGCATTCATTTACTATTTAAGCATTAACTTGAAAATAGTACTTGTTTTAAGTCCTTTACTTGTTAAAACTTTCGTTGAAAAAAAGTAATAAGAATGTATCTAGGTGGAATCTTATTTTAGATGTTTGCAGTGGACAAAATACTTAGAAACAAATTTTCGTTGTGCTTAAGATCACTTTCAGGAAAAGTTAGGATGAGAGCCTTAAGCAGGTACAAACAGAATCATTTCTAAACATTTGTATCCAAGTCTAAAATCTATAATTATTTGTTAAAACGGTCCAAAATACAGACAGCAACTGCTAATTCTGGTTAATTTAGTATGTGCTACTTTAATTTTATTTCAATTTAACTTTTTAATATGTTCTGGTATTACAACTAGAAGATGTCAGTTACAATATACACTTCTAATCCTAATATAAGGAATAGTGGAAAAGTGAAAAATGCATACAACGTATGTCTTAATAAATGGCTTAAACTGTAAAATTGACCCAGATCGTAGGTTAGTATTACATACTGAAGCACAGTTTTGTCTTCTTTACATATAATACTTAGGTGGCTTGAATACTCTTCACTGTGTTAGCCAAAAGGATAACAGTCCTGCTGTAGTTTGGTTATTTAGGATTGGAACAGCTTACAGAAATAATGCCAAGCAAAAGAACTAAAATATCTACAGCGGCCCACTCCAAAGGCAATGAATCTGTAGAGGAGATGTCCATTGATGGGGAACCAGAGAAAGAAGGCAGTACACAAACCACTGAAGTACCTAAGCAAGGTCAGTCTCTTATTACCCTGATTTTTAGGTTCTACTTTTTGTATTTTGCCAAAACCCAGCAAGCTATTATTTAAACACAGTTTGGATGAGTGTGAGTAGCAGCCTGTAAGTTAGGTGTTGAGTACAGTCTATGCTTCTTACACGTTAAGTGTAGTTATGTTGTGAATATTGTGCTGAAAAATGTTTCCCCTGAAATAAAGCAAATAGGCTATTATAGTGTGCTTGCCATCAAGATATGTAAGTAATTATTCATGAATTGGTTAATATCTGAAAATCAGTGCCCAAGAATTGTTAAAAGAAAAGGTTGCCTTAAGGAGTTAAAAGAAAGTTCTACGTCTTGTTGAAATCTAAGTGGCCAGTCTTGTTGTGTGTGCATGACAAACTTCCTGTCTTTGAGGAATAGTGCGGCTGCTGTCATTGCAGCTTACAAGGCATTGTGCAGCATTCTCCAGACCACCTCTTTTAAGAGTATATGAGCTTCGAGTATGCCTGAAAATGAAAGAAATATAGAAAGATTTGTCTTGGGTATGTATAGATGGAGTAGGAAGATAGAATAGATATTAAGAGCATATTACTTTACAAAAATATTGGTGGGTTGTACAAGGCAGCTGTAATGCTTGAATGTACTCATTAGTAAATAGAAAAATCATATTCTAAATGTGTTTCTTGGTAGCTTTGTTGATAGAAAGCTGGTGATTTCCGTGCAGTCGTGTTTTGTGGGAAAGAGTTCTTAGCTTCTACTACTTTCACTGCATGTATTGGAAGTTTCTAGAGATATGTTAAACATATGTGTCTTTATGATTATATTTGGATATTCCTGGCAGACACAGATGAAGTAGTTGACAAACGAAGTTTAGAAGAGATTTTGAGTAGCATCTCTCCTCCCCCACCTCCAGCAATGACCAATGAAGCTGGAGCTCCTCGTCTCATGATAACTCACATTCGAAACCAGAACTTCAAATCTTATGCAGGGGAGCAAATTCTAGGACCATTTCATAAGGTATCTTTCTGTTCAAAATTACTTCCAACCTAAAGTCGGGCTTTCTGGCTTTGCTGCTCTCAGTGAAGACAGTGGAAGCTGCATATTACTAGTGAACAGAGGAGGAGGAGGAGGTAGATCAAAATGTGAATTACTATTGTCTGTACTTCTGTTTTCAAGATCTTGCTTACTGTGGAGTTAAAGCAGCTAAAAATGAGCAAACCTTTTTCTAGTCTATACGAATAGAGGCTCCAAGCTTTCATAATTCAGCTCCAAGCTTTCATAATTTGAAATTTTTTCTTACTCCTCATGATGCTAATTATGAACTTTTTAAACAAGTCTACTTAATTGAAGACACTGACTTTGTATTTGCAGAATAAAACATTAGAAATATGAGCTAATAGGAGGTGTCTTTGAATAGGTTGTACTTTTTACCGTTGGCTGTAAAAACTAAGCTTTTCAGTAGTTCACAATTTCCTGCGCTAGGTGTAACAGTTCTTTAAACTGCCTACAATACAGTGAAAGCTTAATTGCTAGTAGCTATTAAACTGGAATGATATCTTTTTTTTTGTTATGTAGCGCTTTTCGTGCATTATTGGACCAAATGGCAGTGGAAAGTCCAATGTCATTGATTCCATGCTCTTTGTTTTTGGCTATCGAGCACAAAAAATAAGATCCAAAAAACTTTCAGTACTGATACACAATTCAGATGAACATAATGATATCCAGAGTTGCACTGTAGAAGTTCATTTTCAAAAGATCATTGATAAGGTATGTTTTTGTTTGTTCTAAATTGTTTGTTGCATAACGCCCTATGCATTTTTATCACTATGTTGAAATTTTGAGACTTGTAAGTAATTTATTTCAAAATATAAAGGATGCAAAGGATTTTTTAAGCTTACAATACAGTTTTGCATATGATTATTGGGATATAAGTCTTGTGAAGAGTGGTTTGCAGTATTCATGTTCAATTTTTGCTTTAAAATATATTTTAATATAAATTTATATATTGTTACATATGAGTCACAAAATTGAAACTTTTGGCATAAGTCTCATATGAAATGAGAAGTTTTTATATATTTCATGCTAGCAGCAGAGTGTGTATAGTACGAGTGAGTATATGAACTATAAGTGTGGTCTCGAAAGAGCTGAAGGTCATCATCCTTCCAAAACCAACACACACTGGCTTACAATAAAAATTAGTTTTAGTTGTGTTGATTTCATGCCTGTAAGTATTGTATGTTGGCTTAATATCTGAAAGCCTTTCATATAGCCCTTATTTTGCAAGGGATAGTATTAAGGGAAATTAAAATTTTTGTCTTGCATATCAAATTTGTAAGTTGGTAGAATATTCAAATAAGATATCCATGATCCAATTGAACTTAACCCTCTCCCCATTATCTCAACAAAATACAATGGTTTTACACGGTCCCCATAAGTGAGCTGGGATGAAATATTACACGTATGTAATTAAGGACATAGTTGAATGTGATTATTTTTTACTTTTTAATTTTTTTATGAGCTGGGAAAAAATTGGTTCAACTATACACTAAATTGGTATAAATGTAATAAATGTAATGTATAAATAAAAGTTATCTAAAATGTTGATTTGTCATTATAAAATACCTTTCTGCTGGAATTTATATCTAATTGGGGATTGTACATTGGTAAATTTTAGAACTTTTGTGTATTTTGAAGTTATGATATTTTAATGTTATAAGGTGACTATTTGAAATTATAGATAGATAGATTTTATTGAGGTACTGGAGGAATTTACTTGCTTAAGCTAGTTGTTTCTTTGAAATTACAGGATATTTTTTTAAAAAAATAGAGTACCAGGAAGAAGTATCTGTTCTACAAGATGGTGGTAGGAAGAGATTGAGGCTGTAGTCTTCTGTACACTTTTGAGTATTGTATTTGAACTCCATGGTGTCTTATAAGCATAGAGGGGGCCGTATATTAGGGTGTACAAATCTTGTGTTGCTAAATTTAGGCAATTTAGAGAGTTTCTGTGTTTCTCAGACATTATCTGACAGCATAACTAATGAGATGCATAAGTTATGGGAAATATATCAAACAATCTTCAATTTTAGACTAAGACAAGGTGTAGCAGTTATGGGATTAAGCCTATCTAATTTTTAAACCTAGGATATACTTAATACTAACTGTTGTTTTTCTTGTTTTGTTTTCCTTCAAAGCAGGAAGGGGATGATTATGAAGTCATTCCCAACAGCAATTTCTGTGTCTCCAGGACAGCCTACAAAGATAATTCTTCCGTATACCATATCAGTGGAAAGAAAGCAACATTTAAAGATGTTGGTCTTCTGCTTCGAAGTCATGGAATTGACCTAGACCATAATAGGTTCTTGATCTTACAGGTAATCCTATCAATAGTACATTGCTAAAAAATTTTTTTAAGGTTTGGGTATTATGATATCTTCTGTTTTAGAAACCTTAGGGTGCTCTAGCAGCACATCATGATTTGTATGTCATAGCAAATATGCAAGTCATTGTTTGCTGCTTTAGGATTTTAAGGAAGAGAATCATCTGAACAAGTTTTTGCATGTATTTTATTTCATTGTTATATATAGACAAGTTATTAGAACAATTGTTATACTTGTTCCGCCCTAGCAGCACGTAAATATTGGTGTAGTAAAGATAATCTTGACCCCAATATTATTGTGCTGCTTAAGCGTGGCAGGGATTAAGCAACATTGTGTTTTCTGGCCTATTCCATGCAATGTTAATATCCATATGATTCACTTAGAATTCGTGTTTGAAAAAAATGCCATAGTCTTCTTGCCTCAGAAGCATGAATTTACATTAATCTTTATATGTATCCCTAGAGCTGTTTAATTTACAGTTCCAGTTTTTCATAAAAGATAGTATATTCTCCTAACAACCTAATTTGTGGTGTCTAGATAAAGTTCGTACATGATAAAAACAATTCTTTTGGAAGAAAAAAGCTATGTAACTTGATATTCACTAATTTCCACTTTCTGTTTCTTTCTAATGGCTGAATATCCACAATAATTACTCAAGACAAAGTAGTGTATTAAATCTAACTTTTTATGCCTTCTAAATTTTAAAAAGAACGTTAAGCAGAAATTTAATTGAGCTATATGCATAAATGACATAAAAATCTTTGAATCATAAATGGTGGACGGTTTGGGTGTTTCACATTTTAAGAACGAATTTTGAATTTATACCAAAACTTGGTGAGAAGATAAAAATAGTAGTGAAAGGGAGTTTGGGGGTTAGTACCTCGCCCATTATAATGTGACAAGCTTTTGAGTGTGACATCTGACGTATTATGAACAATTTTAGGGTGACTTGTGTGGGCTTAAGAAGTGTTTTAAATTATGGTCTGCAGCTTTGGTACGAGTGCATGTGCTTAAAAAGAATTGACTCATAGATATTTGAATACATTTGAAAAAATTAATAGTGTTAAGCATTTAAAAATCAAACTAGTTTTATAAAAGATGATATTTCTCTTGAAATTATAATGGTAGCAAGAACTGTACCTGATGGTGTTACATCATTATAAGAAGGCTTCTTTCAGCAGAATGTGGTGGTGGGAATTTTCAGTGCTTCCCCAGGCTAAATATCCTCTGGAGAGTTAGAACTGTTTACAGCAGGTTTAGGCAATATTCTGGCAGTGAGTGGGTGGAAAATTGTCTCCTATCTTTCTGGTTGTACAACGTTCACCAAGTATAGTGAATATTGTTGAAAATACCCAAAGATATACAGACACTATATATAGATCTTAAATAAATAAATAAATAAATAAATAATACAGCTATACACTGTATGTAACTTTTATTCTGGATTCTTTATTTTTTTAGTTCATTTAATTGATCACTTGTTATTCCCAAGGTATATTTCAAAGTCACATGAAACCAACACCTTATTGAATGTCTAGGTCTGGTCATTGCCAGTGTGAAGAGTTGCTGGAAACTATGGAGTTCTTGTCCAGAACAAAAGAGTATAAATGTACTAAAATATGAAAATATTTCCAATAGTGAACTTCTCAGATTTTGTAATACTAGGTGAATATGTCTTGAAAAATAGGGGTCATCCTGATTTTAGAAGGTTACAAGTTTATAAATATTTGTTTGCATCAATTAAAGTTAGAATACATATAAATTGTTTCTAAGTATCATAAGAGGATTGAGATTAGTGCAAACCAACATACACCTTTTGTTATTCAAGTCACTATGAGTGACTTGTCTGTCAAGCTATGTATCTGGAAGAATGTAAAATTGAAATACTGTATTTTTATTTAATAGATAAAAATGGACATTTTCATGTTTAAATAGCTTAATTGTACTTCCTGGGTTGCAGTATATCACATTGCTAAATACAAAGCTGAATTAGATGTTAGTGCCTTCCTGCAGCATAGACAAGTGGTTTAAAAAGTGTAAGACAAGCATTTCAATTCATAACCACTAAAGAAAATTTTGAATCAAGTTTATATTCTTACTTCAAATAATCCCCAAAACTATGTTAGTTAAATTTCCTGTGTAAATTACTTAACAGTGTATTACCTAGGAGTTACATATTATGATTTTTGAAATATCTAGATATTTAGAGTGTAGTTGCTAAAGCTGTAGAAGGAAGAATTGAAGCAATTTGAACCACCTGGTCAAGTACCATTCCTATTTTGTACAAAAGAAGAAACAGAATGCCCTTGGATCTCATTCCATGTTTCATCATCTTATGGCAAATAAATGGGAGGGAAATAAACTACAACAGCTCCAGGATTTCTGTAGTTATCTTCCTGTTTTGAAGGTTGAACATGGAATAGGGATGGCTTTAGTACTTTGGATATCTGCCATCTCTCAACATACCTGCTTTTCAGCCCTATTTACATCAGAGGCAGTGCTCCCAACATTAGCAGAGAAAAGGCTGCAGAAGTTTCCATGATGGAAAAAGGAAGGGCATATAAAATTGATGCTCCCTCTTCAAGATGGGTTTATCTGTCCATGCCTAGGGAGTTTGTTACAAAGCATACAGTTTCAAGGAGTTTGAAACCATTTATCATTGCCCAAGAAGAAGGGTACAAAGGGAGTAAAAGAGTGCTTTTTTATGAAACAAGGTACTAATATTCGTGTTTAAGTGTAGCCTAGTAGGTGGTATTCTCAAACTGGTTTAATTTTAAGGTTGTAGAATGCCTTATGCTGGCACTGAACATGAACAATATGGTTTTAAAACAGGTGTTAGACTCCCTTCCCTCAGATTCTGTGTTCATAACAAACTGCCTCGGTATATGTCAATTTGACCAACCAGTACTACTTATCTTACATATTAACATATTACTCTCAGGTTTTCATTGAAGGCTTGCCTTGTCATCAGCAATGTGGCTGAATCTTTTAGAGAATGGCCTTTGGGGGCTTCCTACTTGTCTCTCGTGACTGGAGGCAGTACCTAGGGATCCATTCCAGTAACTACTAATAAATCTGTTCTCCATGAATTTGTCTAATTCTTTCTTAAAGCTATTTAATAAAGCATCAAATAAGAATATAAGGCCATCTATGTATCTTGATAAATTAATAGATATAATTGACATCTCTGGAACCCAAAGTTTAGTATAATGACTGTCAGGCTACATCCTTGCACTAAGAGAGTACAGTGCCTTATTTGCAAGAGCACTTGCTTTTCTTTCTCTTTGAAGCTGAGGGAGAAAAAGTTTCTTCCATTTTGAAGATGTAGCACAGATGTATTTTTTGTCATGCTGGAAATTATCCCAGAAGTTAGCCATTTTGGCACAATAGGAAATACTTCCAGGCAGAACACAGCAAAGCTTGGTTGCCCATACATCTTACACAGCAGTGGTGTGAGCACTTAAGAGTGGCCTGTGTCTTTGGGGTCCTTTTTTTTTTTTTAACTCTGAAGCAAAAATGCCTCCAAGGCCAGGAGCATCACTGGGATGTGGGTTCTACTCCTCAGGCCTTCTGTGCATTAAGCTTGCTGTGTATACAGGGTCTCGTTCAGGTTCATAACTTGACTAGGATACAGAGAGCCTTATGAATTAATGGAAAGCACTTCTATTTGTGAAAAAATTGCCTTAGCAACTGCAGTCCTTTCTATTATGCTGAATTTCATTCAGAAGTATACACAGCGTGCCAGACAACAGTAAAAAGATGGACCTAGAAAGATGATCTTGTGCATGGCACCATTGGATTATAGCCAAAATACATGATAATAAATACTGTGTATCTAGTGTGGAAAAGGCTATAGCTCAATGGTAGAACAGCTATCTGGGAAGCAAAGGGTTGCCAGTTTGATTTTGAGCTTCTCCCTAGAAGTAGGCAATAGTAAGCCACTTCTGTATCTCTGCCAAGAAGACTGCATAGATGTTCCTGTGGAGGCAACCATACAGTCAGCCAGGAGTCAGTCTTGACTTGGTGGTACTCCACAAAAGCTACATTTGTATTGTTTAAATTTGGAATTCAATTTTAAAAAATTAATCCTTTAAGTAGAATTAACAGCTTTTTAAAACACGTATTTGATATTTGATCATATGACTTACGGAGAAGGTTATAAATAATTCCTACCAACTTGTCCTCAATATTTTTGTGTTAGATTTGTTTAATTTACTTTCAGTCGAGTGAATTTTATTTTTTACTAAAATTATGTTGCATAATTACAAATGCTTTTTGATCATACCTACCTGGAAAAATATTGATCTCATATTGTGCTGTATTCTTGTTCAGCTAAATAATTCAGTTTTGAATATATATCAAATTTGTAAATTTGAGTATTATTTTAGTGTGGTGTAAAATGTAGGATTTAAAATTTAATATTAATTTTTAAAAACCCTCAAGTCACTTTTTGCTTTTTAATTTTTTCAATTATACAGAAGACCTCCCCAGTTGTAAGTTAGAACTTAATAAAAGCTCAGAAAAAAATGTAGTTTATTTTAAATGTTTTGTAAGCCACACTGGGGTAGAGCAGGTAGTAATACAATAAAATAAAATAGCCTGTTAAAATAATGACACCTTTAATGCTTAATTTCTAATCCTTGGCTTCAGTGTGTTCTTCAAGCCCAGTTACTTGTTAATCTAGTAGGCTTCAAATATTTTGTTACTTCTAAAATCAGGAAAAATGTATTTAAACTGTAAACAACACTAAAAGGACAAGTGTGAAAATGTTGTTGGACATTATTAAGATTCAAATTAAAGTATATGAGAAACTAACACCTTCCTTTGATTATATGTAAAAAGCCACACTTGAATATTTACAAACTATGTGTTTTCTAGAGAGAATTACTCTCCTATGTTTTACTTTCAATTTTTTAAAATTGACAAGTTTGGCAAGTAATAATCTCCCTTGTTAAATTTAAACTTAGTGCAGTCATGGTAGGGCATTTTATTTTGGAGAGTGTTAAATAGATGAGATTTAATACATGGTTCCCTGAAGCCTCATTGGAGTTTAATTCCAACACACTAGGGTATAAGATTAAAGACTGAACCACTAAACTGGGGGACAGATAGATTTTACTGTATTTGTACATTTTGTAATATGATGAATCTTTCATTTTGTTTCCTTTTCATGGGACCTAGTCAGAAAAGTGCTTTTTACCTTTGCTTAAGCTGTAGGTTTTGATAGCAGTACCTTGTGTAATTCTCTAATCTCTTATTTATTCCCATTTGTGCTTTAAAATAAAACAAATTCCTTAAATTTCTTTTCCTGAATTTCTTTCCCCTAGGGCAAGCTGCATAAATTAGGAGTGTTAATATTTGTATCTTTTTTATATATTTTTATATATGGCACATCAGTTCTAAAAACAGTGAAAGAAGTCATATTTAATAATAAAGTGCATTCTAGATGAGCATCTTTTTAGCTTTTCTTAATAGTGTAGAATGATATAGATCACTGAGATGAGGGGAAATGATGAATTTAAAAACTTTAAACTCCAAGTGTGGAAGCTAGATTTAAAAGTACACACTAGTTCCTTTGGAAAACTACTTAGCAAAATTAAGCTGAAATTACTATAACTTGACTCATTATTTTTTATTATTTTATTTTAAATAGTGTGATATAACTTTGTCATAGTTTGTTCAGGTACCCAGAATTATTTTAAAAACAGGTATGCCTGTGTTTGTCTATGCATGGATGCAGATTACGTAATAATAGATGCTCATTAATTTGCAAGCTAAATAAATCACAGTATGTAACCACTCTGGTGGCTATAATAAACTATGCAATCCTGAATTGAGGTTGGAGAAAAAGACTAAGTCTTTTGCTGAAGATTCTTAATACAAAGTTCCTAGGTGGTGGTAAATGCCTTTTTATTATCTTTGAGCAAACTAAAATATGCACTTTGCCAGTCTACACTTTGCAGTAAATCCTTTAAATTGCCAATAATGCCCATCCCATATCAAGTTGAAATGTAAGCAAATTTACAAATGATAGTGTCGTAGTAACAAGGAATGCTACCTGTGGATTTTCCAGTTATATAAATTTAGTAAGGCCATAAGAACTGAATAAATTTCTTTCTTTGGCATTCTTAACCATATTGAGTGAATTATGGTTATTTTATGTACATCATCAGCTAATAGTGTATTCCCTTCAATCTTACTGGAAGATGTGGTTCTCCATATCTGAGTGGTGTACTTTGAACAAATCATGCCCTGTTTGCAGTACCTTCAGTCACAGTGAATTTAAAGAATTGCTTTCTTTTAGGAGGCTGCTGTTCAGTGAGCATGAGCAATAAACTGTTAAAAAGCCATATTAAAGTTCAGTGTATATGAGAATAAATATTTTTGACTATTGCAATATATATATATGTAACTGTGTAATTGAATGGTGTGTTCTGTACTTATGAGAATTGGGAGATTATAGTGTCAGGGTGTTGAAATGTTTGTATTAAATTATTCCAGTGACATTTTTAAAAATATTCACAGATTAGGTTTATTATCAGTTTTTTGTGTTGGCATTTTTTAAAAAACAGCCTTATCTGGTCTCTTCATCCTGAAATGTCTGGCAAAATGCAAGAAAACGTTCACCAGAGGGCCTAACTGAATTTTAGTTTCTATTTAAGTTTGCTTGATATTTCTATGTTCCTGTGTAGAAATTTGACCTTATTTGCAAAGTTTGGGGAGATCTGTGGACAGGATCTAACATTGATCTTTCCCTTATGGAAGGCTGCTTCAACAAACTGGGTACATTCATGTGTAATGTTAAGCAGTTCACTGTGTGGATGAGCCTGAACAAGCCAAAAGAAGCCTTATATCTCCCCTTCCTTTTCTTCCCATTGCATGATCAGAAAGAGAATCTGAGCAGAATTCATTTTAACTTTCAATAAATCCTGGAAAAATATTTTCACTTATAGCCAACTAGAGTTCTTAAAGCTAGTGAAACTTAGAATTTGTTTCAAGTACTGTCCCTGCATGAAAAATAATGTTCAAGCCAGGGTTGTTTAGTATGTAGTTTAGTTTCATTTTTAAAAGTACACTACACTATGCAAAGAGTGCAGTGTGCTTGTTAGTTCCAAAGTTTAGTCAGATTAATACTTGTTTGTGGAGCATAAAACCATGGTTTATAGGTGCACAAAAATGCAATCCATGGCTTTTCTCACTGGCTGACATTGTTTTGTGGGCTTTACAATTAATTGTGTGGTTCTGTTTCAACTCCTTCCATGAAAGTAAGATCCAGTACAGTAGTGTAATTATTGGTTTTCTTTTTGAAATGATAATTGTATTTGCCTTTTCTGTTCTGTAAAGTGGGTATATTGCTTTCATGAACAGTGGCTATTTATCTCAGTTGCATACATGGCTGTAGAAGATTAAAGTATGCTATGGCTCACCTTTTGGTTTAGCCGATTCCAGCTGATTTATTTCAGTCAGGCCAAAGCAAGGTTCACAGCTCATTTAAATCACCTTGCCAAATAACATTCACAGTTCCTTTGTTTTGAGTTTTGGTTGCAATTGTCTGCCTACTGTTTTTAGTTTAATACTTTAATTTTGTTACATAGTTTTGATAGGGCTGTCTGCTAGATGATTTTTTAAAAAAAATTAATCACACCCATCTCTTTTATGATGTAGTGGTTTTATTGCTATAAAGCACTGTATTATGCAAAATTGTATAGAGGCAATCTTGACAACATTTTCTCAACTAGGACCTTTTTGTGATTAGCAGTTATATAACTTGATTTTCCAAAAAGTGACACTACCACATACAAAATAGTTCATGTTTTGTTGGCTTCAGGAAAGCAAGGTCCATTCCACCAGGGTAACTCTTAAGGGCTTATAAGCAGCACTGTTTTGTGAACTATGAAACTACATAATTTTTTCTTAATGTTGAGTGAGTAGTAGATAGTCAAGCAAACAATGTATATCAATTCCTGTTTATTATTTTATTCCTGTCTCAAGTATATTCTGGATGGAAATGTGCATAAAAATTGGAAGTACTGTATATCACATAGAATTATATGCATGTGCTCATGTAATTAAAGCAGTTGCCTAGAGAAATTACATTGTTGTAGGGTTTTTTTTAATCAAACCACTTTTTAGGGGGAAGTTGAACAAATAGCAATGATGAAACCAAAAGGGCAGAATGAGCATGATGAAGGCATGCTTGAATATTTAGAAGACATAATAGGTTCGGGACGATTAAAAGAGCCTATCCAAATATTATGTGGAAGAGTTGAAATGTTAAATGAACAGAGAGGTGAGAAGGTAAGACTCTTGGATTTTTAAAAATATGTTAGAGAATAAAACAAGTAAACTGTGCAAAAAGATTGTAGTGAATGATATTGAGTGATTCAGGTACCTGTTTATCACTTCCGTATTCTTTACTTCCACAACAGTTGATCCGTATTCTGTGACCACTGAAATACATAGTTGCCCAATTCCAGATTTGTAGAATTTTTGGATAATCTTGACTTTGTTGCTTGTATTATCTGTTCTCTTTGGCAGGGCATGTAGCCTTGTGTGTATGGGATAGAAACATCTTTAAAAATTTTCTACCTATATGCTTATACTATAACAAACCATGAAAGTTTCACTAAGCCTTCTATTAACATCCCTCTTGGGATTCAGTAATGCATTTCATGCATACTCTTAAAGAGGAACACAGTAGTTCTGACCCAGAGTGACTCATTTGAGTATAGTAGGAATATACTAACCTAACAAATACAATTTAATTGTGTGACATACTACTACTCACTTTTTTAGGTTTATGTAAAGTATGCTTCATGTATGCATAAATAAAGCAAATCCCATTCTTTAAGAAATAATTTTATTGGCTTTAGTTAAACAGGGTTAAAATGGTGGAAAAAGAAAAAGATGCTTTAGAAGGAGAGAAGAACAAAGCTCTTGAATTTCTTTCTCTGGAAAACAAAATGTTTAAAGAAAAGAATAAAATATATCAGTACTACATGTAAGTAGCATAATTTATAATGGACTAGAAAAATATAGACCAGAGCTTATGAAAATACATTCGCACGTAGCAATATGTGAATTGTTTTTTGCTATTTAATTTGAGAGTGTGGATTTGGAAAAGAATGTGTAAATGATTTTAG
The DNA here is from genome assembly GCA_023333525.1 of Aspidoscelis tigris stejnegeri. Classification (NCBI taxonomy): domain Eukaryota; kingdom Metazoa; phylum Chordata; class Lepidosauria; order Squamata; family Teiidae; genus Aspidoscelis; species Aspidoscelis tigris. The sequence continues at coordinate 24,170,546 of JALMGA010000002.1, read as the reverse complement.
TTTTGGGAAATTACTGTGGTTAGCCCACTGTACTATTCTTTCTCCAGAATTAAATGTATCCAAGGCTAGTTATCATTAGCACATATTGAAATCAATCTGTAAAGATGATTATGACTTGAAGACAAATTGATTTCAGTGAGATGAAAGTAGTTTGTATGCAGTCCATTCTAAATCCTGAAGGCATTTATTGGGTGAGATTTGCAACACTGAAAACATGATTCTTAAGCTTTATAGCAAGTAAATTGGGAAAGATGATGCTGGTTCACTACAAATACATGATCGGAATATATTCAGTTTTAAGAATAGCTCTATATTTATACTTCTACCTGGAGCCACAGTATGGCATGTGCTACAGCAGTGACGTGCCAACAACCCATTTTCCTCAATGAATAAACACTGCTACTTAGTAAAATCTTCATGGAAATGTTATTTTTTATTTATTTATATTTTTATCCCAGCCTATACCTGAAAGTCTTCAGAAGGGATACAACAGTAAAAACAAAATGAGTCCACTAAAAATGATAACAGTACCTAACCTGGAAGTGGGTGGGGAGATATTATGTCAAGATCAAGCGTAAATAGATGCATCTTCTAAATGTATATGGTGAAGATCCCTGGTGCACCTCAGGAAGAGGACAGTTCCATAGTCTGGAGGCTACTGTCAAGAAGACCCTGTGCCTGGTACTCACCCCTTTAGCTTCCGAGGGCTGCACCTATAGATATTAAGGTATAGGCAGGTTAATATGTGGGGTGTTCCTTTAGATATTTTTGACCCAAGCTGTGTAGGTCCTTGTAGTGGAAAAATAACACCTTGAATTGTGCTTGGTAGCAAATTGGTAGCCAGTGCTACACTTAAGACTAATGTGCATCCAGTCAGTACATTCTGCACTGGCTGCAGCTTCTAGACTGCATTGGAGTAGTCCAATCTGGAAGTTACCAGAGTATGGATTACTATGGCCTTATTATCTCTGTCCGAAAGAATCTTAATTGGTGAAGTAACTGTAGCTAGAAGTAGGCACTCTTGGCCACCATCTCCACCTGGACTTCAGTTGTCAATGCGTAGTCCATGAACACCTCTAGACTTCATACCTGTCTCTTCCAGAACAATACAACCACACTGAGAACAGAGGGATCCCTCTTCATGGACCCAAGACATGTCTGGATTCATGTTAAATTTATTTACTTCATTTATTTAACTCATTACTGCTCCCAGACACCTGTCAAGCACTTCAGCTGCCTCTCCTGATTCATATGACATAGAGCTGAGTGTCATCTGCATAATTGATGGCAGTTCTCCAAATCCCCTGATGACCTCTGCAAGTGTCTTCATATAGATATTAAAGAGCACAGGTAGCCTAACCCAGGTTGTCAAACAAATATCTCCTGGCAACCACTCTGGCAGTGGCTTTCAATGTAGGAGTAGAACTATTGCACTATGGTGCCTCTAATGCCCAAACTCTGTATCACTGCCGGAAATATACCATATTCCAGTAATATCTAAAGCTACCTAGAAATGCAGGAATGTCAACAGGTTTGCACTCCCTTGTGCTTCTCCTGAAAAGGTCACCAATCAGGGCGCACAGACAGTTTCAGTGCCATAACTGGGCCTGAAGTTAGATTGGAATGGGTTTAGATAATCATCTTTTTTCAAGCATACCTGCAGTTGAACAGGCCCAGCTCTCTCTGCTAACTTTCTCCCAAAGGTGTATGCTCACGGCTGAGCAATGTTATGGATCCAGGGAGGACCTATTGAGAGGGGCACACTAGTGCCACTTTAAGGGCCTTCAGGACCACCCCATCTCCCATACCCTGAACCCATTCACTCATACTCTGCTAGTAGCTTACAGAATAGGAATGTGCTTAAACCCCAAAATTGGGGTTTGGTTCACATTAAATTGAAGTTATGGTACCTGAACAAGTTTGAGATATTTATTGGATGCCCGACCATTTCATCGAAGCAAGTAAGGGGTTTGTCAAACCCACCCTTCTTGTTTCCTAATGTCTGCTACCCTTGAGGATCAGAGGAAGGCCTAGCAGATTTGAAGAACAGCGAGGAGGAGGAGAAAAGAAGAGGTTGCAGCATGATGGGGAAAGAAGGGTCAGGACTGAACAGAACTGCTTTATTGCAAACTCTTGGGAACTTTGAGGCAGGGTCCAGTTCACTAGTGATTCTTGCAGATTCTTCTAGAATCTCATTCAGAACATCCCTCACATTGCACTAAATTTTGTTTTTCCCTTTTGTTTCTCATTTATATGAAGTTGTGAATTGTCTCTAGTCAGAGTATTTGATGTACTTTTCATATCAGGTCCACAGAGCTTGAAGAGTTTTTATGTGAATTCCATATAATGTGCTTAGTCGCTGTCACTTATAACAATAGTCTGTGATTACCTTGGGGATCAAGTAACTCCATTCATAAAGAAATTGCTAGGAAACGAGTTTGACATCTGAGGTTACTTTTGCCTGGCCATAAGGGATGTTTATATAAAACTAGCAAAATACCTGGTGTCCATAGATAACCTTAGAAAACCACGTATGTTCACAGTGCTCAGAAGAGCTCCTCATCAGACTTTGAACGTTTGTTAATATGTTAAATTCATACATAGACTAGATTTTATTTGATGCACTGTTTTATGATGATGTTCAAATTTTAATGGTGTGTGACCAGAATAAACAAAGATTGATGACAGTGCAAGATTCTCTTAACAAAACCAGTAGCAACACTTCAGTCAGCTTGATTAATATCAGATACTTTTTATTTTAGTAAAATCTTCTGTGTACATTTTTAAAATGTGTGTGATCTCAATATTAGATAAGGTATTTGTAGTGCCAGGTTAAATCTCAACTTCTTTTCTTTTTCATATTTAGTTCTGAATTGAAGAAACAAATAACTGAACTGGAAACACAAAAAGAAAAAATATGTGAAGATACTAAAGAAGTGAATGAGAAAAACAGTAAACTGGCAGATGAAATGAAAGATAAGAATAAAGCTCTGAAAGAAATAGAAAAGTAAATTGATATTTTTGTTTTGTGAACATTAACAGAACTTTAAAACAATGTATGAACTTTTACTGCTGTTAGACTATTAGTACATTTGATAAAACATGTTTTCATCTTTTGTAAAACGTAAACTAGCTTAATCGTGCCTTTTTAATTTATTGTGAAGGTGATTGGTATACTTTTCTTTTAGAAAACTCAACAAGATCACATCGTTTATAGAAGAAAATAAAAATAAGTTCACACAGCTGGATTTGGAGGATGTGCAAGTAAGAGAGAAATTAAAACATGCAAAAAGCAAGTCAAAAAAATTAGAGAAGCAGCTTCAGAAAGAAAAAGAAAAGGTATACCTGTTAACTTCAACATAATTTTTCAATTTTTTAAAAAATTATTTATGCTAAATATTTGTAAGAGTTCCAATTTTCTAACAAAACTGATACGTAAGTTTCAGATTACTTTTTTGTGCACAGTGACATTTTGTGCAACAGGCTTTAATTGACCTTTCTTTGGGAGAGGAAATTTAGAGCTCCATCCTAAATGTAATTTATATTGTGCCATATAAAATGCACCCATAATTTGCCAAGAGATATTTAGGAAAAATAAATTAAAAATAGAATGCAGGGTGATTTTAAGAGAAATTTTGGGGAAATTATGGGTCTTATATGGTAAAAAAGTAAATGGTATCTTTTTAACATACTCAAAATTCTGTTCGGATATCATCAGGTAAACTATTTATAAAGATTCTGCTTTGTGGCTGTAGAGGTAAATATTTATGGGTCTTGCTCTAAATAGTCTTGCTCTAAACATAGACCAAGATTGGTCCCCAATACCCTTGGAAGCCAGCTGTCAGTAAAATCAATAAAATGTATGTTGCTGTGTTCTTTCTTATATGGGAATATACAGCAAAGCATCATGGGTTTTTAGTCCTGGGGTGTTTTTCCACCGTGCTCCAGATCTAAGGAATGGGTATTTAATCCGGATCTAGTAGATCTGGATCTAAGGGAAGTACCCAATGTGTTTCCATGGGTGGTCTAGCACCCACTAGCAATGGGTGCTGGCCTCCCTGCTGTGGAAACATCAGAGCACCCATTTGCAAATCTGGATTGACCCACAAGGTCTTGTCACCCCAGGTGTTTTGGGGGACGGAGGGCAATCTCCAAAGTCCCTCCGAAATCCCTCCAAAGTTGACTTCGGAGGTTAGCAAAGGCTCCGAAGTCCCTCAGAAGGCAACTTCGGAGATTAGCAAAGGTTCCGAAGTCCCTCAGAAGGCAACTTTGGAGATTAGCAAAGCATATTAATTAGCTCCTTGTGAGCAGAGATGAGTCAGCCTCATTAATATGCACCTCTTTTCATGCCTGAAGGTAACAGTCTGCTTTGTTCTCCCTTTGTTCTTGGAGGTTTGTCTTCAGAGCCTTTGCTAATCTCCGAAGGCAGCTTCAATGATTTCAAAGCCTAGGTTTTGGGGCTCCCCCCCCATGGGTACCACCTCCCCCTAGCCTCCTCTAGACCCCATTGCCAAACTAACGTGGAAACAGGCTCCCTTTAATCTGGATTTTCTGGCTGAAGACCCCATTGTAGACCCCATTAATGGGGTCTACAGAAAATACAGATTAAAGGTTGAGATGTACCCGTATGATCCGGATATAAATAAATAAATTTCCCCAACGGGACTGGAAACAAACGTGTCCCAAATGGGTGCCATGGTGGAAATGGGGTCATCCAGCTCACACCCAAATGGGTCTTTAATGGGTGCAAAAATAGGTACTTTCTGCCCGTGGAAAAACCAAAACCAAGTACAAATCAAATTAGGAGGGAGGGAAAGCTTGTCCAGTTAGCCAAATTGAAATAAAGTAGTTATCCAAGCAAAAGATATGTCTGGAGCAGGATGTTTCACAGTCAGGGACACTCTAAGGCAGGCCCTTCCTTGGTTTCATTGCAGGTTGATGCTGGCTATTCCTAAGATCATTATGTTATTCGTGTTCCTTTCTGCTTAATGTGGTCATGCAAAAGCAGTCTTATTAATTCAGTACATTTCCTTTTTTGGAAGCTTAGTTGCCTGCTTCTATTAGAAGCCTAGAACTTTTGTTTTTCATCGTAGGACCACATATATGATCTGAAGTGAGATGCGTTACAGAAGTGATGTCCAGCTTCAAACATGAAGTCAAAGGATAGAAGAAAGTAAACATAGCTATCACTGAATTTGGTCTTTGGCAGATCAAACATGTATGAAAAACATTCTGGCCCTTGGAAACAAAGTGTCAAATGAAGAAATGTACACACTTGAATGCCTCAATCAGAAGTATTATAGGGTGTATGGTTTTAAAGATTGTCCATTTATGTTTCTAAATGTAATATATTTATTTGCTTTCCTAACCAACATTTAGTTGCAAATCTCTGATATATAAAATTATCTGCAGATCCTGTACTTAATATGCCTTCAGTGAAGTAAAATTTGCTTGCTATCCAGCAGTGCCATCAGATCAACAATCCATTGATGAAGTTAAGGGGTTACTTTGCTTTTGAGCCCACAGAAGCCATGAATGCATCCCATTTGGATCAGGGCAGACTAGTGGAGCCAGCGGCAAAAGAACTGGTGCTAGAAGTTAAAGTGTATATTTTGGTGGTTGCTCAAATATGGTTTGGAGACAGTGTTGATTTATGCCCTATGAAAGTGCAGCTGTGCCATTGTAAAAGCAGAATTGTACTTCTATTTTTTCCATAAAACTAGGGAAAGGAATCTAGTTGAAAAACAGTACATTTTCTTTCTCCAGGTTGAAGACTTGAGAAATGTTCCTGCCAGTAGTGAGTCTACCATCAGTGAGGCCACAGCTAAGAGAGAAGCTCTAGAAAAAGAAAAGGAAAAAGCAGAGGAAAAACTGAAAATAGTTATTGATAGCCTTAAACAAGAAACTCAAGGACTGCAGAAAGAGAAGGAGGTTGGTATATAGATCAGCATAATTATTTATGCATTGGGCTTTTAATGTTATAAAAAGTAGATGGAAGACACTTGTACGCTTGTAAAGAGTCTTGCTTCTCTGACCAAAGTAACATCTTCTTTTTCTGAGAGTTCCCTCCCCCCAGAATCATTTCATAAGAGAAGCCCTGCAGGATCAGGCCACAGCCCATCTAGTCCAGCATCCCGTCGCACATGGTGGCCCACCAAATGCTCATGGGGCATCTCAAGCAGAGACAAGGACAAACCTTTGCCTGCTCTCGAATCCCAGCAAATGGCCTTAAGCTTCCCGCTCCCCCCCCCCCCAGCCTGAAAGATGTACTTAGGCATTCATTCTAGCAGCCATTGTTACTTCTATACCATGTATAATTTTATATACCTCAGTCAGGTCCCCTCTTAAATGCTGTCTCTCCAGACTGGAGAGGCCTAGATGTTGCAGCCTGGTTTTTTAAGGGAGGTTTCCCGGACCCTTAATCATTCTGGTTGCCCTTTTTTGCATTTTTTCCAGTTGCACAATATCCTTTTTGAGTTGTGGTGACCAGAATTGTACACAATACTCCAAATGTGGCCTCACCATAGATTTATAAAGAGGCAAAATGACACTTGCTGACTTATTTTCTAGTCCCTTCCTAATTATTCCCAGCATTGAGTTAGCTTTTTTCGCTGCTGCTGCACACTGGGTTGATACCTTCATTGAACTGTCCATTTCAGGATTGGGTTGTGTCAGTTTGCTATAACTTTGATGATCAATAGACAGCAGAGCATGCTGTCATCTCGCCCCAGTTCCATTTGGTTGCTCAACGCCATCAGTGTGCTTGCTTGCTTATATGTGTATTCGTTCTGAGGCCCTCAGGGCCCTTCCCTCTGGCAGTGCTGGTGAGTGCCATGTTTGCCAGCTTGAGCCTGCCTTTGCTCATTGACTGGGGTAGCTCCCATCACCTTTTCTAACATGTTGGCTGGTTGAATTCTCTTGCTAGCCATGGGGCTTGCTCCTGCACATTGCCAGTCATTTAGAGCCTTCTGTCACTCACTGGTCATGTGGGTCTTCTGGCTTGGCCAGCTGGAGCCTTCCATTGCTGGGAGATGTTGCCTTGGTGTGTTTGTTGACCAATTTGAACCTGACATCAGTCATCAGCTGCAGGAGCTTTTGTCAGAAGGTTATCTTGGACTTAATTGATACAAAGTAGTCTTCTGTTTTTTCACTCTAACAACCTGTAGGTGGCATAGCATAGCAGAGTATGACAGAACAGACTGTCATCTCACACTTTTATTTCCTTTCAGGTCACTTCACTCTGATGTTCTCAGGAGCTTCCTCTCTTTGAGGAACTTTTAAAAAAAGAAGCAAAGACAGAAGATCTTTTGTCTTTGCCTTAGACCTTCTTTGCTTTAGCAGTTGCTTAGGAACTGATCTTTTCCTTTCTGAACATTGCCTGGGACTGCCCATGGTTTCTGCATTCGCCCACCCTCGCTAGAACCTGCAGGGCTGTTAAGCAGTATGGAACCTTCGGCTTCATCTCCCTTGCAGTGTCCAGTGTGGCCATTTTCTGGGGCAGAAGCCTGCTCTTAGTCAGCTGAACTTCCTTCTGAGCTTGTCAACATGGAGGCTGCATTTTCTTCATCTTTGATAGCCTCCACTTGGAGTTGAAGGAGGAAGCGGCCATTTGATTCACTCTGGCCTAATTTCTTATCAACTTAGTTGTTCCTTCAGTCTCAGTGGTATTGTCCTTTCTTGTTAACCTCTGCAGTGCCATCATTTTTCTGGCACGCTTAACAGCTTTTTTTAAAAAAAACTTTGGCTGTTACTGTCTCCTGCCAGAAAGCTATGGATTTCTCACTTTATAACAGAGACCTTTTATGAACTTCAGCAAGGCAAGGGAGCTTTTCTCCTCACCCCAAAACAGGAGACATTTCTTGGTGGTCTGCATGACCGTTAGAGACTGAGAGCATGGAGGCTACAGCCTCAACTGTTTGCATCTCCTGGTCTTGTTCACCCCTGAAGTGCCTTGTATGGCCATTTGAGGGCAAGGGCTTCAAGTTACTAAAACGGTGATGGCAAACCTATGACACGCGTGTCACAGGTGACACGCCAAGCCCTTTTGGGTGACACACCTGGTCTCCCTGGCACCTGGGCGTGTAGTGCTTGCTTGTTCTTGAAGTGTGTGAAACACCAACTTTCAATTGAAGATTTAGCAAATGAAATTCAGCAACAAAAGTCACTATGTAAAGAATTATTTGTTTTTGGTTTTTAAAAATACATATATCAAAAATTTAACTGTTTTACTAGAGCTACAAATATCACAAAATTATGGATATTTCTAGATGTGGCACAGCACCTGAGTTAAGGTAGGTTTTCTTGCGAATTTTGACACACCAAGCTCAAAAGGTTCGCCATCACTGTACTAAAACATCTGCTTTTTTGCTCTTGTGTTTTGCTGCTGGGTTGAGCAACCATTTCTCAATAAGAGACCAGTTGTTAACCAGCTGAGCTTTCTGACAGGCCATAGATAATTCAGGCAGAATGGTGCAGAGGTTATGGGCGGCATGTTTTCCAGCTGTTAATTTCCACTCTGAGCTTGGAGGAGGTTGAGGGGCAGCTGTTGACTCATGCTCTGGTCATCCTTTTCCCTTGCAGGATCACTCTTCCCCTTGAGTTTCGATATCGCTTTGCTAATATCTAGAATGTCTCAGTTGTTTTATATCCGGTGGGAATTGTAAGACACACCTCGATGATGTTTGCTTTGGTCTTCTGTAATGTTGCTCCAGCTCCTGGGGAGGCTGCAAATTCCTGCCTTCTGGTAGAGATTTTGGCATATCTGTGGGTGTTGCCCTGTTTCTTGGAAGCAATAACACTTGAGCGTCTTTTTTGTCTGTAATCGTTTCATGATTAAAGCTAGTTAGTTTTTTTACATTCTCATTAAGACAGAACTTTTTTAAAAAAGGAGAAGAGCTGAGAAGCCTAAGGTAAACGGGCACGGGAAGACACTTAGCATGTTAAGCTTTCCGTTTTGATTTTACAGACTACCACAAAGTTCCCCAAATAACTGGGTTATTTCCTTAGTTGGTGAAAGTTATAGGTTGAAGTTTACTTGTGAACCCCCCTCTCCCACAGCCTGAAAGATGAATTCATTCTAGTAGCCACTGATACATCTGTCGTCCATAAATTTGTCTAACCCTACCTTAAAGCCATCTAGACTGGTAGCTGTCACCACCTCTTCCGTCAGCATGTTCCATAAACTGATGACCCTCTGGGTGAAGAAATACTTCCCCTTGTCGGATTTGACTATCCTACCTGTCAGCTTCATAGAGTGCCCACTGGTTCTAGTGTTGTGCAATAGAGAAAAGAAACATTCTCTATCCACCTTTTTGATACCATGCATAATTTTATATACTTCAGTCAGGTCCCCTCTTAAATGCTGTCACTTCAGACTGAAGAGGCCTAGGTGTTGCAGCCTGATTTCATAAGGGAGGTGTTCTAGACCCTTAATCAATCTGGTTGCCCTTTTCTGCACCTTCTCTAGTTCCACAATATCCTAATTTGTATTACTTTGCACTTGTTAAGATTAAAACACATTTGCAGCTTGTTTGCCTAGTCACCCAGTGCTAAGAGACCCCTCTGGAGCTCTTGGCAATCTCTTTCGGTTTTTATTACCCTAAATAATTTAGTATCATCAGCAAACTTTGCTATTTTACTATGTACCCCTTCTTCTAGATCATTGATGAATAAATTAAAAAGCATTGGTCCCAACACTGAGCCTTGAGGGACCCCACTTTTTACCTCTTTCCACCCTGAGAATTTGCAGTTTATTACTACTCTCTGCTTCCTGTCCTTGAGCCAGTCACAAATCCAGGACAGAACCTGTCCTTTTATTCCATGGCTGATGAGTTTACTCAGTAGCCTTTGATGTGGGACTTTTCTACTGGTTCACCTTTATCCACATATTTACTGACACTCTCAGAGAATTCCAAGAAGTTTGTGAGGCATGATTTACCTTTGCAGAAGCCATGCTGGCTTTTGTTCAGCAGTGCTTGCTCCTACGTGTGCACACTAATTCTGTCTTTAATGATGGTTTCCATCACCTTACATTGAACCAACGTTAAGGTAATTGATCTATAATTGCCTGGATCACCCCTGGTGGATCCTTTTTTGAAGGTTGCCCTTACATTTGCTACCCTCCAGTCCTCAGGTACATGGGCCTGATGTTAGGGAAAGATTATATATTTTTGCTAGAAGTTCAGCAATTTCGCCTTTGAGTTCCTTAAGGACTCTTGGGTGAATACCATCTGGTCCTGGTGACTTGTTAACATTTAGTTTATTAAGACATGCAAGGACCTCTTCCTTGGTTATCTCTGTCCAGTTTAACTCTTCAGAAAATACAGGCTCAGCTACTGGTATGTAACCTCTGTCTTCCTCCGTAAATACGGAGGCAAAGAATTTGTTTAGTCTTTCTGCAGTCTCCATGTCTTCTTTAATTATCCTTTTCTGTCCTTTACCATCTAATGGTCCAACTGCTTTCCTGGTTGGATTCCTACTTCTGATATAGTTATAGATCTAGTTATTTATTTTGATGTTCTTAGCAGTGTGCTCCTCAAAATCTTTCTTAGCTTACCTAATGGTCATCTTGCATTTGTGTTGCCAGTGTCTATACTCTCTCCTGTTCTCCTCATTAGGACAAGCCTTCCATTTGCTAAATGAACTCTTCTTGTTTTTAATGACTTCCTCTACTGCACTTGTGAGCCACATTGGTTTCTTCCTGGACCTTCCTTCTTTTAGGTACGCATTCCAGTTGCACTTCCATTATTGTGTTTTTAAGTAGACTCCATGCATTTTGAAGTGATTGAACTCTCCTAACTTTCCCTTTCAATTTCCTTTTTACTAGTTTCCTCATTTTGGGGAAGTTTCCCTTATGAAAGTATTAGGTCTCTGTGTCAGACTTTATTAGGAACTTACTCCCTGTATTTAAGTTGAAGGTTATTGCATTGTGGTCACTGTTCCCAATTGGATCAGCTACAGTGACGTCCTTTACCAGGTCCTAAGCATTATTTAGGATCAAATCCAGGACTGCCTTTCCCCTGGTTGGTTCCATGACCATTTGCTCCATGAACAGTCATTTAGCAGGTCTAGGAATTTTCTTTCTCTTTCTTGAGTTGAACAGGAGTTCACCCAGTCTATGTGAGGATGATTGAAGTCCCCCATTATAACTACCCTATCTTTTTGGGATACCTCCTTTTCCAGTTGTTGATCTCCTTTGAGCATTTGATTGGGAGGACGGTAGCATGTCCCTATTGTTAGGCTTCCTTTTTCGCTTGGTATTTTTACCCACACTGCTTCTGTGGAAGAGTCAGACTCACCTAGATATTCCAGTTTGTAAGATTCTATCTCTTCCTTAATGTTCAAGGCTACACCACCTCCATGTCGCCCTTCCCTGTCTTGGTAAAAATACACTCCTCCTTTGGGAGGTTTTAAGGCTTTTTGTTGGCTTTCATGATTAAAGGATTTTTACCAAGTCTTTGGCAGTCCTCATAGAACATCTGCATTTTCCAGGTATTGTTACATAGCTTTGCTTTGATGATGTTCTTTGAAAGCAAATGTTTTTTCTAAAGTGTAGCAGGGCCTGTAGGTATCTTTCTGTGTTCTTAGTTCCCATCGGTGTATAATTTCTGAAGGGAAGATCTTTCCAGTTCCCAGATGAAGTTGGTACACTTAAGAGCTTTGATAGACATTGCCAAATACGTTATCTCTCCCTCTCCTAAGGAAATTTAGGAAATAGGCAATATGGCCTTTTTTGTTGATGGTGCTGCTTTGGCCTCTCTTTCAGAGAAAATGATTTCAATTATGGATTTAGTTCCTTAGGACCATTTTCATTCACTCTTGCAGTTTTCCTTTTGAAATACTTGCACTGGATTAATTCCAGACTCCTTGCTAGTCTGATTGCCTGGGGAGGTTAGGGTTTCGTTCACTTGTGGGCAGTTTCCTCTTCCCTAGATTAAGACCTGTTGTGGTTCACAGGAAAAAAATATAAGAGCAGAAGTCCATATGTCCAATTAAGGAGACAGCAAGCTGTGCTTTCTGATGGCCCTTGCTGCAGAGATTTTCTCTTAGGCCTTCATTTCAGTGCCATGAGGAAGCAAGTTGTTGTTCTGTCTTCAGTTTTTGAGCCAATAGAAACTTTCAGTTCATCCCTATTTGCAGAGTATTAAGGCTGCCCACAGTATCTGTTTCTGCCCACAGTTTTCTAACCTGACATCTCAGCCCTGACCTCAGTGTTCACTCAAGACCCATTTAATAAACTGAATACAATATCCCTTTTCTTTCTGTAACTTATGAAGTTTTTATTTTCATAACTATCACAGCAGTGAAGTGTATTTTGGCGTTGACTGCCTTATTTATAGGTTTGGCCAGTTCTGCCATTTCAGTTGTCCTTAGGCCTAATCCTACCTTCAGCCATGTTTCACAGAAATCAAGAGATCCATCTTCCTGTAATCACTTGAAAGAGGAGTGGTGCTTTGACTTGAGCAAGATGTGCATAGAACAATCAAGGTGTATTTTATGACAGTCAGCCTTTCTGAAAGTCATGTTTGTTGTTTGTCTTATTTAATATGTGATCCATGGGAATGAAATTTCCTAGCAAGCGTAGACACATTAGAGATGTGTTCTAAACATTCAAAATTTGATTGAATTTGATTGAATGTGGACATTTGAACTGAAATAGAATGTCTACACCAGTGATGGGCAACCTTTTGAGCTTGGCGTGTCAAAATTCACCAAAAAATGGAGCATAACTCGGGTGGTGTGTCACTTCAAGAAAAACACCAATTTTTTTGGTATTTATAGTTTAAATAAAAAAATGTATAATTGTAATATATAACTATATTTAATAAACCAAAAACTAATTATTTAACTTACCTGCTTAGTGACTTCTTTGTTCATCCGTCAGTTGGTTTCTTTTGTTGGTCTTGATATTATTTAGCTTGTGTGGGGTGCCGTGAGGGGGAGGGGGGAATTCTTTAACTAACCTGCCTATTAATGACTTTTTTGTTGCTGAATTTCATTGGGGGTAGTGACAGAAGATAGAACTATAGATACCCTGTTAGTCCTACAGGCAATTAGGGGTTAACTAGCCTAACTGACCACAAGGTGGCACATGTAACTGTCTTTTAGGAAAGGACAGGTTTAATAAACAGAAATAGGGGTTAGTAAAGATGCACATCAGTAATGGTAGTGAAATGGAGTCTGCACTATGCTGCAAGATGGCATTCCTTATGTAAATTAAGATGGCTGCCACTATTTCTAATGGCGGGAAATGGCACCCATAGCACAGGCCCTCGCCTCTCCCAGCCTCCCCCTCACTTATCTCAGTTATGATGGTCAATTAGAAATCCACGACATCCCAGAACAGTAGATTGAATGATGGTTGCTGTGGTTATGTTGTTGCTGGTAATGGCGATCACAGCCCCCCCCCCCCCCGGCCACAAGTTCACGCGCTCGCGAGCTGGCTGATGTGGCTGCTTCCTCCCACCCTCCCTCCTCCTCCTCTTCCCAGCTGCCTGCCTGCGGGCCTGGTGTGTGTGTGAGGAGGCAGAGGTGGCTTTGAAGTGCTGCAGCAGCAAGCAAGGAAGAGGAGGCAGGCAGCAGTGGCAGAGTTTCAGTAGCCTCCTGCCAGCCCGCCCACCAGGACTCCCACTGCCCAAGCTCCTCTTGGACTCAGTCCTGTTCCTGCTGTTCCGCCGCAGCCGTTGATGTTCCAGCCGGCTCCTGCATGACAGCTTTGTCCGCCCTCTTTAAAGCTCCGCTTGGGCCGTCATGACAAAGGCGGGAAAAGAGGTGCAGACCCGCCACTGGAACACCGAGCGATCGTGGCCCGCGCCCTTGCCTGGGCTGCCCTTGCAGACCCCCTAGGCAGCCTGAACAGCCGCAGCTTCCTCTGCCTTCTTTAAAGCTCCGTTTGGGCCACTGTGGCAAAGGTGGGAAAAAGAGGCGAAGCCCCACTGCCAGAACGCAGAGCCACTTCCAGTAGCCATTGATACTGGCTGGGCCTCCCATGGAAGCGGCGTAGCAAGAGCGGCCTGTATGAGGCTGGGGGCTGCGATTGTGAGGCTCTCAGCCGGAGGCAGCTTCTGAGCTGAGGCACCGCCGCTTGCTGAGCCCTTTGAAGAGTTTCAAACGTCCTTCTTGGCATGCTGCCCCATACTTGTCTGTATGCAGCCACGTGTCACCAAATCAGTGCTGACATGCATGCCACTGGTCTACACATTCAAAATTAAAGATTTGAACAAATTTTGAATGTTCCAAAACATTTATTCGAATGATTCAAAACATTCTAATGTACACATACGTATCTGTATGCATCTCATCCATATCTGTATGCATTTGTGTACAAAATGCGTACAGATATGTATGATGCATACAAATGTTGACATCCCTATTTTCAAACACGAATGTTGTTGACATTTATATCTTCAGATTCGAATCTAACATTTGAATGAATAGATTTGAATGTATTCTATTTGAATTGGATTTTGTTGCATTTGGATTCTACACATTCAGATTGAATGTTTTGACATTTGATTTGAATCAAATTTGAATGCAAAAAAAAAATTCGTGTATCTTTGGCCTACAGCAGTAGTTCTCAACCTTCCTAATGCCGTGACCCCTTAATGGAGTTCCTCATGTTGTGGAGACCCCCAACCACGGGGGTGGAGCAGCTGGGAAGTGGGAGGGAAGGGCGGCAGAAGAGTTGTCGCGACCCCTCTGAAAGGGTAGTTTGACCCCCAAAGGGGTCCCGACCCCCAGGTTGAGAACCACTGGCCTACAGAGTGCTCAGTCTGTTTCTACCTGCTTCTGTCACAATGCATTTGGCCAGAACTGTTGCAGCTTCAGTTGTCTTCTCAGTAGATGCTTTAAATGTAGGGCAGAACCTTGCTCTAGATCTTCCCCCATTTTCAAAGCATTATAATTTGGATGTGAATTGCTCAGCATAATCTGCTATTGATCATCAAGTACTGTAGTGCATGGTTTCAGATATAGTAAGATTATCAAGTATCTGAAGTTTCTTTCAGTTCCTTTCCCAGCCATAAGAAGGGAACTTGGGTAGATCCCTGCATCAGTCAGGTCTCAACCTTCTGGGAAAGGAACTTTGTTACTTGTGTGAACATCCTTTCTCAAAGGTTATTGAGGAGTTAATGCCCTCTCTCCGTTTTGCACTCGTTTGTTATGGGATGATTCTCCTGCAGATTGAGCATAGCACAGTGTCATAGACTATGCTCCCAGATGTTGAGCTAATGTGCTAGAAGGTATTCAGTCTTTTATGCTCTGCTATGTTACGCCATCTACAGGTCATTGGCAACTCTGTAAATTAATTCCTCAACAATCTTCTAGAAGGAACTACAATGTTCCTTTCCTCCCTCAGTACAGTTGCTCAAGCCTTGCCAAAGCTTTGCTGGCTGCTACTGCTGAGCAACACTGTCAGCACTTGGCTGGCTTTTTTTTCTGCCTGCTGTGTCCTGTTCTCAAATATTACCAGAGAGACATTGCTCCTGGCAGCTGTATGCTCTCTGTGTGGCTGCAAGCCCCTATGAAGATCTTGAGCCAATGCCTGGGGAGTGAAGTAAGGTATGGAGAACATTGCGGGAGCCCATTTTGAGGAGGAAAAGTCTGTTGATGCCTTCTAGGGCCCTAGCAAGCAAAAGGAGGCACTGAGCCAGCTGAGGCTATCTCATAAACTTGTTTTGTTTGGTTATATACTTTAGGCTAAAATAACTACCTGAATAACTCTTACTAAAAGGGAATAAAAGGGGCTGGTCTCCTTCCTCCTCCTCCCCTACTTCTTGGGGCTCTTCGCCTTCTTCCACCTCTTCCCCTCCCATTGCAAATGTAGGAAGAGTGGCAAGGTACACAAGATAAAGTGCAGAAGACATTCTCCTAGGATCCCAACTTATTTATTTTATATTTACATTTATATGCCGCCCCATACCTCACAGCATTTAAAAACAGATGTATAAAAACAGTATATAAAAAAAACAAATTTAAAAATACAGTTTTAAAAATACAAGAATTGTTTAAAACAGCAGTGATTTTCAGTGGGGGAAGTGTGGGGAACATTTAAACAAAGGCCTGCGTGAAGAGGAACGTTTTCACCGCCTTCCTGAATAGGAACAAAGAAGGGGCCTGACGCACCTCAAGGGGGAGACCATTCCACAGCTTGGGGGCCACTACCGAGAAGGCCCTCTCCCGGGTTCCCACCCGCCTAACTACTGAAGGCGGAGGGATCACCAGAAGGGCCTCCCCTCCAGATCTTAAAATCTGGGCAGGTCGATATGGGAGAAGGCGCTTCTTTAGATATGTGGGCTCAAGTCATTTAGGGCCTTATAAGTCAAAGTTAGCACCTTGAATTGAGCTCGGTAGTGAATTGGCAGCCAGTGCAGTTCTTTTAGAACCGGCGTAATATGCGTCTGGCTAGCTGTTCCTGTCAGCACTCTGGCCGCTGCATTTTGCACCAGCTGCAACTTCCGAACAGTCTTCAACCGAAGCCCCATGTAGAGTGCGTTACAGTAGTCCAACCTGGAGGTTACCAGAGCGTGGATAACTGTGGCCAGGTCATCTCTCTCAAAAAAGGTTTCAATTGGCGCACCAGCCGTAGTTGGGAGTAGGCACTCCTGGCCACGGCTTCCACCTGAGCTTCAAGTGTTAGCGCAGAGTCCAGGAGTACCCCCAAATTTCGCACCTGTCCCTTCCCAGATATTGTAACCCCATCAAGGACAGGGTATCTCCCAACTACTTGGACCCGAGAGCCAGTGACACATAGCACCTCTGTCTTGTCTGGATTCAGTTTCAATTTACTGGCCCTCATCCAGCCCGTTACCGCCTCTAAGCACCTGTCAAGCACTTCAACCACCTCTCCTGATTCAGATGGCACAGAGAGATAGAGCTGGGTATCATCTGCATATTGATGACACCTCACTCCAAATCTCCTGATGATCTCTCCCAGTGGCTTCACGTAGATATTAAATAACATGGGAGATAAGATTGACCCCTGGGGAACCCCACAAGTGAGTTCCCAGGGTGTCGACTCAGTCTCACCCATCACCACTATCTGAGATTGGCTCTGGAGATAGGAGCCGAACTAGTGCCAGGCACTGCCTCCAGCTCCTAAACTCCATAGCCTCTCCAGAAGGATACCATGGTCAATGGTATCAAAAGCCGCTAAGAGGTCTAGGAGAACCAGTAGGGTGGCATTCCCCCTGTCTTTCTCCCGGAGGAGATCATCAACCAGGGCGACCAAGGTGGTTTCCGTGCCATGACCGGGCCTGAAGCCAGATTGAAATGGGTCTAGATAATCAGCTTCTTCCAAGCATGCCTGCAGCTGAACAGCGACAACCCTCTCCAGAACCTTGCCTAGGAAAAGTATGTTAGCCACCGGGCGATAGTTGTTATAAGTCTTCTGGATCCAGGGAGGCCTTTTTCAGGAGGGGACGTACCACAGCCTGTTTAACTTGTTCCAGTGCCTCTTTGAGCAAGGCCATTAGGTTTTCTGGGAACTGTCCACAGTGTTTGGTAGAAACAAGGTTCGGCCCTTAGACAAATACTGACACTTCCTAGCCTAGAGAACATGATTTTCTTGAACTTCAAGAAACTTTAAACCCAAGGTTTAAACTAATGGCTTGGAGTCTAAGAGTTAGAATGCAGAAAAGATAGAAGAAGAAAGGAGGCAGATTTGATTACAGGGTATTGTAATGGAACTAACAGATGAAGTGGTCGCAGCCAAACCAGTGAAGAAAACTTTACCTTTCTAGATCAAGGAGATAAGGAGAATTATATTTTCCCTCATTTATCCAGGCAAAATAGAAACTGATGAAGATTATTCTCAGAAGAAAGTTGGAAAGAACTGCCATCTTCATTTGAGCAATACTGTTTCAGCATTAAATTTGTTTCTTTTAAAATCTCATTTATTTCAGGCTAAAGAGAAAGAACTTATGGAATTCAGCAAAACAGTTAATGAAGCACGATCAAGTTTGGATGTTGCTCAGTCAGAACTTGATTTGTACCTTAGTCGCCATAATAATGCAGTATCTCAACTGCAAACAGCAAAAGAAGCTCTTCAGACTACCTCAGGAACACTTAAAGAAAGGTTAGCTGCCATTGAAGAGCTGGAATCAAAATTACCTCAAGCTGAACAGGAGCTAAAGAAGGTTAGACTTCGTTTATATCCATGATAAAGATAACTTTGTAAGTTCTTTGCTGTGAAACTCTTGTTTTATGGAAATGTTTAGCTTTAAGATTAGTAGCATATGAAAAGTGTGTTAGGCCTTTTCTGCACTGGGCCTTATTCTGGATTATGTCCTGGAATTGGGACCTGCTATCCACATGTAGTGCAGACTACAAGAGAACCCATCTAAGAACATAAGAACATAAGAGAAGCCTTGCTGGATCAGGCCACAGCCCATCTAGTCCAGCATCCTGTCGCACACAGTGGCCCACCAAATGCTCATGGGCATCTCAAGCAGAGACAAGGACAAACCTTCTCCTGCTCTCGAGTCCCAGCAGATGGCCCTAGAAGTGCCCCATTTCCTTCCCCCCCCCCCCAGCCTGAAAGATGCACCTAGGCATTCGTTCTAGTAGCCATTGATACATCTGTCATCCATAAATTTGTCTAACCCTACCTTAAAGCCATCCAGACTGGTAGCTGTCACCACCTCTTCTGGCAGCACATTCCATAGGCCGATGACCCTCTGTGTGAAGAAATACTTCCCCCTGTCAGACCTTACGCTCCTACCCATCAGCTTCATAGAGTGCCCCCTGGTTCTAGTGTTGTGCGATAGAGAAAAGAAATTTTCTCTATCCACCATCTGAGGCCTGCCTTAGTCTGTGCTAGGATGCAGATGGCAAGTCTCTATTCCAAGATATAATCCAGAATAAGGCCCAGTATAGAAAGGGCCTCACAATCTAAAGTTAAAATCTGCAAAACTCTGCTATATATCTAGGAGTTATGGGATAACCCTCCTTCACTTTTAGATTGAGTGTTTGCTTGATTTTTCAGAAATACTTCTGAACAGAATGAGATCTTATGCTTGCAGACCTTTTGGTAAGGAAGATTTAGTATGATCTATTTAAGTTAAACTTAAAACTATTCAGCTGCAAATGTTAAAGCCCAAACCTTTGTTAGTTGCAGTCTGTAAAAAAAAAATTAAGGTTTAGCCATAAGAAAGCAAGCCTGTTGGAGAAACGCTCCAGAACCATATAAGAACATAAAAGGTGGGCCACAGCCCACTTGCTACCATAGCTTGTCTTGCACAGTGCCCCATCATTTGTTTTGGGGCCTTTTCAAAGAGAAGACGAGGGCAAACCTTCACGTGCTCTTGACTCTCTGCAGCGGTCTTTGAAGACATCCTGCCTGTCTCCAACTCAGATAACATATCTGAATACGTGCATGTCATATTTAAAGCTTCGCTTATTTGTATATCCTCGCCATCGTTCTTAGTTTTTTTTAAAAAAGGCATACTTTAAAAATAGTATTTTTTAATAATTAATTTAATCTGTTGCTTATTTTCTACTATGCTGATTATTCCCATTTTTTCTTCTCTGGGATTTATTGGGGATGAGGGAGGCAGCATCTTTCAGTTTGACATCTGCCACTTGCAGCAGTGGTTCTCCTGAGTTGTATCAGGAGATGGAGACAATGCCTCACTAAGACGCTAAGAGCTTCAGATCTGCCTAGTGTCATCAGGCTTGCCCTGCTGCTCTACAAGGGTTTTACTTGCTGATGGGGTTGCTTCCACACTGGGCAGTCTCATCTCCAGCACACACCTTAAAATGTTCTCCAATACTTGAGTGCAACCATGGGGTTTTTTCCACTGACATCGCTTAATCCGGATCTAAGGAAAGGGTCCTTCAACTAATCCGGATCTAGTAGATCCGGATTAAGGAAGGTACCCGATGCTTCCCCACGGGTGATACAGCACCCAATAGCAATGGGTGCTAGCTTGCTCACAGTGGAAATGCCTGAGCACCCATGTGGCGAATCCAGGTCGACCCACGTGGGGCCCACCTGTCCCCCCAGATTTTTCGCAGGACGGGGTGCAATCTCTGTAGATGCTCCAGAGATTCTTTAAAGATTCTCCGGAACCTTTAACAAAGGTCTGTAGGATTGGTATTACTCTCATGTGGGTTCCTCTTCGGAGCCTGCGCTATTCTTCAGAGCCAGCTTGAGAGCCGGCTTCGGAGATTGTGCATGGGCTTCGGAGCTTTGGGTTTCGGGGCACCCCCATGGGTGAGCCCAGCCCCCATTGTCTGATTGCAGTGGAAACACTTTCCGTATAATCCGAATTTGCTGCCTGAAGACCCCATTGTAGATGCCTTTAATGAGGTTTACAGGAAATCCAGTTTATAGGTCCTGAAGGACCCATTCAATCCGGATTTCCCTAGAACTGCTGGAAAAAATGTGGCTTTAATGGGGACTGCGGTGGAAATCGGGTCTTCCTGCTCTGAGCCTAATGGGTACTTAATGGGGACTTAGTGCTAGTGGGAACCCCCCCCCCTATATCTAATGCACCTCTCTTTAGATGTACTCACAAGGATCTCTTACAGCCAGCTTTGATCTGAAATAAGTTATACTTGTTTAACTTCCATTTTTAATGTCTGAGTGAAAATTCTTGGCTAAGGAATATGAATGTATGAAATCTACCCAGAGACCATTTGGTGAAGGGTTGGATATAAAACCTCATGTATTGTGTAAAAAAAAAATCTCAAAACATCAAAAAATGGGTATGTGTCATAGGATGCTTAAAGTGTCTGATCTTTAAATCTGAACACTATAATTTTTCACAGCATGAAGTAGAACACAGTGCATGAAATAAACAATGTAAAAGTAAAGTGTGAGCAGGTTGATGAGTGGATCTGTGGTGACTGTTCCCTTTCTTTTTCTTCTGCCACTTCCTTTTTCAATGCATATTTAACTTGACTGCTCTTTTCCATATATCTTGCATCCTTCCTTAATTTTTAGAATTATATTTCAATTAAAGAAAAAGGGAGGTTGTGACTTATGTAGTCATCCAAATCAGTTTTGGGGGGCACAGTTGATGATTGTGTAGAGAGTAGTATCTAAAAGCACTTGGAACTTAATTTGCCTGGAACTTTTTGCTTAATTGGATGCTCTGCTATTTGACTTTAAGCCAGAGAGGCAAACTGAGACTTCTGTTGGAAACTTGTCTTTTTGGAGATATAGTTAATGCTTTACTCTTCACGCTACAAACTAAACATTTTGTTTTTGTCAGAGCCATAGTTATATTTCTCCTTTTACTACATATTGCCACTTGACAAATAAGCCTTGAGAATGTTTAAAGTGTCTTCCTGCTACTGGTTACATTTTGCCATCTGACTAATTTATATGTACACAAAAAATTATAACAATACTGTATAAAAAGAACAAAACGATAACACTATCAATTAAGGAAAAATCAAAGATAAAATAAATTAAGAGCCAGGAGCAGTCGGGGGGGGGGGCAAGGGGGAGCATGGCTGAGACAAAAAACAGATGTAACAGTAGGCTCAGGTCTTCTTCATCTGTCATAGCAGTGAACGGCCAAGTTCTTACGCATGTCTGGGCGAGGGCAGAGCAGAGGCAACAAATACCCAGGGGCCACAGTCAGCTCAGATCTTCTGCTTCCAACTTGTAAGAAGGTTATTTCTTGTGTACCTTTTAAATTTCAATAAAGTAACTTTTCCTTGAGCTCAATTCCAATCCATTATTAGTTAAACCAAACTAGTAGTCCTTAAAAAACCTGTGTGTATATAGGAATGCTGCTAATAATGCATGTCTATAAAGAACTACAAACTTGAGTTTGCAATAGATTCACATAGGCCTAAGCAACAAATGCTGTTTTTCACTGAAAGCATAAGAACAATGCCCAAAACAGGTGGGGTGCAACAGTTGTCAGTACTATTAACCAAAGATTATTTTGCTGTGTGTCTTCAGTACAGAGCTATATAGAGCTTAAGGAAGACTTCTCTGTTAACATAGAGCAAACTTTGCAGAAACAGAATAGCTCTGAATGGTGCTACATTGACCAGAAATAAAGAAAATAGTGTGGTCTCCATTGCAGGGCAAGAGTTCTGGAACAGTAGTAGAAGAACTAGCTGGACATACCCCATTCATTGTTCCTTTTTCAACTCTGCACAGAGCTGCATTTTGTTTCTCCCAAGTCTTTTTTTTTTTTAATGTTGACAGAATATAGTCTACTGTGCTTTGAAGAGGTACTAGTTACTTCTCACAAACTTGGGATACAGTTTATGGACTTCCGGTTCCCATAGTAATAGGAGCCTACAGATCTGGACTGCATCCTCACAAACTTCACATCCAATAGGTTCTAAAGTTTAGAATCTAAACCCTGAATACCCAGTTCCAAATCCCACCAGTATCTACTGCTTGGCAGATTACTGCTTTCTTATGCCAGGATTGAGGGGAAATTGCAGCCAAATATGTCAGAGTGGAATTATAAGGAGAATCTCTCCAACAGTACTACCAGTAAGCGTGATAGATTCCTACCACCACCACCTTTGGTCAGTAGATTTATTTTGGAGAAATGTATCAGATAGTGGGGATAGTGTAAGGGCAGATTCTCTTAATAGTGTTATTGCCACGGTTACTTTTTAACTGATATCCTCCTTTATTGCTGAAGTATCATTTGACAGAAATCGCTGTCTCATCTGTTTGAGGGATTAATCTGGTTGAATGTTAAGCAGTAGATAAGCTACCAGATCAGGGTAGCGGCCTTCAGGGTTGGGAGAGGCTTCCTCATGCTTCAACATAGTATGGGACGGAGGATAGCATCCTTCATGGGGATAGTGAGCTACAAAGTCTGACTTATACTGCATTTATTATCATGTGTAGACATAATCTACAAACACCAGGAATCAATATAAAGTAATGGTATTAGTTCTTAAATTTATATTGTTATGTGCTTGAGGGACCCTTATAGGGTCTCTCTTTTATTTATACCTTGATCGGGCTGTGTGATCAGAAACAATACATATGCTCTTTAGGGGGCAGAGATAAGTGAGAACACCAATCAAGAATCAACCATTAGACTAGACTAATGACATTTTTGCTCATTGAACAACTTTTAATCTTAACTAAGCTTATTATTAATAAGTCATTGACCTTATAATAATCTTAAATAACTCTGAGACTACAGAGCATTTGATAGCTTAGTTTAAAGATATTATCATATGCTTTCACATTACTCCTTTAGTTTCTTTGTTTGTATGTGTTTAGTATTTTGCCTGTACATGTCTACCATTTACAAAAAATTTTGATTCTCTGAGGGTCTCCTTTAAACCAGGAACACAGGGGTTAGCGCTCCAGCATTCCATCCAGGATGACCGTTACCACAGAACTATAAAGCTCTACCAAGCGCCAGCTGACCAGTTTTTTCGTTTGTGGTTCCTCTGGGCAATGTTACTCAGCTTCAGCTGTAGGGATCTTTGGTCCAATACTTTTAATTGTCAACCTAATTGCATGGATTGAAGCCCTCAGGTCAGAACCAGCAATCCGTCTTTGCCTGAGGTGATCTCTGGGTTACAGGGCTTACCCAAAAAGTTGGTAGCCTGCCTTTTAGGACCTCTTTCTAGTCGCCAAATTTACGCACTGAAGAGGCTAACTGAAAGAATCAGCTGCAGCCTCAGCTGTGACCAGATTTTAAAGTTGCCACCCATTCTGCTGGGGAAGTGAACTGTTCAGGAGACGTGCCAAATGCTGTTTACTTCCCAAGGCATCTCCCCTGCTGCCGTGCAGGGTGAGTACAGCCTATTCTCTGAAGGCCTCAGAAAAGTTGCTACTAATGGGTTAACTGTGTCCTCAGCCAACAACCGACAGATGTCTCTTTTAGCTATATAAGCCCTGCTGAAAGGCGGCCTGGGTGAGTTCGTTCCAAGGCAGTAAAGTAACAAAATGGCTGTGCACACTTCAGAGGCCGGGCTGATGAACTCTAAAATGGCGGGCGCTACTGCAGCCATAGCAAATGTGGAACAAAATAATATTTTGGGGAAAGAGTCCGCTAATGGGACTGTGATTAAAGAGAATATTTTAGAGCAGATTAAAGCATTATTGACTACGGCAGGTCTACAAGAATGGGACATGAAATGTTTTTGCTCTAGATCTCAGTCTCCCTCTCTGTCAAGGACTACCAGACCTAGGAAAGAAGCTGTAAACTGCACCACTGCTGTGAGAGATCTACTTCCAGGGGAAGTTAGAGGCAAAAGGACGGTTGTGGAAGGCCTGAATCCAAAGAAAGGCTGTTACAGATCCCATGACAAATCAGATATTACTAAAAAGGACTATGGGGAACAGGAATTAGAATTTCATATGTCAGAAGAATCTGAATATGATGCTGAAATTGGGAATGTGGTAACCTCATCTACCAGCTCCAGATTGTTCCCAGGGGAGGAGTGCCCTCCCCTTACATGTTCTAATGACTGTGTTTAAAGTTAAGCCAGTGGAAACTCTTCCACAAGAAGTTAAGGAGGAGACTCAACTGTTTTTGTTAGCACCACCACCTTCAGACAAGGTTTTTCCGATTCCAAAATCTTTTGAACATATTTTGACTGAGGAATGGAGTTCTATCTCTAAATGTGTACCACCAGTTCCAAAGAAATTATTTGGTTCCTCTGACAAGTCTCCCAACATCTGGACAGTTCCAAGTATTGACGGACACATTTTAGGACTAGTGTCTAACCAAATATTGCCTAAGGAAAATGAAGCAAACTTGCTCAGGAACAATGTGGAACAAAAAAATTGAAGTTTCTCTGACGAGGATGTATGAGTCAGCATCTCTTGCTGCTAGAATTTCTGCTAACTTATCTGCTTTTGCCAGGGTGAGCCTCCGTTGGTCAGATGAACTTCTGGCTGAAACTGGACTGACCAAGCAGGGCAAGAACATATTAAAGGACCCAAGAAAGACTCTTGCACTGTCGGCTGACCTGAGTCTTGGTGCATTGCAGTTAATTGGCCAGAGTATGGATTTCATGGTGGTGGCACACATGGCTTTGGGTCCGCCACTGGAATGTTGATAGTGGGTCCAAAATGCAACTTCTAGTGCAACCCTTTAAAGGAGGCATCCTTTTGGAGAGGAAGCCCTAAAAGATGTGCTGATGGAGTCTAAAGATAAGAAAATAATGCCCTCTACCTATAATAATCAGAATAATGCAAAAGCTACAGGCAGGAAACCTCCTCCTGCTCATAAGCCATTTAACCGTAGCCCTTTTCAGCGTTAAGGGGCTATTAAGCAACGAGATAGGCTAAGGAATAAATGGTCTAGGCCCTTTTCTGATTTTAAGCTTCAGAATAAGGGTTCCTTTTGTTCAGAATCATTCAGATCATTCAGAACATCAACCTAGCACTACTTGCAGGGAAGTTGGTGGACGCCTGCTAGAGTACACTCATGTCTGGGCAGGTTCCACAACAGACAAATGAGTACTGGATATAGTCACTAATGGCTATTTTATTCCTTTTTGAGTTGTTCCCAGGGACAGGAGCGTAATATCTGTTCTACCTAGGGATTCAGAAAATAAACATTTAGTGCTGGATGCTATAAACAAATTGTTTACGATGAAAGTTATTAAGAAAGTTCCTGGATCTCAAGGAGGTCAGGGTGTTTATTCATTGCTGGTTTTTGTTCCAAAAAAGGACAAGTCTCTCAGAGCCATTCTGGATTTAAAGTTTATTAATAGATTCTTTAGAAATTATTCCGTTAAGATGGAATGTTTGGGGAAAATCTGATCACAGATCTTACCAGAGTCATATTTAGCTAGTCTGGATTTAGAATCCACATACCAACATTTGGCTATTATTTCTGAACACAGACGCTTTCTAGCCAGTTTGGTCTAGTTGTTAGGGAGCCGGACTCTTACCTGGGAATACTGGGTTCGATTCTGCCCTCCCCCACGAAGCCAGCTGGGTGACATTGGGCTAGTCACAGCTCTCTCTGAGCTCTCACAGCCCCACCTACCTCACAGGGTGTTCTGTTGTGGGGAGAAGAACAGAAGCTTTGTCAGCCGCTTTGAGTCCCCTTAAATGGGTGAGAAAAGCAGGGTAGAAAAGCCAACTCTTCTTCTTCTACGCTTTCAGTTAGGAACAGAGCACTATCAATATAACTGTTTACCTTTGGAATGTGCGTGGCTCCAAGAGTATTCACAAAAATTCTCGGCTGTCTGATAAACCAGGTGCAGTTGGCAGGTGTGTCAGCCTTTTATTATTTGGATGGTGTCCTTCTCCAGGCTAATTGCCTTCTGGAGGCAGAGAAAGCGGTGAAAAATCACAGTGGAAATTATATCTTACCACATTTTTTTGATAAATGAAGAGTTCTTTGTTATATCCATCTCAGGAGCTAGTTCATTTGGGTGCACTGTTGAATACACTCAAAGATATAGTTGCCCCAACTCCTGAATGGGTCCAGGAGTTATTCTCCCTGGTGGAGGAGGTTCTTGTCTCATCTAGGGTGGGACCTAAACACTTGGGCTAGATGGCATTCCAGGTCCCTGCAGTGGTTTCTGTTACCCTTTACAGAGGGACACAAGTTGCAGCTTTCCCTTCCTATGGATGTTATTGAATCATTGCAGTGGTGAAGATCAGGGCAGACCCTAAGTAGGGGGGTACCGATTGCAGATCCACCCCACATTAAATTAACAGAAGCTAGCCTTACAGTTTGGCGTGGACGCTGCAAGGGACATACAGCCCTAGGTGTCTGGGATGACTGCGGGAAAACCTTACAAATTAATTGGTTAGAGCTTAAAGCTATATGGTTATGCCTTCAAGCCTTTTTAAGTATTATTCAAGGGCAACATGTACTAATAGAGGTGGATAATGTGACAGCAAAAACCCGCATAAACGCACAGGGTGGTACTAAATCTGCTATGCTTATGGCATTGAATCAATTGTTTGCATGGACAGAAATTAACATTGCATCCATCTCAGCTATTCACATTCAGGGCATGGCCAATCATCTAGCGGGCAAGTTGAGCAGGGAACTGACTCCCAGTCAGAATGGCAACTAGACCCAGTGGTGTTTGCAGCAATGGCCCAAAGGTGAGGCTGGCCGATGGTGGATCTCTTTGCCTCAACACTAAATGCCCAAGTGGAAACATTCATTACCAGACACAAAGTACAGGGTGCCTTTGCAATGGATGCCTTATCAGCCCCTTGGCCAGGGCGCGTCCTATATGCATTTCCACCTCTCCCTCTCCTTCATTGTTTTCTATGGGGGATGAGAAGGGAGGGCTCAGAGGTTCTCCTAGTGGCCCCCTTTTGGCCACGGAGACCTTGGTTTCCAATGTTACCCTCCATGCTGAGGGAAGAACCTCTCTCTCTACCTTACAGATGGGACATTCTGAGACAGGGAAAGCTGGTTCACCCGTACCCCTCATGGTTAAATTTGACAGTGTGGAGACTTAGTGGAACTGCCTCAAGGACTTGGGATTTGAGGAAACTACTATCTCAATTATGCTACTGTCTATAAAGCCTTCTACTAGGCGTTTATATAATGCCTCCTGGAAGGTCTGTGTCAGAGGGTGCAAAACAGTAAAGGTGAATCTGTTGTCTCCTTCTCAAGATATTGTAAATGTCTTACAAGCTGCATATAAGAACGGTTTAAAATACAGTACACTGCATAAACAACTTTGTGCTATATCAGCCATGTTGGAATTCCTACCTGTTATAGATTATTAAGTGTTAATTATTAAAAGATTCTTAGCTAGAGTGAAAGCAGTGTCACCTCCTGTTTTCATAGATATCCTAATTGGTGTCTTTACTTAGTCTTATCAACCTTAAAGAGACCTCCCTTTGAACCTACTAAAACTATTTCTATTAGGATTCTTTCATACAAACTGGCATACTTTGTGGCTATGACATCAGCCAGGAGGGTGTCAGAGTTAGCAGCTCTATCTATGGAAGAAAATCTGTGTTCCTTTACACCAGATTCTGTAATCATGAGATTGGATTCAACCCAAAGTGGATACTAGGTTTCATAGAGATAGGGAAATTCACTTACTTTCATTGTGCCCAAATTCCATTCATCCATTAGAAAAAGGATGACATATGCTAGATGCCTGTAGCATATGTCAGTGTACTTGGAAAGAACTAAGGAATTAGGAAATCCTTGAGTTTATTCATGTTTCCATCCAAACAATGTAGGCAGTAAAGCTTCAGCTAGAGTTATAGCTTCATGGTTGAGGGCATGTATATCTTTAGCCTATAAAGCCAAAAACATATTTTTACCTGTCCCTATTCTGGCACACACTACAAGATCAGCTGCTGCTTCAGCAGCATTGCAGAAAAAATGCTTCAATTCAAGAAATATGCAACAGCGCAGTATGGAGCACCCCATCCACCTTTATGAAACACTACAAGCTGGGCAAATATAGGTCTATGGAGGCAGCTTTTGGCAGACAGGTATTGCAACATGTGCTTCAGACCACGGTAGGAGATTCGAAAGGGTGGTGGTTGAATAAGATATTTATCCTCCCTAAATGGACATGGAGCTTTGGTACGTCCCATTAGTAGCAACTTTACTGAGGGCTTCAGAGAATGAAACATTGGACTTACTGTGAAGGTTCATTCTTGAAGTTCCTCAGAACAAGTTGCACACGCCCTTAGTTGTGGGATGAAGTTATATTTTCTGTCTTTTGTTTTGCATATTAACATTCAGACAACAAAGCAAAGACTCATGACACTGGGAAATAGGCGGGAGAGCAGGGCTTATGTAGCTGAAAGAGACATCTGTCGGTCATTGGCTGAGGACACAGAGTTAATCCATTAATAGCAACTTGTTCTGAAGACCTTCAAGAGTGAACCTTCACAGTAAGTGCAGTGTTTCAGTTCTAGCAGCCAAACACTGTCTACTTCCAAGGTGTCTCCCCTGCTGACGTGCAGGGTGAGTACAGCTGATTCCCAGTGGCCAAATGCTGCCTACTTCCCAAGGTGTATCCCTTGCTGCCATGCAGGGTGAGTACAGCCAGTTCCCAGCAGCCAAGATGCAGCCAATTTGAGTGGTTTGTCGTGGGCTGCAGAGTGAGTAGGGAATCTCCAGCCAGAAGATCGCCCATCACAAAGCCACTGGGCAGAGGTAAGCATGATGAATCCTTTCTACCCACCACCAGTTAACCTCCCTCTGGCTTACCTGAAAGAACAGCAGCCATAACCGCTGCCAGGGAACGGTTGAGGGGAGGGGCGATCCAATTGGGACTCCTGGCACACACCCAGAAGTATTATGGAAGAAAGCTGGTGGCTTCTCCCTGACTTTCGAGCTCAACATTTCATGCGCTGACAGCAAATGTGGGTGACCATGGCAAACAGCGTATCCTCAATACAAATGAAGGAGCTGCTTCTGAGTTGATGCTGTATCGTGTTTACAATGCAATAAGAAAACCTGGCCCTCAAGGGGATTAGCAGTTTGGTTGGAGGAAAGCATGCCCTAGTCCAAGCTGATAATATTAAGTCTAAAGTGCATATTAATAGACAGGGAGGAACAAGATCCACATCTCTGATGAACTTTATTAGTTTTTTTGCTGGAGCAGAATAAAACCTCTTATCTCTTTCAGTTGTTCATATCCAGGATTCACAGACTGTTTATGCAGATCTCCTGAGCAGAATAGAGATGCCTCTGTCAGAATGGTTTTCAGGTACTAGCGAAGAAGTGGGAATGCCCACAGTGGTCCTGTTTGCCACAAGGCTAAATTGTCAGGTGCACATATTCATGTCCAGGAATCTGGATCCTTTGGCTTCAGTGGTAGACACTCTCACAGCCCCATGGTCAGTTTGCTATAAGCATTCCCAACAATACCACTGTTACTACCCTTGCTGTGGAGGATTCAGCAGGAGAGAGCAGTGTCGAATTTGGTTTTCCATCCCTTTCTAAAATTAGTGAATCACAGGCCCATTCACCTACCTCAGAGAGAGGATCTGTTAATAAAAAAGGGAGTATGACACCCAGTCCTGTCCTGCTTGAGTCTAACAGCCTGGTAACTCAGGAAGATTCCAAGATTGCAAGCTGTTGGACACTATCCTAGCTCCAAGACGCCAGTACACTTGGTGGATATATAATAATCACAACATCATAATAATAATAATAATAATAATGAAGCTTCTTCTGTAGGTGGTATTGTGTAAAAGGTTTAAGATCATTGAACCCTGCTATCAAAAATGTAGTTTCCATCCACCTACAATGACCCAAAAGGCTTCTCAGATGCTGTCTGCCTTGATCAGGGTGTGTGTTGCACTGGCTTACAAGTTCAAGAATAAGCTATTGCCAGGGAATATCCAAGCGCATTCCAGGAAGGCAGCAGTGACTTCGGCAGTCTTCTGGGGAATGCTTCTGTAGAGGAACTTTGCAAGGCAGCAGCTTGGAAGCCCCCTTCCACATTCTCCTGTCATTACAAATGGGATGTTTACCAGTCAGCGCAAGCTTTGTTCACGAGAAGGGTGCTATGGCAGGTGGTTCCAGGAGCAGTAGGAAGCTGACTTGGTTCTGCAGGCTCCTAGTGTATGCTGTGAGTAATCCTTCCCTGTTCTGGAGTGTTGGTACATCCCTTCTGTTCCTGGTTTAAAGGAGACCCTCAGAGAATGAACAGTTGTACTTTCGGGAATGTTCATTCTTGAGGGCTCTCCTTCAACTGGGCCCCACCCATAGTATTTTCTTTCTGCTTCCATCCTTGGTTTTTTCTTTATACTGGCACTTGTCACTTCATAAATGATACAGAGTAGCTCCTCACAAATAAACTGGTCAGCTGGCACTTGTTAGAGCTTTATAGGTCTGTGGTAATGGTCACTCTGGATGGAACACTAGAGCATTAACCCTTGTGTTCCTGGTTTAAAGAGATTCCTCAAGAATGAATCTTCCTGTAAGTACAACTGTTCATTCTCTTGCTTCTGCTCAAATAAGCATTGTTATTCAACTCTGCAACAAAGGGTGAAATGAAAAATCGGTTATATTGATTGATGTTTGATGGAAAATACAAGAGCTCTTATTACAGATAATGGATTATATGAATTTTATTGTTAATTGAAGTTTGCCATTACAAATATGTTGCTTTCTTCAAAGATACCAGTTCAAACTTTTCTTGTTTATCTGAATATAGTTTTAATAAATTCTATTTAGGCAGATATGCTGTTATCACAAGGGTCAATTTTGTCCCTTAAACTTACTATCTGATTATTATCTGATTTCCCTTTTTTAAAAGAAAGAAGATGACCTTGACAAACTTGTAAAAGAGGAAGCAGGCATAAAAAATCGTGTTCAAGATCTACGCCAAAAAGTGGAAGAAGCAAGAAGTTCATTAGCAGTAAACAAAAGCAGAGGCAAAGTTCTTGAAGCTTTAATTCAGCAAAAGAAATCTGGAAAAATTCCTGGAATATATGGAAGACTAGTAAGTACTGTTTTTGTCATTTCCTTATTTTTAACTTTTTCTCAGTAGGCAATCGAAGAACTGTATTGGGTGATCGAAAATATTTGGCAGATAAGTAGTCACTTCTCCTAGCTGGTGTTAAGTCATTTCCATCCTTTTGGAAGGAGTTATATCAAAGCTGAATGTTCAGTTCCAGATAAAGTATAAGGTGGTAATGTTATTTTGAAAGAAATACCCTTGAAGATAGAAAATAGAAAGGAAATATGTATGTGAGTTTCTAGCTAAAGTCCCATTGGGGTAAAGAAAAAATAAAAATTTACTTTTGCTGAGAGTTATTTTTTTTAAAGCTTTTTAGATATATTTACTGTTCTATGCCTGACAGTGTCAGAATGGTTTACAAATAAATATAACAGTTAAAATAGTAAAATTGACAAGTAATGACCAGAGGTTTTTTACAATTACAAAACATCAAATATACATATACAATATTGTTGCCTGGCAAGCCTCTAGGGACACAGTTTCACAAACTAAAAGGAACTACACAGAAGGTCATGCCTTAAGGCCCTTCAGGTATTGGATTCCAAGACATTTAGTGCTTTATGTTAGTGTCAGTACCTTGAATCAGACCTGGTAGCAAACAGGCAACCAGCGCAAATCTTTCAAGACTAATATAGTGTGCTTATTCTGCCCCAGATGAACCTTCTAGACCAGTGGTTCTCAACCTGGGGGTTGGGACCCCTTTGGGGGTCGAATTACCACTTCAGAGGGGTCACAACAAGTCTCCTGCCGCCCTTCCCTCCCACCTCCCAGCTGCTCCACCCCTGTGGTTGGGGGTCTCCACAACATGAGGAACTCCATTAAGGGGTCACAGCATTAGGAAGGTTGAGAACTGCTGTTCTAGACTGCCTTCAAGGGAGCATTTTGCTGGAGATTGCCAGATCATGGGCCACTGTGGTCAGGGTATTTATTCAGGAAAAGGTGAAGTTGATGAACTAGCCAGAGTTCCTGGCTACCACTGTCACCTGAGCTTCAAGTAACAGTGATGAATCCAGCAGGACTCACAAACTTTAAATCATTCTTTCCAAGGGAGTTCAAATTCATTTGACTGGGTACTTCTTCCTGGACAGAAGACCCTGTAAAGTACAATACATCTATCTTGTCTAGACCAAGTTTCAATTTAATCAGTGATGGTGAACCTTTTAAGCTTGGTGTGTCAAATTCGCAAGAAAACCTAGCTTAACTCAGGTGCTGTGTCACATCTAGAAATATCCATAATTTTGTGATATTTGTAGCTCTAGAAAAAACGTTATATTTTTTATATATGTATTTTATTAAAAGCAAAAACAAATCATTCTTTACACTAGTGACTTTTGTTGCTGAATCTTCAGTTGAAAGTTAGTATTTTGTACACTTCAAGAACAAGCAAGCACTACACGCCCAGGTGCCAGGGTGACCGTGTGTATCACCCAAAAGGGCTTGGCGTGTCACCTGTGACACGCATGTCATAGGTTGGCCATCACCGAATTTAATGGTCCACATTCAGCTCATTAGTGCTTCCAGGCACATCTGAACTGCATCTCCTCTCATGGAATGGAGAGCATCATCAGCGTACGAGTGAAACTTCATTCCAAATTTCTGATGACTGCTCCCAAAAGATTAATATAGATGGTAAGTTTAAGGGACAAAATTGACCCTTGTGGAATCCCACAAGTGAGCTCCCAAGTGACAAGCAGAAGTTCCCCAATGAGGCTACCCCAAAGGTAAAAACTGAACCACTGTAGTACAGTGTCCCCAGCTCCTAATTCCTGAAATTGCTCCATTAAGATACCAGAGTTGGTTATATTAAAAGCCAATGAAAGATCAAGGAGAACATAAGTCATTTATTAGGGCAATCACAGCCCGTTCACTGCAGTTGCCAGACCTGAAACCAGATTGAAATGAGTGTATATAGAGAATAGTTTGATCTTGAAAGGTCAGTCAGACTTCCAAGCTTTTGGAGTGGGGATAGGTTGCACAAAATCTGAGCCTTGGATTTTTTGTTTGAGCTGGTTGACAGATATCCAATTTTAGAGTTGCATCAGCTTTTTGTCAATCATGGGTTTGCTAGGATTTCATCTTATAGTTTTTGGTCCTACCTTCTGGAAGAAATTTTCTGAATGGGTGATCTTTCCACTTCCAAAGTCCCATAAAAAGCTTGAAGTTTATGCCTCATGCTATTAGCGTGGATATGTGCTAATAATTACACCTTTGATTATAATGAGGCTAACTCTAACTACTTAATCTATTTTAAAAGCTTTTTTGTCCTATCTGTCTGCAGTTACCTTTTCCCCAGTATTGATGTTAATGTAAATAGGAGAGCTTGTTAGTGTTTAAGTCCATCAGTCATGCATTCTGTCCACATATAGCTGAAGGTAGAAAGGTGAATAACTTGGATATCCGTGAATTTGTCATTCTTGTCATCTTGTGCTTTGATCCAGTACAGTATATTCTCTTCTCAATTAGCCTTTTCTTCCCACTTTCCTCCACAAACGCCAGATGACAGTTGGGACAGCGACTTAAGATTTTCTTATTTTTGAGAAATACTAAGGTTTTCATGTACAATACAGAATCAGCTGTGCTAAAATCAAGTTAGAAAAGATTTTATCTTATTTTTGGGTAGTAGCTCCATATCCTTGAAATTTTATATAAAAATTCTGAATGATGGATGTTAGAGGCAAGTCACTTGCATGAGTATTCGAAGGTATTCGAAATTTGATCAAATTTGTCCAAATTTCGACATTCAAATCGAATGTGCATAAACTTGAATTTAAAAATTTGAATGAATTTTGCATTTCGGATCTATTCATTCAAATTATCTAGACATTTGCATGTGTACAAGGTCGTACATGATGTGTACTTTCCCACATTTGTGCGTATCTGTATGGGACGAAAATGGATTGCATGCGGACGTATATGGATGCGCATGAGAAGCGTAGTGATGCTTACGGGCACATATGAATGTTGTCGACATTTGTAAGTGCAGATTCGAATAGAAAATTCAGACAAATAGATTTGAGATTTGCTTAATTTGAATCAAATTTGGTTAAATTAAGATTTTAAAGATTAGAGTCAAATTTTCAGATATTGGAAAAATTGCATTCATACACGCCCCTATTTCTTAGTATTACTTTTCTAAATGAGAGGTTCATTCAAAAATTGTGGAAATTAAATGTAGTTTTAATACGCTTAGGAGTCAGTCCTTGACATTAATGTTGTATAATGTTTTACTCTGTTCTCTCTTTTTTGCTAACAGGGTGACTTGGGAGCTATAGATGAGAAATATGATATTGCAATTTCATCTTCTTGTGGAGCCTTAGATCATATTGTAGTTGATACCATTGACACAGCTCAAGAATGTGTTAATTTCTTAAAAAAGCACAATGTTGGAGTGGCAACTTTTATAGCACTTGACAAGGTTTGTGTGTTAGTAGGCTGCAGATTACTATATTTAGATCAAAGGAATATAAGCATATGCTGATTTGTTTTCTTTATATTGAGTCTCGTGACAATTCATGGGTTATATCTGCATCTTGTTTTGTTTCAAAAGCTAATTATTCATCTTTGCTGCATAATCCTGCAATTACATGGATATAATAGCTTCTCAAAGAACATGTTTTGCATGTGTCAACTCATTATCATAAGTATTTTGGCTACCAGACAACCAGCAGCTGGGCTGCAAAACTCTGGGCTCATGTTCAGTGGGAGTACATTTTGTGTTGCTTTTTCCATATTAAATTTCCTTATCTTGCTTTATTTGCAAGATACTGAATTCAAATGTCAGGCTCCTCCTGAGCTTTATTCGTAATTATAGTTAAATGTAAAAATAAGTAACCTCCCATTTAATTCTGGATAAAAGGGTGTATCATCTCAAGTAATCTTCTTTTGGATTCCAGTAACCACTTAAAATCCTTTTGAAAAACACAGGAAACCAGCATAAAGCCATGGTAATAATATTAGGCTACAACCTAGAAGTCCTTGGAACTGAGTCCCTACTCAGACACGAGAGCATACTTAGGTGACATTGGGCAGCCATTGCCTTGCATTTTGTGCTCATTTACAGGGTTTTTCAAATGATGTTTTATTCATTTCATTTTTGCCCCACCCTTCACACAAAAGTTCTGGGTGAGGGTAGGGCACCACACTAAGACAAAACAACAATTTGTAAGAATAAGACAAGCTTAGAATACAACCCACCCACCCATCCATCCTGTCAGGATTGCATTAAGAGGAAGATAAGCATCAGAGATCTGAAAGTAGAATTGCTATAGCTGAAAACTATCATACCTCTGCTGGGATAATCAGTTTCCTCCAAGCATGCTAGCCTGCACCCAGGCAGCCATTGCTGTCTCCAACACCATGGCCAAAAGAGTATATCAACAACAGGATGATAGGGTATACCAGAGTGTTCTTAAGTGTTGCTTGTGCTTTCCCCATGTGCAATGAGGCATTTATACTCACCCAAAGGTGTCTCATCTGCTAGCTTTTATTAGCCATGATGAACAAGGATCAGGGAGACCAGTGGTTGGCCAGGCCCATGAAAGCTTCTTGTCTGTTTCCTCAAACTACAATTTTTGGTGTGTTTTTGCTGAGAACAGATAAAGGAAGGAAAAGGAAGAACAGGGGAAGGAAAGAATATCTTGCTGTGTATGTGTGTATAGTGAAGCAACTGTCACTGTTCCTTGTTAGACCACATGAAAGAAAAAGAAGGAATAATATTCCCTATGTATCCTCAGAAATTTCATATCACTCATAGGCTGGTAGTCGTCCCATGGAAAAATCATTCCTCAGTATAAATGTACAGATTTAAAGATCCTGTTGGATATTACTTGTACCTTGCCCTCCCTGGAGAAGCTATTAGAATATGAACTGTAGCCAGATCATCTCTAGAAGGGGCCATAGCTGGCAAATTGGCAGTAGATAGAAGTAGATGCTCTTCACCGCTGCTTCTACCTGAGCTTCAAGTGTCAGCAAGGAATCCAAGAGCATGCTCAAATTTCTCCCTTGTCCCTTTCAGGGCAGTTCAGCCCCATTGTGTATATAGAGTGCCTCTATACTGTATGGACTCAAGGCCTGTAACGCACCATTTCTGTCTTTTCCGAGTTCAGCTTCATTTTACTGGCCCAAAGACTAATGGATGATGTTGTGGCATGCACCTTAACATTAATCATTGAAATAACATATGCATCAAACATTTGACAGTTATTATTACTAATTTATAATTTTCACTCTTTTTCAGATGGCAGTGTGGGAGAAAAGCATGGGTAAAATCCAGACTCCTGAAAATACTCCTCGTTTGTTTGATATGGTAAAAGTTCAAGATAAGAAAGTTCGTCAAGCCTTTTATTTTGCATTACGTGATACTTTGGTAGCCAATAATTTGGATCAAGCTACCAGAGTTGCTTTCCAGAAGGACAGGAGATGGAGAGTTGTATCTTTGCAAGGACAAATCATAGAACAGTCAGGTATTAAAAATTGGGAAATGCATTTAATAGATATATGCCAATGTGAAAGGAATAATACTGATTCATGCTTGGTCCTTCTCTAGGGACAATGACTGGTGGTGGAGGAAAAATAATGAAAGGTAGAATGGGATCCTCAGTTGTAGTTGAAACATCAGAAGATGAGGTGGGTATTACTTGGAAACTTTGTATTGAAATGGGGTTCTGCTTTTTTTTAATGACTGAAACAAATAAGAAAGAGATGATCCAAGGTTTGCTTGTTACATCTGTGTCAACCATGTCTGTAAGAAATGTAATACCTTTCACTCTGCAAATGCATTTTTGTTTATGGCATTTATAACCTATGGCTTCATGTAAAATTATGGTATTACTGTGGTATGAAAGGAAAAACAAAGTATTATCTGTTGCTGACAAGTTTATGACTTGATTTTATTAGTGACTCATAATCCATTGTATAATACAAGGGTTCAGTTTTAGGAAAGCATCACTTTAATGTGAAATCTGGGGATTAGAGAAACCATTACAGAAACCTCCATAGCCAATGAGCCAGTCTGGTCTTGTGGTTAGAGTACCAGTGAGTCTGATTCCACACTCCTCCACAAAGCAGCTGGATGGCCTTGGGCTAGTCACAGCTCTCCTTCTTTTGTAGGTAAATACAATGGAGTCACAGTTGCAGCAGAATACTCAAAAGGTAGCTCTCTATCAGGAGCAGAAAACACAGCTTGAAGAAACGATAGCAAAACTCAGCCAGAGTATTAGAGAAATGAGAAACACATTAGAAAAGTACAGCGCAAGTATTCAGGTAAGTTGAT
This sequence comes from Aspidoscelis tigris stejnegeri, assembly GCA_023333525.1. Lineage (NCBI taxonomy): Eukaryota > Metazoa > Chordata > Lepidosauria > Squamata > Teiidae > Aspidoscelis > Aspidoscelis tigris. The sequence goes on along the minus strand of JALMGA010000002.1, from coordinate 24,132,901 downwards.
GTTACGACAGTCTCTTACCATCCTAGCATTCTGTTGTCTCCCCATGGCCCAGAAAACACCAATCATATTGCACCAATCATATTTCTTCAATGTTCTTAAGTCTCTTGGACATTTTGATTATTTGTTAAAAGGATAAGAGAGTGAAATGTACTGTAATAAGAGTGCCTCCATGTTGCCCTTTTTTTTTAATTCTTCCATTCTGCATTTTGCAGCAGTTTCTTCGAGTAGGACAGTTGGCTCCCTAATAGGACAAGAACAAAAGAATGGAGATGGGGTGGGAAAGCTGCCGTGGGAGCCAAACTATGTTAATTGTTGTTGTCTCTGTCTCTTTTCTTGTGTACCAATGAGTGTAGCTGGTAAAACAGTTTTACATAACCAGAGGGAGAACCCAGAAGGAGATATTTATGTCTATATCCTGTCCCAAGGCAAAGAAAGTTAAAAACAGCTAAAGCAGAAACCACAACCAAAACATCATTGCTTTATACCTTCCTCCCCATCTTCTCCTAGATGTAATTCTTCTAGAACATCAAAGAGTGGAAGTGCTGAGTCTTTTTAGTGGTCCTACTGCAGACCAATGGCTGTGTTTTTTAGAGAGCTGAGTCAGAGTCCACATATGTCAAGGGCAAAACTCTTTAGGTCTGATTGCCCACTCAGTCTCTCCTTGAATCCAGGTTATTCTCTCACCAACCCCCTCTGAGTAAACACGGTAACATCGCTGAGAAAGAATGCACAATAGGTTCTATCCCAGTGTAACTCTAGCTAATGACTGATAGAGGGCACGCTTCATCAACATTTTTTTTTAAACTTCATTTTTATTTAATTGGAAAAAAGCAGCCTTTTGGAATGCAATAAATAAATTCCTCTAGGATAGGTTTGATTAGTACTATACTCAGCATAAATGCTGTAGACAGAGGACTTTGCATTTAGCTTCCATTATTTCCAAATTGAGCTGTAAAACTTCCTGTGAGGAAATTCATTCACTACCTACCCTGCAATAATGTACAGATTCCTCTTGTGGAATCTGTATTTACTGCCAAAGAGCAAACATTTCCTTTTGAGCCTCTGAAAAACATATTTTCTTGTTTCTTAACATGGTGTTCTTGGTGGTCATAATCTTGACACAGATTATCTGAACTGGAAGAGTACTCTGAGAAAGATTATAGGGGAAAACCAGTTCTATGTAGAGATCCAAATAATTTATATAGAAAGTAAAATCCCATCATGCTGTCCTCAACCATTTTGGAAAACTCTTCATTTGTGCGCATTTATTGATTTATTTGCATTTCTATCCTGCCTCCTGCCCTATGCCCAGAGGTCTCAGGATAAGTAACAACATTTAAAGTGAAATATATTAAAATAACAGTATATATTAAAACAACAGTGTCTGCAAGTGGGAAGGGCAAAGTGTATCCCCATATACCTGAAGGCCAGGGCAAAGAGGTGCGTTTTCGCTGCCTTCCTAAATGGTGTACAGTGAAGGTGATTGACACACATCAAGAGGGAGACTATTCCATAGCCTAGGGGCCACCAATGAAAAGGCTGTCTCCCAGGTGCCCATCCCTTTTGTTACTAAAGGGGGTACAACCAGGAGGGCCTCCCTTCCAGATCTTAGGACATGCAGTTCTTCAAGTGTACAATACCCCCATTAGAACAATAATAGGCAAGAAGTAAACAGAAGATAAGGTGGAACAAAAACTCATTTTATTATCAGTAGGTGGGCGTGTGATTTGCACACAGATCGCTTACTGCTCAGATTCAGTCATGTGGTAAGCCATTCTTTTACACCTACAGTTTTGTCCAGCCTTCGGGGCAAAAGGTAAATTGCATTTGCTTTATGAGTTGCATTAGGCTTTCTTATTTTACACACTAAATAAATTAAGACACTGTATTTCTCCATTGTTTTGTGAGAAGCTTACATTTCTGTCTCTTAAGCACACTTTAAAAATGCTTCTTAAAATGATTTAGAAAAGCATGATTTTACCTGTGGTTTTTTCTGTTCTTTTCCAGCTGCTCCATTTTTTGCCCTCCATTTATTATTTATTATCTCAAAAGTTTATGAAAAACTCATTCTTTTCTCCTAATTCACTTGGGAGAAATGCAACAGATGGGTTGCCTTCTGCTACTTCAACCTAATGTGACAGTCCGCACGAGCTACCTACTATGAGAGCTGTAAAAACTTCCTTGGCAACAATGTCCCTTCAGTACTTGTTTATCACTCTCCATCCATTGATTGATTCTGAAGTGTCTCCTGAGAGCCAATGCGCTTCAGGGTTTGCCCCTTTCGAGAGGCCCCAGGCAAGCAGAGGGGTGGGGACTACCTTACTGGGCTGCCTTCATTATTGGATAGTCCAGAGGTTGGCAGCTACCATTGCTAATGCTCTTCAGGAACTCTTCTGGATCAAGGAGACATTTGTTCCACCTCATCTGCTTCCGGTCTGTGTGAATAGCACAGTACGTGGGGATCTTGTTCAAGTTTTATTTTTTACTAGTATAAATGGAAAGCGCAGTTCTGAAATTTTCTATAGACCTCTAATTTTTTAAAAAATTGTATTTATAGAGTTTATCAGAGCAAGAAGTTCACTTAAAAGCTCAGGTTAAAAAGCTTGAAGCAAATGTGGTTGCTGCTGCTCCAGATAAAAGCAAGCAAAAAGAAATGGAGAAGAAGTGCAATTGTTTCAAAGAAGGTAAGCCACTGTGAAGAACAATTCAGGATAATTTCATAATTAAGTGGTGAAGCCAGAGATGGTAACTTGCAGATTCCATCCTGGCTTTGTTTTCTTTGAGGTCAAAGGGGAAGGAAAACCCCTGATATTCTTACAGTGGTTATTATAAATTTACCAAAAAGTGTGAAAATACTAGTTAAGGTCATGGGGAAAATTATTTAGGATGTTTTGGAGAGATACTTAAAATGAATCGTAAGTATTTCATTTTTACTTATAAAAATGCACGGTGGAATACATCATAGAGAGGTTGGACTTGCTGCATGAAGCACTCAGAATCTGTAACCTTTATGCAGTATAGCCTAAGTTAATCCATTCTTGCTCCGATGAAGTAAGCATAGGATTGCAGCCTTGCCATGTTTTTTCCTCTGAATACTAAATGATTGGAGGGGGGGGGATATGTTTCTTCAGTGAATCTGGCATTCTACAGTTTCAAAGTATCCATCAGGAAAAGTGTTCTGTTTATAAAACAAGCAATATAATGTACATTGCTTATGAACAGTCTTTATCGAAGTGCTGGTAGTCTTTATGGGACATCTGGGGGTGAGGGTTCAGCTTATTCTTGGAGGATTGTGCCAAGATCCTAAATACCACAAATGCAAGCCTCCTCAGGTTGGTGAGGCATTTTCTGAGATGTACTACCCATTGATTGAAAAAGATCAGTTAATTTGAGCTGAAAGCAGTATGTTTAAACCCCCAAGACCTTCAAGCATTTGATGGAGACAGGCATGTTAACTACCAAAGTATACCTTTTTAGACAAAGGGACACTAGATCTAAGGTTGATTCTGCAGTTACCTGTCTGGAAGGTTCACATTGACCAGAACGTTACCATTACCGCATGGGCTTTGTAAACATCATTAAGCACCCAATAAGTACTCATTTGGTACAGACTTGCTACATACCTCCCGCACTGAGGGACCCATTAAGACCCCTTTGGGATAACATCATCCTCATGAGCATTGCAGAGTCCTGGATTTAATGGGGTCTTTGGTCCTTTAAATCCAGATTACCGGTAGACCCCTTTAATTGTATCTTCAATACGATCTTGCGCCATGAGGAACAGATTTCAGAGCACACTTCTGCATGCATGATGGGCCAAAGTGGTCCAAGGGCAGGCTTGGAGGCCGCCATTTGCAACGGGGCAGTTTCGGCTCCACCCTTCTACATATACCCTACGTAGGCCCTCACATCCTATGTAGAAGTCTACGAAGCTGTCCACAACCTACGTAGCAGCTACATAGGCAACTACATAGCTGTGTCTCTCTGCCACACCCACTGTAATTGGAAGTGACTCTTCTTGATTGACAGTTTCACGGGACAGTCACACCGCCCTGCCAGCAGAACTTCCTCCTTGGGCCTGATCAGGGCCTCCGGATACATGGGGTCTCCGTATAGATCTGGAACAATAGACTGGATTGAGTGAGGCCCAGATCTTAGATTTCTGGATCTCGTTAATCCGGACTAAGTGCGGAAACATCCTATGTCAGCCACAATGCAATAGGCTATTCTCTTTCAGCCCCTTGCTAGCTGCAGAACTGGCTTTGTCAGCATTTATGAAGGAAACCTTTGCGTTAATTAGACAGATTTCCATATGATTTTGTCCTTCACAGTGTCATTTTTAGTTAACATCACTACAGCAAGGGTTTCTGACCTCTCTGCCCTGTTTGCGGCACCCAGCCCTTTTGCCAGTTCACTCCGGATTCTATAAGTACGCTCCATTTTCCATAGTTGACAAGAAATCAATTTACCATCTTTTTGCAAGGTTAGAATGTATTTTGCACAGTAGATCTGAGAACAGCCACAAGGGTCTACATTAATCAAACCAGGATATATAGGAAGACTTCTTCCGAATTTGTTTGTTTCAACACCGATTGATTTATGTGCGAAGCCAAGGCATCAATCTGAGAGCCTAGCCTCTTGGATTAGGGCCTATATATCTCTAGTGTGTCAAGTTAGAAGAGTTAAGCTTCCTCAGAGAATTCCAGCACATCCTACCAGAGCCGCTTTTACATCAGCAACCTTTGCGACAGGTACCTCCATCCAGGAGATTTGCAGGGCAGCTGTGTGATCAAGCTTATCCATCTACTCCAAACATTACAAGCTGGACCTATACATATTTGCAAAAGCTGTGTTCACAGGCAAGTTCTGCAGCAAGTAAGGCTAGTTACAGTAGGACAGTAATGCTTCTGTTCCAGGTTTGATCCTACCCAGGTAATGGAGGCTTTAGTATATCCCTATATGTGCCATTGGCTTAAGGCATTCTGAGTATGAGTTGTCATTACTCATGTAATGTTTCATTTTGGAAGACACTCAGGCCAGTGGTTTCTACCCATATTGATTCTTGTGAACTTCACAGTCCTTACCTACATAGGAATGTTTTCCCCTTAAGGACTGGGGAGCAAATGGTGCAAATGAGCTTACATGGAAAGCACCATCTATTGGTCATGACAACAGAAAATATTAACTACATGTGGTATTGATGTGAGTATCTTACAGAATGAACCTACCATGTGAATAATGATTCATTCTGTAAAGATTTCTGTAAACGTTTTAGATGTACTTATATAACTACTGCGTTTCTGCTTAAGTTCCCATAATTTGTGTTTGTCTTTCAGATTATGAAAGAGTTGCTGCAAAGGCTGGTAAATTAGAAACAGAAGTTAAGAGGATACATAATCTTATAATTGAAATAAATAATAGTAAACTCAAAGCTCAGCAGGATAATCTTGATAGGATAAACAAGGAGATGGATCATTGTACTTCGGTTATTACTAAAGCTCAAGTGGCAGTCAAAACAGCAGATAGGTAAATAAATACACATCTTCCATTTTTAGTTAACAAATGGCATGGTTCTTTGTCCTGCAGGATTCCTCCAGCACAGCTTAATGCTCTGTTGCCTAATAAATAAAAAGGGAAGAATTATCACTTGAAAGCAGAAAGCCAGGTCTCTCCAAGCACTCTTCAGTTCATTTTATTGCCTCAACCATAACAGAAAAATGTCCAGTTTTTGCTGATATCTTCTGTAGGATTTTCCAGTAGCAGGAAAATCTGACTACTCAGACGAGGTGGAGAAAGTGAAATTGCTCCCTATGCAGTAGCTGATCAGCACACAAGCAGCTGCTATGCAGGAAATGAGCTTTCTTTGCCTGGAGAAGGAGAGGGGAAAGTATGTGTTTTGCGGAAGCTCACAAAACCAGCTTGGCCAAAACCAAGTTTAATACAACCAACAACCAGTTTATTCCATACATTTGACTTAACTGGGTCAGTCTGGGCCTGTGCTGAAGTGTTAGTTGTGGTTCTTGGAATGGCTTCTGCTCTTTGTTGGCTTTAGCAAAGGAGGGGAAGTCAGAAGGTCGCTGTAGGACTCTCTCGTTTTGCTTGCTTTGCTGAGTCAGGCGGCATTTTCCCACGACCTTTGATGACCCAACATTAGTGCTCAAGTGCGAGCACTAGTCAGTCACCTTTGCCCGCTCCCACCCCCCAGGATCAGATACTTGCTTTATTTGATCCCAGGGCCTGGTCCCCCACGACTGCACGTGCATCAGCGCCATCACCTTGACAAAGCTGATGTTCTGCGTGTGCACAGTAACATCTGCGGTCGTCCGAGGTGCCAGCCCACTTGCGTGGCACCTCAAACGACCCTGGAGCTCTGACAAGAGCAAATGGTCGCACCGCTGGGTGCTTCAGGTAAGTAATTAGATAACGTTGGTTAAGGTGTGGAGCATGATTTCAGGGTTAGTGCACTTCTGGGGAGGTCGAGTGTGCTTGTAGGCTGTAACAGTCTACTTGATGTGCGTATATTCTTCCCCAGAAATGCACTCATTTTGCACTAGAGGCTGTAACACAAAAAGGCCTAGAATTTGGCAAGGTACTTTGCAGACCAAGGCTGAATTTACACTGAGGCCTCTGGTATGCAATTAGGGCAGCTCTGGTACAGAGAATCTGCTGTCCTAATTGCATAACAGAGGCCTTAGTGTGAATTCAGCCCGTGTCTCTGCAGAAGGAGAAGAAGGTCTTTGCCTGCATTAAGAAGAGCAAATGGTTGGAGACTTTGCCAATATATACTAGATACCTAATTATGGAAACATATTAAGTGTGATTTTTTTAAAAGGCCACAGATTGCTTACATGCTAGATAGGTTGCAAAGACCATTCACTTGATAATCCATGCAAATACAGGATATGTTTGTGGGATGTGGAAACCTGTGATATTGTCCAAACATTTCCTTTAAGAGGCAAAGGACAGATGGAGATGCAGATAGATTCTTGGAATAGTGAGCTGAATAGGAAGAAGCTGCAGCATAAAAACATATCTTCATTTGTTTCTGTGCAGAATTTGATCTATATTCAAGTACTTAATGTTACTAAAGGAGAGGGTTCACATCTGCTTTTTCATATTAACTCTCTACAGAAACTTGAAAAAATCAGAAGAAGCAGTTGTTCGCACTGAGAAGGAAATTGAAGAGAATAAAAAGCACCTAACAGATTTAACAGAACAGCTGGGTAAACTAGAGGAAAGAGCTGATGAAGTTATGAAAGACAGCAAAAGCGCTGAGGTATATATGTTGGTTAAATTATTCAAATGAAGCACAAACTAAAAGATACAAAAGCGCATATGAACAAAATACCTGTTTTGTGAGATGAGTAGTAATATTGTTTGCAAATAATAAAAAATTCTGGCAGATTTCTTTAGTGCTGGAAAATTTCTAGTGCAGAGGAAAGTATCAGATACAGTCACATTTAAACCTTATACTATTATAATGGTGTTTCTTTTATATTAGAAATTCTGGTTCACTTTAATTTATATCTTTGTATTGCTATTTGAGGGGGGACGCTGAAGGTAGTCATCCAAACAGAATAAAGACACAATTTCAGTACGTAGATCATGCAATAAAAAATTTCAACAAAACCTTATATTTGAATACTTGAAGAGTTAACAAGAGAAACGGCTGCTACTGTTGCTGTATAGATTATTTGACAGGGTCTCGGGCTTCAGGCGTGAGCCCTTTGGTTTCTTATTTTTTGACATATACCCTTGGGTCGTGCAAACGTCGTATGGCAACTGGATACCCATAAAAAGGGTAGACACAAGACAAGGAGTGAAACTCAAGCGAGGACATCAAATAACCCCTGCAAAGCATTCCACTGAGCCACTTCAGTTTAAGCATATTAATAATAATAATAATATTATAATAATAATAATAATAATAATAATATATTATATTACACATAATATAAGCGCCTTTGAGGTAATATTTTAATGACAAGCATCTTGATGAAAAAAATCAGTAGTCCTTGCTGAAGATTGATTGACATGACCAGAAGAGCTTTATTTTCAGTACTGTGTTTATTGCAGTGTTGCCCTGCGCACTGTTCAAAGAGTGCGTCATAAATCTGAAATGCAAATAAAATAAATGCACATGCCTGTGTATTTAAAAATGAGATTTGTGTAAAAAAAACAGAAACTTTGATTTCATTTATTTTTACATATCTTCTTATAGTTAACCTTAAAATTCTTCTTAAGGTAACAGTTCTTGTTCTTTTCATTAAAATATGTTTCAGTAGATCACTTGAAATGCCATTTATAGTTATTTGATATTAAGAATTAGCTTTCTTTCCTGATTTTCAGGAGTCTCTCCCAGAGATTCAAAAGGAACACCTCTCTGTGCTTCAGAAGATTAAAACAATCCAGGAAGAAGAACATTTGCTTCAGAAAGAAGCTCTCAGCATTAGGCTGAAAATTGAACAGCTAGACAGTCACGTGGCTGAACATCAGTCAAAGATTAGATACTGGCAAAAAGAGGTAATAAAAGCTTTGGAATCATATTTTGAGAAGTAAATAGAATTACTTTGGGAACCATAAAGAAATACGTTTTATTTCTGAAAAGCAGAGATTAAAATTCTACATCTAACGATACAGCAGAACAGAATGATCTGCATTTAAAAGGATTAGGAAGGATTAGGTGTCATTAGTCTATCTGGAGAGTGGTTTCCAAACTTTTTGGCATGCTTCCTTCTCCTCCATTTTAGATTTTTACTAAACCTTCTTTCTCCCATTTATTTTTTAGATTAAAAATTGCCCACTTTTGTGTTGTTAGCCATTTCTACTTGATGTTTCATTTTTTGTGATTGCAGCTATTTTATGTTTATTCTACTCATTTAAGGAGCTTTCAAGCTAAATTTCACACTCAGAAATATGGTGAACCCCCACCCTTCCTGGAACTCTCTCATTTTTCCCAGTATCACTGATGCAGTGCCATTTAGCTGTTCATGAAGCCTACTTCTGTCATAGATTTTAACCTGTGCCTTCTGCGTTTTTTTAGAACTGTGAAGTATTAAGAATGCAAACTTGGAATTATTAACATATATTTAACATAGAGAGTCAAAATTTAACCGCAGACATGTGATTATTGTTCATTTCAACTTCTTAGATATCAAAAATATCACTGCATCCTTTAGAAGACAAGCAAGGAGAAGAACTTCCAACGCTTACACAGGAAGAACTTGAAGCTATTAAAAATCCAGACATTATAACCAACCAGATAGCTCTTTTAGAAGCTCAGTGTCATGAAATGAAACCAAACCTGGGTGCCATTGCTGAATACAATAAAAAGGTAAGCGTATATTTTCTTCATAGTATTTATATCCAGTGCTGATAGGAGCACTCAAAGCTGTGGCTTCAACATATAAGCATGAGAAAAAATAAAGTACACCTTCTTTGAATTACATATAAGGACATAATGAAAAACATCTGGTCCTTAGAAGGTCTTAAAATAAATGTAGCCTCAAATGAACAGCAACACATGACAAATTACACCGTGTCATTCTTTATTTAACAAAAATTAGGCCAAAATGGAGAAGCAGTGTATGAAATATCTTCTACCAGTTCGGCAGCCCCATTTGGTCTCTTTGTCCTTGAAATCAAGAGCAATCCCCCAAATCCAGTCATAGAACAGATACAATGTCTGGCGAAAGAGAGATTCTTTGTAAATTATAGTGACTGGACTGCCCTACAAGGTCTCCCACCTTATCCACTCAGATCTCTGTGATACATACCAGGTCAGTCCTTCCATCCACAATCAAATTGTAGATGAGGGATGTTTTATTCTGAACTAACCTAGCATTTAACACTAGTACCACCAAGCAAGCAACGTGACTCTGAAGGATGAGAGGCAGAATAGAAAGACCATCAACCTCTGTGTCTGGCAACATTCTTAGAAGCACTTTGAAGTGCCAACCATATTTCTCTTCTGGCTTTTTAAGACCAATTTGTGTTTATTGTTTGTTTGTTTCAGAAATGTAGGGATTTTTAACTATTTAGTCTGTAAATTGTTTGGATTTTACTTAAATTATTGCTTTATGTATTTTTGTTTTTAGTGAACTCCAGCATTCCAGTCTGAGATTAATATGGTGTTGGGCTGATAATGTTTGAATGTTTCCAAGGCACTTAGTTGTGATATATCATAGGCCTAGTGAATGTTATAGCTCATATCCTGGATTTGGCTTCAGCATTCCTTCTGAATTAGGAAAGGCAGTGAGATGCTTAATCGGTGTCTAAAGGACAATAAACTGAAGTTGCATCATAGCAAGACAGGGAGCTCCTGTGTCTGAGAAATAGAAAGACTGCTGCTCCCTCCTTCCAGTAATTTGTATCTTGTTCTTCTTGTGGTATGGAACTTAGGTTGGTGTTATCATGGTTTCCCAGGCAAGTGCTAATCAGACTTTGGTCATGTTAACTTTAGTAAGGTAGTGACTTCATGTGCTGTTAGATCAAATGCTTCCCTTTATGGAGTGGCTGGCTAGTCTGAAGAAAGTTCTGAATCCAGCTGTGTTACCGCAGGCTCAAATGACTATGTTAACTCTACTTCCAGGTAATACTGGTTGATTAGTTAGAGTGTTCCTGACTAGTGGAGCCCAGCTAGAATAGTCTCAGCCTGGTTCAATAACTTCAGGTGTACCATGCTTAATACAGTGCAACAAACACTCCAAAAGTTGTGAGATTCTACTGCTAATTCACAATGCTCAGTTGCAGAGTAATTCTATTTTTCACATTACAGAATAATTCTATTTTTCACGCTACCATGGTATTTACAAAGAACAGCTTAAAAGAGAATAAACAAATAGATCTAATTGACCACAAACTGTTGCACTGAGTAAGCATTGACCATAGTAACAACCTATTCAGTAAGCAGTAACAGGCCATGGTAAATATCAGTAGAAGCTCTTCCCCCTGCTCCCTCCCCCCCATTAGTGCAGGGCAGGGGGAAACAGATTTTGTCTGCATGTCAATAGATTGTGTCAGTAACTATTTGCATCTCACAAAGTTAACTTCTGCCATTCTGCTTCAGATATATGGAGCTGGAGCCTTTTGACTTGACTAGCTCATTACGCTAAAAGGCCCAAGAAACATAAATCTGCAGCGACTCGGGGTGTATCCAGAGAGGACATATATATGGGCTGTGGAGCAGCTGTCAAAGGGGGCCATAAGGGAGGCAGAACTCGGATTACAGGTGGTGGGCACCTGATGAGCTGCAACTACAGTGAAACCGATCATGGCCTGCCTGGGCCAGTGGTGCTCATGTAACGTAGCTTTTAGAATGCTTCACAGTCCCTAATGCCCTGCAGCAGAAAAATACTTCCTACCGTAGCATCGGTGGCAGATTTCCCCTTCTTTTTGCATTTTTGTGGGTGTTTGAGCGAACTCTCAAGAGAAAGGGTAGGCCTCTCAGAGTGGGAGGGGCCCACCACATGGTCAGAAGAGCTGGTCTGCTGTTTTGGAGCATTGAGAGAACGGGATTATCCATTCTCCTTGTAAAGTTTTTTTTTTAGTGTCTGGAGGCATAAAGTCCCTTTTTACTTGAGTACTAGCTTCACTTCTACAATCTTTCACTATCTTTTTGCAACAAAAATTATTGTTCAAGACACGAAGTTTGGAACCCTCTCTTAAATCGTCTACTGCAGTGGTTCTCAACCTTCCTAATGCTGCAACCCTTTAATACAGTTCCTCATGTTGTGGTGACCCCCAGCCTAACCCTAATCCCCAACCATAAAATTATTTTCGTTGCTACTTCATAACGACCCCTGTGAAAGGGTAGATCAACTCCCAAAGGGGTCCCAACCCACAGGTTGAGAACCACTGGCTACTGCAACTTACCATTAGAAGTGTTCCAGCTTCCTCTGTAATTAACTCCCACCTTCAGTAAAAAGCTTAGAGTTTGTATAACTTTATTCATTACTTTCTCTGTGAAACTTATCTGTATATATAAGGCCAACGCTTGTTATTTTACTGCTTTAACAAGTTTCTTTATTGTATATTGCTTCAATCTTTACAATCAAGTTTTATTAGAAAGGAAAATGGAAAGAAAGAAAAGGAAGATTCCAAAGAAACACCTAGAAGTCACACAGAAAGTTCAAACTCTTTCTCCTCCCTCCCCTGTTTTTTAGGAAGAACTCTACTTGAAACGTGTGGCAGAGTTGGATGAAATTACGAATGAGAGAGACAGGTTCAGAGAAGCTTATGAAGATCTTAGAAAACAACGACTTAATGAGTTTATGGGAGGATTTAATGTAATAACAAACAAACTAAAGGAAAACTACCAAATGCTTACATTAGGAGGAGATGCAGAATTAGAGCTTGTAGATAGTCTGGATCCTTTCTCTGAAGGAATCATGTTCAGGTTGGTATCACTGGTGATTTTTTTTTTAAATTAATAGAGTCCCACCTCAACTTGCGCAGTCCCTTATAAGTTGCCAAACTGTTGATGCTACCCCTGCTTCCAACTCTTCCAGTCAAAGCCTGTCTTAGACCACCCTCCTGCCTCAACTTCAGCTGCCCCTCAGAAATTTCCCAAATTTGCAGTTCTGCCAGCTCAGCCACCAATCAGCAGTTTCATTTCTCTCCAAAAGGATACCATGGTCAATGATATCAAAAGCTGCTGAGAGATCCAGGAGAACGAACAGGGTTGCATTCCCCCTGTCTCTCTCCTGGAGGAGGTTATCAAGCAGGGTGACCATGATGAATTCCATGCCATAACCAGGCCTGAAGCCAGATTGAAATGAGTCTAGATAATCAGCTTCTTCCAAGCATGCCTGCAGTTGAGCAGCAACCACTCTCATTAGAACCTTGCCTAAAAAAGGTATGTTGGCCACTCGGTGATATTGTGACATCTAATCCCCTTTGAATCTGAGCGACTTTATCCTCAAACGGTCACAGCAGATATTGTGTAGCCATGGCTCACATTTCGAGCCTGGTTTTATAAGGCCATTTACTACTCTAAAGAGCTCTGCTGAACGACTACTCGAGGATGCAATGGTGGTGGAGAAAAAACTCCTTTTTGCCACTGCCACCGCTACAAGGTAGGCACAACAGTGTGCTCTAAGCCGTGTTCGGTCAGATTCACAGCCAGATTTTCGCCATCTGCACTCTAGCTGTCAACCTTCCTGTTTCATGGCCCGTAGCTCTATGGAACACCAGGGAGCTTTTTGGGCTCTACAATCATGTCGAGGACACTTGGGAGTGATCGTGTCAATAGCCCTGCTCATCTCCCAGTTCCGGAGAGAGAACAGAGCTTCGACAGGAGCACCAGTCACGCCAACCGGAAAATCCCCCAGAGCATTCAGGAATCACTCAGATTCCATAAGTCTCCAGGGGTAGACCATCTCAATAGGATCCACATCCCCACAGAAGGGAGCTGCCACTGTAAGTCCAGACCTCACCAGCAAGTGATCTGTCCGTGGCAATGCGTTGTTAGCCAGCCCTCCTATCAGCAGATGCTCACCAGTCCGCTCTGTGGCAAAAACCAAATCAATGAATGTGATAGAGTTAAGGTTAGTTCATGAAGTAACTTAGTGACACGGACATTTTATCCATTGTGTCTTCCACAAAAGTGCCTTGTTATGTAGCATTATAAAATTCCATTAGCTAAACTAGCTAGCTATCTTTGGCAGTGATACAGCACAAATCCTTATATGTTAGGCTATCTGTATTTCAGAGAGATCCATCATTCCTAATTAATTAGGGTATTCTAGTGTGATACTTATAGATTAATTAAAATTTTGGGCAATTCTACTTGTAAGGTGTTGTAAAGTTGGGATGGTGTTGTATTTGTGACATATTGTAAAAGGTATCACTGTAAACGCTTAACTGTGAAAATTGTTCATGAATATTTCTTTCGTTCAGTGTTCGACCACCAAAGAAAAGCTGGAAGAAGATATTTAATTTGTCGGGAGGAGAAAAAACTCTAAGCTCGTTGGCTTTGGTTTTTGCACTTCATCATTACAAACCGACTCCACTTTATTTTATGGATGAAATTGATGCAGCCCTTGATTTTAAAAATGTATCCATTGTAGCATTTTACATATATGTAAGTAATCACTAGCAGAGATTTTGTATTTTGATTAATACCAAATCTATTCTGAGTTTGAAATAATTGGAAATTAACTTGAATGTGTTGGTTTTGCAATGCTTCTTAGTGTGTTTTACCTTGGTTTGAGAATCTGGAACTTTCACTGGGGTAAGCGATGATTTTGGCAAGTATACCATAAGCAAATATAAGCCTGGGCCATTCCTGTGTGTAGCCCGATGCTATGTCCCCATTTTTCCTAAATGTACCTTGCCAAATTATCCCAGTGCATCTCACATAGCAAAACATTGGGGAATATTTATACCATGTTGATAAAAAGATGGAAACCAGAGTCACTGTAGTGACTGATTAAAGAATGTAATGTTATGCTACTTAGTGATATTTCCCATTTTTACAGATGTTCTACATAAACAAAGAAGAAATATGGGAAATGAATAGCATTTGTAAATAGAAGCTAATAGATCTGTCTATCACATACTTCAGAAACTACTGCAGTCTCATATAGTCACTGAAATCTTATATAGTTGTATTTCTTAGCCTAGAATGTACTTTGGTAATCTTTAATGTGTAAGTCCAAAAAGACATCTTGAAGACAGGGGCCTAATTGGGGGGAGTGGGGGAATCACAGGCCCTATTTTGCCTTTATCAGATGCACTAAAGTGAAGAGTCATCAGGTTGGGACATGTGTCACAGGGTGTTGGGTCTGTGTAATTGGGAGACACCCTATCCCTGCTGGGGTTATATTGCCCTGGAAGGGACAGGTCTGAAATTTAGGGGTCCTCTTGGACTCTGTGCTGACACTTGAAGCTCAGGTGACCAAGAGTACCTATTCCCAACTACGGGTGATTTGTCAGTTAGAGCCCTTTTTGGACCTCTGGTAAACTCCAGACTAGGCTGTTGTAATACACTGTACATGGGGATGCCCTTGAAGACAGTTTGGAAGTTGCAGCTGGTGCAGAATGCAGCAGCTAGATTGCTGAACGGAACAGCTGGCTGGATGCACTTCGCGCCAGTCTTAAGAGTTTCACCGGCTGCTGATTTGCTATGGAGCTGAATTCAAGGTGTTAACTTTTAAGGCCCTAAATGACTCTGGCACCGAATATCTAAAGGAATGCCTTCTTCCATACCGACTTGGCCATACCTTAAGATCTGGAGGGAAGGCCCTCCTGGTTATACCACTACATTCAATAGTAAGAGGGGTGGGCACCCAGGACAGGGCCTTCTCATTGCTGGCCCCTAGGCTATGGAATAGTCTTCCCCCCTGAGGTGTGCCAGGCACCTTCACTGTATGTGTTTAGGAAAGCATTGAAGATGTACCTCTTTTTCCTGGCCTTTAGTTTAATGGGGATGTTCTCTTCCCAATTTCAATCACTGCTGTTGTTTTGATATATGTTATTGCTTTAATATATGTGTGTATTTGATTTTAAATGTTACCCTCATTAAGACCTTCAGGTATAGAGCAGGATAGATGATGATGATGATAACAGTCCTCACCATATTCTTCAAATGAACTTCATAGGTGACAGATGATACTCTTGTTACTCGCAAGATGGTTGTAAAAAATAAGTAGGAAAGCATACACCATAGGGAGGTTCTGTATTGGCTTTTGCAGGATTTGTGGTTCACAAAATGTATTTATTTGAACACTAATGTTAAATATTTTCAACTTTCAGGAACAAACAAAAAATGCACAATTTATTATAATCTCTCTTCGAAACAACATGTTTGAAATTGCAGATCGACTCATTGGAATTTATAAGACCTACAATACAACAAAAAGTGTTGCAACAAATCCCAAGGTGATTGCCTCAAAAGGACTTGCTGAACTTGGTACTATTGGATGCTCCTGAATGTGGAAATTACTTCTGTCTTGACCAACAGTTTATCTTTTACTTGTAACATTTAACTCTGCCATTCCAGCTGTTGGCTATTATGTGAAGTCCTTTAGCTTTTTGTTACTCCTGGGTTAAGTATAAGTGAATGTAAATTATTCTGTGGTGTTTCAACCATCAACAGTTGACGTTCAGTAGTTGTTCACTGGTTGACCTGAAAAATGTTTTTAAAGGGCATTTTATACTGTTTTTACGTGATAATAAAGTAATCAGTTATTTAAAAGAGGGGGTTGTTTGTATTTGCAGTACAGGTACTTTTTACAAACAAGCAGCAATTACCAATTCAACACTGACCTGTCAAGCTTCCTTTGGCTCAGCAGAGTTTCTGACCCACTATTGTTTCCTAGAGAACAGAAGCGATTCAGATCATTTTGAAATGTGGCCATTATCTCAGAGAAGGGTGACAAACTTGCTGAAATCAAAACTAATCCATGAACAAGGAAGGTCGAAGTTCTGGAATTAAAATAGAGGGGGAGTTAGTTTCCATTCACACTTGCAAATGCATAGAACACTCTCATGTATCTGTACACCTACCTCAAGTGCAGATGGCATCTGGGTGCCTCCATCTGCTTTGCCATTGTTGGTGCCAGTTGATCAGCGCAGTCTCCAGGGCAACCATGATTGCCACACATGTACCCCTACAGCGCTGGAAGGGGTGTAGATGGGCCTGCCCAAGCCTTACCGCCGTAAGTCAAGATGGGTCCATGCATGGTGCAGGGTCAACCTGCACCACACATAGTCATCATGGTGGGAGCTTCTAGATCAGTGATGGCGAACCTTTTGAGCTCGGTGTGTCAAAATTCACAAGAAAACCTCACTTAACTCGGGTGCTGTGTCACATCTAGAAATATCCATAATTTTGTGATATTTGTGGCTCTAGTAAAAAAAGTTATATTTTTGATATATGTATTTTATTAAAAGCAAAAACAAATAATTCTTTACATTAGTGACTTGTTGCTAAATCTTCAATTGAAAGTTGGTATTTCGTACACTTCAAGAACAAGCAAGCACTACACGCCCAGGTGCCAAGGTGGCCATTTGTGTCACCCAAAAGGGCTTGGCGTGTCACTTGTGACACGCGTGTCATAGGTTGGCCATCACCGTTCTAGATGGAAGGTCTACTAGTCAGCCCACAGTGCACCCCCAATGATAAACTTAGCTTGACTTGTCCTGTTCTGGCTTTGGCTAGAGTAGAAGTACAGTATTCCCATCCCCCTGACTGGACAGGAAGCGGAGAGAGAAAGGCCCCTGGACAGGACTGCACTTCACTGGGACCCACATAAATCTGGGTTATGTTTGGGGTGGGTTTGGAAGTACGAAATGGTAATAATAGAAAATAATAGCTTAGTGTAAAAATGGCTGTTGTATGGCAATGCCTAGAAGGTTTTAATATATGTATTCCTTATATGTTAATAGATCAAAGAGCTCTGATTCATTGATAAAGAAAAATGGTTCTGCAAAAAAAAAAATCCATATTATAGCCCAGAATAAGAAATAGCAGGAGCCTCATCTAAGACATCGATTCCTTCCTTACATGAAAAGGTGCCAGTATTTGCAGCAATCAGACAAAAGTGCTCCACATCACACAGATATTCTTTGTGGCTGCTATCCCCAAAGTCAGAAGGCTTTTGAAAAAGTCCCACATCAAAGGCTACTGAGTAAACTCAAGCCGGGGAATAAAAGGGCACGTTCGGTCCTGGGTTGGTGACTGGCTTAAAGATAGGAAGCAGAGTAGCAATAAAGGGCCAATTCTCATGGTGGGAAGAGGTGAAAAGTGGGGTCCCACAAAGTTCAGTATTGGGACCAATGCTTTTTAATTTATTCATCAGTGATTTAGAAGAAGGGATACCTAGCAAAATAGCAAAGTTTGCTGATGAAACTAAATTATTTAGAGTAATAAAAACAAAGAGATTGCAAAGAACTCCAGGGGGATCTCTTGGCATTGAGTGAGTAGACCATCATGTGGCAAATATGCTTTAATCTTAAGTACAAAGTAATGCACGTTGGGGCAAAGAATCCTAATTCTACAAACTGATGGAGGCTGAGCTTTCTGCAACACATCAGGAAAGGGATCTTGGGTGGGCAGCTCAATGCCAGCCCAGTGTGCAGCAGCTGAAAAAAAAAAGCTAATTCAATGCTAGGAATAATTCGGAAGGGAATAGAAAAGAAGTGTCGTTTTCCTTTTTTATAACTCAATGGTGAGGCCACATTTGGAATACTGTACAATTCTGGTCACCACACCTCAAAAAGGAGACAGTGGAACTGGAAAAGGTGCAGAAATGGGCAACCAAAATGATTCAGGGGCTGGAACACCTCCCTTATCAAATTAGGCTGCAACGTTTAGGCCTCTTCAGCCTTGAAAGACAGTTTCTAAGAGAGGACCTGATTGAAGTATATAAGATCATGCACAGCATAGAGGTGAGCAGAGAAAAAATATTTTCTCTATCATACAACACTAGAGCCAAGGGGCACACTGAAGCTGGTGGGTAGGGGAGTCAGATCAACGAAGGGAAGTATTTCTTCACTCAGTCTATGGAATTTGCTGCCAGAAGAGGTGGTAACAGCAACCAACCACCTAAGAAAGGGTTAGGCAAATTCATAGATGTAGCACTGGCTACTAGAATGGATGCCTAGGTACATCCTCCAGGCTGGAGGGACAGGCAGGATGCCTGTAAGTCCATTTGCTGGGATTTGAGAGCAGGTGAAGGTTTGCCCTTGTCTAGTACTTGAGATGCCCATGAGCAATTGGCAGGCCACTGTGTGGGACAGGATGCTGGACTAGATGAGCTGTGATGTGGCCTGATCCAGCAGGGCTCCTCTTTATGTTCTTACGATACATTGAGTTTTGCTGACTGGAGCACTTATTGGCCTTTTCAGTTTTGCTTGCTCAGCAAGGAGAGGGAGAACAAACATTGCTTTTCATTTTTCAAAGCCTTCATGCCCAGTTGCAGGCCAGACTAAAAAACTGAATCCACCTTGGATTAAGGAAGCAAGGAAGAGGTCCCAGGGCCAAAGTCTGGTTCTGAGCCCTCATGTGAATCCCCCTTTATAGTGGTAGCTGTGGACAAATACAGGGGCCGGTAGCTCCTCGTTGTTAACTTCTATGTCCTCTGTCAGAGATTCCTGCTGGGTAGGCTGAATCCGTAACGCCTTCAATGAGGTGCAAGTAGTAGAAAAACATTTCTTGCTGGCTCTATAAGGGCAAAGGAGGCTGACAAGTGGCACCCTGGGACTAGGCATGCGATATGGGAGCACCAGTGGAAAGACAACAGGCAACATCCTGAAAGGTTTCTTTAGTAGCTGAGAAAGGAAACAGGCAAGGGCTGTTTGAATGTCCTCTAAACTGAAAAAAAATCTCTTTACCAAGTAAAGTTCATTAATACAAATAATACCTAGTGCATTCTTTGCAACTGACAGTGATTCAGAGATGACCGCCGATCCGACTCCCCAATTTCCTATGCACAATGAATACTCTCTGCATATTTTGAAACTATGAGTACAGTATCAATGCAAATACTAAAGTATTTAACTAAAAAACTTAAAAATCTCACATCAAAGATACTGTTTTCAAGAAATATCTAATGTTCTTATATTTTTATTTTAAAAAATAAATACATTGTTGCCTAACATTGTTAGCTGAAATGAAAAATTAATATATGGAAAAGTACAAAGTTAGAAATATTAAAATCTGGAAAAATAACATTACAAAATTTAAAATTTAAACTGAGGCTTAATATATATTAAAAGAATAGACTCCCAGTAATTTCTAGGAAAGACATTATAGTTCTTAAGTTATATAAGCACCTGTGCCACAAACTTTCAATGGCAAATGCAAAAAATGGAGACAAGTGATCCAATTGTTACTATTGTGTTGCCTTCATGTACTGTATCAGTCTACTGAGAACTGTGATAAAATCAGCTGTAGAGTTTGTATTTTAAATCTGAAATTGTAGTATGCAGCCATTTTATCCCCATTGGTTTCCTAAAGACTATCAGGAGTGCCAGTTTTTAAGGCATCTGATATATAACTGAAGATCACAAAAATCAGTGCAGTTGGTGTATAAACCCTGACAAGTTTCTATCAGAGCAAACAGGTCACACTCATTACCCATAATGTGGTATCTGGTAACCTGGATATCAGATGTGGCTCATCTCCCATTGTGGTGGATATACATATAGGAAATATTTCTACAATATATGTAGGTACATTTCATGTGCCCTTGGTACATACATTCTGAAAATCTGCATGCTTTAAAATACATTCTGTAAAGCCTAATCCAGAGTAACAGAGACTAAAAATTTAACATAAAAGAAGCTTAAGCATCACAGGTATCTCCTACAAGAATCTGTCTTAGTTGAGAAACAATATAACCATGAACCTAAAAAGACACAGTTAATGTATAAACAAAGTTACCTACTCATGTAAGCCAACAGAACACAAACTCTTATTAGGCTGAAGTACAACAGCTTAACAACAATCAAGAAGTAAAACATTCCTAAGTCTTTTTGAAACTTGAATATTAACAATTTTCCGCATTAATTAGAAATCTAAAAAATAACTTTTCATCTACAAAAAAAATGCATTCAAAAATTTCAGCCTTTTTAACATTAAAGATTGACATGGACAAAATGCAAGCTACTTGTATGCAGCAAAAATCTTAATTCTAGCTCTTTTTCAACAACCCTCTGATTTAGATCTTACCATACTACCCTCTTCAGGGTTTGGGGTTTTTTACTACAACCGCCATCCCAAAAAATAATCAGCATAGCTGTGCAGATAGGGAATGACAGAAAGTGTGGTCTGAATACCTGGAGGATACTAGACTGATAAAGGCTGCTCTAATCTCTACACACACTTGCTGAATGTAGAAGCTGGTGAAAAATGACTTCCTTTTCAACAGCACCCTCTTTCTGATATGGAAGATGGCTGGTATATCTTTTTGTAATGCTGGACTCACTAACACCTGTGGCACAACTGCCAGTCTTCACCCCTGAGCTATTACCATATTAATCTTAATATCAGACTATAAGATTCTTTTTAAAATGTAATCTGCAATTTTTAATGCCAAAAAGTTGCTAGGGGAAAGTTTAGAGAAATCTAAACCCACAGAGAAAATATTCTGTGTAAGTATTCAAGAAGACGATTAGAAATATACCACATACTTTGCACAACTGTGTACCATTTCTCACATAAAATTTGATAAATCACTAGCAAGGCACTCTTTACCTGGGGAAAGATTAATTCATTGTCAAATGAAAACAAATGCTGGCCAAAGAAAAGGACAATAGCTATAACTAAGGGAATACATATAATTGCAAAGTTTACAGACCTGAAGAATATTTTAGAAGACTTATTCTCCATTTCACAACCTTGGCTATAACTGATTCCTTTTGGAACCAGTTTTATTTTGGGTATAAGAATTCTGTTAATCTGACTAATTTCACTCTTGGACCACACGTCTTTTAGTACTTGCCCTACTCTAGGGTAAATTTCAAAAGGTTTAATATCTGGCAATGGTTTCTGCTTCAAATCTTCAACACGCTGACGAAGATCATCAATTTTTTCTAGAAAAAGGAGAGGGGATTCCTCCTCCTGAATGGACGTATTTAGTAAGGTTAATTCAAGCTGCTCTTCTAGTATCTCCTTTAACCTTTCAATCAGCGGCTCATATTCTGCCACAATCTGTGTGTTAACTTCATCCAAGGCTGCAAGCAAAGCTTGCCTTTTGTGATCGAGGATGTCGCTAAGTCTCTTAAAATACTGCAACACAGTTTTTTTATCCTCCTGAACGATGTTCTCGCACTGCGCTTTTTGTTCTACCAGGTTCTCCATAAGCAAACACACGTCACTCCAGTGCTTGTCTGTCAGCTGCTCAAGAAGCTTGGTCGGCGTTTCCTTCTCTTTCAGGTAAGCACTTTGAAGGTCGTCTATAGGATGACCGTTGTGTCTTCCTATTGTTAGACAGTGGCCACATACCAGTTTTTTGTCTTGAAGGCAGTAAACATTCAGCGGTTGTCTAAAATGTTCACTGCACATGGCAACATCTGGATGTCTCTCCTGCTGATATTTTTCAATGATGGCCTTTAATGCAAAGTTCACAGGCAAAGAGTCTGTTCCAGGCGGGGGAATTTCCACAATGCTTCTACAGTTGGGACATTTTAACGGAACTCTTAAGGGTCTCCAGATGGAAAAGTTGCTGGACAACTGGAGAACACTTTCCAGACAGCTTTTACAAAACGTATGCGAGCATGGCAGGACACGGGGGTCATCAAATATACTATAGCAAATAGAACAAGTTAGCTCCTCTTCAAAATGATGCATATCCTAAAAATAAAGAAGAAACATCAATATGTAACAAAGTTTGATGCAAGAAACCTCAATCATCCTATACTACCTGGGGCAGTAAAATGCACCATTCCCCTTGTGGCTGCCAGGGTATGATATAGAAGACTGTCAGTCTTCTACTTGCTGCCCTGGAAAACAAGGAGAAGAGTCAGCAGGGCCTTAGCAGCTGTTCTACTCACACTGGACAAAGGTAGTAACATACCTGTGGCTCAGCAATGACAATGTCTGCTGGTGCCACAGCTGAGCTCAGCAGTTGCTAAGTGGAGCTGGATGAAACAGCCAAGCCGAGTTTCAATAATGCAGCAAACTAGTGAACAGCGGTGCCCAACACTCCAGGCAGGTGACAATATTTTAGAGCCTTTAGAAGGACTCCTTCCAAGACAGACCACAAGTTCTTCGTTTTAAGGGGAGAAATGTTTTAAGCATCACCAACCACAGACTCATTGCCAGCTCTAGGTTCCACAGCCAAACCTTTTTTGCCCCATTCTCCACTATTCTGAAGGCCTCCAGAACTTCCTCAAGGCCTCAGGAGAAAAGCACTGTAGCTGCTGTATCTTCTTTCCATCTGGCCCTGCAGACCAGCTTTTGAGCAAGGTCTTGATAAGACACAGGGCCCACCCACGACAAACCATCATGGCTTAGAGCAATCACATGCAGTGACCATCCCCCAAAAACCATGAACTGGAGAGGAAGCCCCTTTTTTCGCTGGTGGTTGAACAGAAAATGGGAGACATCTTTCAGCCCCCAGCACTGTCCAGGAATGACCGAAGCTGCAATTTGCTCCTACACCCTCAGTGGCAGCAGAACATTTCATGATCGCATGATGTAGAGCAGTCATGTCAAACATACGGCCCGCGATCGCCTCCACCGCCGTCTCCTCGCGCCCCCCGGCGCCATCCGCTGCTCCCTCGTGCTGTCGGCTGTGCCCCAGCGCTCGCCGCCGCTGGCCGCAGGCCGACACAGGCCCAACCCTCGCCCTGGGTGCCGCTGCCTATCCATTTTCCATTTCCATTTTTATTTATATACCGCCTTTCCAAAAATAAATTTCTGCCCAAGGCGGTTTACAACAAATGGAAAAACAAAGATACAATGGGAATACAATCAAAGAAATTTGGCAAATAAATACAGTCAGTCAAATAAAATACATAAGTCCAAAATACATTGCACGTTATCACAAATAATACATTATATAATAACAACAATAAAAAAACCCCAATAAACTTATAAAACAGGCAAGACAGCTGGCCACTAAGTCCCCCTCAACTTATCCATGGTGATGTTAGGAGGGGGCGGAGCCAGCGTGGGCGAGGGGTGTGCGTCTGCCGGCGATGTGAGTGCCGAGAAGAGAAAATGGCGCTGCGCGCGCCGGGCCTGGGGGGCACAACCGGCGCCGCCGCCTCCTCAGCCTTGCTGCCTGCGGCCGCGACGCCCCCAGGCCCCGCTGCTCGCCGCCCGGAAGAGGAGCAGCGGCAGAGGCACCTGGCAGGTACCGGGGGAGGGAGGAAGGCGCGCTTTTAAGGCCATTTGCCGGGATCCAAGAGCAGGAAGGAAGCAGAAGGGCTGAGACCTGATATGTAAAGTAAGATATGCTGACTGGCTGAAATGTTTTCCACACTCCTTGCATTCACATGGTTTCTCTCCAATGTGAGATCTGAAATGTGCAGTGAGATATGCTGACTAGCTGAAGGAACTAGTATTAAGATTTTAACAACCGTATATTATATACTATATAATTAAATAAATAAAATGTTATAATAATTCAGTACATTTTTTTTATTTGAATCCGGCCCGCCAACACATTCTAAATTTAATATATGGCCCTCTGCAAAATTGAGTTTGACACCTCTGATGTAGAGGGAAAAGATAAGTTAAAATAACCTTCACCATTTCGATACCCTACAATTCCCAGTATGGCTTTGCTGCCTGGAATGATGGAAGCTGCCATGCCAAACATCTGGAAGCTCTGGCCGGGTAGACGCCATCTTGGAGTGGCAAGACTAGGATGAGGTCCAATTTCTTCTCAAACACAAAAGTAAGCACATCTTTTTCTGCTGGTTAGTTACACTGGGCTTGTCATAGGACCACTGTTAAAATGGTGATGGTATATGCCACAGGAAGTTCCTCAGAAGGACAAAATGTAGTCAGTCATCCGTGTGTGTGTGCTTTAAGAAACTTTGAGAGAATTCCCCATTTTGTTTTAATTAAAATCATTAAAAATTACAAATATAATTACAATATACTATTCTCAAAGTGGCTAGCTCTTTGGATCATCCAAAAGTGCATATGATATATATGGTATATCAGCATATACCAACCCTACTTTTATTTATTTAAAACATATGTGCATGCATGCACGCACACACACAATCATTTCTCATTTAAAATACCTGAAGCAGTTTACAATATGAATGTCAAAAGGAGGTTATAAAACCATTTAAAACAATATCAACAGAAAAGAAATAGGTCTTCAGAGGACACATAAAAATTATAACAGTAGGCATTTAATGGAGATCAGAGGGTAGAACGTTCCAGAAAACAGGAAGCACCACACAGAAGATCCTGATACAGGACACAACAAGGTGCCATTCAGCAACTTACGGTACTTAACAAATGAATCTCTGCAGATGATGACAGTGACTTTCCAGGTCTATAATGTGGAAAGCAATCTGTTAAATAAACTGATCTTCAGAATGCATGATGTACATGCAACATAGAAGACAACAACAACACCCAGATCCCAAGTTGTTTAGGCTCTTATATATCGAGCGCATAACTGAATCTGGACCAGTAGCAGAGATGTGATGTATGCAAGAGGAGGCACCCATTTGTCACGCAGAGATTCCAGAAAAGGTACTAGATTAGCGCCATACATACTGCATTACAGCAATATAAACAAGAGGTTAAATTTAAAGATAAAATAAGTATGCGTACAGAGGAGCAGGGATTACCGAAGGAACATGATTTCTGCACAGGTAAGCCATGTCTTATTAACTCGTTAGAATTCTTTGGGAGCGCCAATAAGAACATGAGTATCTAACATGACATTATCTATCTGGACTTTCAGAAGACTTTTGACGAAGTCCCACACCGAAGGCTCTTGAATAAGCTCATAAATCAAAGCCCTGTCCTGGATTGGCTAAAGGACAATTCTCAAAATGGAAGTGAAAAGTGGGTTCCCCCATGGTTCAGTATTGTGACCTGTGCATTTTAATTTCTTCATAAATGATCTAGAAGTAGGAGTAAGCAGCAAGAGCACAAGACGTAAGAGAATGAAAAGCTTCAGGGGGACCTCTTGACATTGGAGGATTGGGCAAACAAGTGGCAAATGCGCTTCAATGTTAGTAAGTTGGGCAAAAATACAGAGATACTTCTGTAATTTAATGTGGTCAGAGCTTTCTGGAATGAAGCAAGAAAATTTTTCCTATAACTTATTTTCTTGTTCAAATTGTGAATTCTTTTTGTCCAATTTAAACTGCTACAACAAATGTACACACAATAGCCATTGTAGATCATAATAATCTATTGTCAATTGCTCTCTAAATTTAAAAACAAAGGCTCCCTTTTCTTCATTCCTACACAACAAGCCTTCATAACGTTTTCTTCCCAGATTCTCCCAGAGCCTCATTAGATGGTATCCAGAGCAGCATTTTTACATACAGTATGCTTTATATTTATTCCACTTTTAATAAAGCCTTTCTCACAAAGCAATGATTGAAAACTACATTAACTTTATCATATAATGGATTACCATGCCAGCCAAACCTTAAATCATGTCCCTCTAGCTGTAAGAATCTAGTGGCCTTCAACCATGTTCATTCTTTTATACATCAAGCAACAAGCAGCATTTTAAACTCGATAAACCCAATTCTCCTCTTTCTTTTGAACCTTCCAACAATTTACACTGAATCCTTGATTTCTTCCCTCACCACATAAATTCTGTCAAGTCCTTTTCCCACTGCTTAAATACATAATTTTCATTTATTATAACTTGAATTGACTGAAATAAAAACACCATCTTTGGTAAAAATGCAATTACACCTATAAATTGGAGTCTAAAGTTTCTGCATCAGACCAGGAAAGGGTCTTTGAGGTTCTGGTGGATAGCTCAATTAAGGTATAAGCATAGTATGCAGCAAGCAGTGAAAGCAAGCAAATTCAACATTAGGGATAATTATGAAAGAAGTACAAAAGAAATCTGCAAGCATCCTTGTGCCTCTTTACAAATCTATGGTAAAGCTGCACTTTGAATATTGTGCACAATTCTGATCACCACACCTCATAAAGGATATTGTGGAACTGGAAAAAAATGCAGAAAAGGGCAAACAAAATTATCTGGGGTCTAGAAGAAAAAGGAGGAAGAGCTGGCTTTGATACTCTGCTTTTCTCACCCAGTTAAGGGGACTCAAAGTAGCTGACAAAGCTTTCTATTCTTCTCCCCACAATAGACACCCTGTGAGTTAGGCAGGGCTGTGAGAGTTCAGAAAGAGAGCTGTGACTAGCCCAAAGTCACCCAGCTGGCTTTGTGGAGGAGTGCAGAATCAAACTTGGTATTCCCAGATAAGAGTCTGAACCCCTAACCCCTAGACCAAACTGGCTCAAAAACTGTAAACCCCCCTGCCCCCATTCAGCCTTCACATATGGCATTTAGAAGGGGTCCTGACTGAGGTTTATAAAAGCAAGTGGAACAGGTGGATAAAAAAAAGTATTTTTCTTACAACCCTAGAACTAAGGGTCATTCTATGAAGCTGATACACAGGAAACGCAGGCCAGTGCTATGTAAAAATTCAAAGAGTGCTTCAAAAAACCCCTTTACCAGCACACTGCATAAGTTAGCTGGTCCATAAAAAACAGGCTATACTGTTAAAATTTAATTCAGTTCTTAATACTGAGAACATTAGTATGTTGACAAAATAACTAAATATCTCTGTCATGGAAAAACTATTACTTTGCTTATGCCTTAGGATGGACATGTAGAATGGATCGTAGAATCCAAGAGTTTGCTCTTCAGGTTCTCTTTAATAATAAATATCCGTTTCAAGCTATGGTGAAAAGAAATAAGCTAGGTTCAAGGGGAGTTTACACACATCCAGTTGTTCCAACAGGAGCTCTGCTAACTGGTAGATAATACAAACTGCTCTGAGGTAGATTACAACTGGCTGGTGTGGATTCTTCACAGAAAGAAAGAGGTTCTGAGAAATACAATCACAACTGACAATCTTCATTAAAGAAACAAGTTAATAAAAAGCACTTTTATTCATCAAGCTTCCCTCAATAAAGTAGTCCGCTCAGTCAAAACCGAATGGCAAAGGCTAGATAAATTGTAACAATTAGTAAGAAACACTAATTGGATTAAGCAGCAAGGTGTGTATTCTTAACAAAAGCAAAGGAAAACAGGGTTTCATTTTAAACTGCACTGGGAGACCCTTCTAATATTGTTAGTGTCTAATGCAAAGGTAAAAATGTTCCCAACATGTTTCTAAACTAAATCCTGGCACTAAAGGAGCAAATAATAAACAAACGGGCAACAAGAGCAGGTTCTCGCCATCAGAAGTCTTCTCCACAGAGTAAGGGTGTACACGAATGCAATATTTGGGATTTGATTTGAATCCAATACTTAAAAATTCAATTCGATTCAAATCTGTTAAATCTGAGTTTAACCAAATTTGATTCGAATTAAGCAAATTCGAATCTATTCGTTTGAATTTTTCCTTCAAATTTGCTCTTACAAATGTCAACAACATTTTATATGCTCGTATGCATCTTCCCCGGGTCCGTACACATCTGCACGGATCTGCATATGATCCTCACTCTCAGCACTCTGCACGTGTTGAGACCAGATGCCAAATTCACAGACTCAGAGATTAAAACAGATGAGAAAGTGGAGCGCTCACTCCTTAAACAGCTCTTTTGCTGGTTGGCAGTGAGCACTGAAGCTCAGAGGCTTTAGCACTCCGTCAAGGAGAATACTCCCAAGACTGCTGGAATAACTCACAGGACAAGCCCCACGACAAACAGCGCCAACACCTAGATATCTTCCATCTGTGAGTAGTGAACCTCAGGTCTGCGGCAGAGCATCAGCCCTGGGTGCTTGGAAGCCAAAGGGAAAGAAGGAATCCCATTTCCCAGAGATCTCAGGTCAAGCAGTGCAAAAATAAGTCTGAGGCAGCAGGAAAGAGATGCTCTAATTCCAGGAGAGGCAACAGGTCTCCTCAGCTCCATGCTGCTCAGATAGTTAAGGAGAAAGTACGCTTGAGACTCCAAGGTTCCAAGTGGCAAACTGCACCTCTACAGTGGGGTAGGATGCCCTTGCAGTTCTTCTTTCAATAACATTACTTTGGTTTCAGCTCCCTATGGAATGGGTTAGTAGAGTGATAAGGGAGGGATATCCGCAAACTGAACGGGAAAATCTGGGAATTTTTATACTATTTTGGCTAGGGTAAAAAGGAGCAAGCTAGAGGATTGCTGGAAAAAAGGATCCAAATCTACGCTTTTTGATTGGTGTTCCGAGGCTTAGAGTTTAAAATTATTGGTTGTTTTAGTAAAGAGGTGTAATGAGCAAAGGGAGGACATGCACTAGGTAACGGTCACATTCACTTTGTCAACAAGTTGGCTCATGGCTCAGGATGATAGACAAACATTGTACGTTGCCCCAGGTGTGGAAATATCACAACTCTGTAATGGCCATCCTGACTGGTTCAGGAACCAAAATTACCTAACTGATAATAGCATAGAGTTTCTCCTCTCTGCAACTCAACCCACCATGTTTTTATATTTTTATTTCATCTATCATGATTATGGACCAAATCTCATAGGGCAGTTTGTAAATCAGCTGACTTAAGTTGCTACAGTACATATAATTTTAGTCTTGCTTTTCAGCAAGATAAATAAGCTTGGAAAAAGCTGATTAGACTCATTTCAATCTGGCTTCAGGCCAGTTATGGCATGGAAACCGCCTTCATCACTCTAGTTCAGTGATGGCCAACCTATGACACGCATGTCACAGGTGACACGCCAAGCCCTTTTGGGCGACACACATGGTCACCCTGGCACCCGTAGTGCTTGCTTGTTCTTGAAGTGTATGAAATGCCAGCTTTCAATTGAAGATTTAGCAAACATATTCAGCAACAAAAGTCGCTAATGTGAAAAATTATTTGTTTTTGCTTTTAATAAAATATATATCAAAAATATAACTTTTTTACTAGAGCTACAAATATCACAGAATGATGGATATTTCTAGATGTGACACAGCACCCGAGTTCAACTAGGTTTTCTTGCAAATTTGGACACAGAGAGCTCAAAAGGTTCACCATCACTGCTCTAGTTAATTATTTTATCCAGGAGGGGGAGAGGAGTGCAATCTTGTTGGTTATCCTGGATCTCTCAGCAGCTCTTGGTACCGAAAGGATACCATGATCAACGGTAAGACCACAGAGTTTGGAAACTGAAGGCTTACTAATGTTTATAGAATTAAGAAATCTCTATAAAAATAACGTGTTTTGAAAACAAAATTTTAAAAAATTAACAAAGAGACGCACGGCATGGTTGTAAAGCTGGCAAAAAAATGAATATTCAACTATGGATTAACACAATGTAATTGCTTGCACTACTGGCATTCCATGCCAGTACAGAAATGGCCAGATTATCAAGCACAGAATACTAGGGTAGGTTTTGGCTGTGTGCAGACATAGCAAGCGGCACCTCAGAGAGATAATATGCGGCTCTTGAGTTCCCATGCCTTCTCTAACCCACTTTTTTCCAGCACAGAACGTTGGGAGGAGGGGTTAGACTGTTGTGTGAATAATCCAACTCCAGAGTCTTCTGAGATACTTTTTTTTTTTGCTATTTGATCATAGCCTTTGCCTGCTTGCTAGACAAAGCACTAACTCTTAGTAAATTCATGTCTTTTGTTGCATGTCCTAGAACACTTCCTTTATTGGCAGTTGCTGGTTGTTTTTGCAAAAGTGGCTCAAAGCAACAAGAGAAGGGACAGCTGCTCATATCCAAATAGACATATTTTTACTTTTAGTTCCAAAATGGCTTTTCAGATACAGCCTATAGTGCCTTATGGTCTCTGTATCATACAGCCTTCCAGTTCACACTGCATAGGGTCTCTGTATGTCTTGCACTATTTACAAGTATGTCCATTTCATTCCTTTCACTCCTTTCATTCCACGGTAGCAGGGAACTGATCATCCTCTACTTTCTACAATGAATCAATTCTCCCCCCCCCCCCCCAAGTCCAGTAGAATTGGGTATTTGTGTCCTACTGTGCTTTCCTTTACTCTTCATCGTTGTGAGTGAGATAGCCAACTTTAAGCTGTGTTTTACTTTTACTGACTGTGGCAAGAAACCACAATGCTTTGTTCAACAAACCAAAGCTTAATTTGGGCTAGAAATTCTGGATGGTTGAAAAGCAGCCAACTTTGACCCTTGGTTTAGAAAAAGAAACCAAGGGTTATTTTATGACAATAAACTGTAAGTCAGAAAGTGTAACGCGACTGCAAAGAGGCAAGTTTATTTCATTGCCTTTGTGTTGTTTTTGTCTAAACAACTCAACGATTGAATGAATTTTATCCTGCTATAAATCTTTTAAAAGGCTCTCAAACTAGCTTAGAAATGTCAAGAGTATAGAACAGGTTCCCCAACGCCACCTTCTCAGCTCCACTCGGCAGGTAAGATCGCTCTTTGATGCAACACCAAAGGGGTGAGAGGCCACAATTAGCATCTAATGAAGCAACAATCAACTGCCTCATTTTATTCCCACAACTCCGTTGGGTAGATCAGTGGCCTTTCAAACATATGTAATTCTGAGGAGCTTCAACAGAAGCATTCTCTGAATCACTGGAGGCAAAAATTCCATTCATCCCTGTGCTGGTCAATCCCATCTTTGAGAAACACAACCACTTTTCCACATCACACATTTTAAAAATAAATGAATGAATTTAAAATAGGCCCATTTGAGAGCAATAAAGATGATCATGGAATGCATGGAATCTCTTGGAAGGGACGACTGGAATAACTATCCAGGTTTAACATCCTGAAGAAGTACACATTTTGCTTAAGAAATGTTCCTGCTGAGCCCCCCAAACTTGGGAAAATTGGCCTACCATATGGGTAATAATTATAATTTGACAGAAATTAGAGCATCTAAGCCTTCTCCCTGGTTCCACCTCATTAACCCTGAAGGTCAGAGAGCACAGTATTTAGTAAAGATCAGCTTTTATAAGGCATGTCAGCTATTCACGGCACTCTAATGTTAAACAGTGTCCTCTTCAATGCTATTGCATAGATATCAGAACATTCCAGTTACAAAAAGAGCATATCAGTGCTCTCAGGTACAAATTGAAGAACTTCCATATTATCTAGTATACTGTTCTTTATATTTATTTATTTAGAAAATTTATATCCCACCCTTCACCGAATGGTTCCACTTATATGCCTCTACTAGAGAAAATATTATGGAAAGAATTGGGGGGGGGGGTGCCTCGCAATTCATTGTAGATGTTGAAAAATATAAAATGTCCTCTGTCAGAACGTGACTCAGGAACATGCCGACAGGTTTCTCTGTTTGCTTTAGCAGCGCACAGCATGTGGGCAAAATATGTGGAAAGGATAAGCTAAAAAAGCATATTTTATTGGTGCTGTTTTTCATTTTAGTTTTTAAATATCTTTTTAGACATTTTGTGGTTTGTTAGGTTGCGTAATGGCCAGTGGCCACACTAACAAAATAAACCACTTTTTTATTCTTTTAACACTGAAAAGAGAGAAGTGAGGAAGAAAATCTCACATACACAAAAGAAGATTGTGATCTGTTCCGTATCACCTCAAAATGCAGGAATGCATAATAAATATTTTAAGTTACAAAAAGGCATATTCCAGTGGAGCATTAAAAGCACTATGGCACTGAAATCAATAACCTATGGATATGATGGTCTCTTTGCTAATAGGGGTTGCTATAGCTTCAACTATGGCACGGAACAGTTGCCTAACTAGCTCCATCCAACTGTCTGAGCATACAGTCAAGAATATAATAAGATATAAAATGAAATATGTAACTACTAATACTCACCATGAAATTATAGCAAATTATGAGTATCAGGCTAGGTGCCAGGTATATTTTAGAAAGACCAGATTCCAATCTATCTGGAAGAAAAGAACAATTTGACAAGAACACTTTCCAGGGTCGACATTAATGACAGCATATAAGGCTTAAGCAATGGGAACTTTTCCTTAGTCTCAGCCCCTTTTTTAATTAAAAAAGTTATATACCTTTGCTGCCCACTGATCTTCATCTGTAAATAACAAAACCATTCAGTCTGTTTTCAATATCATTGAAGCCTGTTCTTTAAAAGTACTATATTAAAGCATGACACACAAAAAGGAAATTTGCAGATATTTTCAGGATACTGGAAGTACTCTTGATGATCTGTCAGAACCCATGGCCTTTTCTGTACTGGGCCTGCTATAGTCTGCACTTATATGCAGATTGTGGGCTCCTATTCTGAAATATAATCTGGAATAAGGTCCAGTGCAGAAACCATCTTAACTAGTTTGATAAGTTCTCAAGAACAGTTACAATTTCAGATGACTAGAGGAAAGCCAATATTATCTTTAAAAAGCAGAAAACTATAGACTTACCAAAGACTAAGACATTTCAGTCAATTGCTGAAAACTGGAAAGATTCCAGAGCAGATCTGAAATTTATCTCTGATTCTTTCAGAACTGATGCAATGATTGCTAGAAGCCAGCATGTCAACAGTAAGTACCATGAAACTAGTATCATTTTTTTTAATTAACTATCTCCCTCTGTTGCTCTTGGGAATGTGGTGATGCTATTTGCCTAGATCTTGGCAAAGCATTTGACAAAGCATTTAGCAACCTAACTAAGTTTAGGTTGAATGAGAATCAGGAAGATCTACAGTTGGCTGGAAACTTATACTCAAAGAATGGCTCCTTATCACATCTAAGCAAAGTTTTGAGTGGGATGTTGCAGGATTCATTCCTGAGCCCAGTTCTTGTCATTATTTTCTTAATGATCTCAATAGTGTAGATAAATTCTTTCCATGTTTACTGATGACAGAAAACTGGGTGAGTTAGTAAGCATCCTCAGAGAGAGACTCAAATTTCAAAAGGATTACAAAAGGCTACACACTGGGATAAAACCAGCAGAATGAAATTAAACAAGAGCATGAATATTTGACGGATAAAAGAAGACGGTCATTTTAGCAATCACTGCTAGGCATCATAAACTTATCAGATGACAACTTTATCCCCCTAAGCATGTTATATTTTGAATCTTCGGCTTTAGAAAATGCTGTTACTGACAAAGACAAGAAGACTGTGCCCTGTTGCCTGAGAACAAAATAAAAGCACTGGACCAAGCGAAAGAAAGCAAGAATTTCAATACCATGGGAACAGTGGTTGTATTCACATAATCTCTAAAGTAAGATGCTTCAGGTCCAGGGACCCAGTGATAACAAGAATGGAAAATGTCCTGAGCATCTGGATAGATGATCTTCAGTACATTCAGACCTCCGGAAAGGGAGGCCCAGATAGCTTCCAGACCAGCCACATCTAGTTCAGAAGTTCAAAAACTGTTTTGATCAACATAATGTGATGAGGCCACACAAGAAAGTGCAGCAAAGCTAATGCCAGAAGACCCAGCAGCCCTCATCACGTGCCTTCCTTAAAGTGGCAAAACAGCCTAGGAGCACAGCAGAGTCTAGCAACCAGCAAGGCCCATCGGGGATTCCTGCAAACCAACCTGCAACAAGGTCAGAAGAAGAAGAGAAGGAAGACAAAGAGATGCAGGAGCATGGGCTTCTCCTTTCTTCACGTGCTGTTCCTCGTTCTCTGCTGTAAATTCATTCTTTGGCAGATTCACTGAGAAGTACCCTGGCTGGGCTGTGAGGTGTCCTGTGTCAAAGCCATAGCGCTAACCTCCAAGGAGATCTCCTACTCCTTGCTGGTGACCCTGAGACAGCTACCATGGCCTCTGGTCACCTTCAGGAGCTGACCCTCAAGCACCCGAGTCTTGTCCTAGAAGAAGTCTCCGCAAACGAGTCATCTGCAGGGAACTTGGAACTTGTAAAGGTTATTTTGGAACTTAAGACAAAGTCCTGTCCAACCTTACCTTTCTAAGGGAGGCCACTGGATTCTGCTTGTGGACTTCAAGATCTTAGGCACACACACACACCCCAGGAGAAAGGTGCAAAATGTGCTCTTTTCCAGTTGCTTTTGCTGCTTGGAATAGCTCAACTAACTCTTCTCACTGGGGACAGTGTAAGGCATTTTTCCCTTTCACGATTTTCACCTGCCATAAGAACATAAGAGGAGTCCTGCTGGATCAGGGCACAGCAGTTCTAGTCAATCATCCCATCTCACACAGAAGTCCACCACATGTTCTAAGCATTCTCAAGCAGAAGATGAAGGCAGAAAAAATAATAATAATGACAATGATAATACCTATCAAGAAATGCTAAGTATCTCTCCTCCAATTTGGAGAGACAGGTAGGATGCCTATAAAGACCATTTGCATGGAGTTGAGAGCAGGTCAAGATTTGATTTTTTTTTCTGCTTGAGAATGCCCAAAAGCAATTGATGGGCCATTGTGAGATACAAAATGCTAGACTAGATGGGCTGTGGCCTAGTTCAGCAAGACTTTTCTTATATTCTTAAGAAAGTTATTCTAATTATGAGGTTATAAATGGTCCAGGCAGTTTAAGTCATTTGAAAGACGTATCCACAAGCCCAGCTTTGTAGAAAAATCACAGATAATAACTATAAAAAAATAAACAAAGGATCACATGGGGGGAAAATCACAGATCTATTACATACAAAATTGGAAGATAATGACCTTAGGACTCCTATTTACACATAGATAATCATCAATGGCAAAATGTGGAATATAAATAATTCTCCTTCCTGACCCCCGACTCCAATGTAGTAGCAGTGGGTCACAGAATACTGTCATCCTCAAAACACCAGCTCTAATGTTCTTGCACCTGACACAGACTTTCCTGTATCAGGGAAAATCCTATTAGTAAAAAAAACATAGTGTAGCTTACTGGGAGTAAAGGAGAAAAATCCTATTGTCACATTTCCATTAACTCCTATACATGAAGTAAAAGCAAAGATGCCCTCAAATGGAGCTAGATTCCTAACAATTTCATGGAAATATTTGTTTAAAGCAAATACAGGTTTCAAAATCTGTCCCGTAGATGCTACTGTCTCACTATTATAGAATCACAGAGCCGGAAAGGGATGTCTGGGGTCATCTAGACCACCCCCTGCTCACAGCAGACACTTAGCTACATACCGCCATCAACCATGCAAGAATTATATATTCATTTTGTAAAAGAAAAATTTGACATACACCTTGCATCGCCATCCCAGAATCACAAGCTTTCATTCTGCCCATAAAAACATAATAAGTGCTTGGTATTTGCTCATCTGAGCACTTCTGGTGGCTTTTTTAAAAAAAAGTGGACAAGCAAGTCCAGGAATACCCACACATATACAAAGAAAGGGAAACACACAGCAGGTGTGAGGAAAGTTATTGGCTCCACACCCAGATCTCAAGTTAGGCAGGTTTGGAAACTGTTTAGATAAGCTACCATTTTCTAATGTCTCTCAATTTCTTCCTATCACTCTGTATTGAAGGAAATCTGGGGTTTTTTTTCTTTTTAATTCTCAGATGAAGAAAAGAAGCAGCCACCTTCCCCAAAGCCAACATGGATATACTCTGACAAGGAAGGGAGAACCGCCATATCACAGTTAATGTGGCTTTGCTTGTTCCCCCAAAAACCATTTCGAGGCTCAGTTTCGACCAAAGTGCTTTGGGGGACAAAACACAGGCCGTCGCCACCCACCACACCTTGAGTGTGGAAAGAGGCAAGGTGGTGATCCTCATTTTAAAGGTGAATTTCACCTCAAACCTCTTTAGCATGTGAGCCAGTTTCGTCTAGTGATTAGGGAGCCAGACTCTTATCTGGGAATATCAGGTTTGATTCCCCCACAAAACCAGCTGGGTGACCTTGGGCTAGTCACAGCTCTCTTCTGAGCTCTCACAGCCCCACCTACCCCACAGGGTGTTCTGTTGTGGGGAGAAGAACAGAAGGTTTGTCAGTTGCTTTGAGTCCCCTTAAATGGGTGATAAAGGCAGGGTAGAAAAGCCAACTCTTTTCCTCTTCCTCCTTCTTCTTCGCGTGGGTAAGACAAGCGCAGATCGGACGATCACGAGCAACGTAAGACAAGTGGGAAACTACACAATAAATATATGTTTTTAAGAAGCACAGGAGAAATGGCCGTTATTATAGACTGGAATACAAATTCACTTTAATCGAAGAGAGGGGCGTGAGGGTCGGTGAAAAGCAAAGGGGGAAGGAGGGAGGATCAGATTTTAAATATGCCTTAAGATTACGTTATATATTTTTATCTTTTTGCACCTGGGACTCGCCCTAGGACATTCTTAAATTAATAAATAAATAAATATTCTATACTTTAGCGTATTCCTGATTATCCTCACCTCGACCGCCCTCATAGGCAGCAACTCGGTCCCGACCGATTCCCAACAATCGACCTGCAGACACCCAGCGCTGCTTCTTCCTCCTCAAGCAGCAGCAGCAGCAGCAGCACCTGGCTCGGAGCAATGCTAACCCCGCCCCTTCTTTTCCTCCCTTCCAATCAGAATCGCCTCCAAAGTAGAAAAAGGAAGGAATGTCGCCTCCTCGCCGATGCGCACGCGCGTAGAGAAGCAGGGCGCTTCCAGCCAATCAACCGCTCCGGAACGGCCAGTTCAAAAGTAAACGGGGCGGGGATGGGAGGAAGGCGAACGTTAAACGGAAAACGGGGCTGTCCGTGCGCGTGCGCGCGTCCTGGTGCTCAGCGCGCCGGTTTACGCGGAGGAAGTCCCGGGCGGTGTAGCGTCCTGTCCGTAGGGATACTGCGTAGTGCGAGAATGTTTTTATTATTATTCTACTAACGGGTTTTTATTATTATTATTTTGAAGACGGAAGAGAAAGAAAGACGCCCTTGTGGAAGGAGTTCAGTAACAGGAAGAGAGGGCGGCATTTTTCAAAAAAGAGAGACACAGTCCGCGCGCAGAACCCGATGTAGTCCCGTATTAGTACCTCAGCCCAAACGCATAGGGGAAGCCCGTGCGTTAGAATAGACCAGTGATGGCGAACCTTTTGAGCTTGGTGTGTCAAAATTCGCAAGAAAACCTAGCCGAACTCGGGTGCTGTGTCACATCTAGAAATATCTATAATCTTGTGATATTTGTAACTCTAGTAAAAACGTTATATTTTTTATAAATGTATTTTATTAAAAGCAAAAACAAATCTTTACATTAGTGACTTTTGTTGCTGAATTTCGTTTGCTAAATCTTCAATTGAAAGTTGCTATTTCGCACACTTCAAGAACAAGCAAGCACTACACGCCCAGGTGCCAGGGTGACCAGATGGGTCACCCAAAAGGGCTTGGCGTGTCACCTGTGACACACGTGTCATAGGTTGGCCATCACTGGAATAGACGGACTCGCACTTGCAAGGTTTAAATGCGCTCTACCCCTCTGGCTATTAAACAGCTCAGGGATACTAAAGGGACTCCTAGCACGCTGGCCTAAAAGGAGCTGCCCTGGTTACCTATTCGCTACCGAGCCCGATTTGAGGTGTTGACACTAACACTGAAAGCCCTAAATGGCTTGGGCCCTGGGTGTCTGAAGGAGCCCCTTCTCCCATATAGACCTGTCCCTGCACTGAGATCTCAACGAGAGGGCCTTCTTGTAGGGCCTTCTCTTGCAGAGGCAGGAGGCATAGGGACTTGCAGGAGGGCCTTTTCTGTGGTGGGCCCTAGACTTTGAAACAGCCTCCCTCTTGAGGTTCGCCAGGTGCCTACCTTGTATACTTTTCAGCACCTGGTGAAAACATCTTTTCAACCAGGGTTTTGTTATTTAAATAGCTTCCTCAGCATGCTGTCATGTTAGGGAGAGAGTGATATTTTTATTTGTTGTATTATTTGATATGATTTATTCTTACTGTAACCCACTCCGGGACCATTTGGTGAAGGGCGGGATATAGACTTATTAAGGAAGTAAAATAAAATGAGAAACTTCGGCGAGAATCTTGCTCCTGAATCTTCATTCCTATAATTGGCTGAGCCTAGTTCGACAGAAGCTCACCGCTGTTAGGTGCCATTAAATCAGATTCAATTCATATCATACCTGCCCAAACCCTCTACTAAACTTTGCTTTAGTAAAGGTCACACAGAGGGAGTGTGCAGTTACATTCTCTTGGCCAAAGCATGCTCTTCTATGGGATGATGGTGATCCTCTATTCCACTGAGCACCACACGCTCTTCCAAGGACTTTCATCCAACAATCCCTCTGATCCTCGTCATCATCTTCCCTTCTTTCCTCAAACCTGTCAAGCATTGCCAACAATATCATGTTTCCTAGTCCATAGTTCACATAAATCAGAAGCCAGAAGTTTCTGATTGCTGCCAGAAGAGGAACAACCTGGTTTTACTTCTTCCCAGACTGATGGATTGGTGGTTCTTGTGAATAATGGAATATTTTTCAAAAGTTACTAGACGAATATTTCAGTAAACAGCCAAAAAAGCACCCACCTCATTTAGTCCAGAACAGGGGAAAGGTTCTTCCTACTGTTCAAAATAACCTGCCTGGTAAAATCCATGCAGAAATATCTTCCCCTTCCTGTCTAGCACAGCTGAAAGATCTTTAACCTCGGAGCTAAGCTTTGTGGTAGAGACATCCATTTCTTGCACAACTAGGCTGTGGTCACGCCTGTTAAATGAGACATTTCAGGGCTCAGGTTATTTGTTGAGACGAGGAGTCATGCTGAGAAAAGGTCCTTTTGAAGATCTGCTTAAATAAAAGCAGTCAGAAGGAAAAGTGTATCAATGGGTGCTGGAATGGATGCCCAGGTGCTTCCTCCAGATGGGAAAGATAGGCAAAGGTTTTGCTTTTGTCTTCTGCCACCGTGTGTGATGAGATGCTGGAGTGCATGGGCTATGGCTTGGTTCAGCAGGACTTTTCTTATGTTCAGTTTATTTATTTATTTGTTTGTTTGTATTTCTATCCCGCCTTATACCCGAAGGTCTCAGGGCGGGTTACAATATTATATTAATCTTAGACAGGTCCCTGCCCTCAGGCTTACAATCTAAAGAAAAACATAGACAAGCTGCTTGCCAGTGTACTTCTGCCATGTTTGTGGACTTCCATGTGCAGCTGGTCACCGCTCTGAGAGGAGGAGGCTGCTAATTCAGCTGGGCTTTTTTGAGTGTTAGATATAAATTCTCATGTTCAGTGTCTTGAGCAGAGGTGGCTCTACCATTAAGTCAACCATGTGAGTGCCTAGGGTATTTTGTTGGGTAGAGGCCTCATATGATGTGTACAAAGCTTTGCTCAGTTGACGCAGAGCCACTTGTCAGATTGCCTAGCTTTCCATTTTGATCTTGGGATTAATAGCTGTTACTTTTGTAGGAAGCAACATAAATTCTAGCACTATGACTTCCCCAAGAGGTCATACATGACTTACCTAAAGCCTCACTAAATCTAGAACTAAGATTGGGGATCTGAATGAAGGGATTAGAGAGAGTCATAGAATTCCCTCTGCAGATTAAAATCACTACCACCTGCACTTTGTCAGTCCAAATTCCATCCTGAAATAATAGCTTTTAGGCTCATCCCCCCTTCAATAAAGTACATATAAGCCTCAGAATCAACAGCATATTGACATTGTCACCCAAGACCAAAACTATATTTTTTTAAAAAATTACTGTATTAAAAAATTTAACTAAATTGTGTTAGTGGTATTGAGTCATATAAACAGATCAGGAGCTTCAGATATGATGTATTTGTCCCACAGAGAGTTCCTGTCTATGACATGGGATTCTCTGATGGAAATTTTTCTGATAAGGATTGTGATTATGACAGTCATTCAGAAAACAGCTAGAAAAGGGGAAACATTGTCTGGGTCTAGGATGCTTCTCCTTTTAATCTAATAAGGGATAACATTTTACTCCAATTGTGAGCTTTTCTAAGGTAATCTGGCAGGATCATTTACAGCTGTGAAAATAGTGGTGATTCACTGAAATCTCTGCCAGGGAGGTGACCAAGTAGATAAAAAGTAGTAAAAGATCTAGGACAGTGTAATACAGAAGCTTGGCAACTTGATAACCTGATTTATAATTCACATGGAAAACTGTCAGTGCTTACCTGGTTCTTCAAGAGAGACACTTGGCTGAGATGAATCACTGGCAGTTATGGGTGCTATAATAGGTACAGTAAAGGTACAGTAAGAGGAATCTGAGCTAAAGAGTCTCATTATCCATTGGGAGGAGAGTATACAGGTTGCTACACAGGGATAACTTTTGTTGTTGTTTTTGGAAATAAACATCCCGAATCCTGCGGCAGTTTTGAGGGGGCTAAAATATTTGTGATCCCAGGAATGACAACACAGAGCTTCTATCTCTAACTAAAAATGATCTCAGCTCCATACACACGTTGCTAGATGCCACTTTGGATACAAAATGAGTGTGTGTCTTCCGGGACACTTTCCATTTGTAAACCTTGAAGTTCTTGCAATAACTAAAAATATAAACCAGTGTTTTTCTTGGGCTTTATACACAATCACAGGGTGTTCACATTGACTGGACAACGTACAGAATTTTTCCATCTTTGTATATTTTGGAATTGTGAATGAACCTGAGTGTGTCTAGAGATGATTTAGAGGCAATGTGATAACCATCTTCAAGTATCTGGAAGATATTGCATAAAAAACAAAGCATATGATTGCTGCTGTTGCTGTGCTGCATTGGACAGGACTGCAAGCCAGTAGGTTCAAATTAGAAAAGAATACTATACTAAACATTACTTCAGAAGATGGAAGCAGCACATAATCTGACACCAGGGCAACTGGAGCAGCTAGAAGAAAATGTTTGATCCTACCCCTGTCTAGACTCAATCCTGGGACTATGATTCAGGATTTACCTTTTTTTTTTTTTTTTTTGGTAGCACAGACACATTTTAAAATCTGTGATAGGCACAGCCCACACCTTGCTGTGAGTCAGTTTGGTTTTGTGGTTAGGGAGCCGGACTCTTCCCTGGGAATACCAGGTTTGGTTTCGCACTCTTCCATGAAGCCAGCTGGGTGATCTTGGGCTAGTCACAGCTCTCTTCTGAGCTCTCACACCCCCATCCACCTCACAGGATATCTGCCATGGGAAGAATAGGAACCTTTGTCAACTGCTTTGAGTCCCCTTAAATGGGTAAGAAAAGTGGAGTAGAAAAGACAACTCTTCTAATTACCCAGCCCTCCTATTCTACACTGCAATCCCACATACTTGAATCATCCCGTTGTGGCACACATTAAAATTTTTTTTAGCTATTTCTCTGGGACTAGAAACTATCCTCCCACCCATGATGCCACACATAGACTACCACCTCAGAATCATACCAAGTGTACACACAGGCCACAACTTTGTTTTCATGAAAGCTGTGGAGGTTATTTTGACAGGTTATAAACAAGCAATTCTTACTAAAAACTATAGAAGACACCCTAAGTGATTGAAATCAGGATGCATAATACCTCTTTTCCCAAACAAGGAAGGCAAAAAATGATCTCAACAGCATTTGTATTACATGTCATTGATTGACATTTTGTTCTGCTGTCTGTAACAGATAATTCTCCAGACTTCATAAGTGAACAGTCTCATGTATATTTTCTCTATGAACTGCAGTGTTTATAATTTATTGAGTCATGCTGAAACAAAAATTTAAACATGTTGAAAGATGTCTGGTATACTAACCTTGAAAAAGCAAATAATGGTATAAATTTGCCACTGTGTCATAATGATATAGTTATCTTTCCAGAAGACATAAACAACTGTCTGTCCTGATAAAATTAAATTTTACAGCCTTTCATGTAAACATCTGGAAAATGTCTGGAATTGTTTCTGGAGAGATAAAACCTTCTTTCACACCTCTCCAAATTCAGTAAAACTGTTTTAACAATAGTTTTATTTAAAAAATATCTAACCAAAGATGTTACCATTAAGGAGCTTTTCTTTGGGTGCATCCCCATGGGCTGTGATTACTTTGGGGTGGATTCGGAGCAGCCTTAATGCAAATCATAGTTTGCGTTGAGAAGTCCCCATGGTAATTGAAGAAAGCGTGGATTCAAGCTTTCCCGCCTGTTCATGGGAACCCGCCTGTCCCCATGAAAACTGCGGTAAACCCCTGCATCAGGAAACCGTGGTTTTCTCCACCTCCTCCCCCCTGGGTACAAGCATGCCCCCCCTTGCCTGACTGCCCAATTGGGCAGACACGGCTGGGTAAGGGCTTGCTTTAGCGCACGATTGCCTGACAGCTTCCCTGCACTCAGCTGATCAGCTCTGAGACGGAGGTATACGGGCCGTCAAGCAAAGGTGCCCAGCTCCAGTAAAATAATTAAAACACAGCCACAGCTTCAATCAATGAGCCACTTTCCCTTCCTATTATGCCCCCGTTATGCAGTGTGTGGCTTTTGGAGGTGCAGAAGGGAACCCTGCTCATTGATTGAACCCTATATCACATTTGGAACTGCACCTTATATTTCTGAAGAGGGTAGTGGATTTAGCTTTATGTGTTATCAGTTGTTAGCATTTATCTTTGTGTAATAACGTCTGTAACCATGTCCTAAATATGCAATGATTATCAAAGAATTCATGCTTCGCCTTTTTATGTGCCATCTGCATCTTAATCTTGCACACACACTGTCCATGGAGGAAGGTACACCGGCCTGAATCTTCTTGTGCTGAAGCTGTTTTTAAAAAAAACTACTTACATATTTCATCAAATCTATATCTTGTCCTCCTATCAGCAATGTAATAGACGCAAGGAAATATTATTGCAAGAACTATTACAAATGTGGGTAGAGTATATCCCCAGCCATTCAGGCAGTATTTGTTTTACATCAAGTTCATCTGAACTTCAAATGGCACCCTTGAATTAAAGAATACTGTTTGGCTGTGCAGGTTTCAGTAGAGCGGAGTGCTTCACATCCAGGAAGGGTCCACAGCTTAACTTCAGGGCTTAAAAAACACTCAGCCAAAGAACCTCTGCTTTCGTTAGGACTCAGATGCAGTTTGTTGGCCCTCATTCAGCTCACCACAGCCTGGAAACCCCAGGACATTATTAATATATATAATGTATTGTGTTTTTATCCCACCCTTAAGACTGTAAGGGGTTCCAGGGCCGCATGCGTGCAAAAAGTAACATAAAACAAGTACCTTTCTCAAGGCTTATAACTAAATACACAATACAAGTGGAAAGGGAAGTGTACAAGTAGAGTTAGGAGAAGGGTTGGGACAGCATGTCTAATTAGTATAATGAATTACATCTGTTTTTCATATGAACAGCAACAATTCAGTTTCTCTAGGTTACTAAGTTTCTAATGCTGTAATTTAATATATTTTTACATAAAAGAGCAAAGATGCCACAAGTGTCAATTAACAAAAGCACAAAACCTACATACAGGGCAAATTTTATTGATTATTTACATTATTTAAACTTATTCCAGAATTAGTGGTCCTGTCTACATGGAATCTCTCAAACAAAATGTTGTCATATTCTGGCAATACTGTGTGATGCAGAATACCTTTTAGCTGACAATATTTTTAACGCACCTAAACGTTTAGGTTTTACGACGCGCTGGCTT
This sequence comes from Aspidoscelis tigris stejnegeri, assembly GCA_023333525.1. Classification (NCBI taxonomy): domain Eukaryota; kingdom Metazoa; phylum Chordata; class Lepidosauria; order Squamata; family Teiidae; genus Aspidoscelis; species Aspidoscelis tigris. The sequence continues at coordinate 24,088,861 of JALMGA010000002.1, read as the reverse complement.
GAACAGACCAGTGTTTCAGACCTGAATGGTTTCTAAAATGTGAAATACCATTATTGTACATTGGGAGTGGTGGGGAGCTACAGGTCGATGCAAACCCACGCGAAAACTGGTGCAAACCAACACATTGGCTTGACACCCATTAACCAGCCCGGCGGCTCTGTCCGTGTCGAGCCACTCGTGAGGGCAACAGCGCGGGCCACGGACACAGGCCGAGGGGCGATGCCGCTGTGGCGCGTGATCCGCTTCGCCCCGAGGGGAGGCGGTTTCTGTGAAGAGTCTGCGCGGCGCGTCAACGACTTTCTCCTCCCTGACGGACTTTATTATCCGTTTGCCTTCCGCCCTCCCGCTAACCCTGCTGGGCCAGCCGCAGACGCTGACAGACTTGAGGCTTCTCTCCCCATTTACCTCAGAACATCGCCCTTCCCCAATAGCGGCCTTTCCCGCCCTTAGACAGCCCCGCCGCCGGCTCGTCCGTCCGTCCGTCCTCCCTCCCGCTGCCGAGCTGGGGAGGGAGGGAGGAAGAAGAGAAATAGGAAGCCTAAGGCTTATGAGGGGAAGGCGGCGGCGGAGCGTCCCCTTCCACGGCGACCGCTGCTCTCCTCTCCGTCCGCTTGGGAGTTCGAGGGCCGGCGGCCGCGCGCGCGCGCCGGGCGCAGCCGACCGTTGCCGCCGACGGAGGCGCCATGTGGAGGGCTCCCGCCGCCCCCGAGAGCAGCCGCAGCGGCGCTAGGCCCACGTACGCTCTCCTCGAGCGGCGGCTGCGCCTCATCCTGCTGAAGCGGAGCCGCCTGCGGCGCGAGGGGAGCCTGGCGGCGGCGCTGACGCAGAGCATGGCGCTGGCGGTGATCGCGACGGCGGGCGCCTACCCGAGCTGGGTGCTGGTCAAAGTGGGCCGGCGGCAGATGGTGCTCGGGGCGTCCTGGGTCATCACGAGCGCGCCGGCGCTCCCGAGCGCGCCGCTGGTGCTGGGCCGCGAGGGGCCGCAGCTCATGACGGGCATCGCCTTGTGCTGCCTCTTCAGCGTGGTGAGCGGCTCGCTGGCGCTGATGCTGGACTTCGTGGGGTGGCGCCGGTGCCGCATGATGGCGCCCGCCCTGCACGGCTTGACGGCGGTACTGATCGCGTGCACGGCGGCGCTGGGCTCCTGCCTCCTGGCGCAGGTCCGCGGGCGCATCCGCACGGAGCCCGAGCTGGCCGGCTCGTCCACCGTGCCCGGGCAGAGCCTGTTCCTGGCTTTCCTCGCCTGCGCCCTGGCCTCCACCGCCACGGGCTTGAGCTGCACCACCCCGGCCCGAGTGGAGCCGGCGCGCTCGTCGTGGGATATCGGGAGCCCCTGGGGCGCTAGGCTCTTCCAGAGCTCGCTGCCCATCGAGAAGGTGCACGACACGACGCCCGCCACGCCCTCCGCGCCGGACAGCAGCGCCTCCCCATCGGTCTTGCTCTCCACCCAGGAGGAGCGCTCGTGGAGGTCGCCGCCGCCGCCGCCGCCTGAGCGCCAGCCCCAGCCGCCCCGGCACCGCGGGAGCCCCTTCCCCGCCGGCATCCCCGCCCTTCGGGACGACATAATGGACTTCGACTTCTTCGCCCGCCAGGACTACTCGGGGTCGGAAAGGCGGCCCTCGCTGGCGCTCCCCCCGCCTTTCCCCGAAGAGGCCGCCCCGTCCCGCTCCCATTCCGCCTGGCCGCACCCGTCGCTGCTCGAGCTGGCCCGGTGCTCGCTGGAAAGGTGCATTCAACCCGCTTTCATCCTGGACCCTTTCCTCCAGGTGAACGAGGCGGCGGCCGCTCTCCCGAGGCATGAGGGGGAGCTCTCCCTCGTCAGAGAGAGCAGCGACACGCAGGAGGAAGGATTCGCCATCAAAAGGGAAGGCCCGGAGCCTCTGGACGACCAGAGCGAGGAGAGTGGGAATTTGGGACCAGACACTTCCAGAGTCTGACCCTGCCTGGTTTTAAAGACACACCAGCTCAGCTGCCTTTGGGATAAGAAAAGGAAGGAAAAACCAACACCCCACTTTTGGAGGCTTCTGATCAAGTTAGCCTGCCTGCCTGCTAATTCACTGGCAATTTGGGATATGCTGAGGACTCCAAACTGGGTTGTGGGGAACAACCGCACACTAGCTCTTTCAGACCTCTCATGTCCTTACTACAGGAATGCGCTTGGTCCAAGAAAAGCCTTAAGAAACGAGCACTGGAAAGGTGCGATTCCAGAAGGCGTGTGTGTTAATACTAAATCTGCCCCTTTGAAATGTTCAGTCTTCAGTGAAAGGTCCTACCTCAGATTTGGTAACAGCAGCATCCCTATTACCTACTCCAAACTAAGCCACCTTTAAAGCAGGAATGATAACATAATACAGTAACCTGGCAACATCATAAGGGACTGAAGTTCATTAACACCGTTTTACAAGTACACCGTACATTGAAATCCACCTGTTGCTATTGTGTAGAAAGCACCTTTTAGAACTGAAAAGGGCTGATATTTCAATAAAGTTTCCATATAATTCTTTAAAAATTAATTTAAAAATGTTTTCTAAAGGTGCTTTGTTACGTGAACGTTTAATGTGTTAAAAAGGCAATTTGGCTACTGGAAGAAAAGGCCATATAAATCTTCAATGTGCACATATAAGTTTCAGAAGCAAAAAAACCGAACAACCAAAAGCCTTAGAACATTCTTTCATAGAATGCTGTCCAATTCTAAGATAAAATTCTTGTCTGAATAAAAACTATGTCACACCAAACATTACAAGTTATTGTTTTTTCTAAAGATTTTTAATAGAATAAAGAATAGCACTCAAGAGTAAATATTAACTGGAATATAAATTTAGAATGAGAATAGAAGACTGCTCTAAAACTTTTAAAGTTACTAATTTCCAAAGCTTCATTAATACTTCTAAGTATGGTAAGAGTTCATCTAGCTAGATATCATGTCCATTTTAGGACAAGCACCTTCCTACCTTCCCTTAGCAACCCAGATTTCTCAGTGTTCATTTTTGCACTACTTACACAGCTCGTTCTCTTAGGTTTTGGGTTTGTTCCAGCCTTGAAATGTTTACTTGTTAACATCACCTCCAGGTAAAAAGATACTTCCTACACAGTTTAACAGAATTAGATGCTTAAATTACAAACAGGATCTTCTGACACCTCCACAACTTTTCAGATCTCTGCAGCACAGCATTTTACATGAAACAGTTTAGCTGGTTATATTCACTGCCACTTACTCTTGGTCTGCCCACAGCACCCTCTTTCATATTTCTTCTCCACCCCTCAAACTGGCAGACAATTATTTGTCTTCAACTGCCAGGCAAAAAGTTGAAACATGTAACGATAACTATGGTTTGGCATCACATCTCATTGTTCTTAATAATCCTCTCAAAAGTTTAAGTATAGATTGTACATCAAGAATGACAACTTGTATTAAATGGGGAAGTGGCAGCAGAAATGTAGTTGGATTTCAAACTTAAGTCTTAACGAATTGAATTTAGGGGAAATCCACCAGATTAAGAATATTTTTAATGGCACAGCATGCTTTCTGCATGAATGAAACTCTGAAAACTCAAATTTTGTTAGTTTATCAGAAAAAAAGACAACTATAAATTAGGTTTAAAATTTGAATGAGAAAGACTATTTGAAAGATTGAGATTTAAAATCTTTATGGTCTCTAGTTGAATGCCTGGATTATGTATACAACAATGTACTTCATTTGCATTACAAAGGAACCTTAAGATGATTTTGCAATGGTTTTCAATTATTTAAAGTAAATTAGGCGTGGGCACATGGTTAAAAAGAGGTAAGAAAAAACTAAATGATACTAGTAAACATATGGAGTAGCCAATATAAATTTGATAAATATATATGATAACTTAG